>CM031859.1:85318618-85965483 GCA_018697195.1 Certhia americana | reverse complement strand
CTCTCCTCTCCTCTCCTCTCCTCTCCTCTCCTCTCCTCTCCTCATAATTTTATTTTTTTCCTTCTCTTGTCTTTTTTCCCCTCCCAACAGGGCCAGATATGCCCAAGAGCCCTGATAAGAAACAGAGAAGGGTATGTTCAGAAAGGTAAGGTAAGCAAGGAAAGCTGGAGACACAGTATGCTTTCAGAGCCTTAGGATGTGTTTTTAGGATTATGATCCCCAAACAATGTTCATCTCATGTGAAGGAAGTAACAGAGTTTGAAGAGACAGGAAACTGCAAGACAAAAAAAATGTTTCTGCTCCTCCTTTTCAACTTGATGTTGCATGCAGGGAAACACTGAAGACAGCCAATGATGGAAGAAGATGGTCTTCCAAGCTGGAAATCCAACCGTCTTCTTATGTTGCCCTTTCTTCTGTCCCTCACTGTAATAACCCATCAGTAATACTCTGGATGTATGGCTGGACACTTTGGCATGAACGGATCATATATGGATGCCCTTCAATTCCAGTGAAACTTTTCTATGGACGCACTCAAAGAATTGTGGCAAGAAATGGCAGAAATTTCTGCAGCCATTTCCTTTCAGATGGAACAGTGATCATTTAGATAAAATTTACAGCTGCTTTTCTTCTGATTGTAATATCAGTAGTATTCTCAGAAACCCGGACTGAGGTCAGAACTGAGATTCAGGATGTGTACTGCATAGGGAACATAATTGCTATTGCTATATATACCAACTTCACACACAAAAAATATGAACATATTTATTGCTGACAAAATTTTACTAAGAGTTCATATCAAATTCTAAGAGCAACCACTGGACTTCGAATTGTTTGGATCAGAGCTGGGAGCAGTATTTCATTCTCAGTTCTTACAGCAACAGTGGATCAAATCAAAAGCCTGTTTCACATTTTCTTTGAATTATGAGAGTTCAAATTCCAGATCATAGCTCTGCCGTTCAGTGGATATATATTCATTGGCATTAGTGTTTCTGAATGGATTAACTCAGCCATTGTGGAATACAGATCCTACAGTTTGCTTCAAGATAAGCATGAGCAGTGTTAGAGCAAACATTTTGGATACCTTCCAAAAGAAAAGGCTCGCTCATGGAAACTAAATGTTCTGTAGAGAAGTTGTGAATTTGATGAGACTGTTGTAAGCAGTCCAGCAGGCGTCTGACCAAAACTTGACTATTTTTCAGTCAGTTCACCTATGTTCCCTTTCCCTACCAGGCTCCACCAAACTCCATGGGCTCACCTAGCCCCACAGAACTGGAAAAAAACAAAGGCAGCTTTGGGTTTCTGGGAAACATATTTTGGACTACAGCTCCAGGGACCTTTACAGTGGCAATGCTTGACTGTCCCTCAGGTAGAGTACTCTCGGATTTTTGGTTACGTTTTCAACAAGAAACTCTAAATCTGTTACTGTTTTTCCATGAGAGGAAATTAATTCTTAACATGTAGTTTTGTGTCATTGTGTCAATCCACCAGAGTTCTGCCTCAGCAATAACTCAGGGATGTAGAAGCTGTGTCCAGACTGCTGATGTCTGTGGTGTCTTTGCCACCAGCATCAGACTCACTGAAGAATGTGAGGCCAGCGTGTGCTCCAACTTCCCACATCACACTGGTGGGAATGGAGCTGTTCAGGTTCTTGGGCTGGGTCCTCTCCTGATTTATCCTAAATCCAAAGAAGGCTTCAAGTGCAGCATCATGGGCTTTTTTGTATATCAGAGAGAACTCAGCAGAGGGTGCCAATTATGTCCAAAGAGCCAGTAGATGGAAATAAACATTGGTAGCTACGGAGACATACTAGATATGACCTCATTACCCAGAAATGGATGGCTTTCAATATAAATCATTTACTCAGGTAAAATTACGCCACAAGAAGGAATATGCTTACTTTTACCATCTCTATTTACTAAAAACATCACTAACATGTTCCTTGATAACTTGATTTATGAAGTTTATGACAAATTGCTTTCTTAATTGAAGTATGTCAGGTTTCTAAATACTGAAGTTAATTATCCCTCATTTTCTAGTTGAAGGCTGACCTTTAATTATACAATATTAATCCACATATTGTATGAATTATGTGAAATATCCATTTTGTATGTAGAGGGAGACATGTATGTGTTATTGTAGTGGAGTACAGTTACATAATTATTTTTAATTTAGGATAACAGCTTAATTAAATACTTGCAGAAACCAAGCTTTTTCAGGAAATTTGCAATTACAATCAATTTGAATGTACAGCTACATTAATATGGTGACAAGCCCAATAATAAAAACGAACTAAGTAATTATGGGCAGGTGCTGAACAGATGTGTAAATAGAAGGTCTCTGCATGGAACGTTGTTATATATCATTTTGAAAAGTGAAGGAAACCTGTTATCCATAGCCATTTGTATATGCAGTTATAATCAGTCACAAAAAAGTTAGTTCTTTCAATTTAGATAAATCACTTAAAAATGTGTATGGCACTTAGGCTTTCATTTTCTGTTTCTGGAAAGAAAGTCTAGTTGATTGAAGACTGCTGCTCTACTGTACTCAAAGAGTCTGCCGCACTATTGAAATATATTCTTCTTTCAACACGTTTATGATGAGTGGGTTTTCAGTTTGGGATGGTTTAACAGTCAAAACAATTCACATTCCATATTACAAGTTGAGCTTTATTTAAAGAAGGGGGGAGGCTAAGACTAGTTTAGAGTTGTTTGCTCAAGTTATCAGGTTGCCAAAGGCCTAATTTAACCTCCAAATAGTTGGAAAACAATTACATTGCATTACTACTGTGAATTGCTTTTAGATAGATTTACAGTGTGTTTTTTTTTCCCTGTGTGTTTTAGGGTTTTTTCCCCCAAGCCACTATATTAAAATATAGTTTTTCAAGTCCTCTATTTTCATGTGATGTGTGAGAAGTAATTATATCTGTGATGTAAGCAAGTAAACTAAATTGAAATGGTTTCTATAGCAATCATATGAAAAAACCCAAGGGAAGACTGGCATCAAAGAAATGGTCAGTGTGAGTCATCCCCTTGTATGGAATGGGATGCCCTAAGCTGTCTGTGGAAGATCACAATGTTTAAAGTAGCCATGTCTCAGCAAGGGGCATGTCTAAACTGGACTCTTCCAGGAACTTAGATGCATTATTCCAAACTCCAAAGATCTGCCTTCCTGTCCTCGAGGTTTATGGTTCTGAAATGGATCCCAGTGGCCAAGCCAGACCCTTCTCAAGCAATACTGAAATAGCAGTAATGTACTTTTCCTCATTCTCAGAAATACTCACTCCAGCTGTTGGCACTATGGGAAGCTGTGAGAGGCAGCTGGAGTTGTGCACCATTCTCTTTCTTATCCCACCATGTGCAGTCTTATCAGGAAAGGGAACAACTGACATGTCTGGAGAGAGATTAATAATGGAGCAGTGCTGCTGCAATAAAAGCTGTCTGGACAGGTTCCACTCATCTATTTCATTTGCAAAAGGGCAAACTTCAAAAGCATAAATTTGTATTCCAAATGTGCTACGAAATATTTTGCGTGGGGATGGTGAAGTGGGGACCTCACAGTGTTGCCTCCTAGAGTCCTCTGCAGCTGAATAGTCCCTATGGATGACATAAACAGCAGTGACTTTTACACTGTGTGCTGGTATGGTACTTTTCCATACTATCACTCAGCCTGTAAACTGTATTAAAGCAGAAAGATGACAATATTTGGTGTAACAAATTTCTCTCAATTCCAAACTCCAAGATACACCAAACGCTGTGTGTAAAAATTGAAAAATGAAACAGGAATTATTTCCTAGGAAGAGTGAACAGTTCCAAAGTAGAGGGGAGGACAAAACAGTCTCAGTTTTGAAGAGGAAATCCTCAGGATGCTTACAGGCATCATGTGCCCTTCTTGATACAGGAGCATGGCTGAAAGGACGAGCAGGCTCTTTCTTCATCATGCCTCAGCTTCTGGACAGAGGAGGTCTATTTTAATGAAAGACTTTGTGTTTCCAGTCAGAAAGTTCGAACACAGAGTTTGTCAGAGGAACCTCTAATATTTAGTCAGACTTTGAATAGGAGCTGTGAGAAAGAGGAGTGCAGTATTTGGCAACATATGATATCTGGATTTTTGTTCTTTATTCATAGATTCCAGTAAGGTGGGATATAAAACAAACCTCATACATTCTGGCATGGAATGATTTTGCTTGTCATTTCAAAACCAAAATGGTTTGAATTTCCTGCATTGCCGCAGTTAACTACACATGCCTCCTCCTAATTCTGCTTGCATTCCCTTTCCAGCTGCTCCCATAATCTCCCAGTTCATCTACGTCTGAGGAGGCAAAAAGGGAGATTTCAGAAGAATTTGTGGAAAGTCCATGCTACAGGTGCAGAGAAACACAGCTCACACCCAAGGGCAGTGCAGAGATAGTCTTTTTGACTCATGAGTTAGCACCAGCACCAGACACAAGATTCCTTCAGCACCATGCTGAGGCAACCCGGCCACCTCCTTCTCCAGCTGCACCAGCAACTGTGTGAGGCTCCACAGCACACTTTGTTAGTGTTACAGCAGGAATCTTTGCAGAGTACTTGGGGCACTTGTGGCCTCAGTCCCCTTGTCAGAGAACCCAATATATTCAGCTGCATTTTAGTTGTGTGTGACTTGCTTGAGCTCACTCCTGTTGCCACAGCTGCTTTCGGAAAGCAAGATGAGGGTAAGCACACATTATAGATGTAAGCATATGGCTGTCACACTACTGCCCAACAGCTTCTATAGATATGTGGCACATTATGTTTATCCAAAGCACTTGTAATTTTTCAGACAACAAAAGCTAATGAAAGCAGCTATTACAGCTTTATGTGGCACTTGCTTCCTGATAGAATTGCCAGTCCAGAGCTTTGAATTCTGTGCCAACAGCTTTGACACAAGTGAAAGAGCAAGCTGTGCTTCTAACAGATATGAATGCTTTGGTTGCAGTGATCCCTTGCTTTTTCAAAATTGTTATCATATACAGGGGTTTGCAGATGCATACTTTTCCCAAAGTGACAACACCCAGACAATTGAGGTAACTTTTGTTGGAATAATGGGAATAACTTGCACTGGCAAGTCTTTAAGAAGCAAAACCAAATGGCATCATCTAGAAACTATTTTACTGTCCTGCAAGTGCTTGTATTGAACAGACACACAACATGTGGGTGACACAGTTGGCAATGTCCTGCATTGCAGGTGAAGTTACACCAGAAGCAAGCCATGCTGCTGAATTTCAGGGAATCTGCAGTCCTTTCATGACTGCAGAATTAGGACAAACACAACAGCATTACACATGAAATTACTGGTTAAATAGTCTCAATTTGAGGACAGTTCATCATTTGGTTTTAGACTTTCTCACTCTATTTTTCCATGTCTTAGCCTAGAGAACAGATACTAAAATAAGGTGATATTTCTTGTTCTTCTTGAACAAGTATGTCATGATACCCCAAGAACTGGATACCATCTATTTGGTTCTTTTAATGGCAATTTCAGCAAAGAAATGGTAATTTTTATGTCTATGAAGGTGATGAATATAACCTAGAGATACTGGAAAGCAGAAGACTGTCTTCCATGAGAAAACTTCTTCAGCCAGGAGTGCCTGAGGTTTCTTCAAAACGTTGGGGCCGTTTCTTCAAAACAGTTCTTTTGCAAAACTTTTCTCTGGCTGAGGAACTGTGGCCCAGGTGAAGGAGCTACAGGAAGAAGTGAACAGGCTATGGTATAGGAGCGAATGAGCAAGAGAGAGACCAATTGTTTTCAGAGACACTACAGTCTCAAGGTGCTCTGGGGACTTGAACTACCATTGTAGTGGAGAAGCTGATGGACTTGATGGAACACTGCAGGGAAAGGAACTATTAGTCAAGGATCTGTTAAAGATGAAGGCTGGATATTACAAAAATATTAGCAGAAGGTTCTTAACCCAGAGGGTGGTCAGGCAGTGGAACAGGCTCCCCTGGAAAGTGGTCACAGCACCAAGCCTGACAGAATTCAAGAAGTATTTGAACAGTGCTCTCAGGCACATGTTGTGAGTGTTGGGGTGTCTTGTGCAGGGCCAGGAATTCATCTTGATGATCCTTGTGGACTCAACGGTCCCTTCTAAATCAGCATATTCAATGATTCTATGATTCCGCGAAGTACATTGTCAATTCTAAACCTTTACTTCACATGGACAGGATGTGGCAAATCTTGGCACTATATGCTATTTGTCAAAGAAAGATATAGTCCAGACTTCATAAAGCCCTGACCCTTGAAGTGTTTGTGTTGGGCTTTGGATGACACATGGTGTGCATTCCAATACAAGTGAAGGTTGGGCTGAGGAACTGGTGAGGAACTGTTTTGAGTCATCTGCTGAACAGAAGCAGGTTCTAGCACAGTTCTTTACTTCAACAGATTCATCACTAAAGCAGAGCATGATCTAAATGAGGAAAACTGACAAATTTGCATTTCTTTGTCTGGCTGGGAAAAATTTTCCTGTCATTTTAAAAATCTTTGTTACAAATGAGAAAGACTCATATTTTGCAAAATGAAACCTTCTTTTAAGGTTAAACCGCCAAAGTTTTCTTGCCTTTCTTCGTCTTCCTACAAGCTTTGCTGTCTTTAAGGCACTAAAAACAATGTAATGAAGTTTACACAGATTATCCAGAACATACTGTTTAGGAGGAAAAGGGAAAGGGATTCAGGAAGATTTTACTCCACTGGCATGAAAAACCATGTCATAGAGTAAAGAGACTGACTCTTCAGGTAGAGACATTCAGTCTGTGCCCTTTGCAGAGTAACTAACCAAGGAATTGTGCTCTCATCAGCTCCCGCTCTCCTAATCTTTTTCTTTCTTTCTTCTTCTCTTCTTCCTCTTTCCATTAATGGATTTCTTCACATTCAAGCTGTCATTTCTGAATGTGTGACTTGCAGATTAGTGCATAAGTTAAGAAAGAAATCACTCATGATAAAATTCTCTCTGACCAGAACACTTCTTTAGTGACTGTTCTAGCCCAAGTCACAAGCAAAGTACAGGAATAGTTCCTTCTTGTTTGCTAAAAGAAAATTACGGAAGTTGGTCTTCATATACAAGGTGCAAAGTAACTCCAACAGAACTGGAAGCTTTGTCCCAAGAATACAAGACATCCTTTCTGAGCACAGGTTCTCTTTGAGCCTTGTGCTTTTGTGCTGTCCATTCAATAGAATCAGAATCTTTACAATGTTCTCTTATTCAATCAAATCACCAGGTAATTTAATGGCTTTTCTTTCATTTTCTTACTTCTGTCATTTCTCTTACTGCAAAGACCAATGACTAATCTGTTATCATAATCTACAGAGGTATCAAATAGGCAGCTGCTATAATGCACTGACTCTGTGGACCAGAGTGTCATTGCTCCCTAGCTGCACCTTATGCCACTCCTGTATCAGGCAGGACATGTCTGAGGAGATGGCAGCATGTTGAATGTAAGTGGAGGGCAGGAGGTTGTCTTACTGAGTTGATTGGAACCACTGAGCTCATCTTCTCTCAGGAGAGGATGTCTGTAAGTTCACACTGTCCAGGAGAGCTGCACACTTCAAGCCACCCAGAACCTAAAGTGACCTCGTAATCAAGGCACTCACATTTAACTTGAAAGTGTCCTATCACATTTCAGGTGATGAAAAAGAATAAGACTTTATCTTACAGTTCCTCTTTTCAGTGGACATCTCTGAAGAATGCAAGGAGAGGCAGGAAGACTCTGATTACAGACTTACAGTGGGTTTCTACATAAATATTCATCTGCCCCAATTGCACAGATGCTTCTCACTTGTTTATGTCCATAAATGACACTGCCTACTCAAACAGGCCACTTTAGACTTTCACATAAGGAAAGATTCAGATTTCCTAAGGCACCTAGACACCTAGGCTACCCAGAATAATCTTCCTAAGACATTCCCTGAATATCCTTCCTAAGATAACCCTTGTTAGGTCTCTCACTTCCTGGGATCCTGAAGATCTTGCTCCCAAACTTTCTCCTAGGGATTTAGCTATGAGCCAAGACAAGCCACTAAACCAATGTGTAAACCTCTAAAATGTTTAATATATATCACAACATGGAGATATCTGGCATTAGGCAAGCTTTCAAGCTCCAGAGCATACACAAAGTCCATTATTAGATTGCTTCTTCATTAGCCCAACATCTGGCTCTCAGCTTCTCTCATGGTAGTGTGGTGGGAAGCTACCTCAGCTTCATTTTCATAAACTACACTGTTCAGTGATTTATATCAGTCTGCTTTTAATCACATCATGCCAAAATGAACCAACTGTAA
Source organism: Certhia americana (assembly GCA_018697195.1). Taxonomy (NCBI): domain Eukaryota; kingdom Metazoa; phylum Chordata; class Aves; order Passeriformes; family Certhiidae; genus Certhia; species Certhia americana. The sequence goes on along the minus strand of CM031859.1, from coordinate 85,957,194 downwards.
TTGTCACCCAGGGTAGGCCGCCTTCTGGAAAGGTCATAAATGAAATTAACTGTAAGGGCAGGGTGCAGCTGCATGGCTATGAAGTGGAAGAGCAATCTATGCTCTAGCTTGGCCTCTACCCCATTATATAAGTGAAAGAGCATGCTCCTAATGGGAAGATAGGAAGACTGAAGTATCTGTGACATCATGTTTTCCCCACTTTCTCTCCACAATTTTCATTATATATATTTTTCAGCGCAGAGAAATGAAAACATCTTTATTTTTGTTTCATTTCTCAGCCACTCTGTTTACAAGATCAGTTAAAATATTTAACTTCAAATCTCAAAGAAGTTCCCCTCTCTTCCTCCCATAATTTCAGTTTGTCAGCAAAAATACACCCATAAACTCATCATGCTCACATATGTGTGTACAGCATCCAAACCACACTGTGCTCTGCAGCACAGTGAGAGCTTTTGTACAGCTGGAAGGAGCAGACAAATGGAATCTGGAAGGTGGGAAACCTTCAGAGCATAACTTCTCCCTTTTTGTGCTTCAGATCCAGCACTGACTAGCAGCTTCAGTAGGCTTTGGAACAGGCTCTAACAATGGAGTAAGCAGAAGATACATGGTTATGACATCAGCTTCATACTAGTTGCCAATCTTTTTTTAACTAGGAAATATTAGCAAATGCGATAACACAGTGAAATGTGGTGACAATAGGAATACTGTTCGTATCTTGTTCATTCAAGTTATGACACAAAGTAGGAAATACGATTAAAAACATGTGGTGATCTTTAAAGTATTTGGACTTGTTTAAAACTACTCTTTTTTTACAAGATAAATGTAAAACAGAGCCTTTACAGATAATTTTGTTAATCAGACAATGGTGGCACAAAGACCACTGTAAGCACAAAGGGGAAATGAAGCCTGGCTTTTGCCCTGTTGCTGCAGAAGTGGAGGAAAAAGGAATTGGAACACAGAAAACAGGAGAAAAAGAGCCTTCCTCTCCCTTTTCAGTGATCTCTCTGCATAAACCAGCCATAGGAGTGGACTCTTGGAGGTCTTTCCTGGAGGGAAAGAAAGAGGTTATCATATAGATAGCTGACTTTAGAGCTAAAAAAAACTGCCACGTGAGCCCAGCCTTGAAATACAACCAATGTAGCCAGTAATCAGTAACAGCTTTCCCCTTCAGTGGAAGATACAAGAAACCCACAGCACGTTCTCAGCGACAGTTTTGATGCATGCCTTGCTATAAAGATGTTCAAAGAGAAACTTAGAGCCCCAAACTGTTACAGCTATACTCTATACCCTACAGAGCTAGATCCTATAATCCCATTGATGTATCTTCTTTTTTTCTTATGGTCAAAGGTCTGTCAGATAAAGACTGATTTATTGTTTATACTTCTGTAATTACCTCATGGAATATAAGCCCTCAGATCTAGTGAACACCTCTTCTTGTAACATCACACCTATTCTTTCCTCTTTCTCTTTTCCTGTCTTCTCACATCTTTGCTTCTTGTATCTCGATCCTTTGATGTTCAAACCACTGTCATAATTAACATGTGCCAAATGGTCCCCATCCCCATCCCACTCCCCTGTGAGCAGGAAGGCAGGGAAGCATCACCCACTCACTGTTCTCACTCCACTTGTGTCTTTTCTCCCTGATGTGCATAAAGGGAGTGAGTGGAAACCAGCTGGTGGTTTTGCTTGTACGTGATCATGGATGAATGGGAATAGACAGTAAAGGTCAGATGGAATAAAGAGTCCCAGACAAACCCAAAGCATCCTGACAGAGTGTCTACTAACAACAGGCAAAAGTCACCACCAGAAAAGTTGTGTCTACAATTTCCCTGAGTCATTATACTGAGAGGCGGCTCTTCAGTATAGAACAATAGCAAAGAGATTCTGAAGTCGCTGTCATTAATAAGCCTGCTATCTTGAATGTATCTTTTATGGTCATTATCTAAGGCAGCTCTAGATTTTATTTTATGAAGACCAGCAAATGAGACTTTGAAGGAGCTTCCTTTTTTAGATGGAAGAATGGCCTCAATGCAGTGACACTTGGCAGATAAATACGTAAACTGAAAGTCTGCCAAAGCAGAATTGAAAACTAATCTCCAGAACTGAGTAAATTTCATTTAGGCCTAATTCAGCTGTGAGGAAATTGCAGATAGTATGACTTAAACTAGACAAAAATGCGATTACTAATTTTGTACATATGACATTGCATGCAGTTTAGAAAATCATTCTGTAAGTGAGGATTTCATGTCTGTGCATGGGAAAAGTCCCCATCACTGAAGCTCGGAGCAGTCATACACTATTGCCAAAGGGCATAGCAGGTGAATTTTCGAGAGCCCTCAGTGCCAGATTTGCCCTGGCTCCTTGGGGCAATTCCTGATGATTTCTGCTGGAGTAGAAATAGGACAATGCAAAACAATTCTTGAAAAACTTAACACACATTCATGTTGTTCTCGCTTTACCCAGTAAGAACTGCCAAAGGGATAAGTACTGCAAAGGGGGAGCCGAGCACATCAATTCCTGGCAAGAATGGGCTGTCATATATAAATTAAAAGGTGGACTTTTAAGCCTGAAGCAATTGAGTTGTCCTTATTACTAGATAGCTTACATAGTGTTTGGCTCAGGAAATACCCAGCTCCAGGCCTAAGACATGTTGCTGAGTTTTTTCAGACTAACAAGTTGCTGAAACATAATATATATCTCTGTTTGAAGCCACAGAAAAACTTTGGTTTAATTTATTCAGTCAAAATGGCACACACAGAGAGTGTCACTGAAACCTCTCTGGAGTGTTTTATCTTAATCTAGTCCATAGTGAAAGCTGGTGCTCACACAATTTCTGAAGCTTTTCTGGCCCAGAAAGCAGTGTATATTTGGCACACATTTGACAAGGATCTCGTATGATCCCATCAAATTACCTTTTGAAATAGATCTTGATTCCAAGACCATGGGCTTACTCCACATGAGAAGCACACTTTACCAGATGGTGCTCAGCCAGTATTGCATTTTGACAAAATCTTACACATATATCACAGAATCACAGCAAGGTTAAGGATAGAAGGGAACATGGGATGTCATCTAGACGAACCTCCCTGCTCAAGCAGGGTCCCACAGAGCATATAATTCAGGATTGCGTCCAGAAGGCTTTTGAATACCTACAGTGACAGAGACTCTACCCCTCTCTGGACAATCTGTTTCAGTGCTTAGTCACTGCACACTAAAGAAGTTCTTCCTTGTGTCCAGGTGGAAATTCCTGTGCATCAGTTTCTTTCCATTGCCTCTTGTCCTATTGCTTGTCACTACCAAGAGCAGCTTGACTCCTCTTGACGCCCTCCCTTCAGATACTTACAGACACTGCTACTTACAATTTAGTCCATTTCTTCCAATTAGGACTGTCTTTCACAGGTAGCCAATTTATATTGGGAAGCCCTGAGTTCCTGTCACTTTGCTAATATTTTTCAATTAGAGTGTTTAAAATATTTATATAATGTCATCATCTTTATTATTGTACACTCAGCTGTCAACTGAGAAGCCTCCTTCTGCATAGGAAAGCTCTACTGATTATGACACACTGGATATCTACTACGATATTTATTGGAGAGGTTCAAGATTTGGTACAAATTGGTACAGAGCACCTGGAAGTAAATCAAACACAAGTCCTCTGGGTTCTGGCACAACTCTTGAGTCAGACTAATTTTCTCAGCTGAGAATTGCTCCCAGGTCAAAAATCCAGGCTTTGGAGCAAGCACAGCAAAAGTATTACTAGCAGAGAGATAATATCTAAATCAATGATGAGTGCCCCACATACATGATCACCTTATAGTTAAAATATGAAAGAAGGTCTTTTATTAGTTTAACAGTTGTGAGTAATATTTTCAAGTAATGCCAAATGTGTTACAGATGTTGATAGGAACAACTGCTGAGTTCAGCATGCTCCAACGCAGAGCTGAACTACTTTGGAGAAATCCAGATCAGAACCTTGCAGCCAGTCTTTCTGTAAATCACAAACAGCAAAACACTGTAAATAATACCAAACCAGTTCAAGATCCTACATCCAATTCAAGGTTTTGGGGAATTTGCTAACTTTCCTGACAGCTGCTTGTGAAGGGCTGAAGCAATGTTCTCCATCTTAAAACAACACAACTTGATGAAAGTCCTGTCTTGGAGTTGCATACAGAACAGGGAATCTTGTTAAAGTGCTGGCAGGGTAATCAATGCGATGTAATAGATGTTATGTACTGCATAAAACTATTTTTCATGTCAAACATTGACTCTGTGGAAAAGAAGACACATCATATTCCAGTGCATGATGAAGATGATGCCTTTAATGCAAGGAAGCAAGGAGTGAACGCCAGTATAACATTCACCATGTCTTCTTGAGCTAACCTGAGAGACCGACTGGTACTGCTTCAAAAAAGAACAGTTTGCCAACTAGGCACAGTAAATGTGATCACTATGATTGGAGGCAGACTGTCCCTCATTCTCTGTAAAGAAGATATGTTTTCAAGTATTTTGAACAGTTTTGTTCTGACCATCCTATCCAGGATAAATTTCACCAATTCCACTAGGGACAAGGCTCCAGAGACCAATAGAGCTTATTTCAAGGAAATTGTTTTAAAAACCAAGTCCAAATTTTCCATCTTTCTATCTTCAAAACTGACTTCTTAAAGTTTGTTGTAACATTACGTCACATGCATACATTTTTAAGCAGTCTGTTGAGATAATACATTTCTGATTATTGAAATAACTCGTGAACTGTGTAAAAGCAACATGACAAAACTAAAACCTAACCTGTCTTCTACGTGTCACTAGTATAGTGCTACTTAGATGTCTGCTTTTACACTTCTGTAGTTCCAATCTGATTTTCAGCTTATATAGAGGCCTGGAAATATTTTGCTTCAGAATGGAAGAATTGTAATGCACAGTGGAAAATCTTGCTTTAAATGGCACACACACACCTCTGACCCAGATTTTGGGATTTGGAAGATTTCTTCATAGTCATTTATTTTAAACTTTCAGCAATATATCCTACAGTTTGATTTCTAGGCATCTCAACTTTGCCACTAATAGCATTTATTACAGTTTTCACATGAGCCAGCTCTAATATCAGACACATTCATGTTTTCCATTACACAAGGGAAATATCTGATGATAATTGGAAAAGCCTAGATAAATGTCTTGCTAGTAAGTCAAACTGTGACAATTACCAATTTTCCAGGTGAGTTCAGGAATGATCAAGAGCATAGCAGGACTCAAAAAGGATTAGAAATGTATAAGGATAATAACACAATTATGGCAGATCAGAATAAAAAAATAGATGGAAGAGCAGTCGTGTATAAACCCATGAACTGTTCTGGCCTGCAGTCCTCCTTAGGCTCAGTGGTTTATTGGTGCTCCAGGCAGCACTGGGTGGTTCAGGCCATGCAGGACATACTACAGGTCTAAGACTTTGGTCTGGGAAGAAACTCCTGTCTGGAATGTTTTTTCTATAAAGAGCTATTATGTATGTTTCTTGGGCTTACAACATCTTGTCAAGCCTAGAAACAGGGTAGTGGGCTTAGCACCATAGCAGGTCATGAACAAAATTAGCCATGCTGAAAGCTTCAGCCTGTAGCAAGAAGCAACAAACCACCAATTTGGCTGTGACTGTGGAAAAGGAGGTTAGCTGATAGCTTGTCCAGCTAACTCCACACTTCTGGGGAAAGAAGAAGATTTCAAGGACAAGAGAAGTTACACACGGTTGGGAGATCCAGCTCTTCAGGCTCACACTCAGCAAAGAGAAGTTACATCCCAAACCCCACTGTGTTTTAAAGATAATTTCTCTGTAGGGCTGACTAAATTCTGCTTTATCAACACAGCTGAGAGACTGCAAACTGACTCTGCTGGGATAAAATAAAATCATTGATTTGACCCTAAATCTGTGTGCTCCATGTATCTAAGCAAACTCAAGCTGACATCTGCACTTGTTACCATGGGGGATGGCTTTCTTCTCTCAGACAAACTGTGGGATTCTGTTATGTGATGTATAAATACATTTACAATAAAAAAAGAATATTACAATCATCTTCAATGAGGAGGGAGTCCCCTTTTCCTAGTTCTCTTACAGTTCCAGGATGAAAAATCCAAGATTCCTTGCAAGAAAAACAACTGTTTCGTTGTTGTTGTTGTTGTTGTTGCTGTTGCTGCATTTTATGGGTACTTTGAGTTATTCAGTGGAATTCTGCCACTGAATAATAACAGTTTAAAAGTCTGAAATGTGAAGTCTTAAACTGCAACAGTTCAGAATTTAATTTTTATGTTAAAATTTCTCTAAACTTCTATTTATGACAATGAAAACTAACTCTGTAAAAGGATAATTTATCCCAAACTCACATAATATTTATATACAATAAACAGAATAAGGAAAGCTAATGACATAGCAGAGAATACAGAATTACATAACAATTTGGAACTCTCTAACACTCTATCTTATTATGCTCTCAAGGATATGTGGAGTTTGTTGATCCCTTTGAAGATGACAGTCTTTATCTATCTCATGAAAATACAGTATATCCTGCTAGCACCCACTATGCCCTTGTGTTCACTTTGCTCTACTCCATTAACATGGCCTCATCCTGCTTAGGGAGACACAGAGGACAGAAAGAGGCATTTAAGATTCTGTGCCCTTATTCTCCTTTGTGAAGGTCTCTACCTGTGATAGAAGCAGCTGGCTTCTTAAAACAGGAATGAGAATAGCTCCTCATGTGCATACACTGGAGTGCACTCCCACACATTTAGTTTATCAACAGCGTGTCCTACTGCCATGTCCTCAGCTAAATATTAGCTACAAATTCAAATAGTTCTGCTGAATAGCTGAACCAGCATGTTGCCAGTGATCTTATCAGTGTGTGTGTACATATATACACGTGTATGTGTCTACATGTATGTATCAGAGAGAAGAGAACCCTGAAAGTAGGATTCTACCATACAAGATAAGCGGTAAGGATTTTGCTTTATGTTGTGAACTCTCTAAATAGCAGGATACTTGCCAGATGTGCAAACAGCTTGGATTTTCATGAAAAGAATGCAAAGAAGGGTAAGAATGATTTCCAGAGTATGGAAATCCACTCTTTGGTTTGGTTTCAGCCCCTCTTGGTGAACCTGTCATGTCTGTTAATTTCAATGACACTTTGGTGGCTGCTGAGACTGAAAATATAATGAGATTGATACATTCTGGTATGTAGATGCATATATAAAAATTTGCTTTCCTTCAGGAAATATTTATTTCTAAAGAAGATGCAAAAAGACTCACTGAGATTATTATGCAGCATTTCCAATAGTAATATGTACCACTCCTGCACCACCTTTCCAAACAAACAGTAAGATGTGGTGTTGCCATTTTAAGGTTATCCTTGATATTCTATTTCATGGTCAAAATTTTATAGTCAAAATTTTAAATGTGTGGGGGTTTTCTCACTGTTCAGTCTCACTGTAGCTTTACACAGCAACAAATATCTCTTAAAATCTTTTAATATGTGTGCAAAAGAAACAGACGTGAGAGCCTGGGGAAGATTCACTTACTATAAAGTCTTGAATTACTATATTTTCACAAGCAACATCAGCAGATGGTATTAGTCTACATGAAGTGATCCTGTCATGAACTCAGAATGCATGGTCTTCTCCCTCTCTCTTCTCCCTCTCTCCCTTGGGCTGCTTGGTGTTATCTCCAAGGGATATTCACCTGCACTGCTCTTTCCCTGCACTTTCGTTCAGTGCTCTGTCTCCACCCACATTTATCCTTCTCTAATTTCCTTCAGGCAAGTGGTCAGATAATTGAGCAGGATGGACACTGCTACTGTGGTCATTGCCATAGTACATGAGTTACTGCTCCTAATTTCATTTGCAGCCCTGTGGTTTATTTATTCATTCTTTTGCAGGGGCTTTTGGCCTCTTTTGCCTCAGACCCTACATAGTAATAACTGCAGTTTTAATTTAACAGTCCTGTGCTGGTTAGGAAATTTTACAAACTGATAACTAACTGCAGCTACTCTGTAAATACCACTGCCTCTGATGTGAAAGGCAATAACCCTCAAGAGGACCAGAAGAGAGCCTGCTGCATGCAGCAAGTCATTGCAGCAGGCAGAGAAAGTATGGCAGAGCTTTAGGTAAGTGGGATATAATTAGCCATGTTGGAATTTGACCAGGATATCAGGGTTAACACTGCTGCTCCTGTGAGAAGTGCCTTGGGAGTTCCTCAGCAGCAGGCAGCCAGGACCTCTTGTTTTCATCACATTCCAGGCACTACATGACAGCTACCCAAATACACTTTGCCTTAATGAAACAGAAATGTACATATGATACCTACAATTTGGAACCAAGGTATGGACTTTATCCTAGAATGGATTAATTCAGATTTGTGAATTATTCAGAATGAAAAAAGACTTCTGTATTTGGGTTCTGGACCTTATCTATTGTGAAATAGTAATGACAAAATCAGTCACTGGTGAAACTGTGGAGCCCACAGGCTTCTTGAACAGCTCGATGTGCTTGTGCTTGACTGATAAGTCTAGAGGTGGGCATTTCTTGCATTAGGCTTTTATGCATTGCCTGCAAAACCTCTTTGGAAAGAGCTGTGGTCACGGGCATTACACAGCACTCCGGGCTGTGCACGGAGATTGATGTACAGGCAGAACTCCCAGTACTTACAGCATCCCAGAAGACTCACCCAGCTGCTTCCTCTGCATGTGCTTTTCAACTACTTATGTTTCTATCTTAAATGAGCTGCTCTAGCTCTTGCACTATAAGCTAGTTGCCTTGCTGAGGCCTTTTCTAGCCCCAGGTTTTTATTACTTTCCTGTGAGTCATGCATACCATGGATTGATGCAGCTCTGCCCTGCCCAGGAAGACTGCAGGGACAAACAGCTGCTGGTGGTGGGAGGAATGAGGCTTCTTTAATTCCTACAGTAAATCTCTGCTTGCTACCAACAACAACTAGAGGGTTATGGAAAAGCGGCCAAGAATTTTGCACTGCTTAGTGTATGGACATAGAGATTTGCTGTATGCCAATGTTGTCCATAACCAAAAATTATTTAATTGGATAAGCTGTATTCACCTAGGTTAGAATTAGTATATTTTTTGCCAGTAATTTTCAAACAGTTCCATTATTCCTCCACAGACAAGACAGTGTGAACACTGACAAAGTTTAGACCTTCCTATTTTATACATGTTTCCATATGTTAGGCATGTTAGGCATGGAAGAGAAACATAATTTCTCTCCCAAATGTATTCCCTCCTGTGCAATGTGAATGTATTACGTGTACTCATATTCCAAGGCAATAAGATTAGACAAATTACTGTACTCTGAAAAGTGACATTAAAAATTGCCTCTCCATCTTTATTAGCTTACTTTTTCTCAGTCAAATATGTTTGGCTTACAAGAAAAACGATGTTTTTCATTCTGACCTCAGGCTTCCCAAATTCAAACAGAGCTATGGGTCAATAGCTGAATGAGAAAAGGTTTGTCAGAATGATTCAGATCCTTTTTGACACCTCAGCATCTTCAAATTACTGCTTATGTCAGGCACTGGTTATGCCTGACAGTGAAAGGCTGGGAACAAGCACATGGTTCAGATGATGATCTGTGTACAGGAATTCAGATAATCTTGTGGCAGCTCTGTTCCACTCCATGTGAAATGAAAAAAGAACATAACTTCTTTTGTCACTGTAGTTAAAGCAGAAGAGTAAGACAAGATTCAGCCAATGTAATGAGTTGAAAATGTTTTATATTAACTTTACATAGCAGAGTGAATGTGAATCTTTTCTTCATGACTTGTGCCAAAAAGGTTTTGGAGGCTATTTGTAGGCAATACATACCAGGGAAAGTGATTTTGCCACATGGGTATTAAAAAACAATACTGCCACAATTGCTTGGCTAGAAAGGGCTGTACAGAAGCTGCTTTCTTTCTGATGGCTTTGGGCAGCAGCAGAAGCCAGGGATTCCACATGGGCTTCTGTGTCATTGCAAACCTGACATGTCTCCCTCCAGTGGGCAGGAGCCCAGGAGCAGCTTCCCAGGTCTGTCTAGGCCCTAAAGAAGGATGGGTGTTTGGTAGAAAAATGAAATTATCTCCTTTTCAACTCTATGGTATTTTTAATAAAGTATTAATAGAGCTGAGCATGTAGGCTTCAGCCTTGAAATTTGGCCTTTAGCCACAAGATGAAGAGCAAAAATAAGGTACCTGTAAATGGTGCATCCAAGACAATTCACAACACCCTACAGCTGCAGCTCCATTTAGAGACCCAGTGGCTTTGAACAAGAGACACAATTTCAGGGTCTGTTGCTTTGGCTGTGGCCATTTCAGGGACTGTCAGGCTTTGGCTGTGGCTGTCAGGCTTTGACTCTGGCTGAAGGCAGATGTCCAGGCTGGTGGAAGATGCCTGGTGGGTCAGAGCAGTGGAGCAGTGATGTGTGGGTGGGACAACCTGGCTGTCATCACTGCTGCTGGCAGGTGGTGGGTACTACAGCTGGTCCCCCTCCCACTGGCCAGTTCAGCTGTCTCATAGGCAACCAGGTGATGGCAAGGCTCTCCAACCTGCCTGCAAATGGATGGGTGGCAGCCCTTGAAGTAGAGCATAGAAGTGCTGCTATGTAGAGGCGGCCATGTGTTCTGTTCTGCTTCATAGCAACCAGCGCATGGCTGGAACTCAATAAGATTTAGCTAACCTGAGCTGTTTTGTGCCTTTCATCAGGACTCTTTCTCTTTGCTTTGGTTCTTGCTTTTTCCATCTTCTGGGCATTGGCAGAAAGCTGGAAACAGGAAGACCTGGGCTGAGCACTGGGCAGAAAAATAGGAGCTCTCCAATGGTGGTCCATGCTCTCTGTTGTGGCCCAAGGCAACTCCCTCAGCATGACATCATATCAACTCCCACTTGTGAAAGTGAGACTAATGCTCACTTTCCCCTTCCTATAATCAGTCTGTTTGCACAGTTCTGGGAAATTCTAAAATTGCTTCATGAGCTTAATATTTCTTTCCTGGAAATCCTCAGGATGACAGATTATCAGCAAAAAAGTATTGACATGGTCTGGGTGTCCCCAGATGTGCTGTGACAGGAGGCTTCACTGCTGATGATACTGTCACAGCCCAGGTAACTGGCACAGCAAGGGCAAATGAACAAAATACACAGGGTGGGGAATTTTTTGCTATTGAGTAAATTGGAGAAACTGTCCACAGAACTGCTTTCCTTTCCAGGAGGAATATTGTGATGTGGAATTTTTTTCCCCGATTGTTTTATGTAAAACATTAGTTGAAAATTAAACCAACTGAATTTGAAATAGGTCACAGGCAGTCTGGGCAAGTAAGTGAACTGTGTTTTAACAAAGTGTAATTACATCAACTCACAGATGGCATTCTGAATTTTGGAAAGCTCATTCTGCCTTAAGGTTTAGCACTTGGGATTAAAGACAGTACAGTATAACTTAAAAGATTTAAGAATTATACTCTAGGAAGTCATGCTGTAATAAGCTTTAGATCAACAGTTCATATAGCATCATGGGATTCTCAGACCCCCAAGAGAAAGAGCCCTAATATACTGTAACCTACAACTTTCCCCTTGAAATATCTTAGTTCTGCAAAGCAATAAACCAGTCTGGACTAAGTTACTGAAGGTCTTTGAAGTACTGGAAGACCCATAAATAAGGTGAGTACTTTGGAAGGGGGGGCTGATTTTGTGGTGTACATATACAACTATTTCATAGTCAACTTGATTTGTAGCTGCCTGTATGTCAGTTTCCTGGGAGCAATAAATCTTCATTCAAGCAAAACTAAAACGCCACCAGTATTTATTTCATGCATTTTTTACCCCATCAGGAGAAGAAAAAGTCAGCATTCATGTAAACTTCTATGCCCAACTTGCAGCTCTGTGCTAAAACTATGCTTCATAGTATGAAATTTTTATAAATCTAAAATGTAAACATTGGGTAACAGATGTACCATTGCATGGCCAAAAAAGAGTGGTAACTGTCACTGGAGAAATAAAACTGAGTTATTGTTTCCAGTTTCAAAAGAACAGCAACAAGTCTAAAAAACTATATGTGATCTTTGTCCTTTTTTCCCCCTCAGACACCTGCACTCATCTAATGTTTCACTGAGCCCTGAAAAATAAATGCATAGCTTCAGTCTCCTAATCCATGTGGCTCCAGAGACCACTGTTACATGAGAACTTAAACTGATGATGCTGAGCGTCCTAGGGGCAGCTTAATCTTTTTTAATTCAAATCAACTGAGTCCCATGTGGCGCTAGGATGATACTCTATATGCTGCAATCAGACTGACCTAGACTTCTTGTGCTCTAAATGATTAATGAAACTGCCTCCTAGTTTGTTTCTATGGTGATCCGAAACTTGACACGATGTAGGAATCTGCCATTCACGCTGAATGAAACGACGAGGAGATAGCCCAGGAACAAAACTCCATCAGTTGTACAGAGAAGGCTCAATTTTAAGTCATTAGTCTCCTTGTACTTGGGTTGTTGACTCTTGAAAATAAGAGTGAGATAAAATATCCAAGTTAATATAGCTTTAATTGGGTAGTTTACTAGTAAATTGTTTCAGTATTAGAAAAATGGGCTACTCTGAAAAGAGCTTTCTAAGTTTTCTTTTGATGGGGAAATGTGGGACAATGCTAGAGCAATAGCTACAGAGTTTGCAATTTCCTATAAAGAAGCTGATTCAACTGTGAAAGCCCTGCAGTGCCTTTAAATAGTGTTAATAACACTCAAAGAAAAAATAAAAACATACTTTAGGAAAAAAAAATCTAGGTTCAGATTTTATTGAGTTCATGAAGAAGACTTCTTGTATCCTGTGTTTTGGTACTACCATTTCAAATAAGGAGTGATTTACTTCACTACAGTGCTTTGAGGCTTTTAAAGCAAATACATGACTCACAATTTAATTTCCAATGACAGCACATTACCAAACTTTTAAATGTTTTAGGTAGTCCTGAAACCATTGATGAGTATCTTTAGTCACACTTAGGTCTACCTATAGTGCTAAGATAAAAAAACATTTGAAAAATCATCAGAAAATTAGCACAGCTACCTCACCAGCCACAACACCACCCAGATCAAGCCACCTGTCTGAATTTTACTCAGAGAGCCAGGGTAGCTGCCCATGCTGGATTCCAAGAGGCTATTGCTAAATTTTAGGCAGTGCTGGCATTAGTTAGTTACTGAAGTTGACTTGGTTGTGCTGCTGTTGTAGCTTGAGTGCATTTACAGTAGGCCTCATCTTTGCTCCTTTCTATTCCCAGGCAAGCACATTTGAGCCCTTGTTGAGTCAAACCTCCAAGACCATCTAAAGATGTGCAAAAGCAAAGGTTTTCTGTAGACAGTGAGAGCAGTGGAGCCCTATAAGCTCTGAGATAATTTGGGGTGCTCTTTCTGCCTCTTTCACTTAACACTGCTTTTATTGCCTCCCTTCCAAACTCCTGAGCACTGAGCACAGCACTGGCTTTTGTCCTTTCACCAGATCCTCCCTCTCCACCAACACAGTGAGAGATGCTGCTGCTCTTTTCCCTTCCTTGTCTGGTTAAGGCGAACACTGTCGGCTGTATATTTGCCTCTGGTGAGGCTAGCCCAGCACTGATCTTGCTGCATCTCTCAACAGCTTTTCAGGAGGGCACAGCACACCCAAATCATCTCATCGCTTCATCTGGAATCAATCACAGTAGGTCCACTGATGTCAAGAAAACTATGCTCATTTGCATTAACACGTGACCTGGTCCTATCTCTTTGTGATCTCTAGATCAACAGTGCTCCCATTGGGATTCATGATCTCAGAAGAATCTAAACCCACTTTCTAATGTATTTAACCAATGTCTAATATTTTTCTTTCCTATCATAAAAAACATTGTGGCTACTGACCCAGATTCATAACAACTCAAATTCTTTTGATATAAATCTGAGGTATTTTTCTTAATATTGCACCCTGCATTCCAAGACTTTAAGGACCCAGACTTAGCAGAGGGTCTAACTGATACTATATTTCTTAATAAATCAGTTACCTGTGCAGATGTAAAATACTTCATGTCCAGAATTTTGAAAGGAATCTGAAGTACCTAGTATTTTCAAATATGACTTGATAGACGTTGCCTCCATATTTCTTCAGCTGTTTTTGAAAATTCCTGTTTACGTAATTGCCACATGAAGATATTATGGTGGAATGGTTTACATTTTTACCAAGTTTTATTTCCTGGGATCAGACAATACTATAAGTACTTCAGTTATCATTTTTAGAAGAAAAGGCAGAGAGAAACAGAAATTCTTTAGGATTCCCCAGACAACAAAATCTACTATGATGCATCCAGATTCTGTTTCTAAGACAATTATTTTTTGAGGGAAGAGTTTGGACTTGCTTAGAATATCTTTGATTAGTAATAATTCTGTAAGTACATGTCTCACAGGTTTTTGTAGAAGGATTATTGGAGAAACCAGTAATTTTCCTTGGGAAAAAATGGTTTTGTTTGTTTTTGCAAGAAACAGAGAGAAAAAGAGTTCAAATAGGATAAGAATATTTGACCGCTGTACAGCTCTCTTTGGAAGTGTGTGAGACCATGTTCCTGTGATGCCTGTTTGGGAGAAGCTTCCCTTCATGGGTTTCTGCATACTAGGCCTTTGGGTTCTGTTTATTTTGCTTCACTCATATCAAAATAATTTATCAGACCTGTGGGAGAGGGACAGTGGCAGTCTTCTTATCAGGGGCCTCACCTGGGATGCAGGAGACCCAAGTTCAACTCCCTGCTTCTAACCATAGGGGCCAAATTCCTGCAATTTGTGTTTGCAGAACAGCCCTTCTCAGATGAGGATTCAGTGACCATAATGATTACAGGCCCTGTCTCTTTTGTGTACAAAACCAACCAGGAAGGAGGTGAGAAACTGAACAGCATTGTGATCAATTGTTTTGGCACACGTTCTTTTTTTGGAGGTAAGTCTGCATGACAAACCTTAGTGCCATTCCAGGGAAGCAGCCTGCTTTCTGGGAGGGTGAACTAAGAACAGTCTTAATTTCTCTGTGTTTGTGTCCTTTCCAAGCAATTAAACCTGAGCCTCTAGGGCAAAAATTAAGAACTTGTTTACATGGGTGAGCAGCAGAATCACCTTGCTGATGATTCTGCCAGGGCAGCCTGGTGAATTTGATGCTACCTGCCAGAAGCGTGATAGAATTGTTCATTCTCTGGACTTCAGGCCCAGGCTCATTTTGGAATAAAACAGTGCATTGATCAACATATATGTGGGACTCTGCTTCTTACATGTGGCACATTTTTGGGAAACAAAAGCTTTGCATCCTCTCAGGCAAGAGAATGCTCACTGTCCTGGCAAATGCTTCACAACAGAGTGAGAGACACAAGCTCTCCTGGGAGACTTTAGCAGACATCATGTCAGTGTTTGAAGAAAATTATGTCCTGAGACCCTCACAGGAACAGAAAATACCTGTTTCCAGTTAAAGGAGACAGTGCCAGCATGCAGACATGAAGGACAAAGTCCAAAAAGGACTCTAATGGCAACGCCAATGATCCCTTAAATCCTCATGACAGGAATCTGTCTTGTTACAGTGGCTCCAGTAATATTTTCCATAGGATAAGGATAATTTCCATTATTCTAATGCTTCTTTCTGTATCTTCTGAAGACTATGTATGCAGAAGGGAATGACAAATCTTCATTTTTGAGAGATGTGACAAGTGTTGAGGTATCAGTTTGAAATCACTCACAGCTGGGATATAATTACAATCCTGCAAATCAGAGGAACCAGTAATCACATATGAGTACAGGAGCTGGCACTCTGGTTAGGAGTGGGCATTATATACATTTTTATTTTGTACAGAGCAGCTCCTGCCTGCTCCCATTGGCAGCTGAGGGATAGCCTGTATTAGCACATGGACTTAGAGAGCAGTGTGAGGATTTGCAGTGACTGATTATTTGAATATGAATCAACAATGCAACGCTGTGGCAAAACAAGGCAAATGCTCAGCATTGAGTCACATTAATAAGAATGTCACGCATAAAAGAAATGAGGTAATTATTCTGCTCTACTTCACTTGATAAGCCTCTGTTGGAACTCTGCATGCTGTTGTGAACACCACATTAAGAAAGAAATACATACTAATTGGAGAACTCAGAAGAGAACAACAAAAATGAGAAATCATTTGGAAAATAACTCTTATGTGTATGACTGCTCATAAACAAGTGAAGTGCCATAAAAAAAGGAGCAATTATTCTTATTATCTTAATTCTACACTAATACAATCATTAAGTACAGAAGAAATTGAAATGGGCAATGTCAGGTTTACAGGCTGAAATGCAACACAGAAACAATACTTTCAGAGCAAGATGTCGGAAAAACTCTTGGCATCACCATTTGTGGAAACAAACCAAACTAGCCTGGACAGTAGAACTGGCTGGAGGACAACTGAATTCGTTCTCCAAATGTTTCTGAGGTTTCCAAATTTAGCTTCATGTCAAATCAGAAAAAGTTGACATTCTCTGTAGAGGACAATACTATGAAAATGCAACATTAAATGAAAGTTTTCTGTTTGACAAAATGTATTTAAATTGAATTTCTATTTCATGCTATAGTGGAAAGTGATGTGGAAAGGAAAAAAAAAATATCCTAACAGTGACAAAATGGAATATGTTCACAATATCCTCAAACATGAAAAGGAGATTTTAAAAAGAATTCAAAAGCATGACACTATAATATAATTTCAACTTTCAGTAGAACTTTATTTTTAAATTAAATGTGTGATTTATTTTATTTCAATTTATTTTATTGTACCTTATTTTGTTTATTTTTTAAGGCAACTCTGTGGGTCACATGCTCATCAGGGAAGATTTAGGAAATGTATCTCCTGTTTTGAGACTTGTAAAGTTATTGTATAGCAAGGAAAACAATAGAAGGTCTCTGAAGGCTGCTCTTGAAATTAGAAGGTGCTGCTGGAGCCAGTACTCTCTATTTCCAACTTTTAGCAACTTATTTCTACTACTTGAAAAATACCTGAGAAAGCATAGTGATCTAAAATTCATGCAGTTGATCAAATGAGCAATTTAACATACACTGGTCAGTTTTCAGCAGTAAAACTCTCCAATTTAAAATCTCATTGTGGCTTTTTACATTTGTGTAGGAAAAAGCTGATTTTTAGAAACATGCACTCTAAACTACTAGAGCAAACGATGAGAAGGACAACACAGCTGTATAAGACATCTACCGGATGCTGCTTTTTGGCCCTCATGGTTATGCTGCCCCTTCTTGCCTTCAGATTGCTACATTAGCAAATTGCCCCTCAGTTCTCTGAGCGTGGCACTCGGCCTTTGCAGCCCTGGGGATATCAGTAACACAAAGATTGCCCCTTGCCAGCTGCAATGACCTGCGCCCTACAGCTCTATCTATCACTTAAAAATGTACTGTCACTTTTCACAGCTCCATCTCAATATCTCTCTTCAGGTTTCCTTCTGACTGACAATGTCAGTTACAACATTTCACACAATTTTTCTTCTCTATGTGTGAAATTACATATCCAAGAACTGTGAAAAGAGAATCAGCAGGTTCCTGGTGCTTTTTCGCTGTAAGGAAGAAGAACTAGACACCATCTAAGAAAGCAGTGCAAGGCGATAGCTCCAGAGGAAAAAAAAGAAAAGAATACTTGTTCACATTTTACAACACATCTTCTATGATTCCCTTCAAACTATTTGTTGCTAGAAAAGAAAGCTCAGAGACACTACTTACCTTAAGCAATTTTAAAAGATATTAGCAGAGATTAATTACTGAATTCTTAATTTTCTGTATTTTGACTGGAAAGATGTTTCTAAGAATAGTTTATTCAGACAATTCCAGTTTTTAAATACTGCTTACTGACAACGTACAGACTAAGAATTGTTTGCCTGATAGTTTCACTCAAGTAAATATGGCAGGTTTATAAACAACACACAGGACAAAAAGGAGAAAAAAATGTAGTTACAGATAACTATTATCTTATTCCTTCTACTCAGCAAAAGTGAAGTGGGATAGATGTTATAGCCGCAGACCTGTTCTTTCTGTTCTATGTCACTGACTTAGGGAAAAGACAATAACTTGTTCACCAGTATACAACCCATTTTCTTAATGTTTGGTGAACACATTTCACAGCTATTTCTCCTAACGCATGAGGGAGAGGCCAGGTGAGAGCACTGAGAGTGGAGAAGATATGTGGAATCCCTTGCCGTGTCCTACACCTCTGGTTTGTTTTTTGAGTCATTGAGATTATGCCCTTTGAGCCACAGCATCAGCACAGCTCCCAGAAATGGGGTTATGGAGACTAGCAAAGGGTGAGATGTGCAGTCCACATGTACATTTTCTCACATGCTTCCCCTTCACGAAAATACCCCCAACCAACCAACAAAGAAAAGGAAGATCAACAAGCAAATCAAATTTACAGTTAATTAGAGAGTTGGGACAAGGACTCACTCCAAAAACTTCCTTTCTGTTTGTAAAGCAGCAACCAAAGCCCCGCTTAGGAGACATTGATGCCATCTACCTCGAATGTTTACACAGAAATGCCAATGGCGAGAAGGCATTTTGTATATTCCTTTTGCTTCCATTAATGCAATTGAACATTTGGGAAGCAAGAACAAGAGGCAGCTTCTTACTAATGGCAAGAACTTATTCTGGGGGTGTTTGACTGAAATCTGAAGAAAGAAAACATTTGCTCATGAAGGAGTACAGTGGAAATGGAAATGCCTGTGCCATGTTGAAACCTTATCTGTAACGTATCAAGCAAGTGAGGTTATTGAAAAAACAAGTGCCAGGTAACAATCCCCCCATTATTATATATTTATTTCCCCCCAAATTATTATATTTAAATAATTTTACAATCATTAGTTCATTAATTAATTAATTTACAACCATTAAATAATTTTACAATCATTAATTAAATGTAAATTTGATCATGTATAATTTTTGAAATTGTATTTCTTGCCAGTGTTTGTTCTTTTCTTTGCCCAATCCCTAAGCAGTCCCTGTCACTAAAACAATGTTCTTATGCCTAAATTATGCTGTTCTTAGCACCAAGTTTCAGGCAGTTTTTAATTATGAAAAATTAAATATGCAACCTAGAGCTTCCACCAGGATAATCTTTGCATATGTTACCAGGACTTAACACAACAGATGAAAATAGATCTTGCAGTCCATGGAAGAGGACTTTCTCCACTTTCTCCAGTCCATTAACATGAACAGTCTCTTCTTTAGAATCAGACACAAAAGACCCCTCTGATTTTATCTGATTGTCATGGTGATGCATCTAATATGTTGTGTGATTTGTAAAAGCTTATGTCTATGTCCTAGAAAGTGGTAAAAAGGTTTCTACTTTTATTAGCAACAAACACAGTCAGTGGGGTTTTCATAACATACTGTGTTTTTTCTTCCCTTGCAGATAACTGAAGAGAAAAGCAGAACTGCAAGACAATTGATACCTTTCCTAGACATTCTTCTGTAAGTTATTGCCCTGGGGACCTTAAGTGTTCAAGTGCCACAGGCAGCTCTTGAATAGCTCCATAAAGAAAGAAATATTTTAAACCCCAGAGACCCATTCAGATTACAGATGACCTGACACACTGTGCTGGTAAATTTTCATGATGGGTCCCAAAACTTGGACCTTCAAACCCAGTTTAGCCAGGGCTTGTACCCAAGAGTCAGTCCAGTAAGGAAAGGTGTGTATCAGTCTTGTTTTTTAGCATTTTCTAGTCACTGAAGAATTTTTCTTTTGCCTTTTGAAAACAATGAGACAATTATAAGTTTTAATTTTGCATCTACTCACTTTTATACATGGTTGTCCAGCCTTGAAAGGCTATTCTTTATAGCTACTAATATTTAATCTTTTAAATGGGAGCTTTTGCTTCAGACTACCATGCTTCTGTGGTGTGTAGGATCAAACTACTTGGCAGGGCAGCAAATTTGATTTGCACTAGGAAAGGGATATTACGCATATAAAATTTCACAGTTCGTTTTATATCCTAATCATCAGAAGCCCTTATTTGAGGTCTGAACCAGAGGGATTTGCTGCTCAGAAAACCAGTGTATCCAATATCAAAATATTTCAAAAAGTTAATTTCATTTCATCCTTCCAAAGTCAGTTAATGAAAGGTGCAATTCTAGTGAATAGTCTTTGGTCACAAAAGTCTCTGAGTCCTCTTTAGTTTCATTAAGAGAGCGAATTAATGTAATTTTAGATGCTGACATTTAAGGGTCACTGCACTCCTATATATTGCAATAGAATGGATACCCATTAAAAATATTATAAGACTAATCCTCCAAACGGTGAATCAAAAGCTGAGGATGCTCAGGCCTCCTTAGGGACTGCTGATTTCTAGACAGATCTCTAATGGCTCAGCTCTGCTCTTCTGATGCCCATGGTCTCTATCTTCTTGTGACTGCTTCTTGTTCCTGGCTCACTGTGAGCTTCACAGGGATCAAACCCCTGCTTTCAGGGATGAGCCCCAACCCATATTCATTTCCTGAAGAAACAGGACACTGAATATTCAACACTGAAGAAACAATGACTACTGTCAGAAAAAACGCTGATACTCAAAATTAGGTGAGGGAATGTCCTCTTTTTCCTTTGTTGAGGTGGTTCAGAAGGGAAGTGATTTGCAAACTTGAGGCAGACCTGTCAGAATTTTTCCTCATGGTTACAAACAGCCAGGAAAAAAAGAGAAGAGTACATGGATGAGATTAATCTGTCATGGCAAGAGTATTTATTTTACTGACCTAAATCTTGGTTCTCCCACCTCTTCTCTCTACACCTGTGGACCATTATTGGTATATCTTTCTTTATTTATAACATTCTGAAATAAAATATATTTAATATTGCTGGTTTTTGAAACTGAGTATGTCTGAGATGCTGTGTCACTGGCAGAGGACAGTTTGGTCTCCTGGTAGAACCCACACAACTTTTAGCCCAGCAAAGGCTTAATTTCTGCACCCCCACACTGGATTTAAGGTGCTGCAGACCTTGAGCTGATGCAGAGGATGAAAACCATACAATCTCAGGGCTGTTCTTTTGCTGACATTAGTGGGTGTCTTCCCTGTGGTTGCTGAGCTCATCCAGCCCCCAGACTTCCTCAATGCCTCACTGAGGGATGTGTAAAAGTTGCTAGAATATATGCTCTGTTTTTATAACAAAAATGAAAAAGCTTCACTCTGTGTTGGTGCTCTGCTCATGTGTTACTCACCCAGTGTGAAGTCAGCAGTTCAGGGTGCTCAGGCTGTCTTCTGGCTGCTGCCAATGGCCTCCTGAGTAACAAAACCCCCTTCATGGTTCAGAGCTCCCCACCCAGATCTGCAGAACTGAACTTCTGAGTCCAATCCTTGAAGTCCTCTTAAACCATGCACAAAAGTGGCAAAGGGGAGCTGAGAGATGGATGCTGACCTGAGAGTCAGCATGGACCCATAGTAAAATCACAGGCAAGTCACTTCATGTTCAGTTGTTCTATCTGTCCTGATTTCTCTCTAAACTCTGAAGGCCATGACTGAGAAATGAATGCAGGCATCAAACCTGAGCACCAGCCTTAATAAAACCCTAATTGAGAAGAAAACCATTAAAACCTAACTAACATCCATATTTTGACACATGCCTATGGAAAATTACTAGCATTTTAATTATAGTAAGATACTTTGTGTTTTAAAATGTCAAAATAATAACATTTGGTTGTTATGATGCATTCAGTTTTAAATCTCAATGCAGTTGTGATTAATTTAAACAATGTGTGTCTGTATATAGCCATTTAATATTGCAGGATAAATCCTAAGTACATTTAAAATTGCAAGTTACAGAATTTGTTTTATCATTTCATCTAGTTCCAAAAACCATAGTGTTGCAAAAAAAATTTTTCGTTTTATATGCAAAATTTTAATAGCTTTCAGATAGTTTTCTATACCTTTGTCATAATTTAAATCTCTAAACTTCCCTAGACATTGTGGTGCTCTAGTATAGGCTGATCAAGAGAAATAAATCTCTAAGTCCAAAAGGAGCCCATCTAGCAATTTCCAAATTATGCCTGTGCTGGAATATAAAATCCTTTATGTTGTTTTGGTATGTACAGTATTGTTGTTAAGACCCAATCTCTGAAAGAAATATATGCAAATTCTGCTTCAAGGCAGGACAACCATTTCAGCCCAAGAGCCAGAAGTTATTACTAAAAATACAGCCTCTGACCGTGAGCTCACAGTTCTAAACTACTGGTTGTGCAGGGGAGCAGTAAAGCACGTCAGACTCCTGGTTTTCATCAGCACCTCTCCCTTTCCACTTCACTCCACTCCCTTCCTCACACAATGATTCATGTTGAAGTAGAAGACTGCCTGGACAGTCACTCCTTGCAGTCATTTCTGCCTCTTTGATTGTATCAGCAGAGTCAGCTAAGGAAGCTAAGAAGAAGATACTTCAAGTTATTTTAGACAGGAAGTCAGGAAGCTACATATCAGCCTGGAAGAGGCTGCCTACATCAAGCCAGAATCAGGCCTATGTTCTGTTGTATCACATTGATGTGTTTTATCTCTAAAGGTTGTCACAGCTTTGAAATTATTGTTAACAAAGTGGAAAATAATAGCCCCATGAATACCTTTACATCTAGAGGACAGTACCAGACTTGAACTGTGCAAAATACAAGTCAAAATGTATAAATGAGTGTCAATATTTCATTACCACAGCTTGTGTCCATCTAATTTTCCAGGTTTCAGCCAGCACTTGTACTGAGTCATTGACAACTAGCAGAGGAAGTACACATCAGTTTCAGGCCTACCAAGGAGGCTAAGTACGAGCTCAATTTTTCCCTGAGATTTTTGGGACAAATAGTCACACACTGGGGGTTCCATCCATGACAACTTGGTCTTCTTGTTGACTGAAGGTAAACGGCATTTTTCTGCTACTGTGACCACAGTGTGTAACCACGTACTGTAACCACAGATGGTAGCACCACCCCTTCAGAGGAACTGCTCTTTCCCTCTTTCTTCCTCATACCTTTCCCTCAATAATTCTTATGCTCCAAGGAATGTTTCCACAGGACTCTGTGGGTTTTATATATTGAAAGATCAAAGCCTCGTATGGAGAGCTATCGGATCAACCAGGCTGACTTTTTACAGTCCCTGGGCACCAAATTTCAAGACTTATTTTCCAAACCCTTTTCCAAATGGGCCACGGGAGAATTTGTACAGTGCTGGTATCGTCACAGTTGAAGCACATATCAGAACAGAGAAAACATTCATCCTTTTTGTTGCAGACACCCAATTGGATATGCTATGTTCTTTCAACTGCTTGATTGCTATTTGGCAGTAGTTTCTGAACAATTTCAAATATAATGGTTGTGTGTAACAAATAAAAGTCCTGAAGTAAAGGAGACTCCACGGATATGCATATTTTATGCTTAGATCTAAAATTAATAACTGCTGTTAGTGCAAATAAGTAAAAGAAGAAGTATGTCATCACTGGACTTTTGTTTAGACTAATTTCTGTGATATCTGCTCTACATCAAGCAATACAAATGTTCTTCTCTCTGGCTCCAATATTAGTACATACATTTGGGATGAAAATAGTGTGACAGGAAAAGCTACCTGCTATGCTTTTGATTTTGTCTTAAATACTTTTTTCAGGAAAAAATGAATTTATTTAGGATAATAGGTAATAGGGAAACACTGTTCTTTACCTCAAGAACTTCTGAGGCTCCCCTCTGAAGTCATGGGGATTTGAGAATAGTCTGCATTAATCCATAGGCAGGATTCAGTGAGGGAGAGAAACTACTCACAGTGAAACATACCACACATTGTCCACCCATCCACCCTGCCATCCATCCAAGCTGAAAGTCACAATGCAGGACTAAAGAGTTGGTCAAAACTTACCAGACAACTTGAAAGCAAATTACCGTGTCTTTCCTCTGCTTTCAGAGACTCATAAAATAAAGAGTTGTTAATTCAGCCATTGCTGATTGTAGTGAAGTCAAGTGAGAGTTGAGGTAGCAACCCATACCCAAGGGAAAAGATCCTTGCCACCGCAGCAGTCTTGTCAATAAATGGAAAATGCACAAAGGAAAGCCTTATATGTCATGGAGGTCTCTCCCTGTGGCTTCACGGGGCCGTACTGTGCACCATTTCCTCAGAAAGCCCTTCAGAAACACTTCAGACACCTGTATATGATAAATATTCAGCAAGGTACTTGGCAAAGGACTAAAATTTTAGTTAACATAAATGACTGCTTCTACAGCAACTATCAGGCTATCCATGGAGAGAGAAGTAATTTTTTATCTACTCCTAAACAATATCTGGGGCCTCCTTCAAAATGAAAGATGACTCTTTCTGACCATAAAGCACTTAAGACCAATGTTCCTATAGCAGTGAACAGACAAAATTGTATTTTCAGAAGAGGGAAGTACATAGAAGTGAGAAATCCTGTTAAAATGGAATTTAAAAGGAGAAATAAAACAAAAACAAAATTGTGGATCTTGTATTTATACACTCATTATAGTTTCAGAGTAATTGTATATTACATATCTGAAAAAAACCTCAGAAACCAATCCTGGAAGGACCACACAGAAAAGGCAGTATGAATGTATAATACAGTAAGGGTAGCTAATTGGGGTAAAAAGAAATCCTTCAAACAGTGAAGCTGATGGGAAACAATGAAGAAAATAACAAAGAACATAAACCATAATACATCAAATGTTAACTCGTAATAAAGCTGGCCAAAAAGATTGCAAGGAACAGAGCATGAAAAGAATTACAGAAAAATAGCAGTAACATTTTTTTCCTAATGCATTAGAAGAAATTCTTTCAGAGACATTGTAGGGTTGAGAGATGATTGTGCTGTAATAGTAGTGTTTATGAATGACAAAGTAATATGCATTGGGCAAGGAACCCTAATTGCACACACTCAGTTATAAGCTCCAGATAAACTATTTTCACTGAAAAAGAGATCTGGTAGTTATTGTGGGTAGTTCAGTGAAAATGTCAGACCAGTGCTTAGTAGCTACAGAGTACCAAACAGAATGTTAGAAATAATTGAGAAAGGAATAGAAAAATGTAGAAAATGCTGAAAAAAATTCGCAAAAAAAAAAGTGCCTAAACTTTGGGTTCTAGATACTATGTATTGCTGGGGAATGGTGGGCTGACTGTGAACATTTCTATCAAGGTACTTCTTTACATCCCCATAAAAAAATTACTTGGGGGTGATCTCAGTGATATAAGCTTGTTTTTGTTTCTCTAAAAATTGCTTTTATAGTTTGTGCAATGAAGTGTATGAAATAATATTCTTACTGGAAAAAGACAACCACAACTCTTTTCTCAGCTTGATACCACAATGGACGGTGTTTAGGCATCTTGCTGCTTAGGAAAAGGCATTTTCTGTTATTAGGAGCCAAAATTACTCAACAATTGCTGAGTGGAATTCAGGTGGTTACACCAGGTTTCACAAAAGCCACCCTCTTTAGTAGGGAACAGCCTAGTGGAGAGCTGACACTCCGGCCAAGGATATGTGGTGTGAAGACTCCCAGGTCAGGTGAGAATGCTCAATCCTGAACCTCCCCTGGTGAGAGGTGTCCATAAGGACCCTCACTTCCTGAACGTGCCTGGATGAAGGGATAGCAACAAGTCCCCATTTCCTTCCTAAGAGGCAATTTAAGCATATCCTTGAAGCACATGAGATCTAGATTACCTAAAATGATGTTCACTTCCATTAGACTGTGCATGGTATGATCTGTAAGGTATTCACAGGTGGGATACTCCAATTTCTTCTAGAGAAGGCTGCACTAATCGGTCTAAAATATTAAATATCAACAAATAAGAAAGAGGACATGATTCTATAGTCTGGTGCCTGAGTCACTTGTTGGGGAAGGTGAGGAGATTTGGATTAGAACTGCTGCTCTTGTTTATACTCTTACCACATTGAAAAGTATCCTAAGCAATAAGTGACAGGTACTTTTTTACTGTCAGCATGTATCTGAGACCTTGAATCTGAAAATGTCTTCTTGACTGGTATTTGAGAACCTCTCTTATTCAATGCACTAGAGACTGGATTTGAGTTCTCAGTCTGTTAGTAGTGAAAATAGCTACCTATAGTAAATACTGATTAGTCTTAAGGGTCATCCTGTTTAGTGCCAACATGATCTGGATCCTTCTGGGTTGGTCTTTCTGTGTTAGGGGAAGATTCATTTCAGAAATGCAGCCATCTGCAGGTATTGAGGACTTACACACAACAGTGGCAAGAAGTTCCTCAAATTATTTTGTGGATTTATTGCCTACTTAACTGCTGTCACCAGTTTCAGTGATGATGATCCCTATGGGACTATCACCTTTTTGCAGATCCAGCTTTTAGGTCACCCATTGTAAAGCCAATCATTTTTCTGATGACTTACTTCTGAGTCCATCCATCTTAGCTTAGTCCTTCTTTGAATCTTCATCTTTTTGTTAGGTTTTTGACAGTATTGAAAGGAAGTTACAGAAGAATTAACCTCTTGGTGGAGGACAGATATTTTGGAAGCTGGTATAAGTCTGGAAGGAATGCTTGTTACACCAGAAAATCCCACATACCTCTTTAACTTCTCTTCCAAGTGCAAAAGAAACACCCCCAACCTCACTTCTCTACTAAACACATAATAAAACATCAAAAAAGGGGGTTTTACACAAATCTGTGCACAACTTCTTCTTAGGGAGAGAAAGAGAGCAAGAACCACACGTGATACATTGCTTTAAAGCGCTACTGGATAGCCATCTGATCCTGCTAATGAAGGGTGTGGTGCAAGAGCCAGAACAAACCAGAAAACCAAACATTGGCTTTTACATTAACATTTTGTTTGCCTTTGAAGAAAAACCAAAAGCAAGTTAGAGAGTTCAGAGGAAGAGATCTATTTTATGGTCCATGCCTTTGATTTCCTTTTGAAAGCAAGTTTGCTTCCTTTCCAAGAACTGACCTTCAGAACGACTTTTTTGTTGCATGTTGTGATTCTCTTCCTCATTTTTCTCATCCATAGATAAGCCAACAATATTACAGCATCTGGAATTCTGAAATCTTTGGCACAAGGAGGAAGTTATTGCATAAATCTACTCTAATAGGTCAGAATCTCAGCTGGTGTGAATTGCTGTAGCTCCACCAGAATGTTGCTCATTTACACTAGCAAATAATATGGGTCTGTTGCTCTAACTGCCAGAATTCATACTTCCTTCAGTAGAAATACCAGGTCCCATTAAAATCCTTCAGTTGGTTTCTGCTGGACAAGCAGAAGCCCTGTTACTCTGTTCCAATATCTAATTGCCATCTGGAACCAGTAGCAACCACATGAGAATGTTAAACTGCAACATTGAGAAGCCTGCCTGTTTGGGCTTGATTCACTGCTGCAACACTAGGTCTGTGCAACTTCAAAGAATTGAGAGGAGTTCTCCATGCTGAATTCAGTGCCCTGTACTTGCCTAATCACTTTCTTTACAACTGTAATTTTTTCTCCTTCTCCTAAGCGCTTATGTTTTGGGGAAACAATGGACTCTAAAGGAAAACTGAAGATTCTGTCTCTTCTGTAAGATTAACATTTCCATCCTCCTTTTACTAACTGAGTATAAAAGCTGCATCATATTTCCTCTACATGTCTTGCTTGTTTCTTTTTTGCTGTAGTCATTCTCACTCTGGGATTTTTTCATTCTTCCTGAGCTACCATTTTTATGAGTTCACCTTTAAATTCTTCCTCTTTAACTTCTAACTGATCCTACATATTGTTTTGTGATAAATACAAGCTCATTAGCAGAAAGGAGCATTAGAATGATTAAGCTTTGTGTACGGAATAGGGCAGGCCAAAATATTTGCACCAGTGATGGTTTTTCAGTTCAATCGAAAGTTATTGTCCATATGTACATGTGAGGAAGATATCTAGACTTTAGAGATTTTAAATGTGGAATTCACTCTAGGTAAATTATTTGGGTTTGGGTTGGTGTTTTTGTGTTTGGGTTTTTAAAAACTTTTTTATAAAAAGGATGACACGTTATCTTCTTCAAAAAGGAATTGACATAGTGTGAGTAACATGGGTCCTGACATTCTCTAAATCTGCCCATTGGTGCTTACCCCATGAGATACCATTTCTGCAGCACGGAGTGCTCATCTCCCAAACATATGGGAGCCCCAATATCTGCAAAGTCTGCACAAAATCTTGGCATAAGAAAATGTAGTTATTGCCCTAGGCAGTAGAAAAGATCCTATATCCTCTTGAAACTGTAAGACAGAACTTCTCAGGACTCGTGCATAAAAGTAAATTCAACAAATGGATATTAGTGTGAAATAGCTGTACTATCAGACCCCCAGCTTCCATGAGGTGCTGAGTGTTTTTAAATGTTGCAGATGAAGATAGGAAATAAAGACTCTGGAACCAATAAAAAGCAAGGCACGGTTCCACTAAAGATGTCCTCAAAGAGCAGAGAACAGGCAATGATTAAAGGACTCTGTGCGTGAGATTTCAGCACCCTCAAAAAAAATTTGGGAAAGGTGAGAAGAAATGTTACCCTCACTGAAAAAGGGAACTAATCTTTGAATGAACTACAGTAGTCTTCTAAGAAAGAAATAGCATATGTTCAGAGCTATTTCTGCAACATCTGGAGTACCATAAATGCAATACAATTATGGATGTTAACAGCTCTGAGTTCTTCCTATTAGTAGAATGAACAAGGTAGTACATTTCATAAGGTATTATTCACCCACAATTTGCTTTCTGCTTGGTCATGTCAGTATTTGACCCTCAGGACTCCTCAGGTATGTTATGTATGCTTTTTTGTCACTTACATGGATGATAACACCTTTGCTGTGTTACAGAATGAGGATGAAACTGGAGACTCACAGCATTGCGCTGCACCGTGCATGATATTATTATTTATTTAAAATTGTACAGGCTGTATTCCACAACTAACTTCTGCTCCTCCATGCAAAATAGAATTTTTTTCAGAAGTCAGTGTGACACCAAGAGGTAACAATAAAATGGAACCAGCATTAGGGAGGATTCCTATCCTTGGTTTCCATGCTTGCTGTACAGTGGCAGCTAGTCAATGCTAATCATAGAATCATAGAATATCCTGAGTTGGAAAGGACCCACAAGGAACACTGAAGTATGGCTTTTGGCCCTGTGCAGAACAGTCCCAAGAATCACACCATGTGCCTAAGAGTGTTGTCTCTCTATTATTTATTCCAAGAAATATTTCTTGAACTGTGTCAGGTTTGGTGCCATGACCACTTTCCTGGGGTGCCCAACCACCTTCTGCATGAAGAGCCTTTTCCTAAAATTGAGCTTAAACCTTCCCTGACCCAGCTTGTCACCACAGAGAAGAAATCAGTGCCTGCCCCTCCTCCTCCCCTCATGGGGAAGATGTAAATGCAATGAGGTCTGTCCTCAGTGTCCTCTTCTCCAGGCTGAACAGACCAAGTGACCACAGCAGCTGCTCATACAGCTTCCCCTCCAGGCCCTTCACCGTGCCCTACTTTGGACAGTCTCTAAGAGCTGTATATCTTTGTCTTTGTGTTCATGCTGCTCTTGAGACTTACATCACTTGGACATCCCTTGAGCCACTGTGTGTCACAGACAGAATTTTCTGAAAGATCACAGTTGTGGACTTCCACAGCACCAGAGATGCTAAAACCGATGCACAGCCAGCACAGAGAATGCTCCCAGATCTCTTCTCACCCAGCTGTGAGAGTGCTGGGAGCAGGAAGGATCTGAAAAAGGAGAATCAAAAATGAAATCTCCTCAATGCTAGTATTCCTTGAATTCAGCCCTATTACCCTGTCTACTTCGGAACAACTCAGTCAACAGGTGTAATGTCATACCCCCCAAAAATCGTAAGTGAAATTAATAGATTTTTCAAACTGGTATTTCTCTTTCAAATAATGTATCTTGCTGACTTGTTTAAAAATGGAGTCAGTGATTCCAGCCAAGTCAGAAACTGAGTTGTAACAGTCTGTGATATCTGATTTAACTTCACATAGTTGTACTATGTATGTTGCACATAGGTTTTTTTTTTTCTTACACTGTTATTCTGTGTATTTTAAGAAAATATTTTACTTCTTTATGTGTTTACTTTGAAGTAACAATATGAGTACAGTATAATCTTGTCTGCCCTAGGATTGAGAATAACAGGGAACATACTCAGAGAAGTATAAAAGAAATACCCTTTCTACATGGGTGTTATATTCAGGGTTTATTTGCACATATTCCCTCTAATTATAGTTTAAGTGGGCTATTTTCCATACCCACATAGGCAGTATTTTCCACATAAAGGTTCACATTGGCTTTAGACCCACCCACAAGCTATTTACTTGCATGTACTCATATAATGATCAAGCTCATAACTACTTCAGCCAAACCTAAATATTTTAACTTGTGCTTCTGTTGCCAGCCATTTTCTCCTGAACAAGTTGCTTCCAGTTTACACAATTTCTTTTATGAAGTTTCCGGTGCAATGTGTTTGCTCTTTCACATGGGTATTGACTTCAGTCTCAAATTCAAACACAGATTTTTGAGCAATCAAAACATTATGAAAATTTTCACAAAAAGCTTTATTTTAGCTGTTTTCCAATGTATAGGCTGTTTTTAGGAGCTAGACTTCACTTGAAATTCAATTTTTTAATCTCCCAAAAGTTCAGCAGAACTAATTCATACAAATTTTCATTTATTTTACTTCGTTCATCTATTTGACATCAACTTGATTCTAATTGCCAGGCATTTTTAATCTGCGAATATGAGAACAGGCAAAATACTAAGCAGC
Organism: Certhia americana; assembly: GCA_018697195.1. NCBI lineage: Eukaryota > Metazoa > Chordata > Aves > Passeriformes > Certhiidae > Certhia > Certhia americana. The sequence continues at coordinate 85,926,423 of CM031859.1, read as the reverse complement.
AGCACAAGTCATAAACCCATTTCCCACTCACTTTTGGACCTCTCTCACTAAACACTTTTCCAAGCTATTCCTAATGGCACTACTGCAAACATGCTCTTCTCCCTGGATTTTCAGATGGAAAATATGATGACACTGTAAACTGCAAAACAGCATGGAGTAAAGTGAGGACATCTCTGCAACAGGCAGATTCCCAAAGAAATATCATCTGCATGTATGTCCCTCAATCTCAGGGAAATGTCCTCTCAGGATTGAGAAAATTTCCAGTTCAGAACAACCCCCAAGGTTATCACTCTCTTCAAAGTGGACCATCAGTGTAAAATGAGCTTTTTCTCAAAAGAACACCTCCTAAGCACAGGAAGTTTTTCTAGGTAGGGATATTCCCAAACAACATGAAAGTCCTCAAAGGGAACACACCATGGGATGTGAACTCTAGAGAAAAAAAAGGTAATGTATACATACATGCATACAATGTGAAATCTTGCAGGGAAAACATTCTGTCCAAAGTAATATGTGGAGGGTTTTGTTTTGAAGAAGCCACCCCCTGCTGTGGCAGTAAGTATGCATGTATGATTACTAAGATGTCTAATTAAATTATCCTTATCTGAATGCCAGCTGAACTTAACAAAGCAGATAATAAGTTCCAGAAACAGATACCATGTGGGGGGCAAGTTATTTTACTTCTAAAAACTGGAGCTTGAAATTAGAGACATGTAAATAATAGAGAACATGGTTTCCCTCCACCCCCACTGTCTGCACCTGAACTGGTATTTGCATCAGACAGATCATGGAGCCAAAAGGGAGCTACTCTCACAGCTCTGCATCTCTGAAGAGATTGTAGTCTGTCTTCTAACTCCACTTTTAAAAGTGGGTTTCCTGCAGATTTCCACATGGAAAAGTGGGAGTGATACTGTCTTATATTCTTGCACAAATTAAACATAATCTATAAAGAATCAGAGTACTATAAACTCTTGATTATTTTGCAGAGTTTTATCTTGACTGTAGATTAACTGCATTGCAAAAAAAGATGGTTTTGCATAGAACTAACTTTTCTGAGGGAAAGCCATCCATTGGGGCACTGCCCAGCACATCTGGAGGCTCAAGACAATCTTGTACAGGAGCAATCAAGTCTTCCACACAACACTCCTGCATCTGAGGGTCCTGCAGTTTAGGGAAGAACCCTGTGTTTTCTATATTTCCAAATATATTCAGTATGTGCTTGTGTTAACTTTACCCATCACTGGCCCTGCTGGATCAAAGCTAGATCTTAAAAATCCATTGGATCAGACATTTCCAAGAACTTAATGGACTTCTTGAAGTGCTAACAAAGGTCTGATGCTGCACCTGAGACAGTTAGGGCTCCTTGAACCTGAAGACCCAAGGAGTACACTGCAGAAACCAGATTATCTTTAGCTTCAGCACAAGACAAATATAATTAACAGTAAGACAGGTCCAATTTGCCTTTCTAGAACTTACAACTTATCTCTTAGATTTAGGTTTCAAAGACTTTCTTTGAAAAGTTTCATGTGATGAATTATTGACACACTCTACAGCACAGGAATGGTCCAGGCCTTTTGGGCCAGTGCTCAGTCAGTGCCCAGTTTTGGCACAGGGGAATGATTTGCTGAGAAGTGTTTTTTGGAGCCAAGGCCCCTCTGGGAAAATATGGCTTACAGGGCAGACAACATCACTGGTTTGACTTAAAGCCAGTTCAGGACTCTTCCAAGGACTGCAAGCAAGCAGCTGAAAAGGTTGGTAATTTTGGCAAATCTTGGACTTGTATCTGTGGAGTCAGTAAAACAATGCAAAGCAATGTATTTTTCAGCGCACTGTGATAGGTAAGATCAATACCAGTAACATTATGCCATGTAAGGTGTGATCATCTTAACACTCTCATGGTACTTATAGAAATTACCTTCTACTAATTCTGCATGAAATTCACTGATCCAGGGAGCTTTCTGTTCCTTGGTTAATAGCAGAATATAAAAAAAGGGGACCAGATGTCATCCCATTTATTAATCTGAAATGTTAGAACATGAGCTGATCTTCAGGAGGACCTTTCCTGGGGGCAGGAAAGAACAGCTCACAAAAGCATCAGCCCTGAGAGAGGATTCAGATAGTGCAGATTTGCAGTTGCTTGTCCCAGACAATGGACTGTGGTGAGACAACCTCATGCTTCTATACTACAACTTGGCACTACTGAGCTCACAGCAGTACCAGCTACACATCAGTAGCAGAACAGTTCTGTGGAGAGCCAGTGGAAGCTTCTCTCCTTGCCTGACCTGCCTGGCCAAAAGTTGGTCAGGGAAATTTCTTCAGACACATTATAGTCAGTAATATCACTATGTCCTTGGAGGAGCTAATAGATCTAATATAATACACATTACATTATGTGTGTAATGTATGTAGTCTATATATTTGCATATGTATTATGATAAGGCATACAGTATGTTACAAACACAATACACAATATTTTTATTTTATATATTGTGATATAAATAAAAAAAATAGGAGCATTTCATTTATGAACAAAATTTTCTCTTTTCAATTTTCTCTTTTGTTTTATTTGGTAAAAATATGTTGCAACTGTAAACATGAGGGAACAATATTACAAGACTAACACTGATGGAGTTTGAAAAGTGTGTTTTATGTTGATAGTATAAACCAGTATACATCAGAAAATGAATATTCTAGAAAACTCATCTTTTTCTGTGGAGGCTAATAAAACAAATCCCATAAAATTCTCTTTTGCCTTGAAATTCTAGTGATACTGTGAATGGTCTTAAAGAATAGTTTTGGCTGCAAGAAATGTCTACAGTGAAGGTAAAATTCCTAAGGAACAAAGGTTTTCTTCCTTGTGCTGGAGGCACGACTGCAGTGCAAAGTCTTGGTCAAGAACGCTTCATCATTCCTTACAGATTTCCTTTGTAATATTGCCAAAGCCAGCTTCAAAGATTTCATAGAAATTATGGTCGGAAGGGACTTTCAGATCATTCAGTCAAACTTCCTGGTACACCACTAGTCAGGAAGCACTAACTAAATTCCTTATAACCACCTAAGGAACTTGGATGCAACAAGTATTTCGGAAGTCCAGAGACTGGAAATATTCAATATTAGAACCATTTAAATACTAGAGCAACTACAAACTGATGTTTTGAGGCCTAGGGAATTTTAGATGAAATATCATTAGTGAACGAGTGGAATTGTGGTTCAATAAAGAATTAAGAACAAAAGTAAGACTACAATAATACATTATGATCCCATGGAAATTTGGCCTGATCAGATGAAGTTATTTCTTTTTCCTCTCTTCATAGGATTACTTCCTCTTACAAAAGACAACTGCATTGCTTTATTATTCTTAGACTTCTCCAAGATATTAAATTTAGAGTCGCATGATATTAGAAAAGCACAGGTTATGTTGGCTAAAAGAAGATTGCAAATACATCTGAAGTGTAGCTGATAATGAGGAAATATCAAGGTTCCCACTGAGATTTCAACAGGACCAGCTCTTGGTACAATATTATTTTGTATTTACATGAAAAGTCTGAATAGTGTCGTAGAGCCCTTGCTGAAAAATCTTTCAGGATTTAGGGATCTGTGAGGCAAAAAATACTGAAAAGGAGAAATTAATTTTTTCATGGTGATGTGGATAATTTTATTAAATGGTCATGATCTGACAGGGTGCATAATCATACATCTAAATGCCAGGTATTAAATGGGAAACTGAGGAATACAGTCTCTTTTTAGAGGATGACAGGTTTTATCCTACAAAACAACAGTTCAAAGGAGGATTCTATCCCTGTGTATAATTGCCTCAACAGGCAGCCTCAAGGCAAGTTGTGGCAAAAAAAGCTGGTGCAAACCTTGGGTTTGCAAGGAAAGTATCAGGCAGAAACAGGAAAACCTTCTGCATTCCGAGGGCAGGCCCCCAGTGAGGTGTTAATCTCTACATCCACTGCCAGGTGAGAAATAGGTTTAAAATCCTAGTGGTCCTGCTAACTGAGCTGCACATTCATGTTGGCTGGAGCAAGGATGCTCACTTCAGAGCATCTTCCCAAAAATAGCTGATCCCAAGCCCAGGCTGTAGAGCAGGATTGCCCCTAGGTTGGTACAACAGGGCAGCCACAGGTGGGGTGTACCGCACCTACCTGCACTGCTTGGCAGCACTGAGCACCTCAACAGATCTACCCAGGCAGGCTGAGAAAGGCCTTTGCTACTTGATCATTTTCATTCGCCCTACAGTGAACAGTAGCAATAAATTACAAATGTGGAATGGATTTTGTTGTTTGTTTTGCTGACAGAGATTTTTTAGTTACATTAAATTTCAATTATTTTCCAAAAAGGAACTTGTGGCTGACCTCGTATTTATTCTCAGCACAAGAACTTGTTTCTAATTTAATCTTGTGCACTAATTTCATGTGGGTTTTTAATTTTTTTTTATTTATTTAATAGGAATAAGGACTACTATACCTGCTAGGAATTAAAAGTAATATCATAACTAATAGGCATCTGCTGGAAGAAAAGAATTGTAAGTCATTAGGGACATGTGCAATCCAGGCCTCTTTCCTCTCAAGGCTTCATTGGAACAACATGTAGAAAGAAACAGCCAATATTTTAGAAGCAACAGGAAAAAAAATCTGTAGATCATTTGATTTTTTTTTTTTTTTTTCTACAACAGCATCTTTACTTGCATGTGACCAGATTATTAATCAAAAAACTGGCAATACATAGCTATAAAACTGGCTTTTCAAAGATTCATCACTTTGTCATGCACACAAAGAGATGCACATTTTACATGTTGGAAAAATGCCCTCAGCAGCAAATAACGTTTATACAAACTCTGAAAAGCCAGAATTCCATATCATGTGCTAATGATGTTTAGTATCTAACAGAAAGCCTGAGAAGGAATTTTAACATGTATTAATAATACTATGCATTTTAGGTAGATATTGAGCATCCAGCTCTGGTGTGATGAATGTACACATTAAACTTCAAAATTAGTCTTAAAAGCATATAAACCACTTCAGTTGTTAAGATTTTCTAAAACCAGCGTGTGTGGGTAATATCACTAAAAGCAGGTATGTTGGATAAAAATGAATGATGTCCCTTTTCCAGTATAAACCCAGGAGTTCATCTTCCAGTGTTGTTTATAAATAGAAGAGAGTCAATTTGCTTAGGATCTGCAGGACGTTTGGGTACTCCATTTAGATAATGACAACATTTTTAACACAGCTATCACTCATTAGGTCAAGAGGTTGTGATTAATCAAGAAGTGTTTTGGTTTTGTCTGATAGACATCTAGTCTCTTTAGTTTACAGTTGAATGAAGATGGCTTCAACAGTTTACAGAATAAGCTGCAATGATACATTAGACTGAAATTGAGATGGCAGAGAGATGTGTGATCTATTTTAACCATTCCATTTGCATTACAATGTGCTGTGTGTGAATTCATCTAGGCATTGCTAGAGTAAATTAAAATCTGCTGGGAATGTGTTGAATGCATTACACAACAGGAATGAACTGGCAGGTTACAGCTACAGGTCTGCTGAATGTTACTAGGTGATATTGTTGGTGTTTGGACTGAAAGAAGAGAGTCTTTTAATAACAACTGGCTGGTAAATGGTTCATCAGGAGACTAGAAAAATGAAGACAGATTGAGTTTTGACAAAAAAAGTCTCATTATTAAGTCTATTTCCATGGCATATTTGGAAAAACCTCCAGACTGAAGCAGTACAGGTCTTGCCACATAAACTGCAGAATGAGGATTCATGCTTCTGGGTGATTAACAAAAGAGAAACAAACCTGGAAACACTTGGTTGCTGTAGGAAATGTCTCAAGATACTATAAAACCTCAAGGTCATGTCTAAGTTTATCTATCAACATTTTCCTCTCACCAAGCTCTGATCCAGGTTTCTGGGGTATTGTAAAGGTCTCTGCTCTAGTGACACCTCTCAAGGAGCCGAGAGGGGTATGTCCCAGGGAAGCAGACTGCTCTCAGTAGGAAATTAAAAGTACAATCAGCAGACCACATCACCTGTGAATATACACCTTGCACTCACTACCACGAATCACATCTGCAATCTGCAGTCAGCACTTCTTAAAACCTTTGCAAAACCTTTGTAAAAAACATATTGCCACAGCCCACGTTGCATGAGGAGGGTTTTTTTGTTGTTCTTTGAATAATCAAGTAAATCAAGTGCTAATTCAGTGTAAAGGTCATAAAAATAGTACGTAGCATGACAGTTTATTGCTTTTTCATAATATGTTGCTCATTAGAAAAAAAGTGCTGAAATCTATGAAACAGTTTTTGGTTTTTAACATGCACACTTTGGAGGATGCAGCCTGAAGAAGTACTGTAACCTTTGTGATCCCTTGCCCCTGATCACACATATACATACAACCACACACATACATGCTTGCTTAAGATTTTCCTTTCAGATGATGCTGACAGGCTGAAGGCAAAGTAGCACCAGGTGAGTAAACATAAGTCCTGCAAAATCTTGAATAAAGATAAACCCCATGAATTTCACTCTTCCTCTTTTTCTCCAGATGATCTAATAATTCTGTGCTAAGCACTGCACACATGCTTTCTGTAATGCTACAACCAACGAAAAATATGAATGCTTGCAAAATACACACACTGGAATCTGTGTGACCTCCAATACTGCTATTGATTGGAGACATCTGAAAAAATACAATAATGACATGCTGTTGTAATCAGCATTACAAATTTCCCTGGTTTAAATTAGAGAACATGCACTAGGAAGTCCAGAAGCTGCATATGAACTGCTTTATGAGTCTAAGATGACTTAACAACTATTTCCACACTTGCCAAAGATTAGCATTGATTAAGAAAATCCAGTAGGCTCTGGTGATGCACACTATCCACAACCCTCTCCACACTGAAACACCTTCCTCAGGCAGGGAATTCCTCTATGTCATGTTCTTACTGGCTCTCTCCCTGGGGACACACTTGTCCTGCTTTTGGAATGACTCAACTTCTTGTTGAGTTGACCTTTGCCCCCTTAAATGGAAGGGTTTCGTGCCCTGGAAACTGGCTCTCTTAGCAACTTCCACTCAACTAGAACCTTATTCTTCCACAGCAACACCAAAGAAACACAGTAAAATACCTGCTTGAATTATTGAAAAAATAATATACTGGGGGAAAAGGAAATGCCAGGCAGAGCTAAAGCTCCTAAGCAGGTTACATCAAAGGGTGAATTACACATAGCTGGAGGATTAATGTCCATTTATCTAATTAATGTTTTTATAATTTAGCATGCTATTAAAGAGATTTTAGTGAGAACAATACTCTCAGATAAAACCACAAATTCTAATCATTAGGCAGCTGCCTCTTCTGATCCTATTATTAAAACACATATCCTAAGTAATCTCTGAAGTCAGTACTTTCAGATTATACCTGGAAAGCAAGATATTATTTTCCTCCTGCTTTTCAAAGGAAACCTATGAAGAAAAAAACAGTCTATCAAGAGATGCAATGTTTCCTGAACTAAAGTAAATAAGTGAAATGCTTTTAACAATTAAAGGGAAGGATTTGCATATTAAAGAACTTCAGTATGAGAAGTGAATAAAACTGGTTAAGAAGACAACAACAACTGAGGCAGCCTATTCAGCCTTGTCTTAAAGTTTTTCTAATGTTTACTTAAGTCTGCTTATTGATTTTGCAACAATACCCCTAAAGTTCTTATCATCTACTATCTAATACCAACACCAAGATTTTAGAAAAGGGGTCAGTTCCCTGCTGAAGTTAAAACAAAGACTGCAAAATACCAAGGAACAAGTACAAGTTCAAACGCAAAACCAGAAAACTTGAAAGCCCTTATATTTCCATGCTGGCTGTAGAGATGGGCTCTCTCCTTGTACAATTGCCCTGGCAAATTCTGTTTCTGATGCTGTAACTCACATTAAACAGCAGTCACCCATCAGAGCTCTAACAGGTTGTGGCAAACTCCCCCTCTGCTTGTGGCTGGTAAGAAGGGAGAAAACAAATTCCTATTTCTTGTAAAATGTCTTGGAGTGTGGAAAAGGTTCAGAAGTCCTAGCAATGCATTTTAGGAGAGGTCCTTAAAAAAAAGCAAGTATCTTATCCTTCTGTGAGCTAATGAGAATCCAACTTCAAACCTGACCCTTGGACCCACTGCACAGCATATTTGGCTTTTGTTCCTGATCTAGCCTGACCATGAGATTCTCACAAAGTCCTTTACTTCAGAGATGGTTTTCCAGCATTATTCCCTAAATACAAATACAGACTCCTCTTTGTAAAAGGGGCTTGGAATTGAAGTTTGGTCCTTTGGTGGAGAAAAAGCACTGGATTTGTGCCTGAAGCCAGGCTTCTCTCCAGAAGCCAAAGCAAGACTGGAGTGGGGGGCACCATTCCCATCCCTTGAAATGAGGGGGCTGCAGCAAGCTGGATGTGGAGGCAGTGGGGCATTCACAATGCTACAGTGTTCTGCTTGAGTTGTGCTTCAAGGACAACAAGGTGGTTATTTCAGTGACTTAACACCATCAGTAGATCAAAATAAAAATATATATCTTAAGGGAACATATTATAATCTCTGTTTTGGTGGTTCAAGCCTTAGAAGTTGTGTTAGCAGCTCAAAGTTAATGAGATTTTTTTAGTTTGAAACATTTCATGGTTGTTTTTCTTGACATACTGTTTGTGTCTAGGATGATACCAGAAAAAAGAGAAAGTACATTAGCTTATAAACACAGAGTTGAAGTAAAACACCTCCAGCATCTCCAAAACTTTCTAAATGAAGTCCAAAAATCCCTTTGTAAATATTAGGGAAACAACCTTTATATCACCAACTATATGGTGGATACCTTATTCCTATTTTATGGAGGGTAAAAACAAATTAGAAAGAAGCTGTCCTTTATTAATATTATGCTTCTGTTTGGCATTAGAGAGAGTTACTTTTTCCCCCACACTCTTTTGTGTAAATGATACATCACATTCAGCCCAAACCTCAAGCCCTCAAAAAAGACCCCTCAAAACAGTCTCCCTGCATGCTGACCAAAACTGCCCATGACACAGTGGGGCAAGATTCGGTCCTGCCTGCGCAGAGGATTGAGCCAAAATGCAATTTGCTCTCCAGTTCTAAGTCTTAGAGGAAAGGAAACAACAAGTACGACCAGTAACACCATTTCTTGCAGCAGTGTCCATTTATGTCTTTGAATCATTTCTGGGGAGCAAAGAGCTTGTGTTTGCACAGCCCTTGAGAGATATGGTGTCTGAAATCATCTTATTTCTTTTTTTGTCCTATCTTACTTACTTTTCTCCATTGTCCATCAGCTGCTCTAACTCAGTGCAAAATGTTATTTGAAGAGTTTTTGGCCATTGCTTTCCACAGCAAGCATTGCACAGCTGAGTTAGGACTTACTGCCTGTACAGCAGAAAAATAATCTGGGCTAAGGTTTCTTCAGTTCAGCAGTAATGGAGTGGGATTTCTTTTAATTTAGTTAAATACTGTTGCTTGACAGAATGAAATCTGATCTCTAAGGTAGAGATTAAAACTGGTGGACCTAGTGCAAACTATTTGGGGTTTTTAATTATTCTTCTGGTGAATTATCCTAATTAAATTTGTCAGACAATCATAGGATATACCACTTGTGTAGAAATTGATAATAGCTGGCCATTCGTCTCCTGTCTAGTAGTTATTATATTCTCCAGATAAAAATCATATGAACTGTAAAAGCAGCATTCAAAATATTGAGGTTGATGCACAATCACCTAATTAACTTTCTCTTAAGCACTTGGAGAAAGATAGAGTAAATGGAGAAAGAGTAATAGTAATTGACAGAGCTTTTTCCAAATGATGCTGTTGGTCACACCCAGTGTTGTACATGAACGCATTTTGCTGGATGAAGAACCTGGCACAAGATACTGTTTGAAAAGGAGAGAGGAGGGAAGGCAAGGCAATGCAAAGAGCTTTCTAACTTTTTTTCAGTTTGTGTTAACAGATAATTGGACATCTACTGGACAGAGTATTACTTCACCATCTTAATAACTTGGCTTCACATAAAAAATCTTTTCATGCTACAGCTTGGCTCTGAACGATTAACTTTTTTTCTAATAACAGCAAAAAATAAAAGTCAGTTCACAATTAATTCCCCTCACCAGACTTCAGCAAACTAAAATATGTAACCTCCTTTGGAATTCTATTAAACTCAGTGGTTTCTGATGGATACTATTTATGCTTCCATGTATGCAAACAGCCACTCATCAAATTTTTGATAGATACTACTAGGAATTTATGTTGTACATGTCTAAGCTTATGTTTCAGACCTCTGTGGTCATATTGAAGAAAAGAATTTTTGACTTTATAAACTGTCATTTGCAATTTCATACACCAGCTTCAGTTAGCAAATAGCTTTCTCAGTTGAATTTAATTTTTTTCTGCATAATAGCCAAATGTCTGTTACTGATAGAGATACCAGAAAACAAGAAGTAAGACCAGATTAAAAATACTGAATGGTTTTATTCTAGTTAAGCTCCTTGATGGAATGATTTTGAAAAACAGACATTTTAAAACTTCCAGTAACACAAAAACTCCACATGTGTTTCAGTACTGGGGTTTTTTTCCCCCCATGCAGAATGCCAAGAACAGCCCTTGTGACAATGCCCTGTTGCTCCTCCTGAGCTTCCAAGCTGTACTTGTGGCTCCTAGGGAACATGTTCTGTCCCTCTCCCTAGCCTGTCTTCAGGAAGGCAATGAAACAAGGCATAACTTTGCTGCTGCTGCAGCAATTTAGGAAGACCAATTGGAGACAGAAGATTTCTCTGAGCTCCACTAGGAGACCAAAGAAGTGCCTGGAGGCACACTCCAGAGGCACTGCAGAGTAAGGGAGGTCTAAGTGTAGCTCTCCACACATGATGTGGCAGCTCTCCATGCATGCTTTCCCAGGGCACCTGTGTTGTGGTTTAAAACCAGAGAGCAGCTAAGCCCCACACAGCCACTCACTCACACCCCCATGGCAGGGTAGAGGAGAGAACTGAAAGACTAAAACTGAGAAAACTCATGGGTTGAGAGAAAGATGGTTTAATAAGTAAAGCAAAAAGACACACTTGCCAGAAAAGCAAAATAAGGCATTCATTCACCACTTCCCATTGTCAGGCAGGTGTGTTGCTCTCTTCAGGAGAGTAGGGCTCTATCATGCATGATGGTCACTTGGAGAGACAAGTGCCATCACTCTGAATGTTGCCTCTGTTCCCCCTGCTTTCCCCAGCTTTATATGCCGTAGGGTATGCAATATCCCTTTGCTCAGTTGGGGTCAGCTGTCCTGGAGTCCCCTCCCAGCTTCTTGTGCCCCTCCAGCCTCCCCTCTGGTGTTATGAGGAGCAGAAATGGCCTTGGCTCTGTGTAAACTCTGCTCAGCAGTAACCAAAACATCTCTGTATTACCAACACAGTTTCCAGCACAAATCCAAAACACAGTCCCATACTTGCTACTATGAAGAAAATTAACTCTATCCCAGCCAAAACCGTCTCAACCTGCCCTTCACCATAGTGATTCAACCAGACCAAAGAATATGACTCCAAATGTTTATCAACAGCTGCAAACTGGGATACCTCCCTGGTGCCCAGGGCCAGCCATAGGCTCCCTGCTCAGAGTTTCTGACTGCTCCCAGCTCCTGCTGGGGCAATGCAGGTACACAAGGGGTGTGGGGCTGCCCATGCCCTCAGACTGGTGGTCCTCTGTGGCAGGAGACCTCACCTCCCTCTCAGCAGCATGTGCCGTGACTGTGCTGTTGCTTTGTTGGGCTCAGCTCCTGCACAATCCGGCCAAAGTCTCCCAGGGCAGGGGTCTGCAGGCTCTCAGCAGTGTGAGCAGCCAGCTGAGGGCAATGAGGCCCAAACCTTCTGACTTGCTGTGTCTTTGGCAGCAAGACACCTTGTGGCTCACATCAGGACAGCTCTGAGAACATGGAGAATGCAAACAGCGGACACCCCCAGCTGATTTAGGTGCAGTGCAAAGGTACTTGCTTGGTGCCTGAAGCCTTAAGAAAGCAAGGAGTGGGTGTTTTTATTGTGTTTCTCCCCATAAACACTCAATGTCATTCCTCCTCTCCTTCTTCCTTAACTCTCCCTTGTTTTCAATTCCTTCCCAGTGACCAGAGACCCAGCTCCCAGTGTGGTCAGAGCCATGGCAGGAAGGAGAACGACCTTCACGTTCCCAGATACGCCCCTCTCTGTACAGCACAACTGCACTGGCTGGTCATGCTGTTAGATCATATTGCAAATTCATGTCTAATTTGACCCTGAGGTCTCCTCCAGCATTGCTGCTTTCTAGGATTCTCTCTCCCTTTGGATGTCTGTGTTTCAAATTACGTTTCCCTGGGTGTACTGTGTTACATTTTCCCATGAATGCCATTGTTATTTTCCAGCTCTATATTTTAAATCACACTACTACATTTTAATCACTACTACATTTAATACCTCTCTTTTCATTGATGTGCTCAGCTCCTTCAGATGTACAAGAGTAAGGACTGTGAAAATAGAATAGTAGTACTATCTGTGGCTTCTTTCTTTGCTGTTGCAATTTTACAGCACCTTTTCTCTCCCTCTGTGCTTTATTGAAAGCATTGAAGACACTCAGGAAATATCCTCTGTATGACACAGGCTGTCAGATTGTACCTTTCCCAGCTTCCATTAGTATCTCTTCAGCATCTCTTGCCTTTAGAGTCAGTTTTTAACCAATTCACCAGGCCCATTTAAAAGTACTTGAAGAAAGAGACACCATCAGAAACACCATCTGCCAATACTTCAATGAATTTTACACTGTGAAAAGTTCCTTATTTTCTTAGACTGAATCTATATAACATTTATGATTTTAGGATATTTTGCAAAGGAGATCCTTGTGTGATGAGTCATCTGGTTTCCACACATTCCCAGCTCAAAGGTGATATCCCTTGAGGCCTGATGCAGCAATCACTTGCAGAGAAAACAACCAGCTGAACCTTACCAGGACTGGACACCAGTTTTTAGTGAAGTTAAACTCTATATTGCTGTTGGCTGAGTTGGCAATTGCTTTGTCTGCAGCTTATTTGACTTTAGGCTTTCTCTCAGTTTTCATTACAATTTCGATTTAATTTAATATTTATATTTCAGTATGAGCCCACTGTCTAAGTTAAGAAAACAGTATTTTCTTTGCTCTGAGAGACAATCCTGAAATATTTGTAAGCCTTTGGGTTTTTTCTGATTGATCAGAAGGAGATCTCGGAGTACATCTCCCTTGTCCTCTAAAGGATCAAAACTCTGTGCTACTGAAAGTCACGGGCATGGTAGAGTTACTACTAATAAAGAAATTCAGAACAGATGTAACATTGTATTCTTAAAACAGAACTATTAAGGCAGCTTTACAGGACGAAACAACAGGGTGGGGAAACCTAAAGTATATGTAATACATTGTAACAAGTTTTAGAAAATTCTGTGACTGTAATGCAATTAGTACTAAAGGAAGGGATAAGACCTGATCTACGTTTTCTGCCATCTATTCTGTGAGTCTACAGCTCACATCAGCCATTCTAGAACCCCCAATATTTAGCAGGGTTTTGAATCTGCTGTTTGTGAACAGTTCCTAGACCAAACATGTGCACTCAGGGCAAGCTTCCGCTGAGGTTTCCAGAGCTCTTGAGAGAACTAAAATTGCAAAAAAAAATAGATTCACGTAATGCATTGATTTCACTGTCTCAAGGTGCTTTCAAATTTTATCTCAACTGTCCACAGAATTAGTTCAAATGCTCCTTGCTATACTTTCAGTCCAACGTTTCTGTTGAAAATTCAGCATGACAGAAAGTAAATAAAAAGGAATTGTTTTGGAAATAAATTGCAAACAAAACCATTTATTTCTCAGTGCCATATTTTGTGAGCAATATGTCCATCATAAACAAATTTTTAAAAGCCATCCTCTCATCAGATGTGTCCCAAGAAGCTACCAGTTACCTCTTGCCCATGGTACTGCTTAGTCCAGTCCCGTTTTAAAGACAAACGCCTGGCTGGTGGTGGGATGCTGCTGCACTCTTGCTGCTCTATTCTAGTTTTTCCAACATGCAGCAGAGAGAAAAGTATTTCAGTGTTCAGGTTTTCCTCAGTGTTGAATGTGACTGGGAAGACCAGCAGTGTAACTGGAGCATTGGTGGCAGTATTTATCAGTGTATAATTGTCTGTAGTCAAGTTCAAATCTCATAATGCATAAAGGCATCAGAGGGCACTGGTTTTGCTTTTCCCAAGAGTCAAATGTTTTGTTCCTAAAGCAAACATTAAAAAAAAAAAAAAAAAAAAGGAAAGAAAAAAGAGAAGACATCCCATGATCCCATTCCCACAGGCCAGATTTTATTCTCATTTGCTCTAAAATCAGGAACATCAATAAAGTGGCACCAGTCCGACTGTGCTTAGAATCAAATTTCTAACCCTGTACTTCCAGATAGCTCACAGCATTGAAATAATGCAGTGGTAACATCAGGTTAAATCCTGTCTCACTCAATTTTGTCAGAGTATTTTCCATCACCTTCAGTGGGGCCAGGATTCCACACAGAACATTTTGCTTTCTTTGAGGCAAGAATTTGTATTCACTCATCTGAAGGAAAGTACACCGACCTGCTGAAAGTACTGCCTGTGCCGAGCACAGAAACACCAACAGGAAACAATCGGCTGCATTAATCCTCACTGTTGGTTTTTGAAGTAAAATTGCAGAGAGTTTTTTCCTTGGACTTTACTTCTCATCTTTGCAACAACCTAGACATGCTTTAAACATAATCCGTGTGCAGAACAGGGTTAAAATATAAAATATCACGCACCCAGATCCCTACACCGGGAGACCAGGGACTCAGGGAGAGAAACTGCTAAACGCTTCTTGTTAGTCTAGAGACTATTCCATGGCTAAACCTGCTCATTTCAGAGATTTATTTTGCTAGAAAGGATTTTATTCTTTACATTTCAGTTCCTCAGAGGAGGCAAAAATCTTCCAAGCTCAGAGTCGGCAGCAGCGGTGAATCAACTATTGTAATACGCTGCCTTTTAAAATACTTCAGGGTAGTAAGGCATTAGGAAGGCTCCTATTTTGTGTGAACTGATCAAATACAGATGTTGCCAAAGAGCTGACCTTATTGACCGTGACTTAACTAGAGATTGAATGGCAGACAGACGGTCAGTAGTGGGGTGAAACCATGTTTTGGCGGTAGGGTGTAAATGTATATACAGTTTACAGGATGTGAATGACACCAAGCAAACATCTGTTCTATTGATAAATACTTGTTTTACTTCCAAAAATTTTTATCCCAGGGAAATGTTATGTGTGTGTATATATATGTATATAACACATTCTGCCCAATACAGTTAGGTGCCTTGTGTGCGTGTTGTGGTCCTGGAAAGTCCTTGAAACAGAAAAATATTAAAAAAGGTACTAACTTTTCTTTCTTCCTGCAATATCACATTTCATATAAAACTCATCAGCTGAGCTGAGTATTAGTCTTGATCAATGGCAGGAAACCAGGGGATCAAATGCTAATAAATCAGAAACAGATACCTCCACTTGAGCAGAGATATATCACTAACCTGAAAAATAGGGCAAATTATTTGACAAATTTTATATGCATATACCTAGAGAAAAAAAAAAAAAAAAAAAAAAGGCTTTTCATGAGATTCCTTGAAAGCTGAAACAAAGAACAAATGTGGGGAAAAAGTTACCTAACGATGAACATAGACCATGAAGTCAAAGAGTCCTAAGAACACCTTTGTTTTCTTTTGGATTGACACAATAAAAAAGATTAAATGAAAAGACTTTTGCTAATACAAAACCAACATACTTCTATTTGCAAATTAGCTGTGTCCTACTGCAATGTGCTCCATGGGTGAGGGTAGTGAAGTAACAGACTAGGCCTGGTTTAGAGTGTCAGTACCTGTTTTCAAGAGCTAAATAGCAACATCACTATTATAATAAAAAACGTACACCAGCTCTGAAGCATTCAGAGAGACACAGTGCTTCCAGTATCTTGGAAACTTGTAAAGGCACAAGGACCAGCTTTAATATTTTTAAGTGTGATGCTTAACTCTGTTATCTCAAAGTTCCTTATATTAATTTCAGACAAGTGCCCTTGGAGTGTGGTCTTCTCTTCAAATTGAAACTATTTGCTCCTGTGCATAGCCTACTAAATTTAATTAGAAAATCCTGGTAGGCCAGCAGGACAAAATTTCCCTTCCTTCCTATTTTCCCCTTCCACAATATATCACCTAGAGTAATTAGGACCAGCAAGGGATCATCTTCACTGGATTAACCTTAACTAAATTGTATGCATTCAACATGTGCTCTTTTGATTAACTTGAGCCTGGACTGCTGCCTGTGATACACCCACCTTGTAATTCTACACATTTAATTAATTTCAGATGAACAGCAAAAAGGATAAGCTGAATTCTCCAATTAATAAACTGATATTAGTTAATGTATTTTAGCTTAACTTTTAATTTTCTTCCTGTGTAGGGATAGGAAAAACAGAAAATAAGAGAGGGGTGGAAGGGTGGAAGCTTTGCCAATAAGCTTGTAACGACTTTTCAGGGCCTGATCCTGCAGCAGTCTAAGCAGATAACTTTCCCCCCGACAAGGAGAGGAATTTTGGCAAAAGGATCAGTCCCTACATTTAAAGTATAAAATGCAAGAGGCAGGAACAGGACTTTTTTTTTCTCTCTTTCAAAATGATAAATAAGCATTATTTAAAACCTCCTCACCTTAACTCAGTTTTCCATATGGTTTCACTCATGCGTGGGTTTTCCTCCTTATTAAAAAAAATACTATAATGTCACTGGCTATGGGCCCAATCCTCCAGGCCTTAGTCCCACAGGCTAAGGCTATTTTTCTCTTCTCTACTGTCATAGGGAGCTGCCTAACAGCCCCATCCTAGATGAATTTGCCCAGATAAGTAACTTTGCTATTGTATCTAGCCCTTGTGAATTCAATAGTATTTATCAGAGGAATTGAATTACTCATGTAGAAAAATATTTGCAGGAATAGATCCTAAAAATGTTACTGGAAACACAAAGAAAGATGTGAGGGAAAGACTTCTTCCTAATTCTTTTTGAACAGAATTAATTCAGTTGCTAATGTTTAAGCAGGGCTCTTCTCTGTGTGAATTGTAGTGAATGCTCAGTTTCTTGTTTTAAATATATAGCTCTGCTGAAATTTCTCTCCAACATTGGTATGTGTGGTTTCAGTAAAATTGATAGGAGTGAAGTGAAATCTGCATAAAAGTATTTTGCTGAAATGAAGATTGGCTGTTCAATGTCTTACAGGATTGAATATTGAGTGAGAGCAAAATCAAGTTCACAAAAAATAAGATATATACAGTCAGTTGTATTTCTTTAATGAATTCTGTCTGTAAAATCATTCATTGTTTTTCCTCTCCAGAAATCAATATTCTAACAAATACTGCCAGAAAAATGCAACAAATATTAATTACATAATTCTATTGGAGATGTTTCCAAGGTAGATATTAACAAGTCGTTTGTGCATGATTTAAATTGATTGCCAGTACTTGTTCTTTTCTGCTAATAAGAATAACAACAAATAGCTGTAAGCAATAAGATGGTCTGGAAAGGCTTTTTGTTTCCTAATTACTATTTGATTACTTCATCAAGTTATCAAGTGGTATTTTAACATTTGTCTGCTATTAAGAGATAGTAAATTATTTGCTGCTTATTTGATTGATAATCTTTCAAAAAAACACAGAAAATTTATTAGGTAGGAACATTTAATAAAATTTCTGAATATCTAAATAGTTAATGAACCTTTGTCTCTCTGGAAAAGGTGCTTTGACACCTTAATCACTTCAGTAATCTCCCAATTCTTGTGGATACCCTTGACAGCTTTTCCTCCCACCTGTAATTTTTTTTAAAAAGAAATCAGAGAAAACAGTTTGAATAGTAAAATCCCTTATAAGAAGGGAGGAATTAATGATAGAGAGTCTTAAAGTAAAGATGTCAGTATTTTGGGTCACATTAAAACTGTGGAACATATACAATTCCTCCCAAATTTCCACCACATTTCTTTTGATATAATTATTTTCAAGGAAAAAAAAAGACAGGGAAAAAAAAAAAAGCTTACATTTTTAAGTGTCTGTTTAGAAACACTTGAGAAGATCCAAAGAATGCTTGTGATATAGAAAAAAGCAACTGAGAGGGCAGAAAAGAAAGGGTTGCTTATTACTGACTTACCTTGTAGCCAGTCGGTGTGCGAGATCTTCTGGCTGAATACATTGTTTTTATTAGTGTCAGGTAGGTGATTTAAAGTGAGACCTCGTCACCTTCCAGAGAGAGATTTTTCCTGGAGTATATGCACGGACCTATTTATCTATTGAGTGTGAGTGTGTATATACACACACCTAGCAGTAGGCCTGGTTAGTGTCAGCTTGACTGAGAGAGGATGTTAGTAATTACTATTTCTCTAAACACTACTTTAGCATAGTTTAGTGTATCAGCTGGCTTCTGCTGCCAGAGTACCCGTGCTGCCTACTGGAAGCAGCTGGAAAGCCAAAAGCCTCAGTAAGAGCCATTTCCATCTCCAAGGAACACAGTGGATTTTGCTGTTGATTCCTGAGAATGGGATTGTGCTCAGCTGTATTTCAGGGTGTCCATGGCCAGTGGGGACCATCTTTGGGCAGTGTTGCATGAGAAAGCCCAGGACTGGTGTAGGACACAGGCTGCTTGCTGGGCTGATGTGTGCCAGATGGGAGAGACTGGAGCCTTACGCACACCATTTATGCCCTCTGAGCCAAAGCAGTTGGTCACAGAGAAGAAATTGAGCTTTGGACCATGCTGAAATCAGCAGGAACAGCAGTCCTATAGGACTTAGAATTTTCCCCGCACCCGCACAGGTGTGCAGTGGACTTTCTCTGGTTCCCCATTCCTTCCTTGTGAATGTGTTTTCCAAGGCAAATTTTGTTGAAACAACAAAGGCAAGCTGAGAGCTGTTAATCTAGCAACTGATGCTGTAAACCCTTACACAAGTATTTTTCCCTTTTGCCGGCAACATTTCTACTGTTTTACAAACAGATCAAGTGAAGTTCTCTTGAATTGACACTTAGACAAAAAACAGCCTGTGTGCATTAGCAGTAGAATGAGTCCATATTAAGAAGAGCTTCTGGTCTTACATTTTATGAGCCCAGTAAATCAAGAGCATTAAGGAAAAATAGGACATTGCTATTTCATGCAGTGTCTGCAACAAAAAAATTTTCTCATGTAACTCTAACCGAGGAAAAAAAAAAAAAAGTAAATTTTCCCCTCACATTCGTTATTTTACAGCTGGATCACTTTTGAATCTCTCAGCTCTGAAGAGTTCCTTGAAACAACAGGTCTGGGGGTTTTGTTTTGTTTTGGGTTGTGGGGTTTTTTCTAATGTTTGTGTGGTCTCTTTAATACCTTTCCCATGAAAAGGTAAAGCTTGCCTGGTGATGTGTTACACAACATTCTCCTCTCCCATGTTTGCTGTGTGTGTTGATTTTCTAAAACAGCTCTTGAAACTCTTCTTTATGTGCTTGAGAGGCTTCCATAGTATATCATCAGCTGGATTGTTATTAATGTTTCATTTTTACCTTGAAGTATTCTTACATCAAATCATTAATCTCTATTGTTCAGTTTTGACTACAGTATTATTAAACAGTCTATTAAGTAAAAAAGAGACCTAGGGAATGTGTAAAAAGGCACAGTATTATCCTGATGACAGCTTCCTGGTGGTCCATCATATATAAAACCAGCTATTAGGAATATGTTTCAAACTGGCACTGTAACACATATTTCATAGTTGTTAAATTTAATTGTATAAATAGTTACTGACTGTATTTGGACAGTTTTAAAAAAAGTGAATGCGTAATATATCACCCCATGAAAAACATTAATGAAACATCCTCCACAACCACAGATAGGAGACAACCTTCATTTTTTGTCAATACTATCTACAGCAATTAGCTCTGATATTGAGCAAAATTAGAACTTGATCCTTCAAGCATTTATACACATGAGTAGTCCCACAGGGACCAATCAATATCCTCTGTAGTCATGGAAATATTCACATGCATATGGTCAATTACATTTTTCAGGAAGAGGGTGTTTTTTCTAACAGTGAGCCATTTTTAGGGTTCAGTCCTGCTTTTTCTAAATTCTGGTACAACAACCCATGTTAGTCAGTGCAGGCTTCTGGGGAAATGCAAAATAAATTCTAAAAACAGTAAACATATTTTACCTATTAGTGCAGTGACTGCTTTTAATATTAAACCCTCTACTTGACATGAATAACCACCCAGCAGGGTGATACCAAACACAGGATAACTCAGGCATAAAGTGATTTTTCTGCAACCTACATGGTTCTTTCAATATTGACACGCACTCTGCATACTTTCAGTTGTTTTCCTAAAAGTGAAGGCAATGCTTTGTTTAGGAGCAGAGTATTCCTGCATTGGCAAGAGCCAGTGAAATGCAGTGCCCTTTGCAGCAGACGTTTCTAAGCAGTAATACAATTGGTACTATTTATTGAATGACTTCCACCAAAGGTAGAAGAAAGATAAAGCTGCTGCTTTCAATTATGCAATCAAGAATGTAAAGAAGCAAAGTTGAAGAACTCATGTGGAAATAATTATATTTGATAAACTGTGTCAAACAACAATAGTATTTGTGCTAATCATATTTTAGAAGGATGCTATTGTAGCTGATTTTGCTACAAAATGGAAAACAATGAATTATAAAGTCTACTGACTTATCTCAAAGCGTCCTGCTTAATCAACTCAGTTCTAGATCATTGTTGACTTAGACAGTAATCCAATATGCCAGTTCCACCAGATTCTCTGCCATCACTATTTGAGAAACCAACATTGAAGCTAAATCAGAATCCTACTAAGAATTCTGCAGTAAAAACAACCTGATACCCACCCTGCTATCAAATGTCGTGGCTTGCTTTAAATTCATCTGTTGCATTCACAGTTATAAAGTTGAAAGCTACAGCTTTTGGGCCAAGGACTTTTAAGGGACTCCCTCTTCTTAGATGTTTCAACTCTCTGTGGCAGGAAGGGGGCTGAGAACTTCCAGCTCTGGACGTTGTTGTGAACAGAGCCCTCTGAAAATATGTTTTGGTCACATCTGCTGAGTTGTCTCCCCTCCCTTCTTCCCCTAGGAGACTTTTCTCCCTGGCCTTGTCCTCCTCCATTGGGGATCCCCAACCCGGCCTACTTAACCAAAAGGGAACCCCCATCCTGCCCACCTGCCCTTCCTGGCCCCACGCAGGTCAGGCTGTGCCATTGCCAGCTCCAGAGCAGTAGGCACTGTCACCTCCCCTGCCCTCTCAGGGACAGGCAGCACACCTACCATGAATAGTCAGGGTGGTGTGGGCTCCAAAGCCCTTACAAATGTCACCAATAATCTCTAAATCAGGGCAGCAGACAGAACAGCCTGACTACAAAGCCAGCAAGGAACAAACATTAAATATCAGTCGGAAATCTGCTGTATAATTGCTCATGGAAATTGACAGCTAGAAAATTAATCAACATGAATCTACTACTAAGTAAGAAGTAGGAATCAGATGATCTTCATAAATTACAAGAGGATGTTTCTCTTTCTCATTGCTTCTCCTTGAATGACTGTTTGAGACAGCATGAAACTCTTTGTCTGTTATCCTAATTAGATCCTCCAATCTTATAAAAGATACTACTTCTGAGAGAAAGTCATATGTATAAAATAAAACCATACATTTTTTGTCCAGTACAGATAATCTACCAAAATGGTTATATCTTTGTAAAGTCATTAAAAACATTCATGGAAGATTAAAGCTAGAAGATATTAATAGTTCAAGATACTAGAATATCACATCTTTTCAGTTCGTTATTTCAGAAAAAAAAAAAAAAAAAAAAGTGTCTCAACGGAATGATTTTAACTCACATTCCTATTTTCCAGAAGTTTTGGTTTTGTTTTTTTCCATAACCATTTCCTATAAACAGATACATTATAAGTAACATACTTACACTTCAGGAATGTCTTCATTTTTACCCTGGCATTCACATCTGTCCCTGTTTAATGCTCTGCTGGTGGTCTGGCTCCATGGTATGCCCACTGCAATGTTCATCTTAAACAATATTTACATTGATTAGGGACCCCAGTGCACTAGAGGCACTTACTAGAAAATGAACACAATACCCTGGGATAACAGCAAACATCTAACTGTTCTATTTTTGAACTTTTGTTGGAATGTATTGTTTTAGTGTATAAACAGTGTCAAAATGGAAAGGTGATGAAGAAGGACACTCTGTGAATGTATAATATAAAAATCTGTGTGGAAAATGTGCAGTTGATAAACATGTAAGCAATGGATACAGTGATGTATTTTTATTCAAGTTATAGTAGTATGTATTGCAAATCTGAACATTTTCTTCTATCTGTACACCCAGTAACACTCCTGACACTAAAATCTTACAAGCTTAGTAACACTTAACCAGAGAAGGTAAGAATATTTGTGAAAAAAATTCAACAAACCTACAGCAGGATTCAGTATTTTGCCTTACATTGCATATCAAGTTAGTGGCAAAACCAAAGTTGAAACCTACAGTTTGTTCTGAATGTGAAGAGTACCATAGAGATATAAAGGTCTTTTCAGATTGAGGGCCTGAGCTACCAAATTTATAAATATTCCAGCTGAGTGGTACTATGGAAAGCCATGACAAAGCTCTTGCGAAAGCAGGCTGAAAAAATCAGAGGGTAGCTTGGGAAAATTGCTTAAAGCAGTTTTAGTATGGGACCCCAGACCTCCAACTGGGATGATGTTCATCAGGTCACTGAAGAATAGGGAGCACAGACCTACTGAGGAGCAACTGCACAGACTAAGATGATGCTTGAACAATTGCTATTTTTGGTCTACCAAAAATCTAGAATTTTCATATCTGCCAACAGAAAAATTTAAATGTTACTGTGAGCACTGTTTGGGTGTTCAGAAGCACTTGGAGCATAAGCAGAGTAACAATCTGCAAGGAGTCAGGGAGAAGGGATGTGAAATAAGGGGGTGTTGTGAAGCTCAGAATTGGTTAGTGGGTTGTCTCTCCTCTACCTTCAGCTTCTTCTGTCTTCAGTTGCATCCTGCAAGGAGAAAGTAAGCTGGAGGAGAGAATGACAAGGATCATATATGTCTTCTTCATGTTCCAGGTTGCTGAAGGGCTTCATGCTCATACTGAACAGGCCAGTCCTGAGAGCGCCACTTCTCTGGGACCTCACAGGCAAGAATAGTGTGTGATATGAGAGGAAAGGCTGAAACCACGAAGTCCAAGCCCCTCACTCCAACCTGAGCTCAAGGGGTGCCTGTGTCCACCGTGTGCCCTGCCACAGATGTCAGAGAGCTCCAGCAACTTTAGAGTGGACATAGAGTAAGGAGGAGCTAATCCATCATTCTAATCAGGGTATCATATATGAGAGATGCTGGTGATATCTAAAAGCATTAGCAAAGTCTGTCTTCTTCCTCTGTCTCAGAATAGCAGTTTCTGTCTTTCTAAGAAAAGCTGCTGGTGCAGTTGATGTTCCACAGAATTTTACTCCCATTAAGAGAGATATTCTCTTTCCAGCTTTCTCCTTGGTTCAGAAAGGGTTTGAGGTGGCCAGAAAAGGTGGTGTGAAAATTCTTAGCTGAAAACCACAATAGTAAGAAACACGCATTTCTTTTTTTAAGACAGCTTACAAATTTGCTTTTATGCATAAAAGCTATTTGTGTATGTGCTTATACCTGTTCAAATCTGCACAAAAGATGATCAATATACAACTATCTTAGCAAAGGTTTTGTGCTGATTTATTAGCTGAAGAGTAACATGCCTTCTGCTGCTCTTTACTAAAATGTTGTTGATGATGATGATGAGGGAGATAACCTATTTTCAGCAAAAGATGGGAAAGCACCCTCCTTTTGAATTAAATGATGCTCTTGCATTTTTTTAATCTCTGAACCTTGTACATAGAACATGAATGATCCCAAAAACTTGAGGCTGGAAAAGAGCAGTCATTAAGTGCTGGGAACCAAAATAAAGTTTACAGGTACAAACTGTCACTTTACTGCAGCATATGAGTAAAAAACAACTGTCTGAAAAAGTGATTGATTCTGGTATATGTGAAGTAGGTATAAGCAAATAAAAAGTGATCCTTCTAAATCTTGTTTTGCAACATGTAAAATAATGCAAGCTATATATTTAAGATGCAACCCAAATTCAATATGGTTGTATTCAATCTGTCTGTGAAATGAGATCTACTGCTACTTTTTTATGTCACAGAAATTCCCTAGGACTGTTTTATGAACTCCTTCTAATTTATTTTTTAATATTAAAAGATGGAAAAAGGCCTCTTTCTGTTTCGCTGTTCTCTACCAGTGAGTCATGGGTCCCTTGCTGTTCTGAGACAAAAGTTGTTTTAGTAATTCTGGAAATAAACTTACTGCTGAGTCAGCATCACAACAGAAACACGACAAGTTTCAAATGAAGAAACACATTAGAAATAAGAAGTAATGGGGTATTTCTCAGCCTCCCCTGTTAGATTTGGCTGGAGCATTAGGAGCTGATTTAACAAGTGCTATATGTACTGGACATGAGAAAATTATATTGGCAGGACCAAAAATCAAGTTCTTTCAATGGGAAAGAGGATAAAAAAAATCACGGTAAAGTGATTATAAAGGGTAAAGATGGAAGTGGCCCTAAATATTTTACTGACCATGGCACTCCATTCTGAAATGCTTAAATTATCCCTAAAGCAGATCAATATGAAGAGATTTTTGCTTTCAGTTTTCTCTGCTAGGGGTTTTCAAACAAGCAATTTTAATAGCACTTCTAAGTCAGTGTACTTTCAGATAAACCATTGAGATTTTGCTATTTTGTTTATCTGGGATTCTAGATTTTACGGAGAAAATAATTGGAAACAAAACATTTCCCAGCAATCAGTCTACTCTTTCGGATTTGTTAAGTACGTCCATATTTAGTTATTGCTTGTATTTGGAAGATTAGTAGCAGTTTTGGAGGAGAAATATGCTACAATTGCAAATTCAAATAGTCGTTTGGCAATCATAGGGGGAAGACTTTGTAATATTTTTTGGTAAAGGGAACTCAGTAATTTAATGCTACTTATACCTCAGTATCGAACAACATTTTAAATGGCATAATTTTAGTCTGTTAGAGTAAAACAATCAAATTTTCAAACAGTACACAATACCTTGCTGTGGAGGATAAAACTGCTTCCTCCTTCCCCTCTGAACCTTTGTACCTGATTCTGCCTTGTCAATTGTCCCCTGCAGCTGCCACTGCGATGGCATTAACCCTTTGTGTTCTCTGAAATCTGAAAGGGCATTTGCCAGTGACTTGTTTTGACAAGATTCAAAGGTTAGTGAAACAAATATGAATCCTAAGACTGATTTCAATTTAATCTGAATTTGAGTAATTAAAAAAAAAATAAAAGAAGAAGTCTCTGATAGGCAGAATTTCTTAAAATATTGCAGTTCTCTGATTATAATTGGTGTTTTAGCCCAGCAACACGGTCCATATTTGCATGAAATCCCTCCTGACTGTACAGAAGCTCTTGACTGGAATCTTTCATTGTCTTTATTTGTTTCTTTTCTGTCTTTAAATAGTTCACAGAAGAGCAGACCTGAAGTCTGCTACAAATACATAAATATTTCCCACTAGTAATAACATGGTACTAAATATTGAAATGACTTTACATTAAAAGTGTCAGTGTGACTTAAGCTACAAAATTTTTGCATAGGAGGAGAAAATATTAGTACTAAGTAACGTGCTTGCTAAATAGTTTTACACAAAGAGTATTTAAAATTATAGCTTAAAAAACTCAACATTAATATTCCCTGGGACTTTCTACTAATAAGTGTAACTATGAAAGATAATGAAAAAACTTACTGTGAAACCTCTGAATCCTTTTTGTTTTCTTTCCTTCTGTCTTGCTGTAGCATGAATATGTGCTGAAATGTCAGAATTGTGCGGAAGAAAAATACTTCAAGACACTGTAAAAGTGCCTTTCCTTTTCTCTCAGCCCGAGGGAACACTGACTATTTCAATAATCGGTGCAAACTTTTTGGTTATGATTTCTGTTTCTCCCTCCCTCTCAATTTTTTTCCACCATCGTATGAGTGTTTTCTCAATAAAGGAAGTAGAAGAGCTACGTGACAGCGTTTATTGAAAGAAAATACAAAATGTGTATTAAAATTAGAGAGAGTTTAAAAAGAAAATATGAGGTGGGAATCACAGTCTTAGGAGAGGGGCGGAAAGATGGCAAATACTACTGGAGAGCAAATTGTAAATACTGAGCTTTTACTCAGCATGAAAAGCAGCACCTATAGAGAACAAATTCCATGCATTTTACCTTCATCCCAGCTTCACTGGGGATCAGTACTCCGACTGGAATAACTGTGAATTATCGTCAGTATAATGGAATCCTGCAATTTACCAAAAGGAGCAGGAAAAATGGACTTTTGCTAGAACTTCCATACTTTTCATTCAACCTTCACTAGTCAAACATATGGACTATGTTAGCACTTTGGGTTACTGGCCCAAAGTCAACATCGAAAATTAATTTCCCAGAAATACAGAAATTGCCATTTTTCTCACCTTAGGTAAGGAAGGCCAAAACAAGTAAAGCTAAAATTATTCAAAAGTTAGTTTTGAATCAGTTTATTTCCTCTGAAATAGCTGCTATACCAGGATGACAGAAATTTTTGTATACAGAGGCATGTGACCCATCGCAAACCTGGTTATAATTATGGATTTCAAAACAGTATCTAATAAGCTGAGACCCAGACAGCAGTGCACAGCAGTGGAACACGTCCAGTATTCATTAAAGATGTCCAATCTAGAAGTCCAGGGTTTAAAGACAGTTTTCAGACACAATTTTCCCACTTGTCTCAGGAATAAGGTAGAATAGCAAAAACAGAGGTAATAAAACGTGGTCAACCTCAATGACTTGGCACTCATTCTTGGCAACAGCAAAATAGAGAGACCACAGCTTAGCTCTGAGAGTGAACTTGCAACACCCCGAATTTTGCATCCTTTTTTTTTCCTGTGGCTGTTTTTGTTGGACCAAAAAAATAATCCATTTGCCCATATTTTCAAAGATGACACACCAAAACCTCTTCTACCATAAAAATACACTTAAATGTACCACTGTCTCTGGGAAATAGCACATTTCTCTCTGGGAATTATTTTGATTCACCAATTATCACAAAAACTGGAAAGACATATTGATAGCCAGTAAAGATGGAAGAAGAATTATGGCATGGAAGGATAAAATCATGATCCTTCACTTGGCTTTTCTGTTATGGGGTTTTGGCCCATATGAGAACACCTCTGGCTAGGTTGCCTGCAGTGTCTGAACCTGTAAACCCTGGATTTAAAATAAGGCTCTTGGAGGTAAAAGGTGAAGACCATTAGTGAATAGACAGAGCAGACTTGCAAAATTCCATATCTGCTATTGCCACAAAGGGGGAACATGTCCCTGTGCCAGAGTGGGAAATATCCGGATTTACTATCCAGCCTATGGTTGCCAAAATGAGAACCAAAAGTGCAGTGTGTGAGTACATCCATACATAACCATCCAGATGAGCTTTTACCTTTGGGTTTCATATTTGTAATAACTTGCCCAAATGTCAGTATAATTTACAACAATAAAGCCATATGCGTTTGCTATTATATAGTCTTTCAAAAAAAAAAAAAGCATCTTGGACACATGACAGTGGTAAACATTACCTCCAAATGGTGCTTATTCATAGGGGAAAAAAACTCTTGTTTTAACAGACAGGCATTTTCTAATGAAAGGGTCTTTTGCAGATGTACCTCTCATTGAAAAATACCCCATTTGGTGCCTGTGAAAAACCAAGGCTGACTCTTTAGGAGACTGGTGTCCCTCTATTACAAATCCATACTGCAAAAAACACTAAGGAGATTGTGACTTGAAAAGAACAAGTTTCATTGTTTGGCTTCAGCACAGTGCAAGAGGGATGCAGAGGGTGAAATCTCTGGATCATATACCAAAATAAACATTTCAAATCTAATATACACACAGAGAGAATTGTTAAAGCGTAACATTCCCTAACCTAATATAAATTTTGGTACAACTTAATCTGTCAGAAAGAAAAAAAAAATAATCACCATGCTTATAATATGTAATCTCTTAAATTGATTAGAAATATTTCTCTGGACTGAGCAATTTCTGGCTTCTGAAGGTGCACAGGTAATCTGTATCATTCTGAACCATGCCCAGAACCAGGACTGTAGGTCGATATGTACCAGTCCAGTGACATGATAGTCTTACTGTTATGCTTGAAGACCAGAGACCTTTTCCAGTCAAGCATGGCACAGGACTGAGAGCAGAGGCCATGGTGATGTGTAGGTGCTGAGAGAACAACTCAGCACTTCGAGAGGTCAGGTTGCAATGCCCTGCAACCAGCACAGCAGGGTGCAACACCATAAAAATTAGATTTGCCACAAAAAAAAAAAAAAAAAAAGTGACTCACTTTCACTGAAGTTTAGACATGTCAAGGAACTAAAGCCATTTGGGTCCTCACTAAGCTACCATGGCAATATCTTGAAATTTTCCCTCAAAAGCAATCAGAATTTTAGCCAGGTTTCTGGAGCAGAGCATGAAATCTGTTAAAGTAAATAGCTTCCCATTTCCGTCTGTTTCACAACAGTTTCTTTCTTCTTTTGCTGGAGTCCTGGGCACCCAGGGGCAACTGGGGCTGTCTGCCTCCCGCTGCGTGCCTGTCCAGCTCTGCGCTTGCATGGCAAAGGTCCATGGGGATTTGCCAATTTGCTCGCTCTGACAAGATGAATATCTCAATTGCAAATTCTCACCAAGCAGCTAGAGACCTTCGGGTTTTTTGTTTCTCGATATGTGCTGAAGTTTGAGGAAAGAAGAGAGAGACAGACGTGAAGGCAGACCAATGTTTGCAGCTATCAGGCAGGGCTTTGCTGCTGAAATAGGTCCCACTTTTAAAGTGCCTAGCTTGAATTTAACAGCTAGCGAGGTTTTCCTCAAACTGAAAGAAAAACTCCTGGGTATCTTCCAGAGAATTTGTTTCTGCTGTCCCTTACCCATGATCTCCTGAGCTGATTCTTATCAGAGGTAGCAGCAGCCTGCCCTTTCTATTCTTCCAGCTCCTCTGACATCTGTTCTTCTCCCCGACTGCTGATATACAAGACTGAACTAGTGCATGACAAGGCAGGGTGTTTGCTTTCAAACAGGAAGGAAAAAGGACAGAGTCCATCTGGGGTACAAATTTAACCATGGGTTCCTTGTATGACTAAGTGTGACTATGTACCATCCTAATTTCCCCTTGAAACTATGACACGGATGGAAGCTGTTGAATACATTCATGCTTGAAATGAACTTAAGCAACACTGTGCTAAAGGGCAAAGAGTGCCTCATTTCAGAGGGAGGTCAGACTCTCCTGCTATCCCAAGATGTCATAAGGAGCGACTAAAAATAACTGCCAGGAGTGGATTCCTCGTTTGCTGTGTACCGATTAAGTGGGACGCGGCATGGCTTAGGTCATGTATAGATGGTGGTGAATGTAAACGCAGCCAGGCTCTCTCATTCCCCCTCCTGAGGAGGCTGAGGAGATGGACAGACCCCTCCAGCTGTGCTGTGCATATGCCTCCCTTCACCCTTCCTGCTACAGATTGATGCTTCCAGTGAGCACTGGTACAGGGATGGATGGCATCCAGAATGACTCATAACAAAGAGCATATGGCAGGACTAGACGTAGCAATCTAACATCTGTTGCACTGCTTATTATTAACATTTCTCACTTCTCTTGGAGCTAGTAACCAAAACCAATAAATACTGTCTTCACAAACCCTACCTGAGGAAATCCCATATCCTCTTGGTTTTTCCACCACTAATCGTGTTCAGTGCAAAAGATGAGAATTATTTTATTCTTTAGGTGTTTTAAACAATTCAAAATTCTCTCACTCAGAGCTGTTTGAATAAGCTACAATGAACAATAACTTGTCTTTTAGTTTATTCATGTCCTAAATATTCCACATCCCAAGAGCTGAGGTTTTGTTGTTGTTGCACTAAGGTGAAGGGGATGAGTTAAAAGCAAACAGATGGAAAAGGATCTTCCAAAAAAAATATGTACAATTCAGCTCATTGTATAGTCTCCCTTACAGTATGGCAACAGCAGTTGTACCTAACAAAGGAACCGTTCCTGAAGGAAATAAGAAGAATTACATCTATTAATTTTTTTTTTTTCTCAGATCTTTTTTTTTTTTCAGAGAAAAATGGGACTGCAAGTGCAGACATGTAAAAATGGAAAATCAGCTGATGAAGCAGCATGTCCACTTTGCAAAAGATTCACTGAGTGATGACATGAAATATAGTGGGCAGCCCCTCGCAAGCAGAGATTAAACCATGTATCAAAACTAACACTTTGACCATAAAAACGTATCCAAAGAACAGTGTTGTGACTGGATGATCTAAGTTACTCCCTTTCAGCCGAGAGATGGAAATAGTTGCCAACAAAAATGTTAGGGTTTGACAAGACTTGGCAAATTGCTGGGATATAAAATCATGTTTTGTGAGTTATAAGGCCTTCCAGGAGATGTGACAAATCCTGAAAAAGGGTGGAAAAGCATGCACAGCCCACAGAAACTTACTCCCTTTTCATGGACCTGCCAAAAGAAAGGAAATATGAAAAAAAAGTGCACAAGAGATTTGCCAGTGCCAGACTTACCATTTCATTTAATAAGCACACTTCATAAAATGTTGAAAAAAATTATTGTAATAAAGACTATGCATATTATTATAAACAGTGACCAGTTCAGAAAGCAAAAGTGTTAAATTTTTGCCCTGGAGACAGAGAAGCTATTGATATTGGGATCAAATGTCCTAACCCAAAGGGTCACACCTAGAAAAGAATTAGCATCTCATTAGTGGTTCTCTCTATTATGTATAATTTTCCTCCTTCTCTATCCCTTAAAAACTGATTATTGTTGATATTCCAAATGTTAATGGTAATGGTAAGAGCCATTGACCACCATTGCATTGTCCCAGCTGTTCCCAGAGTGAATAAAAGCTAGAGGTGTGCAGAGCAGACCTGGAGGAGGAGCAAGAAAATCACTCTTAGGTGTGTGAGGTGTTGGATATTGTCCTTCATCTGATCAGTAGTTGTTCATAACAGGCAGGAATGGGCAAGAGGGAATCAATTTTGTGCAGAGCACGAGCGTGACTGAGGAGAGAAAGCAGCCCTTCATGGAGCCTGCGAGCTGCCTGGAGATTTAAAGCACAACAAATGTGTAGTGACTCTCCCTGACTCCTTGTGCAGGTTACACACTCATGGGTTTAATAGGATTTCATCCCTGTTGGTGGCATGAGCAGAGAAGTGATCCAGTGAACCTGGCTAACCAAACACCCTCTGCAGAGCTGCCCGAGCAGAAGGGAATGATGACGTAAGCATTGGGTGGACCCAGAAGCACTGAGACATCTCTAAAAAGGGGCTGAATATGAGAAAAACTTCTTGTGGCTGAGATAGCTTAATAGACTATGGAAAAGCCTCACAACAGAAACAGTGCCCAGGATCCTCACTTGGGAAATTTAAACCTGAAAGCATGTTACTCAGAGCAATTCTGTCATGGCAAAATGTTTTAGTGGATGTGACATTGGTTTAGTGCCACTTCTAGCAGCTTCCACCATGCTTTCCGTAATTTCTTTGGGGCTCAAATGCAGAAGGAGTTGTCTTAAATAATAAACTAATGTAATGAAACACTTCAAAACTGATCAAGCACAGTATTTATTAGCAGAGATTCTACATTTTAAAAGATCTTACGTAAAATGGAACTAATCACTAAAAAACTTTTCCTTCCTTTGCTTTTTCAAAACGTGTCTCCTTTAATTTCCTGAGATGAAATGTGAAGTTTAGACTATAAGGTTGCTCATAATTAAGCATTCTAGCATACACAGTGACGGAATTTATTTTAAAATATTGCCCTCTCTGACTGCCTCATGGGATACACATCCTGTTTTCCAGACAGTAACAGGATGTAGCAGTTGTGCCATTATGATTGGATTAGTGGACTTAATTATGTGAATGACTATACTAATTTTCCATTTTGATATGCATTATCTCCCTAGTCTCTGATAACAGAGACCTTCCATAATACTATCTGGAGCACAGTGGGATCAGAATGAGCCCTCAAGCACAAATTTAAATTGGACACTTGCAACACAGCCGATTTGCAGCTTAATATATCCCTTACTCCTCTACCTGCCTTCCCAAGGACCTTCTTCACATCTCAGAAGGACAAAGGAGAATGGCTTGGACCAAAATACCCACGCACAGTCATCCTCAGATCTTCTCAAATTTTTCTCATTTTATCACTCCAAAACTGGACCAAAAAATGACAAAACAGTCTGTAAAACAAGTTTTCAAAATCCTCAAAAAATATATCAAACTCTCTTCAGGTTTTCCAGGACTGCACTTCCTCTATTAAATGCATTTTGTTCCCTATTTACATTTTAACAACTAAATACACACCTCAGCTCTCAGCTCAGGTTGAATACAATTCAATAGTATTGAATAGTCGCCCTTCCCTTTTCCCCCAAGGGAAATATGTAAATATATATATGCATAGATGTGTGTACAGTAAATATATACTTGTATACACACACTGAGGCAGAGAGAGAAAAATCTTGAAAATTACATAATTGCTTACACAGTGGCCTGAATTGTCATCTGAGACTATTTCCCTTGTTTCATTTTCTGCACAATCTGCCTTGCTGTAGTTTTACAGAACTCAAAATAGTTGCTCAAGATGTGGTTATCTTCTTCTAGAAAATAAACAGAGAAACAGAAAAATGTAGTCCCACCACTTGCTACCCTAACATCTTCAGACACAATTTTTCTTGAAGAATGTGCTCTTGCATGCCCAAATATGCATCAACCTTCACTAGTACAATCATATATACATAGTTCACTAGGATATCTGAAACAGGCATGAGCTCCAGA
The DNA here is from genome assembly GCA_018697195.1 of Certhia americana. Lineage (NCBI taxonomy): Eukaryota > Metazoa > Chordata > Aves > Passeriformes > Certhiidae > Certhia > Certhia americana. Next base: position 85,893,406 of record CM031859.1, on the reverse strand, counting down.
GTGTTTGTCTTCTGGCATTAATTTGTTTTTCAGTCAATAATAAATAAAACAAAAATTGTGACAAATGTCATCAGAGTTCAAAAGTTTCACCCCTTCAACTGAGTCATCAGGTTTCTGAGAGAGTCATGCCTCAAGCGTGCTGCCAGTCATCTCATCACCAGTGAATTTCCATAGCCTTCTTTTGACACGTTCAACTCACGGAACAAATTATAGAATATACTAAGGTAATGAACATGTGGTATATAATATGTTTTAATATATGAAGATATATGTAGATGATATTATATACATGTGGTATATAATATGTTTTAATATTTGAAGGCTTAGCAATTTGAGAACCAGTACTTAGCCTTATTTTGCCTACTTCTGTTTCTTACTATTCTCTCTCAAGGGTTTTAAATAACGTCCACATGAACTGCAGAAGAATCTGACTTTCTCTCCCTCTCTCTCTCTCTCTCTCTCTCTCTCTCTCTCTCTCTCTCTCTCTCTCTCCAAAATCATATCCTGTCTTAGAGCTGGCAGGAAATTCCTAGAGGAAAAAATAAAGCACATATTTTTAATCTTAACCCAGTACAAATCAGTACACAGCCGCACAGTTCTTGTACAAAATTGCAATTTTCACATTAGTGATAAAGCAAAAATAAAATGGTCTTATGAAGTTCTTCTCAGAATCAGAATTGGAATGAACAAGTGCCATTATCCTTTCAAAGCATAATGTATTTTTATTTTTGAGATAGGCTCAAAGTATAAAAAAACTGTAAATCCCCAAGTTACTTATTCTCTCATCATTGACAATTTAGTTTCCAAGCAATAATCAAAGTCAATAAGGACAATCTGATAATTTTGATTCAGACCTGAACTCCAATATTGGATGTCCTGATGAGCCTCCCTTATCAAGAGCACATCAAGTATTGTTTTATTATTAGAATTGGCCTTTACCCAAAAGCAGAAACATATTTTGTTGTTAAAGCTTTGAAACTGCTAGTACAAAGCAGCAGAAATATCCCACTGCTGTGTGGAAGGAGCTATACCAAAGAGTACATGAAATACAGGCTAGGAATTGTCCACCACATATTTTAGGAAATCTATGCTGAGACTGCTGAGAGGCATGGAACTGCTGCTGGGAGAATTTAAAATTAAATCTATCATTTGATATTATGAAAAAGGAGGGGTTTGAGTAAAGATTCCCAGATAACCCATCTCAGCACTGGATTCCATCACCTCCTTTGCTTCTTGTTCCAACCGTGGTGAAGAGCAGGAGAGGAAGAAACAGGATAAGAGGAGGGAAAAGGCATCTCTTTTTAGTATCACGTAAACTTTTCTTTCAAAATCACAGAAAATACTTAAAACTATCCTGGCTTTTCCCCCTCTATACAGCTCAAGTATGAAGTTTGGTGAACCCAAGGAATCATCTGCACAAGTTTTCTTTAACTTTCCTTTGATGAATGTAACATTTCTTGCTCCCAGCTGTAGCACCCAGCTTTTCTAAATAAACAGGATGATGCATGTGTCTAGGGCATAGGTAGCAAAAACTAAGTGGTGTCAGGCTAGTCCTCATAGGCATCACTCATCTTCTTTCAGTTTCAAATCGTGTTAAAGAAGATTGTTGTGTTCAAACTGCCAACAGAAATAGTTCGGAGAGAAAGACTCATTTAATGGAGGTCTCTGCCTGCAAAAAAATCCCATTATGGTATTTTCCAAAGTTCCAGTTCTACTGATCCAAAGTAAAGCTACTCTGCTGCACCATCTAGTGACAATGAGAACTGCACTTCAGACAATTGATTTAATTAAAATATTACCCCTTTCCCCATGCCTTATCTTTCATTAGTTACAGAGTAAAATCCCAGTGCCTTTGAAGCCACAGGAGACTTCCTGTTATCTTCAGTAGGCTGAGGATGTCATTAGTGCTCCTAAAATACTTCCAGAGTGTTGAAGGAAGAAAAAAAAGTTCTCCTAATTCCAGTGATTCTTTCTGGTCATAGTACCACCATTCTGTGCAGAAATGATGCTGAAGCTCAAAGTCCTGATGGAAATACAAACCTTCCCAAAGCTGTGGTTGCTCAAATCTCAGGCTCTGCTTTAGGAGACTCCAAGGCTCATTAATTGCAGTTCATTTTGCCCTGGCCATTATATTAGAGGTGATACAAGTTTTGCACTAGGAAGCCTGTTTCTTTTATTGCACTCTCTTTACCATCAAACTGAGACATGCAAAATACTCACTCTTGGATGGAGGTCTGTGTACTTGTAACTTTGAGACTGAGCTTTCTCAGAATATGCAGTACCCCTAGTTAGAGATAATAGCTTTTTTAGAACTTAACGTTTGGCTTAGTTCAGTGGAAAGTCCTTGAATTTCTATGGGATTTTTTTGTCTGTCAAAGTTATTCTACACACAGCTGGATTCTCTAGCTTTCTCTGGACATCACATCAGGATAGTTTTGATGATGACAGGGCCATTGGATAAACAGCTAGCTCTGTACAGTTTATATGGCCAATATAAGCACATTTAGTTCATATATTTCACTCCTGATTTTTCTCAGCTTATTGATTACAATAAGCTCATAAAAATATATAATTTCTAAAATAGTTGGTTCTACAAATTTCCCCAAGTGTGTAGAAGAGGTGATTTGTTAAAGGGCTGTTTCATGGTTTGCCTAGCACTACAAGTGACATATGCTGGGGATTGGCTAGGTGGCACTGGTGCATACTTATGTGGCACCACACAGATGTGACTGTTCATAATGGGGTATTTGTTTGTTGTATTTCTTGGCATGTAATTGTTCATCTGGAGCTTGATGGTGCTATTTCTCTGTATTAATTATAGCACTGGTAAGGAAGAAGGATGTGTATACTTAGTTCTCCTTGAAAATTTCACCCTGAGTTCCCTTGTTGGGAAGCTGGATGTTTGCTACAGGAGGAAAGAAATGAACTACTTCAGCAATTACAAGCCCACTGCTTCAGAGCTGATGGTTTCTATGCCTTTTATACATTTCTAAATATCCAACACATTCTGCAGGCTTTGGCTCTGTATTATTTTTCCACACCTGAAGTACAACCAAAAGTAGACAAAGTAGCGCTCTTGGCTCTGTACTGTTGTATGCATTTCAAAAGGCAATAGTGAGTACCCAAAGTTTTTCTCTTTTGTTTTTTTCCTTGGTTTGTTTCTTTTTTTGTTTGTTTTGTTTTGTTTTTCCCTAGGAATAGCAGTGGATTTTATTACAGTGGTATCTCAAAGATATTTGTTCTCTCCAAATCAATCCTCTTCCATAATATAAAGGAATCAATTCCTCCAATTCTGTCAGACAGACAGAATCTACCAGATAAAGCTTTACTGTGCCACTGTAGGAGCATGTCCTGTTGTCATAAGGGAGTGAGTAGAACAGTTGGCATTAATGCCATGTATCTATCATAGCCAGGTAAAAGATGAATATATGTATAGCATCTGTATGCAATGCCATTACCTCTGCTGGGTGTCTCTCCCTTTCTCACTCTCTGTTGCATCTGTGACCCACAGAAAAGGATTGCCTTTGTGTGCAAGAGTATGGCATGTGCTGGACTTTGTCCTGGATACAACCTCTGGGAACTAGAGGAATATACATGTGTATATAATAATGGAAAGTCATCATTCAAATTCACTAAATGGAGAGGAAAGTCTACGTGAGTGATTGCTGCTGAATGCAGAACTAACTGCATGGAAAACTACATTCAGGAGGAATCTTTAGAGAGGCCTGCAGAATAATTCACTTTCTACTCCTCAAAACAGCATTTGCACTGTTCCCATACACCAGAACTAAACTGAATTTTCAGGAGGTTGGAATTACAGTTCTGTAGGATATACCCCAAAAAGCATGGAGCGATTTTGCATTAAGAATGGGACTGAGTGGGAGATGGAGGAAGAAATGGGTTCAGCTGCCAGCTTCCTGCTATCAAAGGCAAGCACAGCTGCCTGGTCCACTGGGCCACAGTATTTTGGTAGCAGTGTTTTGGAAATAGGACACTCATTGACATTGTAGCTATTGCACGCTCAGGTCTCCATGGGACACCCTGGAGTCTCCTCTCACTCCCTGACTTTGAGCCAGTTGCTGAGCTGTGCTCTGAGGACTCTTGGGAAGTGATGGTGCTATGGCACATGACATAAGAGAGCAGGAAATTCCTCAAAGAAAGTAACTTGACAACAGCTCAACCTCATCTCAAAATGAGTAGCAAAAATTCTGTTCTGCGGCAGCAAAGTAATTCTTTGCATATTCTAATATCTGCATTGGTCTAATATTCTCTGGAGCACAGCCTTACATAGTGCACCTACACAGCTACACACTTTCTCCATACTCCTAAGTTCTGTATTTTGAACTCTGTAAAATCCTTTCCTCTAGTTTTGCCAAAACCAGGCTGACTACATGAAGTTGTTTTAGGGTCCTCATGAGCTGTACTGTTTCTGTCTTTGCATTCCTCTCTGGGTTTCTCCAGCAGTGATAATTTTTGAGTCTGTTTACAATCTCCCTCCATACTTCCTTCTTTCAACATCTAGAGGTCAATACTTGCCCCCAGCCCATGATACCAATTTCAATCTTCTGTTCCTTTTTTTGAATAAACACCTCTGCTTTTTCCCAGACTGTCTCTACAGTCTGGGAAACTGTAAAAACTCCTCCAACTTGGAGGAGCCTGCCCATAAATTTCTGCAGAGGTGCTTCTGCAAAGCTACCTCCTCTTGTCAGTGAGAGAGTTCATATAGGTGATAGAATATCTGAGATAAACTCACCCATCAAATAATGATTTAGAAAAGCCATAAAGGAGAAAATTAATTTAAATTATACTCTATGTAAATTCAGTGTAACAGAGCTAAAATCTAATCAACAAAGCCATTATCTGAGACACTACTGTTACGATTCTGCCAGTCCACATACTGTATTATTTTGAAATAATGACATGTTGGTAGGCTGAAAAACCAGCTGGTAACTTTTCTTAAAAAGAATAAGGCATTACTATTTCTGGTAACTTACAGTGAGAAACAAAGGTGGGTTTTACAACACTGCCTCTCACGGGACTCTCCTGGTTGTGGTAAAAACCTCCAGCTTAAGCCTTTAATTGACTTTGTTGCTTGATTAGCATCAGTGCATCACTCCGACTCATCAGATGATGTGAATGGAGGAAAATAAAACAAATCCCATTTCTCTTTGCAACATGGAGAACTATTTCCTTCAACCAGAAGGGATTAAGAGTTACTAAAGAATCAATCTCTAAAGATAATAGTTTTTTTCAGATGTTTATACAAATAAAAAGGTGGAGGACACACTGTACATATGTGTGCTTTTAAGGACCCAATTATGAAAATATAACATTACATGCAAAGTAAGAGTATGACAAACACAACTGTTTATAACCACCAGTCCTTCAGATCCTGTGTAAAATTTTCCAGAGTGTTAAACTTCTTGCAATCAAAGAGAACATATTTTTTGTGTTATGAACTTCTATTTTGTGATAGAAGATGATGTCATAAATCTGGAAAATCAGTCCAAGATTCATTGGTATTTGTAGCACCCATGGGAGAGACACCATCCCAGGATGGAGATTACTTAGGATGTCTGCTGTGGCATATGGACATGCCTGATACAAAACCAAATTTTGCCAAGGGATATACTGGATGGACAAAATTTTCTTGCAGGAGCCTGTGATCATTAAAGAAAAGCATAAACTTAACCCAGAGCATGCTTCAGCACTCACTCAGGCACGTAGATTGGCAGATGTGATCACTTTATATTCTTTACTGGGACTTACCTCAAGAAGTGACAAATTTGTTATAAATTATGCAACAGTTGTGGAACCCCTGCAGGCATTATTACATGACAACCTTAGTTTTTGTGGACAACTGTTTCCAAGTCTTGTTTTCAACTAGTTCAAGAGCTGGACTGTTAGAAATTAGTACTTCTTTTGGACAATCCCCTTCGCAACTGTAGATGCTTCACACTGTGGTTTAGATGCAGTGTTCAGATGCATGAAATGAAGTGTGAAAGTACAAACACTTCAGTATTAAGTACAATAAAATCAATGTTTTGCCATTAAAAAAGTCCTTTACTTCTGTCTAAGACACTGCATATATGTTTCATATCAAAGTTAATTGTCTCTTAATGGCGATATCATGGTCAAAAAATCTCAGTGTGCAGCACCTCAAAATGCTGCTGTAGATCTCTTGTGCTTTCCTCCTGATTGATAATTAATAGAGTAAATTGAAACAATTGGTTCTATGAAAACTGAATATACAAAGGAATTCAAAGTGTCTATTAAGACTTACTCTATGTTATAAGGAATATAATCCTTCCTAATGTTGCCTGTGTATGTAGTATTCTTTTGTTTTATATTCTAACCAACTCATATGTTCAGTGTCATTTCGGTTTAAAATAAAACCTGACACTTCAAAGTTGCTTTATTTCTACCACCTAGATGGATATGCACAGCTCCCCTTCTTGAGCTGTAGGAAGAGGGTGACCAAGGTTTCCTTCACCATTCTGTCTGCAAATAGAGTTTAGTTTGTAGAGAATCTCTAATTCCCTTCAAAATCCCTTGCAGAAGTAGAGGTACTTCTTCTGGCATTCACTGCCCCTACTCTCCCCTGGAGCAGCAACCCTTCAGTTCTGCTGAGGTCCTTGTCCTTCACTCCTCACATATCTCTGCCTGCACAATCTACTGTTGGGTGTATTTATCTGCTGCACTCCTACATGCTGATTTTTCTGGCAGCTCCAGAGGAGGATGCCCATCCCCTTTGGCCTCAGGTAATACTTCAGGGAGGTGTTTCTCTGGGATTCTTGGTTAGTCCTGAATACCCTTCATGCTCACAACTTGTCACAGCACACACACTGTGATGACTGAGGATGTTCTCTTACTGTTGGGTCAGTGTCCCACATCTCTGCTGAAGTCTGTGTTTCAATTATTAAACTGCTTCCAAAACCCTCTAAACATTCCCCTCCAAGAGTTTGTTCCACTGTAGAACTTTGTGACACTTAATCAGTGTTCCATCCTTTCTGTACTGGTGTATCAGTCAATCTTTCAGTAGCTATTAATTTTTCTAATTACCTTAGAATTCATCAAGTGGCTAAGAGGACTTGAAGCAGGAATAGGTGATGTCTCAGTTTACTTCAGCACCTGTTTTGTGTTGCCTTGCATTTAAATTGCACAGTCCAGTGGATGGACCTTTTCATCTCTGCTAAAAACTTCAGGGTGAAAGAGGTTTCTGACTGTGATTTTACCTAGTGCCTTGTGCAGAGAAGCTGGTTGCAGTAATCTGTTTTCCACATCACTTCCCATCCCACAGTGCAGATGCCATGCTGGAGACACAGGAATGAACATAGAGCCAACTACTCTGAACCTGTTTAGATATAAGCACCCTTCAAACAGAAAAGATGCAATGAGTCTTATTGTATGCTCTCCTGTGTTTGGGGCTTGGCTAATGGGTTCTGACATAGACTACAATCCTCAGCAGGAAAGCTGCTTATTTAGCATGGATGGAGCAGCCTCACGAGAATTACTACTACAAGCCATAATAACATCACCAGCACTGGCTGGTCCTCGTCATTTCGTTATGCGTCTCACACTGCACAATGCTCTGTTGGTGATGTTCCATCTCACAGTGGTCCATTCCCCCAAGTGCAATCTCCTGCTGGATGGGAGAAGTCTGCAGCAGGACAATATTTCATTCCCTATTATTCTGCTCAAAAGAGGAATATTTTAGTTTGTAGTAGCTCTCTTACTCTAAATCCTGCACGCAGCAACAGGACTAATATTCTGAACAGCAGTTTGTCCCAAATGATCCTAGATATCTACTGACTTAAATATTTGCTGTTAAAGACTGGCTGGTCTTTATTTCAAATTAACAAAGGTTAATTTGTTCTGGGTTACTTCTAGGACATTTTCCTCAGGGAGAGGGAATAACTGTGCCTGTGCCACATTATAACAATCAAAAGCTATTTTATATATGTATACATATATATATGTATGTATATGTACATATCTAGATATGTATATATATACATAAAAATGCCTGGATACGTTTGGCTTCTGGGTATTTTTTTTTTAAGCAGGAACCCTATATGCCTATCTAAGGTTCAGCTTGCTTTTGGTTAAGCCTTTTCCCTGACAAAGAGCACTGGGATGCTGACTGTAAAGCACAGCTGTTGGAAAGCCACCCCTCTAGTGGCCAGATTCTGCAGGGAGCTTCCAGCAAGTTACACAAAAGCAAATCTCTGCAGGGTTGGGGTTTTGATTTTTTTTTTTTAGGTCTGGCAGTAAAAAAAAAAAATTTAAAAGTCACATTCGAGTTTAAATGCAGTGCTACCTAAATTAAAATAATGGGGGAAATACAGTATTGTTTAGTTTCCCAGCCATGAAAGTATTGTAAACATTAGAGCTGGATTGATGCACTTCTTGATGACTTGAAGTGGTTTTCATAAATGAAGTCCAAATATGTAATAGCTGCTCTCAATTTTCTATGAGAAGATTTATTCAAAAATAAATTTAGCTAAGGGGAAAAAAGAGACAGATTTGAAAGCTGAGTTATTGCCAAGAACTCAAACATTGAAGCAGCCAGTCCCTTTTGAGACAGCTGCAACATTTCATGGTGTAAAGTCAGCGAATTTCCACAGGCCCTGCTGCCAGAGACCACAAAATGGTTTCAAACAACGGCTCACTTCATGATATTTTTGTTTTTTAAAAAAAGTGTCCTTGTGCTGCTGAGTGGGCAGTGTGCGCTAAGTTAGCAGATTAATGAAAATGTTTCACTGGCACAAGATTTTGATTGCCCCAGTGCAAAATTGCTTGCAGATTGGAAAACAGCATGTTTCATTTCAAACTCATTCTCTTCCCATACATTAGCACTTGTCAATGTAGCCATTAAGCACAGTCAGTGCAGAAATTTAATTACAAAACCATTTATTTTATTGAAAGAAAAATAAACCTAAGCTACCTCAAATGCATTAGGTGGGTTCAAAACATGTTCGGCTGATAACACCCAAGGGTAGAGAGGCTGCTGTAAGAATAATGTTCCTTTCATGTGTGGTGGGGACTCAATATTAGAAACAGCTGCCTATAAGTCATTCTTTATTTAAGTTCTATTATGAATTAAAGAACAACTGATTTAATGAAGGAACTTTTCATATCTGAAGTTACTCAGCTGTGGTATTCACTCTGTCTTCCTTTAAGAAAGACGTTAAATTTTAAATGCTAAATAGGTGAACAGAATGATACTTTTTAGTGAATACTTTTTTTTTCCCCCCTCTTTTTTTTTCTTTTGCTCGTGTTAGCCTTTTGTTCTCCTAATGCTAAAAGAATGTAAGGTCTGCAGTATTAAAGGAAGTAACAAAAATGTGCTAAACACATCAAAAGTAGAAAATCTGTATCTTATTTATGCCACAGAATTCTACACTCTGCATGTCTTATAGGCATTTGGAAAGGCCCAGGAATAAGGATCTCTAAAAAAATGATAGATGTGGGTCAAGCAGCACTCTGATGTCATGGTACATATTGCCTCTGTCTCACTACTAATGAGCTGCCAATAACAGGTCTGTTTTACTGTTCTGCTTGAAGAAGAAAAAAAGGAGTTATAACCTTAGTGGTTTGGACTGATTTGTCAATTTAAGCACTCTTTTCTTCCCTGTCTGAGATATCTACCCACAATTTCTTGCAGACGTACACTCATGTAGTCCTCCCAGCTGAAGAGCCTGGAGCAGGAGATGGGCGTGGTCGGCAGCACCCCAGGATGGATGGCAGACTGAGAGACCACTGCTGCTATGGAGAAAACCACAGCACAGAGAGAAAGCTTAGTGCCAGACACGATGTTTTGCTACGAGGAGAGTGCCTCTGTCTAACATAGTAATTCCTCCTCACCACAGTCCTGTGCCCAAGCCATCAACATGAGTGTGCCTTGTGTGTGCCGGGTGGGAGCAGGAGAGCGAGTTCTCCCCCAATCCCAGACAGTCAGTGCTTTACACATGACTTTGATCATCTCCTGCCAAGTATAGCCAAGTGTGGAAACAGATGCTGTTAATGAATATAAAGGTATTTCATACAGTCACAACACTTCATGTAATGTCTTCCTCTGCCAGTCAACATTATCGTGTCAGGTTCCATAGCGTTGCCTTTCATTAACAGAATTAACAATTAAATGAACTCCTTTGTTTTACATTATTTCCTTAAACACCTGTTTTCACTTTTTTTCCTAGTTTATCATAAAGAGAAATACTCTAGTTATTTCTGTTGACTTTTAAAGTCTGTATATAACTTTACTCATGCATTCTTCTCTCCACCAGCAGAAGTGCCAACCAGAGGGACACATCCTCAGCAGTGAGAGGGGCACAAAAACACCAGCACCTGCACCCTGCACTGCAAGACTGTGGATTACTCTGGAGTAAACAGCATGAGAGCATGATTCTGTCAGCCCTGCCCCTCCCAGAATAAACATCCAACCCTTTCCCATCTTGCCCTGCCCTGGAGCCTGGCAGACGGAAGGTGCTGGAGCCACTGATGCTCCAAGTAGAGATAACATATTCCTTCTACATCTGCATTTAGGAAAGCTTTGTAACAAAACAGACACTGCTCCCATTCACACAAAGTTAGGCACTAAGTACTGAGCAGATAAGAACCCAACACACTCCAAGAGGGACATTCCATGCCTGAATTAGGGTATTATTTGTACCTGGATTTTACATTTGTTAATCAGATAATTTTTCTCTCTCCAGTTCTCCTAGAGAACTGGCACAAAATATAGTCTCAAAACCTAGGAAATCCTAGACATGCATTTCTGCCTAGTTATCAAAAATGCATATATCAGAGTGGAAGAAGAAAACCCACAAAAAAGTAGGAAACAACCCATTCCTAGTTTAGTTTCTGAGTTGAAATCTATTTGCAAGGGAGCCAATGGGGGAAACAAACTGCCAAAAGATATGTAGGGGAAGAAGCTTGAGGGAAAGCCACTGCTGGGTTACCACAGGTGATGCTCCCTGGAGGTTAGGAAATGTGCTGCGTATTGGAGCTCTTCTGAAGCATCCCATCTCACTCCATAAAACTTCCTTCCAGTACTGCCCTCCTTCTTCCCGTGTGTCCAGAATCAGGGAAAAGCTGATGGGCTCAGTTCTCCCATTCAGTAGTCCCTGAGTGCATCCTGCTCTGACAGTTGTCTTGAGGTTTGGTTGGGGGTTTTTTTGTAGTTTGAAAAAAAAATGTTTCCAAGAGCTGTTTGAATCTTAACTTGAAAGTCTGCTAAAAAGGAGACTGTAGCACAGGACACCACAAGGGAGAGCTGCAAAATAGAAACCCGGAATCAAAACAAATTCCCCATCTGTGGGGAATAATCACCTGCAGAAGTTTCATCTTTGTGGACTATTTGGCGTATTTCAACTTACAAAATGGTCTCCTGAAAATGTGAGATGAAAGACAGATGGAGAATAACTGGATCATGTATCATTAACACAAAATAATTTTTCTGGAATGAAGCAATTTAGTCCATTCCCTGAATTCTTAGGACCTCTCCATTTTAACTTTTTCTGAACTATTCCAAATAAACTCCTGTCTAGATAAACACTTTGTTAATCACCCATACAATGAAAAGGAGCTTCTCTTTTTAAAGGCTGTATGTACTTCTCTCCTAATATTCTTAGGCACAAACATCTGCCTCTTTTAGGGATTTACAAATTTTCTATTACTAGTATCCAAACATCTCAAAAAAACTTATAGTGCACATCTGAAGTAGTGAAATCTCATTTCCATCTTACAGATGAATATAAAATGAAGGTAAAATGGGATTCTGTGTTTTTCCTAGATCTGGATGCCTACAGAAAAGTCTGAGGCTGCACTAGGCTCCTGGACTATCTTTTATGTCTGTCAGCTCAAAAGGGATTTGGAATAGGAGTTATCTGAGATTTACAGGAAAAACAGCCTCTCTTATCCCAAACTGTGGTTCTCTCTGTGGTACTACAGTCCCAGGGTTCAATACTTATTCAAGTCATACAACTTAAAAGTAAGCCATGTATTGAGAGTCATTACAGTAACTCAAAGTAGACTGAAGTAGAACACACCTTCTCATGTGCTGACATCACCTGTTCTACAACTCCACGTAGCTCTGCCTTACAATGTTATTTTTTTCTTTTTAATGTAACATAAGAAGCAATATAGAATGAGAAAAGCCAGAGACGAAAAGTTGTGAAGACTTTTTTAGAGCCTCAAAGGAAACATTGTATAATAAAATGATACTGAGCACAAGCAAATATGCAGCATGCACGTGTCTACAGTAATGGGATACCTTAGGATCTAATTCTTCAGACCAAAGAAAAATAATCTGTTTTCTTTTAATGCATTAAGGCGTAAGACACGATAATCATAATAATTCTTAATGTAGAGTAGAAAAATGGGAAGGATTACAATGACAGGAAAAACATTTCCTCTGACAGCATTCAAAGAAAATGCTACTGGGAAGATGGAGTACTGGGATGCTGATCCACTGCAGACACCACCCATAACTGCCTGTGTCTTCACACAAACCGAGCTGTTCACAAGAGCCACTGCCCAGTCTACACAAGAGGTGTGAGCATGGCCAGAACCATCTCAGGGCACAGATGACAGCCAGAAGAGGTGGATGTCCCACCAATAGAGGATGTGGAAGGCACACCAAACTGTGGAGAGTATCTGCATCCTCAGCTTTAGCTTGTGTGTGGTTAAAATGATCACTTTGGCCTGTCTCAAGATCCAGGGCAGAGATGTCAGCTTCATTATGTTTACCTCTTCAGCATCTGACAAAATAAATTTAATACCTAAATCCACTGCGCCCTACAAACAACTAACCTTGGAGAATTCCCCAGACAAAACAAGGGAGAGCTGCCCACTTCAACCTACCACCTTCTGCAATGCATGCAATGCTGCATCTGTAAAATACCTTATCCAGATGGGTAAAAAGAATAAAAATTGAGACAGCATGAGTGTAAACATATTCCCATAACACAAGAAGTAGGGACAAGTGGACAAGTACTTGACTATATGAGTTTCACAGCTCACTGGGTGTCATTCCAAAAAGCATCTGTCACCGCCACTGGCAATAAATTTTGAAAACAACTGTATTTTGCTTCTCAGTTTAACAGGATCGCACAGCTGCCGACAAACTACCTAAGCTGAGAGACCCAAGAAATGTGTTCCTTACCTCTCCAGATCTTGTCCCTGGTTATATTATCAGTGACAGGAGCGACAATGTTGTTAGGATGGTGTTAGACTGCACATTCACACACAGATCTGACTTGTCAAGTCAGTACTTTCTGCCTGAACTTTTACACAGTTCTATTAAGAGTAATTTCTTCTTTCCTTTTTTTTTTTTTTTTTTTTTTTTTTTTTTTTTTTTAAATACTAAATACATCTCACTTAAAGCCTGTAAACTTCTACCCATTTCAGTAATTTCAGAAGAGCAAGTACAGGATTAGAAAATATATTGTGTCCTGCAAGAAAAACAGAAACCACTTGCCGCCTCCATGCTGAGATGTAGGTACAGGAGAGAAGTTTATAGCAGCTAAAAAACAAAGAGGAGGGGGAGAAGGCCAAAGACAGAGGCTTCCTATACCACTGGGAATTTGGCTGCAATAGCATTGGGATTTACTCCTACCTGCATATTATTCTTAGATGTGAGAAACTATTGCACTGAGGGCCATATTAATGCATAGCAAGACAGAATCCAGTAACGTAAAGAATGAAAATTTTAAAAGAAAAAGGATGGGGAAAGAAACAAGACACAAAGAGGTAATTTAATAAGCTTGAGTTCAGTGGTCAGAAACAAAAGCCACATTTCTGTTCTCCAGCAGTCATTCTTCTGAAATAGCCAGTTCTCCCATACAGGCCTGTTTGAAGGCTGTCCCTGAACTGTGCTGAGGGGCTGTTCCTTAGCCAAAAAGGCAACTCCAGCTGTGACATATAGAATCCTAGTGAACACATTTCCTTTCTAATAAAGGAAAATTAGAATTTAACCATTGACAAAATTACTGATTTAAGCTGTTTTTGTCTACTAGAAAAAACAGAATATGAAACTTTCATATTAATTTAAATAGCACTGAGTTTATCCTTATCAGTGTACCTGCAAAATTTTTGATGAGAAAAAAATCAAGATGGGTTGCTGTTTTTCATAAGAAAATACTTAATTAAATTTGTGTATTTTAATCCTGAAGACCCACTGTCTCCTGCAGAAATGTAGGGAGTGTTGTTATTCCTATCACCTGCTTTGGCTGACAACACACAGGGCTGCTGGACAAGGAGTGGGCATAGGCAGTAATCTCAGTGTAGGTTTGTCCAAAACAGAAGGGACAATCCAGGCATAGCATCCTCTTGTCCTGTTAACCCATGTATACCTGTAACTGTCCAAACACCCTAATCTATGTTTGCAGTGCTCAGCTCTGGGATGTTTTGGCTCCAAATGTACAGTGAGTGAGAAGAAAGAGAGGAATTGAAGAGTCAAAGGCAGCAGTGTGATGGCTCGGGTTGGTTCCTAGTCAATAGCTCACACTTTCTTGTTGCAAACACTGCTGGTAGGTGACACAGTTAAGGGCTGGGTTGTGGCAGTCCAAGGGCTGTGAAACTGCCCACACACTTGCACACATCTCTGTTTAAGAGATTTTTTTTTTTTTTGCTAATGTTTCATCTCTTACCCACAGTGCATTCTGGTTGATCTTGATTTCAGGCCCAGCTGGGAATTCAAACACCTATTTGAGCATATCTTCCCAACCCCTGTTGTAGTAACATTAGTTTCTACCCTACAAATAGGAAAAATATAAAACTTGAATCATCTCTCTACCCTATGACCCAGAGGCACATCCCTTTTTAATACAGAACAGAAAATATACTTGGTTTTGTTCATCACTCTCCTAGGCTGTGAGGCATAATTCCCCATTTAATATAAGTGTATGCTAAGATTAAATCATATATTGGAAATCACAAAGTTTTTTTCTTCCTAGCAGCTGTATAGCAAGTTAACACTTCAGTTTTTCTGAGAGACTGTCTGCATTTATTAGTGGTCTTGGGCTAAATTGTGACAGAAAAACTAGGTTAAAAAAGAATAACCTCTGTAGAAATGAAAACAATGTTTGCAATAATTGCCTAATGATGTTATTTTCTGCTTCTGTGCTAGGAATTGTAGTTTGGATTATACAAATGCTTTACAGGGGGGTAGTAAATTGTCATTCTCTCTGTGGATTTACAATATCAATCTTGGTAATTTGTTAGTTACAGTGTATGTAATGTGATATTATTGCTCATGTTACACAAGAGGATTACACGGCTTACTAAATAAAGCAGTGGTCTTTCCATTAGGGACCATACTTCCTTCCAGACTGATGCCAAGACAAGTGAAATTAGATTGGTGATCTCAGCCCTAGGACCATCTCTGGTGACTACAGACAGAGATCCCCAAACAACTAAATGCACAGAGCCAATCACTCATCTCTCTCATCTTGCTCCTAACACCTGGATTCCAGATTGTTACAGTTTGTATTCATCAGCTGTTGAAACAAATTGCTGTGTGGTTTTCCAGTGCAAGATTTACCTTGTCTCAGATTTGTATCTATGCTCCTGTTAGTTTATTAAAGGCCCACGAAATTCTATTCAGATTATATAAGGGCACATTCAACTAGTCTGTTTGACAGGTTTCAATATTTTGCAGTTTGAAAATCCATCCCTGTTTCATCTCTGATTTTCAAGATACTGTTATTACTGTGTTGGGTGTTCAATGCAAATCAATGAATAACAAAGAGAGCTACAAAAATCTGCAGTTTTATTTGAGTCCAAGTTTATTCCTTGCAACAATTTTGCCCTTAAAGTTCTATCTGTGATATTTTGCTGCTCAATCTAAACCGCTTTTATTTTTAATTTCACTTCTCACAGATTAAATCCTTTTCTTCTGTCCATAAAGTTAGTCTTTTCTATTAATTGCACTTATCTGTCTATAGTTGTCTTATCTCTCCTCCTTGTGATTAATTTAACACAGTTTTCTGAGCTCTGGCTAGCATATCAATGCATTTCAGGCGGAGTGATTCCTACAGCCGAACAGAATATCCCAGACGTAGCTGACTGAAAGAGAATGGCATCTTAACCACTCAGAATAAAATTGTTAATGTTTATCTTTATTTTATTATTTTTCTCATCCTAAAACTTAAAAAACAATTTTGTATCAATTACTGACAGCATTAAACCTACCAGTCTCTGTTTATCTGCATAAAGGGTAAAGCTCAGCATTTCTCTGTCAGTCTAGATTAGCCCTGATCACAAGGGACTTTATCTGTGGCTGAAAGACTTGCATTTGAGTGAATTCAGCCTAGCCATGGACCCTTTAGCACTGGTAACTCTTGATAACTCTCAAGCATCTACCAATCCTTTTGCATAGCAAACTCGGGAAATTAATAGTGCTCAGATTTTTAAAAAATACTTAGGTACTGAAAGACATGGGGCACATTTGGAGCAAGGGCTGACCTTAAGGTCACGCTAAGTCACAAACCCACCACTTGTTTCTACAGCAAGCTTCTTAGACTGACTCCCAGCACTAAGCCTGCATAAGCCTGGTGTGGTTCCTGTGCTGAGAACCACCCCTGCTTCTGTATCGCCTCCTCCCACTGTAGTGTGGTACATCCAAGCACTGGAAGCACATTACTACCAGTCCCATAAAATCCCTCTTCCCAATTTAGGACTCATCCCTTCTTTACCTCCTGAAAGCTTTTTGTGGGCCCAACCTGGAAAGGCAGATCAACAGTCCATTCCCCATTTCAGCAGCTTTGCTTGCCTCAGACTGCTTGAGGACACTTCTTGGTGAAAACTCTAATAGTAAATGGCCTCTAAAACCAAACAATAGATATTTTGGATGTGATTTGTTGCATTCATTTGAAAACAAAACTCAGCTCCATTCTGTGCAGCCTTTTAAATTCATATATATTTCTGGGGAATACTGCTCCATGGCACAACCAAAATAGTAAACAAGCAAACAAATAAGTAACACATGACCCCAGTTATCTTAAGGCTCTACTGAGAGAGGCACAGGAGAACCACTTGCTTGAATAAGTAAACTTCTTAGATGAGACAGCTGAATTATTTGGAATGGACCTGTGACTGCCTATTTGTTTTAAGTGGACAATAATGTTTGTTAATCACTAACTTCTGGTTACCATTGACCAAGACTATTTGAACAAATAACCTGGAGGTCCAAGAATCTGCATTCCATTATCAAGCTCCAAAAGCCACTTAATCACTTCACCAGAACACTGCAGCTGCCTTGCAATGTGGCACAGACGCATCTAATGAGCAGTTTCAACAGCCTTGGTTTGGCTTTGTGCTTTGCAAAAACACAGGCATGATAATGGGCAAGAGATGGGCGATTTGTGAATGCTTTCTGCATTTTTTTTTTTGCTGCTGCTAAAAGAGAACAAGAACTCTCAGTAGCTGAGACCAGTGGAAGCAATACCAGCCCATTGGGCAGACGCAGTGTGTGGCTGGGTTGGGTCTCAGGGTCTGTGCTGGTTCATTGTGACTGCTGTCACCAGATCATCCCTCCATATAGGTCAGGGCACAAGGGACAGACGCATGCATCTGGAAGGGAGCTGAGGAGCAGCTGGAGATGATGTGGTCCTAGTGTTCTTCCACTTCCCTCCTGTCCCAACCTGGAGATTGTCTCCAGAAAGGGGCAGACCCAACACAGGGCCAGCAGCTGTGGGTGGCTGCTCTGAGGGGCTCTTGGAGGGAACTCCAGCTGTGCCATATGGAGTGTCACTGAACCCATCACCCCACAGCCACGGCTCAGAGGCAGCAGAGGTGACACCACTGAGTCTGACCCCCAAACAAAACAAATCCCAGGGAGCGATGGGGGAGGATAGAAACCCACTCCCCAGAGATGTCAACTGATGTCTGACAGGAGCAATTTCCCGCAGAGACCCCACGTGCCCATGCCAGATAGCAGGAAGAGGAGGAGCAAGGTCATCTTCCGAAACTCAGTTCTGTAGAAGGATTATTGCTTTCTGCAGAGGAGATGTAGGACTGAGAGTGACAGAGCTCAGGAGTTCTGTTCTTTGTGATTTTACAAGGCTAGCGCAATTACTGGGCTGAAGCTCACAACAGAACTTATAAATTCATTACCAGTGCAGTTGACTCCATTCCCAGATTCTTAACGCTAGTTCAGTCTTTCCCCTCCATTCACAGGTACAAATGCCTCTGGCTTTGTGGAAGTGACTAGAACAGAACTGACTTGCTACTTTTTACCCTAAGAAACTGTTGGTAGCCTACAGGTAGAAATCAAAAGCGTGTCAGTTGAGATTTGGGTAAAGTAAGACTTGTACAGCATAAAGGAGGCTTAAATGCTCAGATCTGCAAATTAGCCTGGTCTTTGTACTTTTCTTCCTTTACCAAAAGATCTGCAGTGAAACGTGCCTTTCTGGGTTATTTCACCATCAATCACATGCACAAATGAGGCTTTGGGCACACACCTTCTGGGGTTTTTTCAAATGGTTTCAAAAATATGTGCAAAGAATGAGAGAGCAGGTACTGATCATTTAGAAATCCTTAGTAACAAACAGTATTAAGAAAGTCAGTTTAAATTAGTTGATACAGCACAAAAATATGCCAGATCTCTTTTTCTGTGGTGTATTGGTGACTAATATCTTAGGAAAGGAAACATATGTTACAGTCCAGCCAGTATAATTTAAATAATGCTATGGTATTATCTTGACAATGTATGCTCAGGAAAGTTTATTTACTGTGAAATTATCTACAACTTTGAGTTTTGATAATTGCTTAGTGAAAACTTCTGCACTATAAGATTGGATTCCATTTTCAAACAAACTGCAACTCATAATCAAACACAAATTACAACATATGACTTGACAGAAGTCCTCTGTGGGTTCTACCAGGATGTAAAAAGGTGATGTCTCCAAGATGGCAAAAATGCTTCTAACAGAGACAAAAAGATATGTCCAAAGGCTTTTTTTTTTGAGCACCACAGAAAATGAAATTGCAAAGGCTAGGCAGGTGGGACGGGAAAATCTTTCTCTCCAACACACTTTCTCCTAAAGGCATGAGGAATCATTTTAGTCCATGTATCTCAGGAGACTGACACAAAGTCCCTTTGAATCAAGTGGAGGATTTTTATTAATATCAGCAGGCATTTGTCAGGGAGCCAAAAGCCTGTGTGAATTAAGTCAGTGAATCAGAAATGGAAGAAGATGGAGCCAGGACCAGGCTGGACTTCAGGAAGCAACAGAGTATATTTCAATCAAAGGAATGAAGGCCAGAACCCCAGCTTCAGTATCTCCCCTTCTGTAATCCCTTTGTAGGCTGCTGCAGTTGGATATACTAATAGTCTCAGCTGCTAGAGGTGAAAATAGCAATTTCCCCACTCTAAAAAAACAACTACCAGCCACTCCTGCTTCCCAAACCATTAACTATGTCAGTGGTTCTCCAGATTTTTCCATGCTTTATAGATTTAAGTAAAGGCAAAAGTATCTGGAGTCCCAAGTGTGACAATTTCCACGTCACAGGCGGTATCTTAACCTCTATTTCCAGATAAAACACTCAAAAATACTCATTTCTTTCTAATTTTCCAGAGGGAGTGCAAGAAAGCATGCCACAGCAATATAATCCTTCATAAAATTAGGCCAATAATAACATTTTTTAAAGTTTTTGTCAATGGTTTGTTAATATCTCCTGCAGAAAAAGACAGAATGACATGTCCCTCATGTCACAGCCCCCAACAGCAATAAAACCAGCATGAAATACAGGGAGTTTTTAAGGGGGTGTTTTATCAGCCTTCTTCTCTCTGCCTATTTTCCCAGGAGATTGGAGAAAAAAAAAAAAAAAAACCCAAACCAAAAAAACAAAGAAAAAAAAACCCCCACAAAAACAGAATGAGAGGAGCTGAGGAGAAAAGGGCAGATCTCCAAGGCAGTACCCATCCCAGCCCTCTGCTCTGTGACAGCTCCCACCTTACCAGGTGAGGTGATGGGTTCCTCGTTGCTCCCCAGCTTGCTTGAAGCACACATCCAAACACATCGGAGGATTTGGTGAGATCCCATCTCCTGTCTTTGCATGGGATAGGCTGGACCAGGAAGCTCAGCACAAGACTGAAGGATGAATGCTTCCTTCCTAGAGCATGGTGCTGTTCACTTACCCATCCAGTATGGAAAGGTAACCAATTCCTGGGAGTCTGCAAGCTCTAAAAGACAAAGGCTCTCCAGAGTCAGAGAGACTTCTTTTCTTGACACCATGGAGAAACCAGGTGTAATGATGTCATCATGTATAAATGCTATAATAGATGAACCTCAAAAGGTAAATCTAGTTTGTACTGGACAGGTTGCAAGTGCTCTGAAAAGTCTATGGAGCTTTAAGCCACTCTCAAAAATTATTACTGAATTTTTAAAGTGAGATTATTTTCAGAAATGTTAATCAAACACACTTGACTAGACAGTGGTAGCAATATAAAGTGCATCATCATTTACATTAAAAATAATTGCTTTCCATTGTGGAAAAATTAAGCAAGCGAAATGTATTGTTTAAAACTACACTTGATTAGCTGAGACAGATCTTTACATGTACCAATTTTTACGTTTCACTCCTGAGATATCCATCTTTACTAGTAACATATTTTATGGGTTTATTAAAAACATCATGTTGTCTTATCCTACTTAACTGCAAATAATTCAAACAGAATGTTGGAAGATTTCCCTTGCAGCTTGTAGAGAAAAAAATGTTATCTTTCCAAAACAGTTGTTTTAGAAAAAATCTTAAATATTTCAGAAACTATTTCAATAATCAAGAGAAGTCTAACTCACAGTGAAAATACAATTCCTTAATACTTGTGGATCTTCACCTGACAAATTGTTGTACAACAGCTTCCCCTTTTTCTGAGGGGCTCTCTGGAAAAGCTCTGGCTTTAGAGTGCATTGAATGCCATCTGGCTGCAGAGCCTACCCACAGAGGCAACTCTCAAGCCTACAAAGCAGCAGAGAAGTTCAATTCCAATCCAAATATTTTCCCTTTCAGGCAAGGCATGTTAGTTTTTTTACTAACATAAATAAATAAAAAGCAAATACTTCTGTAAAAGAAATCTCACATCATCAGAATTAGAGCTGCATAAATGATCAGATCTTTTGGAGTAGCCATATGAAATTATTAATAGGAATAAAAATAACAATTCATTTTGAGTCTTGCTAAGTTTATTTACTAACCTAATTGTCACACCTATTTGCAGAAGATCAAACCACAAAACATCAAAATTTCCTATTCAATGAAAACCTTGGGTGTTGGCCTGCTCCATCCTTGACACAGCTATCACAGCCTGTGCTATTCCTAATAAAGTTCAGAAGAGGCAATCCCCAAACCAGGATAATTTTAAATACTGCTGTTGAAAACACCTTTCAGTTCAACTCTGAAACTCTGAGATGTGAGTGCTGTGGTTAATTTCAAGTTTACTGATTGGGAAAGAACTTCTAAATCATGCCATTCATAAGAAATAAAAATCTACTTGAAATGAGTCCAAGAGAAATGTTTTTTATATACTGGCTCAAATCTAGATTTTGAAATCATGCAAGACTGTTAAGTCAAATCAGTTATTCCTTTCTCACAAACTCTGTTTTTAAGTACAATTTCATTCAATTTTATAAGCCTCCCAGCATTTATCTCTAAATATATGTTTAGGTCATATGAAGACAAGAATGGCATTTATAGGCCCATTCAAGATTAACTATATGAAATAATTAACGTACAATGAACACATGCAACCACAAAGCTGCAGGTTCAGACTCCATTAAATATGTCACTCTTCATACTCACAGAAGCCCCTGTTAACTTGTACAGGATATCTAAATTTTTCAATATCTGGTCCTCACAATATGTTTTGTATGTGTTTTGGAAGTTAATCAGCCTTTTGTGGCAGTAACGCTAAAGTAAAGTGTTACCTGGTGTGCCAGGAATGTCCTGTTTTCTTTTGAGAGGAGGCTGCCAAGGTACTGCATTACCATCACATGCCTTTCATAACCATTCACTATTATCAGCTTCTCATTTTCATCTCTTGGATCAGCAGAAATTTCTGAGAAGTATTTATTTTCATGGCTAGCCCAGCAAAAGGCTGTCACAGCACATTGGATTACACCAGTAAACAGGCCCACTGGAGCAGCAAGGTGCTCATCCCTCCACAGCCTTCTGCACCCCAGTATGGGCATTGGTGGGGGTGCACGGCTGGGTCACTCAAAGGGAATGCGTAGGAAAGGCAGAATACAACTTTCCTTGGAATATAACCATGTATAGGTTTCATCTGCTGCCATGGATGGTGCCCATCCTGCAACAGAACTGCCCAAGGGCAAATAAATTGCTGCTGTTCTCTGTTCTGCACCAGGCTGCAGCAGACAGCAGGCAGGCTGGCAATATTTTTCCAAGAGAAGGATGATTTCATTGCCTTGTAAAAAAAATTGAAATCTTCTTCCCTCCACTTTACAAAACAAAGAGCACAGGAGAAGACCAAAAGGACCATGCCTACTCTGTACCAGTCTGGGGAAACCTTTCTTGTCACAGCTGCAGAAGGGGACAGCTGAGAACCCACTCCCAAGTGCCAGCAGAGAGAGAGTGGGTTTGTGAGAACAGGATGCAGTCTGGGTTACATCTACTGAGACCTGGGGCAACCTCTTCAGTACACTGGCTGCTTGGAGGCTGCTGGCTCTGGGGAGCACCTGCCTTAAGAGCCATGCTAGTATGCTCACCTCCTCCGTACCTGTGCTGTTCACTGTGCCAGAAATTGCTCTTCTCCCACCACATCTCTGCTGCCTGTGCCTGGGACACAGGCTGAATTAGCAAGAGCTTAGCTCCACTCCCATTGGGAATCTTATCTATCAGCAGCAGGCAAGACAAATGATGATTTTGCACTTGCAGCCAATTGTTCCACTGGGCAGATTTCTAAGTGAAATCAAGCCCTTAGGTAGGGGCATCTCAAGGCCATTGCATGGACTGCTTTAAAACTGAGAAAAATCTTAGGGTCGAGAGGCCTTACCAGCTCCCCTCCACCTAAGTGACTTTAGTGCTACACTTGAAGGTTGCCTCCCCAAGGTCATTCCTCTGTCCTTATCCTCCCCAACATGACCTGTGGCACAGAAGACCTCAGCAGGCAAAGAGAAACTTTTTACATTTCCAAGAGCTCCTGCACACAGCACTTCAAAGAAGGTCAAAAACTCTTTGTCTCACTGTTTCAGACTGATGGCTGTCACCACTGTGTGTTCTCCGTGTAGAATCAATTAGTAATAGCCAGTCTCTGGTGACTCTGCAGAGGCGGGCTTTCTTCCTCTTCTGAAATGCCATCAAGGTTTTCTCATCAAAGGGTTATGCCTATGACAAGAACGCAAAGTAATTTAATATAAGCTGAAAGGGAAATGGAAAACTCCCCCTCCTAAGGCTAAAGCAGGGACTGCTGTATCTGGAAACACCACTATAATCTCCAAAACAATTTCTCACCTCTGACTCAAAAAAAAAAAGCCCAACAAAAAACCCCCAAACCCTTTTAAAAACAGCACCTTTCTAGAGCATAGATGTGAAGGGGGTAAATTGGCTTAGGTCAACCCCATGCCCACTAGCATAGGTAATTCCCTATTTCAGATACAGTTTTGTTATTTGTCCTGTATGGAAAGATGAAAACCACTGTAGACAGAAGCAAGGCTTTCAAACTCTACTTAGACTCTTCCTAGACTCTCTTTTCAGTTATTATAAATTAGAAGTCAATGGATCTGTGTAGTTTACAGCAGTGAGTTTCTGACCCACTGAGTCTAAAACAGGAAACAGGTTTATAAGATAAATGGCCACAAATTTCCTATGACTTGGTACATTTTTTTAACATATGCAGTCTTTGGGCAGCATACCACAACTATTATGTTCTCTCACAAATATTTAGTGAAGTAAACATTAAAAAATATTATATAATTTGTGGATGATCATGGACTCTTGGATGTGTGTCCATTCTTTAAATTAGTCTGATGGCTGCATCCTTTTTTCCTTTTTTCCCCCATTTTGTGGTCATACATTTTACTTACCAAACTAATTTGTGAGAGTTGGAGGAAAGGTACTGTCTGTGCTCTCCTCACACAGAGCAGATTCCAGAGGCATTTTAGTACAATTCAGAAAGAGAGTTTGGCAAGCCTTCGCTGTCACGGTAATTCACATAGGCTTAAGGCTACCACTCAGACAGAAAGAGAAAACAAATATGAGTGGAGGAACAATTTTCCTAATTGTTTACACTTTCTGTGAGAGTTTATTCATGAAACTTGTGTCACTCTACTTTTTAATATGCTCTCACAGAATAAAGCATTTCAGTAAAGAAAATAGACATGGTGGTTGTTTCCAAGTGGGTACTGTTTTCTCATTGTGCCCATAGTTTCAGAGACAAAGAATCTCCCTCTGCCTTCTTTGGTGACCCTGCATGTCATGGGGTTTTGAGGCTACAAAAAAGAACAATTAGAACAAAACAAAACCACCTAGTAAATAATCAGCATTAAAAATCTACCCATCAAAGAAGGAGAAACAAAGCAGAGTGAACAAGAGGAGAGCAGGTAAGAGGTTGCTTTGGCCCTATCAGACAGAGGAACTGACAGAACACTCCCATCCCACATGCATCACTACCTTCTGGGACACAATTTCACAGGGTAAAATGCCAAACCAGGTTTTAAATGCCTTGTCGTTCTGAGGTACCTTGTATCAGGCTTTTTTTGTTTCTTTGGGGTTTTTTTGTTTGGTTTTTTTTATAAGGAGAAAGAATTGCCAATAATTTGGATTCCAAAGAGAAAATTCAAATTCACCAAAGACTGAGTTTTCAGATCTGGATTATCTGGATTCCAAATTAATCCCAAACTTGTATAAATCCTGAATTGAACTTAACTGAGACTTTAAAGAGATGTCTTCTCCTCTGTAACAAGTGACTCCAGAAGAAAGCACCAAATTGTCACCAAGGGATTTCTCTTGCTATTATTTCCACCTTAATTACAAGCAGAAAATACCAGAAAAACCTAACTAGATATCCTGAGAGAAGAGATATTTAAATTTTTTTATTTCATTTTTTTCTTTTGCTCTTGCTCACATCCACATGAAAATAATCCTGGAGAGTGAAGAGTGCTTTTCCAGTGTATTCCCAGAGGGATGATTGAGTTGCCTACGGTAAGGGCAAACTTTCTTGGGCAAGAGACACAATTTCCTTTGCAGCCTCTACAGAACTACAAAAATGCTCTGCTGGATGCAGGAGCCACCAGCCTTATTGGCTTTCCACTCCAGGAATAAGACTTATTCCTTCAATCAAAAGTTTATGTAAAAAATAATAAAACAGCACAAAAATCACTTAATGCAGCAGATATAAAACAGTCCCAGGTAGCAGGGTAAAAACTTGAGTAAAGCAGATCTGACTTAGCATCTGTGGGATTTGCAGAGGTAACCAGTCCTTAGGAAATGCAGGACTTTAAAGGGAATTAAGGCCTAGTCTAAGGGATGATCCCACTTCAGGAACGCCACAGAAACAAAAATGGAGGTGAGAAAAAAAAAATGAACAAAAGGGGTTAGAAGGCAGGCTCCATTTGAGGGCAATATGTTATTCCCATCAAACTGTTTTTACTCCACGTTTTCATACTTGAGAGGTTGGATAAGCCTTGGACAAGCCTCTGACCTTTTAAATGCTTAACTGAATCTGGAATTCCAAACCTTTTGAAGCTATCCCATCATAAACACCAACATACAAACAGATTCCATATAAATATTAAATTCAAAAGACATAATTTACAAAAATGTCAGTGTGCCAAAGAATACTGCTGAACCTGTACAAAGATGTTTTTTTACATGTACCACACACTGAAAAGTAGCTAGACTAGCTCAAAGCTGCTTTTAAAAGTTTCACTACAGTCAGCATTGCTTCAGTGGGTCTCCACAGATACTTGAGTTGTAGTGTGCAAAACTCAGCTGCTTCACTTTGCATCAGATTGCATTGGTATCTCCTTCAAGCCTGAGATCCTGAGATATTAGCCTGATAAATCAGCAGAAATCCTCTGACTCTGAAGTCTGGCTATTATTTACTATTTGTATTCAGAAGCTCAGCTATGCTGTCTTTGTGACAGATGCATTAAAAGAAAATAATTTACTTCAAATACTATATATTGTTGTATTTCAGTTCTGCTAAAAGGACTACAGGAGTTCAAGGTTACTTAGTAGATCCATGTGTAAGATTCATAAGGCTCCTCATTTTTCATTATATTGGCAGGCTTGTTAATTGCATCTCTTCAAACAACTTAAAATTTCCCTGTTCCCTGGAAGCACCAGTGAATGCAATTTTACAGGTACATCTTAGTTTAAAAGCAGCAGCAGTAGCTGTTTTTATCATTCAACAGAAAGATGCAGGCCATGTTTTCCACATGCTCTTATTATAGCAGTCTCAGCAGGAAAAGCCAATATACTTGTGTTTACCATGGCCTATTTGTGCACATCTTTAAGTTCAAGCACTGCACACAGACTTTCTGCCACCAAGAATCAGTCACATTGTTGATACCCACCCATCTACATTCAAGACATTCTTCAACAGCCACCAGTCAGCCACTTGGAAGTGCAGCTCAAGGAACTACAGTGATTTGGGCAGCAGAAATAATGTGGTTACTGAGAGAAAGTTTGTGGAAATGTATTGGCAAGATTAGTGGAAGAGCATTTCCTATAATTTGCTGACCACCAAATTAAAGATATTGCTAGAGCTGACTTGTAGTCTGTTTGCAGCTCTTTGTACATATAGTCAGGATAACTGAGCTCAAAAAAACTGGGCACAGTTTTTTTAACACACTGTGTGTCTTTTTCCTAGAAAAGTATGGTTGAATGAAGAAGATTAATGAAATTCAGAAACATACTTTCCAGAACAACTATAACTACCCCATCTGTGCCTCTGCAGAACTCAAAAATACTTTTGATGTTCTTGAATCTTTTGACAGTACATCTGAGCAAGAGTCATTTGTAGCAACCATAGCACAGACATAAACAACCTTTAAAAGTTTCAGCCATATATTATTCAAAGGATCCAGCTTGTCTTCTGTTTGTTTGTTTGTTGATTTCACCTTGAAACAAGTTAATAGGATTTTAGGTAAACAAACATGATTTCTAAGCATATCTTTTTCTTAATTTTATAAATAAACCAGGGTTCACAAGCTGGATCAATGCATGACACAATCCAAGTTCGGCATCTTTCTCTCTGACATCATAACAAACAACTGTGGCTTCTCATTGGGAACCCATACAGCCCATATGACTTGTATTTATTTCAAGAAAGTGTCAATATACTAATTTGTCTGAGCTACCTGCCAGAATGCTATCCACGGTTTTCTCCAACCCAACTCCTGCTTCAAGGGCACAAAGGTAAACCCGAGGGTATTGCTCTTATTTCCTCCTTCCCAAACTAAGCTCTACCCTTGGGCTCTTTCACCAAGTCATTGTAGATGCCAAAACATCACAAGTCAGAGCAAAGTCACAAGTGCTCAGCAGTAAAAAGAATAAGTCACAAGTGGAAAGGGACCCAAGGAATGTCTTTGTTAGGACAGCCATTAAGCAAGACTCCTCTCCAGCACGTGTGTACTGCAAAAACCTATGAGGCTCCAGACTTCAGTAAATGGTTGAACAAGTTTACTGACATGACTCATTCTTCTGCTATGTCTAAACCGAATCAATTTTAGCTGCTCAGCTTTGATGAATGTTAAGGTCATAGCAACCATAAAAAAATAAGAAAGGCACCTGAAAACTTTAACAACATGGGAAAAATATGGGGTTTAGCTGAAAATAAACAGAAGAAATTTCAAAACAAAGAGCAAGTTTATTTGTTCTTTCCCAGAAAGATTACCTTTTCTCATAAAAGTACCTTGTTATTAAAGTTCCTTTACTTCCCCTGCAACGGTATCATGGTTCTGTAACACTGTTAGTCTGGTCAAAGGCTATGTGGGCCACAGAACCAAGGCAATGGCAGTGTTTATGAGAGCTGGAAGCAAGATGAGGATGAGAAAGATGAGGAGAGACAATATTAGTCATCTACAAAATAAAGAGCTAGGAAAGTGGGCAAAATTGCTGAAGGGTAGATAGAGCTAGTAGTGCAGAAACACCGTCAATTTCTTTTTAAGAAAAGGGAAGAGAAAATTGCACATGCTCAAAGAAAAGTCCTTGAAAGTACCTGACAGCCAACTCTGACTGAAGGGGAAATAGAAATTAATTTGGAGCAACTTAGATCCAGCAAAATCTTTTTCTGTTAACCCCTTTTGTTTAGTAAATTCCCTTCTAAGTGCCTTTCCTAATGAGGAATTTAAGGGCTCAATCACAGGAACTTGTAGGACTAGGATTTTATCTAGTGGACTCTGCTATTGAGCATTTGAGCTGGCTGAAGCCATAGTAGCTGGAAATGCTGAAGTACATCTATGTCTACACTATATATTCTCCTATTCTTAGTTCAAAGTCATTGCTCAAGTTCTACACAGGAGGTCACAATTTGGGCATCAAATACAATATTTTCCATCCACCAGCTAGAACCTAACAAACATTGCCTTAAATAAATTTGTGTCCATGCCAAATTCAAAATTAACTTCCCAAGCCAAGCTAGGGTTGATGGGATGGGGCCAAGGGGCCCACAACTCTGCTGTTGAGCTAATGGAGCAGTCTCAAGCTGCCAATCCAACAAGGGAGACACTTTTATTTAACATATACATTACACAACGTGTGCAATATTTTCCACATTCAAAGAGAAGACTTTATTTATAAGCTGCCTGTGTTGAAATGGTCTCTTATTACAAGGAAGCAGCAAGCCAGGTTGAGCCTGGAAATGAACTCTCATTTTCTCCTCCACTGAAACATTCAGTGACATTTTGCTCATTCACTCCAAAAATATTTTACAGATGGTTTTGGACATTTACTGGATATATAGGCCCTATGAATTATATTCCCATATCTTTTTGTTTTGTTCGGTCTTCATTACTTACCAGGACAGTCAGTGAGATACCAAGTGTAAAGAATTGCATGCACTTCCAGGAGGAGTACCTATGGTGAAGATATACAGATTCATTTTCAGCCAGAAAAGTGTTTTTTGTCTTCATTAGCAGTTTCAAATGGATCAACATTTTGCAGATGGGTTTCATATATAATTTTCAGTCTTTTCTACTAATGAAAAATTGAGATAGATATTTCAAAGTTTGAAAGAATAGGCCAAATCTCCCCATCTATGCTGACTGCTATATGAATTGATACTTACACAAATAGCAAAAAAGATGCCCATATTTCTGTCTTCATTCATGGGTCTGGGATACTTTGAAAATTCCTAGGTCCAGATTCACCTCTGATGTTAGTCAAATTTCTCATCACACAGGAAACTAGTCAACATCAAAAAGAAGTGCATGTATGAAATACTTGCAATGCAGTGTAATAATAATTTATTATGTAAGCCTTTCGGATATCCTGCAAATGTATATACAATCAAAATGGACATTCAATTTTTCGATCCTTGATCTCATGTCAAGTGCTTTTGCTACAACTAAGACATTCAACAAGTGGTCTTGGGTAACAAATACCAGAGAAATTTTCTGAATTTTGAATCCTGGTCCCACAGAGGCATCATCTTCCAGCTTTGAATTAAATATATATTTCTTACTGAGAAACATATTTTCTAACCTCAGCATCTTCTCTGTATTTCCTATTGTTGGACTTAAATTACTTCCACCTTGGAGAGTGCTCACAGAACCAAGAACCACTGGTGGCTGTGAACCCCATTTTAGATATGTCATTACTCATGTGCTCTCCAAGGAATTCATGGTGTGATTTCGTAAATGAGTGCATTGCCCCGTGGAGATAACAGAGACATCTCCAAACAAACCTGTTGTTCTGCAAGCAACGTGACTAATTCAGGCTGATAGCTCTGATTCAAGCTCTGGTACAACCTTTTCCACTCCAGGAGAGACCAGATTCCACTTCACTGTTGCAACAGATGTTTGTTTAACAGAGGATGTACATTAACCTCGGCAACTGGTACATAATTATTCAAATGCTCTATAAATTAGCACTTTGTTTAACTGCTCTCTCTCTCTCTAATCAGGGAACAGAGACTAATCAGGAAAGAGGAACAATTAGTAACCATGGACACTTTTGAAATAGGCCTACAGAGGAAAGAATCTCTTGTCTATATAAAAAAAAGTCATACTGTAGGCACTTAAAGTTAGAAGAGTGTCAGGGGAGTTTTAAAATGAAAGGCTGTGGAAAGAGCACAAAGATTGGAATGATTCATCCTCTCCTGGGAAAGCAATAAAAGCTCCCTATCCTTTGAAAAAATATAATTTAGGTC
The DNA here is from genome assembly GCA_018697195.1 of Certhia americana. Taxonomy (NCBI): domain Eukaryota; kingdom Metazoa; phylum Chordata; class Aves; order Passeriformes; family Certhiidae; genus Certhia; species Certhia americana. Next base: position 85,863,069 of record CM031859.1, on the reverse strand, counting down.
TGATATCAATAAAATTCAATAGGAAAAAATGACTTTTCAATAGCATTTCAATGATGAATTTCCATTTATGCAAAATAGACAAGAAGACTATACAAGAAGCATTCTTTCAATGCAAATGGTAGAAGTTTAACAGTGCAAGGACTGACCTAGGCTGTCTGGGTTTAAACAGTGACAGCACAGGGTTTAGGGTCTCTTGGTACTTGAGAAAAGACAGGATGACTACAATATCAATCTGTCAGTGGAGACATGCTGAGTGAGATCAGAGCCAGCGGAGGGACAGAAAGCACAAAGGAGTGAGGCAATTTGATGGTCTCAGATACATGGAATCACAGAATCTCTAGCTTGGAAGAGACGTCCAAGATCATCGAGTCCAACCCATGCCCTAAAACCTCAACTAGACCATGGCACTGAGTGCCACATCCAGACATTTTAAAAACACATCCAGGAATGGTGACTCCACCACCACCCTGGGCAGACCATTCCAGTACTTTATCACCCTTTCTGTAAAAGACTTTTCCTAATATCCAACCTAATTTTCCTTTGGCGCAGCTTAAGACTGTGTCCTCTCCTTCCATCAGTTGCTGCCTGGAGAAAGAGACCAACCCCCAGCTGACCACAACCACCTTTCAGGAAGATGTAGAGAGTGATAAGGTCACCTGTGAGTCTCCTTTTATCCAGGTTAAACACCCCCAGTTCCTTCAGCCATTCCTCACAGGGTTTGTGTTCCCAGGCCCAGATCAGCCTTGTTGCCCTCCTCTGGATGTGCTCAAGCATCTCAACGTCCTTCCCAAACTGAGGGGCCAGAACTGGACACAGCACTCGAGGTGTGACCTCACCAGTGCCAGTACAGGGGCAGAACGACCTCCCTGCCCCTGCTGGCCACACCATTCCTGAACCAGGCCAGGATACCTTTGGCCTTCTTGTCCACTGGGGCACAGAGCTGGCTCATGTTCACCTGCTGTCACCAGCACCCCCAGGTCCCTTCCTGCCTGGGCACTGTGCAGCCACACCGACCACAGCCTGTAACATTGCAGGGGGTTACTGTGGTCAAAGTGCAGGACTTGGCACTTGGACTTATTAAACTGCATCTTACTGGACTCTGCTCATCCATCCAAGCATTTCAGGTCTCTCTGCAGAGCCCTCCTCCCTTCCAACAGATCAACACATGTTCCCAGCTTAGTGTCATCTGCAAATTTACTAATGAAAGGCTCAATACCGTTGTCCATGTCATCAATAAAAATATTGAACAGAACAGTCCCCAGTACAGACCCCTGGGGGACACCACTGGTGCCTGGCCCCCAGCTGGATGCAGCACTGCTCACCACCACTCTCTGGGTGTGCCATCCAGACAGTTCCTAACCCAGCACAGAGTGCTCCTGTCCAAGACATGGGCTGCCAGCTTTTCCAGGAGTGTGCTGTGGGAGACAGTGTCAAAGGCCTTGCTGCAGTCCAGGTACACAACCTCCACAGCCCTTCCTGCATCCACCACGCAGGTCACTTGGTCACAAAAGGAGATCAGGTTGGTCAAACACAACTTACCCCTCCCAAACCCACACTGGCCATCCTGTAAGTGCTGTGCAATGACACTCAGTATAAACTGTTCCATCACCTTACCAGGTACTGAGGTCAGGTTAACTGGTCTGTAATTACAGGCCTGTAATCCTCCTTCCTACCCTTTTGGTGAATGGGTGTCACATTGGCCAGCTTCCAGTCATCTGGAACCTCACCAGTGACCCAGGACTGTTGGTAAATGATGGAGAGTGGCTTTACAAGCTCATCTGCCAGCTCCCTCATCACCCTGGGATGGATCCCATCTGGTCCCATGGATTTATGAACATCCAAGGGGCTCAGCAGTTCTCTGACTGCCTCATCTTGGATAACGGTGGGACCATTCTGCTCCCTGACACCATCAACCAACCCAGAAGGACAGTTGTCCTGAAGACAAACTGTCTTCCCATTAAAGACTGAGGCAAAGAAGGCATTTAGAACTTCTGCAGTTACTAAGTTCCCTCTTGCATCCAACAAAGGTTGATCTGACCCTTCCTTTTGCCATTAATATATTTGTAAAAACATTTATTATCCTTTACAAAAGTTGCCAAATTAAGTTCAAACTGAGCTTTGGCCTCCCTAATTTTTTCCTACATGCTCTAGCAATCCCCTTAAATACTTCCTGAGAGACCTGATCTCCTTCCAAAGATGATATATCCTCTTTTAATTCCTAAGTTACTTCAAAACCTTATTGCCCATCTAGGCTGGATATTTGCCTTTTTACTCATATTTTTGGCACACAGTTCCTGTGCCCTCAAGATCTCTGCTTTGAAGCACAAACAACTTTTCCTTGACTCCTTTGTTTTCCTTTACTTCCTAAGGAACTCTTTGAATAAATCTAAACAGGCCAAAGTCTGCCCTCTGGAAGTCCAATGTAAAAGTCTTATTGATGTTCCTCCTGATCTCACCAAATATTGAGAACTCTAATTTCATGATCAGTGTGCCCCAAGTGGCCTCCAGCCACCACATCTCCCACAAGCCCATCCCTTTTTGCAAACAACAGGTCTAACATAGTCCCTCCCCTGGTGGGCTCACTCACCAGCTGTGACAAAAAGTTTTCCTCCACACATCCTAAAAACTTCCTGGACTGCTTTTTTTCTGCTGTGTTGAGTTCCCAGCAGATGTCTGGTAGGTTAAAGTCACCTACAAGAACAAGGACTGGTGATTCTGAAACCTTCTCCAGCTGCTTATAGAATAAGTTGTCCACCTCTTCTTCCTGGTTGGGTGGATGGTAACAGACCCCCAGTAGAATGTCAGCTTTTTTGGACTTCCCCTTAATTCTTACCTATAGGCATCCAACTCCATCATCATTACTTTCAATACCCATGGCATCAAAAGCCTCCCTAATACAAAGGAGGGATATCAATAAAATATCCCCTCCACCTCTTCCCCATTTCCTGTCTCTTCTGAAGAGCTTCTGAAGAGCCATCCAGTGCAGTGCTCCAGCTATATACATATATATATATATATATATACACAAATGTGAGTCATCCCACTACATTTCCACGATGGTGACTGCACCACAGCTCTGTTACTGCATCATGGCCTCCAGCTCTTGTTTGTTACCCATGCTGCGTGCATTGGTATACATGCACCTCAGCTGGGCTACTGATTCCACCCCTAACTCAGGCTTACCACCCTTGGGCCTGCTTCCAGACAGCCCAGCTTCATCGCCTTCAAACCTAGTTTAAAGCCCTCACAATGAGTTCTGCCAGTTCATGAACTAAAATACTTCTGCCCTTAACTGGGAGGTGGAGCCCATTCAGTTCTTGCAGGCCAGGTGCCAAAAAAGTTGCCCCATGATCAAAGAACCCAAAAATCTGCTGACACCAACTCTTGAGCCACTTGTTGATAATGTGGGCTCTCCTATTCCATCCATTGTTTTTCCTCTGCCACCAAAGGGGCCGAGCAGAACACTACCTGTGCTCCTGCCCTATCAAGCACTTGACCCACTCCCCTAAAGTCCCTTTTAATTGCCCTGACACTCCTCAACCTCATCACTGCCAGCCTGGACTATCAGCAGTGGGCAATAATCAGAGGGCTGAATCAGCTGAGAGTCTCTCAGTGATATCCCGTACCTGGGCCCCAGGGAGGCAGCAGACCTCCCTCTGCGATGGGTCCTGATGACATACGGGGCCCTCTGTTCCCCTCAGAAGGGAGTCACCCACCATGACTACTCTTCTTTTTGATGTTAGAGGTGGTGATCTGTCCAACAGGTGAATTGTAATTCAGCCCACTGGGCAGATCATTTTCTTCTACACCATCTGACTGACCATCTGGCCCTTTAGATCCAGGGCCTCATACCTATTCTGGAGTGGCACCTGGCTATGTGACGGGGGTCAGGAGGAATTTTTATTACCTCCCTGAGCAGGAACCCATTCCCACTCCCCTTCATCCACCAGGTGTCCTGTTGCCTGACACTGGGAGGTCTGGGAGTCCTCTGACTCCTAGTGGGCCTCCCTCAAGGATGGAAGGGTAGAACTCCACTAATTTATTTCCCTTCCACTTTCCCTCATACTCCTTAGTCTTTCAAATTCCTCCCTAAGCTTGGCCACCATCGAAAGGAGATCATTCATCTGTTCACACCGCAGGCAGGCTTCTTCTGCAACACCCGTGGTACCACTGATAAGCTCAAATACTCTGCACAGGAACGGGTCTGGACACACGCATCCTTCTTGGAGGGTTCCATTTGGCTACATACACTTTTACTGACTGCAGTTTTTTATTATGTAAAAACCATAACTAAAAAAAAAACCCCAACCAACCAACCAGCAGAAACACAACAAACAACAAACTAAAAACCCCACTAGCAGGAGGAAACCTGCAACCCTGCCTGCTTGCCTGCTCCTGTTTGCCCTGCTGCCTAGAGCCCTCTTCTAATCACCCTGCCAGGGGAAAGCCCCACCCTGTGCTTGTGAGGCTAACGAGAACCAAGGGCTGGACCAATGCTATTTCCCACTGTGACTGTATTCTTGAAGCAACTGGTCAGAGAACCTCCCCCCTCAAAATAAAAATAAAAAACCCCCCTGTTGGTTGATTAATTTCTCAAGCCAGAAGAGATTCAAAATCTTACCTATGAAACTCTTGACCATGATGTATTCACAGTCTGTCTACTTGGGGGACATAAGATATCAAACCTGAAAACCTCAACCAGGAACAATGAATTGGTAAGTTAAACAAAGAAGTAAAAAGAACCGACAAAATTACTAACAAGAGGTACAGAAGTATTTTGGTAAAAATATGGGCCTGGCTGCAGATTTTGAAGACTGTGAGATCGAAAAATAGTAGAGCTAAGCGCCAGAGTAAAGAGGAATATTAGAATTAAGAAAGCATGCTTCAAAACATGCAGTTTGTACACACTGGAGAAAACAATGAAATAGTTAAATTAAGGCATGTCAAAAATAAAACCAAACTAAGAAAGGATAAATGTGACTTTTAGAAAGAACTGTCTAAAGTAGTAAAAAGTAACAAAAAGAATCTATTTCTAAAACATCACAAGCAGAAAGCCTGCCAGAGAGCCTTTAGGGTTGATAGATAATCACAGTGTAATAGGAGCACTTGCAGAAGTACAGTTTGGCAAAAAAACCTACTTACCTGTGATTCATTATGGAGAAACTTACAGAGGATTGTTTTCTTTTCAGCAAAATGAGTTGTAAGAACTGTCTCAAATTGAAAAGTCGGGAGAAAAATTCTTAAAATAGATCACTAAAATAGTAATAAATTGGCTGGAGCAGGTGACGTTTGCCCAGGAGTCCTAAGGAAATTCATGTATGAAATTCTCAAGCTACTAGCTGGTACTATTTAAAATCTGAACATGTCAATACTATAGCAAGGGAAAATGGTAAACATGACACTGCTTTTGACAGTAGGCATCTGAGAAATTTAAGAAGGTACAAATCAGGAAGCCTGACTTGCTTATTGGGCAGGAAGCAATTTGGGATCCCAGTTGCATATCTATAGGGTTAATCTGGGATGTAAATCTAGGTGCCTTCAGCACAGGAATGAAATGCATAACAGATCTGTTCAGATTCTTTGAAAGAGTAAATGAGCTGAAAGCTGTAGTGCTCAGCACGAGAAGAAAATGGCATTTTAGGTGTTATTAGGAAAGGAATAGAGAAAAAAATAGAAATAAAACACACAAATACAAGCACAATATTATGCCATGATTCAGCATCTCAGCCCACCTGTTCAGTGCACACCTTTAGTTCCTACATCTCAAAAATCATGTGGCTAAGCAGGAAAAGAATAGAGTAAAACAAGGATGGTCAGCAGTCTGGAGTGACTTCTGGAAGAGAAGAGAGGTAATGGACTGTGCTTCCTCAGTTTGGAATAGAAATGACTTATGGAAGATATGCTAGAGCCTTCAAACCATGACTGGAATACAAAGGTTAACACAGGACAATTATTTGTTATTTCTCCTGACAGAAGATCCAGGGGATGCCAAAGCAAACTCCCAGGCAGAAGTTATAAAGCAAACAAAAGGAAGAACTTAACCCCCATGGGATTTACTGTACATTAATTGCCATCCAATGCTGTGGAAGGAAGAAGCCTCCAACTATAAATATGTTCAACAAACAATTTGACAAATTAATAATAGAAAATAGAAGTTCACGCAGAGTTATTGAATCCATGGATACAGACTTTAGTCATGAAGGTCTATGGGAGTACAGTAAAGATTTCTGGGATGCAGAAATTTTTAGTAGAAATGCTAATACTTCATAATGGAAAATGAATGAAGAGGAATGTCCTGGAAGCACCAGAAAGAAGAGCAAAAAAAAGGAAGGTATGAATTGTAGGCACTGGTGGCACCCAAACTAGCATACGGTAAAATTCTTGGCACATCTACACACAGTTTTCCAGGACAGTTAAAGTGGGAAGGTATCTCAGGAAATTACCTAGTCTAGCCCCCTGCTTTAAACAGGGCTACAGCCAGCTGAGTTTTGAATGCCTCCAAGGATGAAGATTCCACAGCTTCTCTGTGTGAGCCATTCCAGTGTCTAGTGTTTGATCACTGTCACAGGACAAGAGTGTTTCCTTACATTTAAATGGATTTTTCTGTGTTTCAACTTATGCCCATTCCTTCTTGTCCTCACTGGGCACTACTGGGAAGAGTCTGGTTCCACCTTTTTAACATCCCCACACACACACATTGATAAGAGCCCCTGAGTCTTCTTCACGCTGAATAGTTCCAGCTCCCTCAGCCTCTCATCATATGTCAGGTGCCCCAATCAGCTTTGTGGCACTAATGACCTCTCTTCTGACCAGGTGTCAGACTAAGTTTTGCTGTCACGTTCCTGCAATGGCACTTCAGTACATATCACAGGTGAATTATCCCTGTATTTGCCTTATTCAGAACACAAGCCTTTGGCTGGATCCAGTACAGCTGGTTTTAGGTGTCTTCACTGCCCTGCCTCTTTTCCTTCTCTGCTTGATAGCAGATAGTCCCTCTCCCAGTCAAATGGGCATCTCCAGTACCATGTACCCAGCGTGCTGGAGCTTCCCACTTCCCTCAGTGCAAATATAGTTGAATACAGTATGAATGAATTTACAAAGAAAAGGCTTAGACCTTTTTCTGAAATGGCTCTGAAAAGCCAGTGCTGCCTCCCAAAACACAATGCTACATTCCAACAAAGGAAACCAGGGCAGCTCAGCTGACAAAAGCAGAAAGGTCTAGTTGTGTTATATTTATTGCAGCCCACACAAGAGCAGCAAATAAAAGACACAGTGAAGTAATGAGGGACTATAACAGAACTTCAACTTCCAGTGACATAGCTGGGAAATTGCTTCCCTGTTTTTATACATGCCTCTCTTTGTACAACTTTCATTCATACAGCACAGGTTCCTCAAAATGGTTTGCAATTTTATAAGGACCACTGAGGTAAGAACACAGACTAAATTATTTGCCACATCATGAAATGAGCTTTTTTACACTCGGACAATAGGGAGTTCTAAATTCACACTGCATTTCAAGTATGAGTTATTTAAACTGGGAAAATCTTTTCAAACTTCAGACAAAAAAAAAAAAAGTGAGATTCATTATATATAGTGCAAAAGCTACCAACTCATATACATGACATCAAGTCGTATATTACAGACATGAAGCTTTTCACATTTTACCGAATGTCATAAGGTTTGCAGTTCCCACATTGTGTTTCAGTATTTCTGCCAAAATTGCCAACAAAGAACGTGTCTTTAACTTCTCTGACCCTATTGTGTCAAAAACATCTCTCATGCACCCCATACTGTATCTTTTAGACCTACTTAGTGTTCATTTCTGAAATTTCAGAAATGCTCAATAGGAAAACCTCAGAACACACAATACAGCTTCTTCACATCTGGAACCATACATCAAAAGTCACGGCTATGAAAAATTGTTCTGCAATTTTTCCCTCACAAATTTAATGAAAGAACTACTAGTATTTCCACTGAAATAAGCTGGATATTGCAAATGGCTAAAAAAAAAGAAGTAACTGATCTGATAAAAAAGAAACTACTTTTGCCATTTAACTCTTCAGCAGGCCTTAAATATCTATCAAGAAGAAAATGCTGAGCTCATTAATTCTAATATTGAAATTGAAACTTCATATTGATTAGTGTATTATTCACTGCAGAAAATTACTTTCTGTTTAGATTCTGATTTCAGCCACCCTTAGAATTTTGTCTCCTACTCATTAGGCATAGCTAAACAGAATTATTCCAAAGTAAGTTTGTGAAAGGTCAGTAATTCCTGTCTGTATCTCAGCTCAACAACATCTAATATGGAACAAGTGTGTCTCCCTATTAACACTATTAATTAGTGCTGTGTATTCCTATTCCTATTTGTTTTTACCAGCCTTATGGATGTTTGAAGAAGAGCTCTGATTATGATCTGGAAAAAATGCTGGATTTCCTTTAGGCAGGGCCTTCCACTGTTATCCTCCAAAAGTGCCATCTTCTCCATAGAAGTATTTATCAACACCAAAGCCCTTTTGAGAAGGTAAGTGCTTTCCTTTAACTCACATAATAGGCATGAACTGAGCCACAGGGACAGAAGAATCCCTTCCATGGTTGAATTTACCAATAAAGAGAATGCTGAAGATGCATTGCTTGCACAAGTTAGCATGATAGAAATAGTTCTCCTTTATTATTGAGATCAATCTATCACTGACCAGAGATGCAGAGAAGAATAAAGGATCTGACATAGATGCTAACACTTATATTTCAATAGCCAGCAGGCTGACATTTGGTAAATTTCAACCAGTGACAGATAGCAAATGGCTGGGATTTATGCTTTGGCCAAAGATTGTCAATCCTAACAGCAAAGCTCAGGAGTGTCACAAGTTACTGTGCAAAGACTGCCAAGCAGATGATGGCCCCATAATCTGTGTGCACTGAACTCTCCAGTCCAGATCACCATTTCACTGTATCTGATTTTCTTCTTTGCCTCTGCAGCACAGCATCCTGTTGTGGGGGTAAGATCACACTCCATCAGCAGCACCTACTGTATTCTACTCTGTTTCAAAAACAGATGTACACAAATATTGAATTTCTGCACTATCAAAATAATATTATACACTTTAACTTGTTATAGCTCAAAAGCAAACCCTTGGATGGTTCTGTGCACAGTTGGTGGACATCAAGCAGTGAGGCCATTTAATCACTGACAGCAAATCAAATTCATACAAATTTTCAAATGCAACATATTTGCACAACCTCTATTTTAATTCCTGTTTACATAATAGCCATAGCACTTAAGCTTGCTTATTATCAGAAAGAACTGAAACAAGGCACAAGGACAAATTTCCCACAAGGCTTTCTATTTCCTTTATCAGGTCACAGTTGCAGTTATACCAGAAATGAAATCTGTTCTAGAGTCTGTTTCCATGGTAAATACTTGGGCATCCAGGTTTTATTGTCTTGACTGAATCCTTGATGCTGCCAGAAGCATCCTTTTTGCAGTTTTTCATCGAAACAGTTGAAGACAACAGCTTGATAATGCATGGAAGATGGCAGACAGATGAACTCAACCCTTTGAGAAAGAGATTGGCTTCTCTACAAAGAATTCTTTAACTCCTCAGTAAGGAATAAACCTCCTGTGTTAGATTGCTTTCCAGTATACAAATAAGCTTACTCTCCTTGCCTGCACACTACCAATGAAATCTGAACCTTGATGTTTAAGATTAAAACCTTGGTGTCTTCCATTATTTCCAGAAGCTTGGTTGAAGACATATCATGAGCATGCAATTACAGAGAATGTACCAAAACTCAAGCTTCTTTTCTGTTTTGGGTTTCGTTTTTTTTTTTTTTTTTTTAAGTTGGGTTTTGAAATAATTATTATCCATAAGCCTAAAACAAAGGCTAAAAGAAGTAGACAGTTATGGATGTTCAAAATACATAGTGCTGCATTACCTTACAAATTTAACATAGAAGTCAAGAATAGCTTGCCTTCCATTGGAAGGTTCTCTGGCCATGTGCTAAGATCAGGTGATACACCAGGTTTTTAAAAATAAATGAAGAAAAAATCTGTCCAGGATAAAAGAGGGATCATCAATCAATCAGCCCATGTATTCTCCATGTAAATGAATATGATTATGCAAATTACTATGAACATCAGCAGGCAGAGAGAAGAAAAGCAGGATTCATCTGATACAGGACAGAAGCAGGATTGCTGGCATCCAAAGGGACATAATATTTACTCACTCTCTATATTACTTTTCCTATTTCTACCTTATTATTGTAAAAGAAATTTGATTACGTTTTTTCTAGATATGTCTTCCTTACTGAGATCCACAAAGAACCAGGTGCCCCTCTGGTGCAGAACACCCTCCAAGACAATAGATACTGCCAGAGAAATTGCTGATGCAGCTGATCTCTGCTGCTGGAAATCACCGTGTATCTACCAGACCTGGAATGATATTGTTGCCACAGTTAATTCTGTTGGTTAAAGCACAGAGCTCAGTTATCTTCCCTCTCAGAGCAGGTAGGATCAATCAATCAATTGATTTAACTGTCTATGACTAGTAACACACAAGTCAGGAAACTCAGCCTTCCTATCAATCATATTACAATGTCTGAACAATTTTTCCACTAGCTTTGAAAAGGAAGAATTATCAATAAGTTAGCAGATTATGGATTGTGGATGCATGTTTATCCATGATGACTACAGACTTGAAGAAAGAGAAGGGCAAGGCAAGCTTTATGCCCAACTCTGCTACAAACAGCCCCAGTAGGTAAGACCAAAAGTCCATCCCAGTACCTCCTCATGCATTTAAATATAGCTAGTAGACATGCTTAACAGGAGAGTTCAAAACACAGACAAGAACACAATGAAGCTTTGTCCAGTTTGCTAAATTCTGGTGAAGTTTAGTGATTACCCAGTCTACCAGTGTTTTGTTTGGGATTTTTTTGTGCTGCAAATGACCTAGTTTCTTAAAGATTCATTGTCAAAAACACCTTGGAAAATGCTTTTTATGAAATCGGAGTTCAAGTTGTTTAACCTCTTTACTCGGTCACATAGATGAGAGATAAGATTAAAATGTCTTTTTCTGTGAAGCATCTTTGAGATATTCCAGACCAAGTCTCCACATAAATGTACAGTATTGGATTATTAGTACAATTTTTGATAGGGCTTCTTTCATTTTATCCTGAAGTCAGTAAGCACAGTACTTCTCATATTCCTCTGTGTGGTTTGCTTTGTCAGACAAAACCTGATATCTGCTTCCCTACTAATATCATCACACTGTCTGAATGAATTTTAAGAGCTTATGATACTTGGCAATGAGTGGGTTTGCTTTTGTTGTTGTTGGGTACCAAAGCAGTGCATTTAATTTAAATGTTAGCACAAGATGGGATTTATCTGATCAAGAAATCATGCAATAATAGAAAGGGGCATATATCCTTTAAAAAAACAGAGACCCCTTGATATCTTTTCAATGCCAAAGGTTTTCATCTGTTTGAATGACAGCCACATATTCCCATTACACTGACTTAAACCAATAATGAGAGTAGGGAAGCTGGACAAGGATACAAAAGTAGATTTTTTTGGCAGCTGTCTGTAATACATTTGAACTTGTGAATGAAAGATGGTGACATGCCTTCAGCAACCCAAAAGCCTTTTATCAGGCAAAAATATCCTTAAAACATATTTGCAAAGCAGTGTTAAAACAATTAAAAATTATTGATGCATTTTTACTGGAACGTGCAAATAGGAGTTTAAGCCTTTCCTTGTCAATGATAATGATACTTGGTGACCTTCTGCACCTCAGCCCAAGGCAGCATTTCCAAGGTGGATCCCCATCAGCCAGACACCAGCACAGCTTGCCCCAGCCATTGCGTGCCACCGAGCCCAGGCCAGAGCAGATGGCACAGGCTGGGGCTACAGGCCACTGCTCCTGGATCAGCTCCGCTCCCGTGCTTCCCAAACTGGGGCCCTACCTCTCCTTTCCACCTGATTAAATCTAATGTTTCTGTTCAGTATAAGTACGTACGCAGGAACTTCACCAAAAGTTTGAACCTTGCGATAATTTTATTAGTGATGACAGCAGCATCTGGGATTTCCAGAACATAAACCCCAACATTGTCACTGCAATATCTCTGCAAAAAGTCACCATCCTTGAGTTAAAGATTTCATGTTTAATGCTTACCTTTACAATCATACCACGTCTGACACAGGTACCTGGGCATGGCTTGCTCTTTTGAAAGAAACATTTTAAGTATGTATTTCTGTCCTTCATGTTTTTCTCTCCTCCCCTTTGGGTAATGGCATATGTTGACTCTCCTAAGCTTTAACAGCAATGTTATATATACTGTTATATATCTGGACAAGATAAGAACAGAAATATTATACACAGCTAAATAAGAAAACACTGATTTTTGTGTGAGCCCTCGAAGGCCCACTTTGTCTGTGCAACAGTGTGTTTTACTTTTCATAAAATTTATTTTGGCTGTAGTCAGATTAATGGTGAATATATTTGAAATCCCTCCCACAAACCTGTCACATAAACACATCATTAATTTAGGATCTTTAAAATTATTTGGATAATGAATGCATTTGCTTATTCATTAGCAGATACTGATCATTGCTATAAGATCAGCAAACAATCTGAAACATTCCTTGTGTTAGCAGTCCTTGGGTGCCAGCGTTTGCTACTGCTTAAAATACATTCAAACTAGTTAGAAATCTACACAGCTTTGAGAAAAAAGAAAAAAATAAATAAAAAAACCCACCTCAAGTAATATCAGATGTCTTATTAGCCTAAACTATGCAACCTGAGCAATGGCCAAATTTGCAGGTTCTCTTTTTGCCAAATAACAACAACAAAAGCCAACAAAACCCTCACCCTTAAACAGATTTTTGAAGTTTGATACAAAATAAATCCTGAGCTTCATCAGCATTTCTGCTGATAATACTGGTAGATTTGATCTCTTCCAGCAAAATTGGGAAAAAAAAAAAAAAGGCAGAAAGAAAAAGCAATCTTGAGCTGTTGCAGTGAAGGGGGCAGGAAGTGCCCACTGCAGGGTCTGTGGTCCGCACAGCTTTTATTTCATGGAGACACACAGACAGCCTATTCCCTGGTGACGGCTCTCTGCGCTTTCCAATCCTGCACAGGATTTCCTTCTGTCTGAAAGTGTAAGAGTCGCTCCAGTAAACACTCTGCATATGTGTTCCAGCTGCTGCACTCATTCTGCCAGCTCAGCCCAGTGACAAGAAAAGTATTATTTCCTACTAAAACCTTCTAATCACTAGGCCATGCCATTTTCATCTGGCTGTTCCAGGCATCGAGACCCTGTATTGCTTTTGGTAACCTAATCATGATTAAGAAATTAGCTTTTGCATCCCAGTGCAGTAACCCCCCTCTCAGGATTCTGCAAGCTGAACTTGTGAGCAGGCTGGCCTGTGCTGAGAGCTCAGTTTCCAGGAAAGCTTGCTTTGATTAATATAGGCTCCAGAACCGATATTCTTGAAAATACGGATACATATGCAAATGTATGTAAATACACACATCCATACACGCCATATATTCATATTATGTATCATACATACACACATGTTTAAAAGAAGTTACCATCTGTAGAATTTGCTGATGTCCCTATTTACTTTGGCAGGGTCTTGCCTTTACAGGAAGAGGGGTTTTTTTGTTGCAAAGCCCTGCACAGCTTTGCGATTCCTTTCGAGAACAACTGCATGAAACACGATGGAGAGAAAGTTTCTCAACCTGCAGTAAAGAAAATAAGACTTAAGAACAAGCTTAAGACATATCCTATTACTAGCATAACAATGGCTTTTTTTCAAAACTGGACTATCCTGTCCCTAGGGACACTTTAGCAGACTTCTTTTAACCCTTTCTTTAGAGGAATTGTGGCAATCTTCGAAAGACTAATTCTTCAAATAATGTTCAAAGAATACATTTTGTTTAGTACTAATACTTGTTTCCTTTTTAGGGAACCACTGTCAACAGCTCTGCTATGCTGCAGTTCCATAAATCTTCTGGAAACACAAAATAAAATACAAGTCTAACTCTCATCAATATTCGTTTTCAGGTTTGCAATTTTTATCCCTCTTCTTTAATGAAACAAAATCCTCACACACCACCCCCCCCCTGCACCCACAACAGGAAGTTTTTAATTGTTCAACCCATGTGTACTCAAACAGGACTGACAGGAGAACTCTGATTGTTCAAATGGAAATTGGAGCATGGTAATTACACACTCAAAACTGACTTCAAATAAAGGGCAAAGCTTTTTTCTATACAGCACAAAATATGCAAACCTAAGTTCAAACAAGGGCCAATTCAGCAAAGTACTCGTTTCTATACAGCTTAGAGCAATTTTAGGATGAAGAAGATCTTTTAACTCTCATATTTACATTTTGATGATTATTTTAATGTATTAATATACATAAAGGAGGCGAAGGAAAAGCAAACATTTCTAGACCTGTAAATATGATGAACGTATTACCAACATTTATGTTGGCACCGGATTTCTCCACTTAGTGACACATTAACACAAAGCTTTGCATTTAAAGAATTCACACAATTATGTTTTTCTAAAAAATTATGTCTTTCCATAACCCATTTCATATGAAAATATCCATGTTTTATGCCCTTCCTTTAAAACCAATCAAAATATTTTACTAGGTTGATGAAGTAGCTTGGCAATTTGGCATCCACATCCGCATGGCCATTGAGGAATACAGCTCAATTCCCAGCTCTACGAGCTGAAACAGATGTGGAAACCATATCACTGATCTTCACATGCTGTAGGAAGGAACTCTCTCCTTCAGAAGAACTGCATTCCTTGAGAGCAGAGTACCAGGTGAGGGTACTAAAATCAACTAAGGTAAGTCCCCAAATTATGGGATTTATGGAAGACTTGCCTGCAGTGGACAGGCACTGAGTTATCACATGCCATCAATATTTTTATCCATCTGTACTGCAGGGATGAACTTATCCATGTTAGTATCCATATGATCTATGCTAAAGTATACATGACAAATATATAAGGAGGAAAAAAGAAAAATCAATAAGAAGTCCTTGCAATATTTTGCTTATTAAAAGTAACTCCTTTGGGGTGTCTTTAATGAGGAAAGCTTGACACAAATCAGCCTTTTGGAGTGACTGTCAATGATGTTATAACCACATTAATATTCACACCTAATGCATTCACCAGTTTGTCTGTTCCTCTTAATATTGTTCATGAATTCCTTTTTGGTAAGTCTCTCCAGACAGTGTGTATCAAAGGGATTATTGCACTTAATGGGTGATTAAAGCCACTCACCCTTCAGCCTCATGCCTGCAATGCCACCTTAGGCATAAAATAATAACCCTGAAATGACTAGCTGTCACATCTCATTGCTTAATTATATTGTCATGAAGGTGCCCTCCTCAGAAACCTTCTTAGAAAATCCAAAAGAAACACACTCCAGCAGTAGTTTTCTTTTCTTCAAAGGATTTTACAATTATTATTATTTCTTATAAACTTAAAGAAAACACTAATAGTCTTAAACAAGCAAATCCGTAGAGCTCCAAGTCCAAAGAGTCCCAGAACTCAAGACTGATGTGAAATATCTTGCAAGAGATGGAAATCCTATCCTGGCAGGAATCCACTATGGCAAAGAGCAGCTCAGTGGTTATTACAGCCTGTAATACCTGTTGTTTAGCAGTAATTTTCAAGGGAATTAATTTCAGTTCAAATGAAATGTCCAGGGACTTTCCACACACCTTGGGTCACTGGCTGCCAGATTGCCCTGGGAGGTACAGCCGGGGCCTCTCAGGCACAGCCTACAAGTTTTTTGGTGGCCAGAGCTGTAGGAAATGCAAAGACCATCTTGTTTCACCTAGTTTGGTTCAAGTCCAACATGACTTTTGTAGCACTGCATGGGCAGCACCAGACATTGCCTGAAAAAGCAGAAGACCCACCCTTTTTATTCATGTGGAAGCACCATGAAAGAGACTTTATTACTATTTAAATTTTCCCCAAACTCAGCTGTGTACAAGTCAGCAATTGCTCTTATTTGTTATGTTTTTCCTCAGGAGCAGATGATGAACCCGTTCCTAGTCAAACTATTCACAGATGTTACCATGGGGAGAAAAGAAATTATGCCTGTGGAGCTTAACACAGATTTCTAAGAATGCTCACAGCCCTCCTTCTTTGCCATCCAAGGGGCATGATGGAAGGCAGGCCATGTGGGACAGCCCCCTCCCATACACGAAGCTAGGTCTAAGAATTATTTCCTCCTTTTTGTTCTTTTTTTACACATTTATACACAGGAACATACAGAATTGTAACTCATTTTCAATAAATATGAACAAGACCACTTCCATCAAAAAAATGCTACAGGCAACAGCATAAGGGAGGAAACCACTCTGCAATGCATTAATCATGAAATTTTAAGAGTTTGACAGCTGTTCATGACAAAACATTGAAGAGTTTTACAGAGCTGTGATTTGATAGCTTCGTATTATGACAAGCTAGTCCTGTCTGTTCGTGTTTCAGTGATTAACTCCCATCACTCTGTCTAGCTTTGTGCAGTAAGTGCAGTTTCAGAGGTGGAAACTTTGCCCTTCTGCTATTTAGTCAAAGCAGCTATGATGTGTCTGAGTATGTCATGACAGTATCAGCAAAAGACAAATCTGGGAATACAGCTTAGGCAAGATAAGCCTTGGAACACTGCAAAAGAACACAGACACACAGATCTACTTCCCTAATCATTTTTTACTTGCACATTGGTAGTCATGAAATTCATGTGCATCCTTGACCAAGTATTCCCCACTGTCATGGCACCACGCATGTTGCTTTTACATATGCTACCTGCACTTCCAGCTCTGACGTCAAACCAACTACATTTATAGCAACTATCAAGCTGCTAATGCAAAGTACTTGACACATATATAAGCAAGCAATATTATGCTAAAAAAGACCTATCAGAGTTTCAAATAATGTCTTGCAGTCCAGCATTTTGACGTGCATAGCTGACTTTCAGAATAACTGAAATTTTCATCTGGAAAAAAAATGATCCTGTTCTTTGTAATTTCCATATGTGGAGTCAATCCAGCCCATTACAATTCAATTCACTGACTCCAACAGTAAAGAAAACAACCATTAGCTAGCAACCTATAGAGATTTCCTTTCTTCTTGTGGTCCCAAGCCTTTAATCTCTTAGCAAGCACAAGTGGCTGCTGAAGTGCATTTGTTCAGGACTCAGTTTAAAATATGAATTAACGGAGTTGTAATACTGCCATAAATAAAGATGTTTAACGTTATCCCTAAACATTACAGCCAGTCTACAGTAGATCAAATCCACTGAACACCCAGGACACATACTTATGCTAGTTGGGTATCTAGTAAAGTGTCCTTATTAGAAAAATAAGACAATTTAGCCATAAATACTGCATAGCAAATACTGTAATTAAAAGACCTCCTATAATAGTACAGAGCAGCAACAGTTAATGGAGTTATTTTTTTTTAAAAAAGGCAAGCATTACCTCAAGAGGGAATAGAGTTCTTCTTTTAGAAAAATGACTTTTAAATAACATCCTAAAAGGCTAGCAGGTCATTAGTCATTTCAGTAATGACAACAGGTAATTTATTGTCATGCACGTGCCATGCAGTTAACAAAGGGGTCAGCTCTAGGTGTGTTAGCAGCAGGAGCACTCAAAATAGATGAGCAAGGAACAGTCACACTATATCTAAAATTTAGGTTGGATTTTCTACACTTTTTTTTTTAATCAAATCATTCCCTGATAGAAATACTAAAACTTACAATGAAAAATATCCAAAGAACAAGGTTAAATTCTCAAAAGCTGTTAATTATTGTGAGCATTCAATTGGCAATGAGTTGACATAGTCAGATTATCAAATTTGGGCTCAGATTCTCCAAAAACTACAACAACAACAAAAAAAACAAAGGCTATTTAAGGTGTCTCAGATAATTTCCACAAAGGCAAAACCCTGTAAAAGTGCCTGTTTCAGAAAATGTACCTGTTAGTTAGTGTGCTGATATGTAGTAAGCCCACAGACAGGTATGTGAGTGGTGACATCCATGTAGTCATCAACCCTTAGCAGATTCCAGCAACATCTGCACCTGAGCATTTTTACAGCCAGTGTCTGCAGGTTTCCTGGATGCTGGAAAAGAAGTCTCTCTTAACTACATTACTGCACAGAAAACATATGGTGTGGTCGCTTTTTTTTGTTTTAAAGAACTGTTACATGATGTTCTGTTACCACCAATACGCAATCGGTCTAGAGCATGAAGTGTCTGAAAATCCATCCGTCTGAAGAAAAATGCCGAGAGTTTTCATTAGTATCAGGAATTCTATCAGGGGAACAAATCTGCATGATACCTGGTGGAAGTCTCCTGCCAGGGTTCCCCCAAGCTCTCTCTTAACCTGCAAACACCACCTGGGATGTGTAAGAAGCTGAGACTTGCTGCCTTCATAACTTCACTGGCTTGGTGACATGTTATGAATAGGAGAAATATTAGGAATGATTTTAAGCATTCCTTCCCTGACGCTCCAAATCCCTTGTTTACTTTATTGCCTGAGAGCTGTCAGATTGGCCCCTGAGTTGACAAGTCTTGAAGTTGAGTGAAGCTGTCAAACAATGATTTGCAGTAGGCAGCCACCTCCGAAGGGTTTCAGTACACAGGAATTCGAAGAGAAACAGCGATAACCTTTCAAACTCCCCTAGCTTTCTGCTGTTTGACATGCACAGGGTTTGAAGCAATGCCATTTAACACAAAAACATCAAACTGAAAGTAATTACTCAGCTGCACAGGAAGAGGTAGGAAAATACTTTGCTTTTCTTAAACAAGATTCCAGGTGGTGCTGATCTTGAACCTCAGAAAGCTTTATCAAAAATTATCAGCCTGGAAAAATACAGGCATAGGAAATCTACTATTGCAAAACCAATATGGCTACCAAAGTCAGTCCAAAGTATTAAATTCAAACCCAAGTATGAACTAATGCAAAAGTCTTGTTTGAGTCTGGAATTTTGATGAAGTTTAAGCTCTCTCTCTTTCAGTGTATAAACCTAGGGAACAGTGACAGTTCTGACAATTGTTATTTACCTGGAAAGAAAGTTTACAACTGGATTTGGAAATATCCACAATTTGTAATCCAGGAGGGGCCCTTTGGGTTCCTCCCTGGAAATTGCACAAACTATTTCAGTACTGAACTGCGTTTTTTAAACAGTGACTTTAAGAGAAGCCTGAACTTCAATGAGTATTTCAGGAAAGTGCATACACTTTTCAATAATAAATCCATCATTAAACTTCTTGGCCCTGTGGCCTGCATCTCTTAACACCCTGTGCCATTTGTATGTGTTCTGAAAGTGTATGGAAGGATGCTGTTGGCTGATGGGGCTGTGCTAGCAACTCCAGATTTAAGGAAGAACAGAAATAATTTTTTTAGTAAGATGATCAACTTGATACATAAGTGCTGGATGAATATCAAAAGAAACAAATTCATTTTGCAATGAAGCATATCTTTTTTGTTTAGAATGTAAGAAAGCAAAATACATTTCCTTATTTATATTTAGGCTTACATAAAATTGTGTCATACAAGTATGGCATGAGTACATATGACTTCCTCATACTTTGGAAAGATGGAAGTGCTTTCTAGTTTTTTAGATTGCTATATCCTTCTTTTCTGATTTAATAGTTAATATGTTATACTCACGATTTATATTTTCTGTAGAAATTTCACAATAATCAGCTTTGTAGGTAATTCCTCTTTTATTAAATTAATCAAATCATCACTCAAACCTTTCCTGACTTTCTCCATCAAGTCATAAGAGAAAGAGCAAAATTCCCTGTTTCATTATTCTCTTTTAAATCTGTCCAACAGAAGGAAATGAAATTTTCAAAGGGATTGCATGGAGGCTACAGAGCCGGGACTGGCAGGGTCCGTTCTCTCTCCAGCACTGATATCCTCTGTGGCCTTTGGCAAGGCACTGAGCCACTTTCCACTTCAGCCTCCCTGGAGGGAAAAAAGGGATTTATGTAGCCTTAGGCACGTCAGCTCTGAGAGTCTTGTTCTTTTATTTCCTACAGTACTTATATGAGTCCCACTCACTTTGAAAGAGGTTTCTGGCAACACTTGGTAGTACACAATCACCAATACTAAACCCTAACCCTTTGCAGAAGGAAATTGCTCCTCCGACTAAACCTGGTCCAAGCAGCATGCACTGCATGAGAGCTGAACAGTGATTTTTCTCCTTAGATGGAGGAAAAGGTGCAAGAAAAAGTGGCAAATGCTAGACTTCAGTCAGGTCAACTAGCAAGAGACTGCAAACTGCTCCAGGATTACACTGAGACAAGAATGCAGAGCACACACTGCTCCCCTGACACAGAGAAAAGAAAAAAAATATAGCAAGACGCAGCCAAACAAAGCAAAGCACCTGCAGCATGAATTTCTGGGCTTTGGCATGAGAATTAGATCATGTTGCTTATAGGACAATAATTAGGAAGGGAGTTTCTAGGCTCATAATTAAAGAGTTAAGGGCTTACCAGCCCTGAGTTGCAGATGTATTACGTGCCATAAAAGGTGTCAAGAAAAGTTCAGGAGAGTTGTGAAGAAATCCTGCCAAAACTCATGCCCAAACACATTTAATAACAAAATATGTGTACATGACAAGCATGTCTGACAGTTCAGTTTTCTAGACACTACATGGTGTTTTGAAGAAACATTAGATGTTGATGGATCTGCTTTTTACATTTAATGGTGCAAACCAAAAGGAAAAAGGAGATAAACATTGTATAACCTAACTAATGCATTAGAGTATCTTCTTCCTCATAAACCTTGGCAGGAAACCTTTTTACTTTTGACAAAGAGCTATTTTGATCTTGTTGCAAGAAGCCCTGCTTGCTTGGTGAAAAGTAATAATATTCATTTCAGATCTGGATACTTCCCTGCCCTCTCCTCCAGCTTCATATTTGCTGCTTGTTGAAACAAGTGATATTCTTCCAGTCCACAGGCTATAACTGAGTTTGCTAAAAATATCACATGGTTCATGCACTTCATGCCAAATGGTTAATGGTGATGATAAAGCAGAGGGAACCCACGCCTGCCAAGGCCTTGTACCCACTCAGGAACTCCCTGAGATGTGTCTGAAGGTGTGAACACTGAGATCCTCCATCTTTTGCAGAGGCTGGATGGAGGATCAGGGTCCAGCAAAGCAAGGCAGGCAGATCCCACACTGGCAGATAGGAGGCTGCCTTCTGCTTTGCATCTCCCTGAGGGTGTCTTGTGATGAAAGTTTCTCCTTTTTGCTGTAGGAGTTAATATTTTGAGTTCTGATTCTGAGTCTTAAGGCATGTGCTGAACTTCTTCTTCCTGTTTGCAGTCCCAGGAAATTCAGTGAGGCTGCTTGAAATACATACAGCCTGGATATCTTTGCAGGACCAGGGCCCAGTAAAAATAAGCCTGTGCCATTTAGTTTTGGACTATATGCAATCCCAGAGCTTAATACCATAGGGCGCATACCATACACAAACTACAGTTTTGTATTCCCAACTGCAGTAATTAATTAGAAGCCAGTAAAACTATATGTGTGATTTAGGAATGGTGAATACAGACCTGGAAAAAAGTTAACATCAAGAGCACCCTAAGGAGGCTAACAGGATGGAGTTGCAAGCATATTTTCTCAAGAAAAGCAATTAAGAATGACATGATGTTAGAATAAGTCAGTCCAGAAAGAATAACAGAACATTCACCTGCAGGTAATCTCAGGAGACTGGTCAAGGCTTGGAGAAAAAAAGTGGTCTCACAAATTGCTCAGTGTTTAACTTGAAGTCCATTTGTTAATTTTGTAAACAATGCTGCTTCCGTTTTGCACTGACACGCCATTGACAGTGGGACTCCAATCCCACCAGGAAGGAAGTATCAGGTTTCAAGCAGCTTCAGGACGCTTCTCAAGTCTATCTTCACCTGAAGGGCTTTGGCAGTAGTTACTGACAGAACGGTGCAATTCGGGCTCCATATGAATGAAAACTGCCTTTCATTTCAGGTCTGTGTCTGGGATCATGGCACAGTCAGTGCCTACAGCCAGCTCAGGTGAGGCTGCTCTTCCTTTTACCAGCCTTTACCTTACCCAAGAGATTTCATTTGCCCCGCACCAGCCATACTGCAGCACCAGCTGACAGCAGATTCCTGCTTTCCAGCCACATTTGCCCTGGGGTGGGTACAGCCAGATGGGCTGGGAGAACTTCATGTGGAACTAGGTCTGACTTCAGCCCAGCCACCCTGCACACTGCCCTAGCCTGCTGCCAGCCATCCCAACTGGTTTCTCAGTATGATTTCACTCATTGCCTGTCCCATTTGGTATAATTGTATCTTTAATAACATAGATGCTACTCTGGCAGTAGGGTGCTCATATCACATTCCTTGTTCTGAGCTAAATGGTTTCAAACAGAAACCAATCAGTGCCATGATTTTTGAACTTTCCTGCTGGAGGATTAAATGCAGATTGCTCGGGATTTGAGAAACGAAATTCCACATATATGATTCTGGAAACCATAGGCCTATACCATATTAATAATGCAGGCAGGAAGGCACCTTAGGCAACTACTTATTTAGTATATATACTAAATAAAGAAGAAACTGTCCTCTAGACAGTTTCTGGGGCACTGGACATCCTGGTCACATAATTTCAGATTACACAAGCAAGCAATTGTGCGTGTTCATATGAAACACAGGCTCTTGTTAATTTTGGTCTACTAGTTTCAATGCTAACTTTGAAGGTTAAAGTATTTGGTTTTTAAAGTGTATAGACAGTAACTGGACAAGTGATCTGAAATACATCAACCCATCAGCAACTAGCATGTCCTGGTAGCATCACAAACCAGGAGGTAGCTCCTGAAGGTGTCCCATCACTGTGAATGGGGTTGTCTGTAACTGAGGTGCCCCAGGCAGCTGTGGATCTTGCTGTGGGTGAAAAGGAGCACCCAAGAAGCACTGGCAGGTACCAGCAGAGCTCCTGCAGTCCCAGCTGATAGTCTCCAACCACTCTCAATCAAGTCAAGGCATTGCCGCGCTTGGAGCTCAAAGAAAACCTTGTGTCACAGCCACCCACTACTGCATTTGTCACCTCCACACAGAGCAAGAATGACCAGCACTAGGGGCTTTTCTATGGGTTCAGCTCAAGAAGGGGACACTGGTCACTGCTAAGTGAATGAGAATGTATCTATGCTGTGAAAACCCTTGAGATCCATTTCTAAAGGTAACTGAAATGGCTGCATTTTCATTCCAATTCCCATTCTTAAGACACACACCTTTTCTCCTTTTTCTTTGTTTTTTTAAGCCTTCCTGATTTCTTTATTTATACCTCAGGTACATGTGGCATGAAGGACTAATCTTAAACATTTACAGCCTGAGGTTGGTTTGCGGTATTTATTTCAACTTATTATATATTATAGAATGTTTTTGATTATATATGACAATCAATTTGCTGGAATTTATAGCTCTCTGACTAATATGCTTTCATGATGTACTTGCCCTTAATTTGTGGATTTTATGGAGAGTTTATTGAGGTTGGATTTCCCGCTTCTCTTTCCACTTGCTCTTTCTTTTTAAATTTCAATTTGTGTAAATGCATGACAGAGAGAGAAAGAGAGAATATGAAAGTTTAACAGTCACAAAAAATAATAGATAGTTTGTCTCACAGAATAAAGCTCCCAGAGCAGTCCCACAGCACCCTGTCCTGGGCTCAGTGACCATTTGGTGGAGATCCCCTCTGCCTTTGAATTTGGTCCCTTAGGACAAACAGAATCTTTTGACCATATTCAGCACCCAAGTTGGGAATTGTATTCAGCATCAGCAGGGAAGAAAAGATCAAGGTGGGGCCAGCCTGGCACAGACTGGGAGGACAGAGCTAGATTTGCCCCTTTTTTGGGAGAGCACACTCCACAGCAGCATCCATCCCCCCCCCCCCTCCCCTGCTTTCTCACTACATCTCAGCTCCCCATCTCTTTGCAAATATCCCTTCTGCCTTTGCCATACATGCTGAGATCAATGAAAGGCATATAGGAACAAAAGAAAGAACATGGACTTGCATTCCATGCCTACATTTTTAAGTTCTTCCCAAACACTAAACACTTTTTAATTTAAACCCCCTGGTTATGGGATTTAGATAGTTCCTGAGCAGTGTTTGTTTGATTTTTCAGACCAGATAAGAAAATGTTTCAGGTTCTCAGCAAACAGGATTTGACACAGTGCTGAAAGGCAAGAAGTCAGAGGAAAGGGGGGTACAGCTCAGCATCTCAGCTTAGATAACGAACGCACAAAGCACAGTAAATAGGCCACAAGTAGAGGCAGATTGTGGCAAGGAAGAGGTAAGAAACCTACTATGAACAGAGCAGGGACCTCAGTCAGTCCCTCCCCAGGCAGTGATTATGGCAGCAATGACTGAAAAGCGTGTAACAGCCATGGCATCTGAGTCTGCCCAGACTACCTTCCTGGGCAGGTACCTTCACAGGGGCTGTCTGGTATGAGATTAAGCTGGACACATCAAAGAAACATCAAGGCAGGTAGAGCTGTGAGCTGGAGGCAGAGGATGACATAAGATGACACCTGATACAAGAGGAGATGAGGCCTACTGGAGCCTGAGGCTGAGCTCTGATGCACTGCCAGAGGGTCAGGGGGATGGACAGAAGCCAGAACAGAGCAGACAAGAGGCATCACCTACTCACCAGTGCAGTGGGTGCTGCGTCAGGATAGATGTGGGGAGCAGACCTTAACTCTGGTCTTCCTCCTCATCTCTTCAAGGATTGTTGCTTCATATGGGCTCAGACAACTGAGGAACTGTACCCAAACTGGCAAAAACAGGAAAAAAAAAAAAGGAGGATAAATGTTCAGAAAAGGGAAAATGTAGGCACTTAGGAGGCTAAGTTTCATTAAAATTTAATAGGTCTGAAGATTTTTTGTGACTGAAATGCTTATAACAACTTTACCAAAGGTATCTTCTGACCTTAGAGAGCACTCAAAATCCAAAGCAACTTAAAATTTAGCAGAGAAAACCAGACTTGCTATAGATCCAAGAGAAGGAGTCTCTAAGGTACAAAAACACCTTAACAGAAAAGATACAAAACCTTTTTTAAAGCTATCCATAGATTTTAAAATTAATTTCTGCTCAAACCTAACATATCTCTGCAGTTCTTTGCAATGGCACCGTCACCATTAAATACGATTGGGCTTTTCCCATAGCCTTGTCACTGCTCACAACACCCTTTCTTTACAGGGTAATTCTGGTTTGAAGTGCTGGTCTTCCCATTAAAACAACAGGAACCATCTGAGAAATCCAGATTTGCTATTAGTCTAATTCAAGATTCATCACCTACTGCCTTTTGAGAGCGAGGAGGGCGCAGCATCCAGATGGGGGAATTTCCAGGGCTGTCCACATATTGCTAAATGCCTTTTGGGTGTTCAACATGACAGGGAAGGGGAAATTATGCAGTCACTGCCTTATCTCATGAACCTTGCTTTTCCCTTTCTGATATCCTCACTGAAAAGATTACACAAAATTACTAGACTGCACAAAGACTATAAAATGCTTTACTTTGCTCAGAAGAGGGATTACGTGTATTTTACCTTACGACACTACAGATCTCATGACACCACAAACTAGGTGAATATTTTGGGACATCTGCACTTCTGAGCTCCTGCCTCAAGCTATTCCTCATTATTTACTGCTAACTAATGAGCAGTCAGGTGGCTGATTCTTTTAACAGAGGGCACCGTTTAGACTGCTCTATACCCTCGAGCACCATTTACCATCTCACACTTTGGTCTGGGCTTTTCATTTAAGCAAATATCTCCCTTCCTTGAAACACTGCTGGATATAACAGATAGAGAGGCAGCCATGTACCAAAATAGACGTATTTCTAAACATTTCCAGCTGCCTTTAGGGCCCATATAGTATATGAGGTGAGATACTGTGAGGTTTCACCATACAGTAAAGAGCAGCCAAAGGGCATTTTCTAAACTTTTTTTTCCTACTGTCTTCCATTTGATGAAAGACTTGTGGTTAAACCTTTATCTTCTATAAACATTTAAAAGTAGGTTACCTTTTATTTTCACGTCTCACTTTTGTTTCATTAGAAGACAGGTTTTACTGCAGTAATTCAGGTGATTGATACCTTGGATCACCTTCAGAAAATAGATGTTAATGATCTGTATCTGTGTCTGCATTCCAGCACAGATGTGAGCGCAGATGTATTTGCATGCAAGATGCCCACGAAGAGGTGCTTCTTTCCAATGGCATTTTTTCTTTGCTTTTACATAAGGCAGCTCCCATGCACGTGGTATGGAAACCTCTAGGAGCAGTATTATTGTCGGGATTGCTCGCGCTCTCTTCTCCTCCTCCACACCTCAGCAAGTATCTCCATGCCATCCAGGCTTACTGATTTTTTTAAACAGCAGACCATTATTGATTCTGTGGCAAACATGTGGTTATGGTTCATCACTAAGAGGGTCCCCAAATAAATTTAAAAAAATTTAAAAAAAAGAAAAAAGCTATTTTTCCTCTGCTTCCTCTGAGGAACTTGGCCATCACAGCTGGTATTCCTAAACTCTCTCTCTGAAAATTTCAGTCACATCCTCACCACAGAGGAAAAAAGAGCAAACACAGAGCCTGCAGTTAAGCAATCATCTTCTGTCATTTTAAGTAGTTATTGCAACTAGCTGCACTTCAAACTCTCACTGCAAAACAGCTCAAGCCTAGCTGGTGACTTGCAGTCGCCGTGCCATCACCAACCATGGCTGCACTGCACATCCAGCAGGCACCACAGGAGATTTTTAAATGTTTACTATTAATAACACTCATCCTATCTCCCAGTGAAGAAACTGTGCAGCAGCTGCTGTACAGGTTGAACAGGAAGGTGGCACTAAAATTTAAGTAATACCTAAAATGTTTCCAAAAGTCAACACCAAATAAGGCTGCACATCTAAATGAACCTTAATTCTTCAGTGAAGTTAAAGTTAATAATTTAATAGTAAACTGTTAAGAAAACTGAAGCTCACACAGGAAAGCTGGAATTATTAAAAGAGCTCAGAAAGGTACAACAACTATTAAATCTCCCTTGTCCTTAATGTTTGGTTTTTTTTTTTTTTTCCTTAGCAACCAGACTCAAAATTCAAAAGATGCCAGAAAACTATGAACCTATTTTAAATGAGCTGTGGAAATCTCCTGCTGTCCTGTGTCTCTCTGTCTGAAGCTATGACCTTCCTGTCCTAGTGTCATGTGTCTGATTGTATAAAGAAATAATTCATAGCGCACTTCTTACATTTTACATAATAATTGATTTTAAATGCTTCATATTCTATTTCACTTATTTAATTCACTTATTAAATTTGAGCCAAAGCAAAAGATGCTTAAAAAGTAATTTTTTAAACCTGAGAGTTTTTACACAACAACAAAACAATGAGAAGTTTACCTGGAGGAAACAGTTATTGGTGCAGATGAGAAAAATTACATCACTTATCTGTTAAAAAGAGATTCCTACCAAAAGCATGAAGCATAAGGAAATTTAGGTACAACAAAACATCTGAAATACACTTTAAATTAGAACAAATCAGCTAGGAGAGTGAAAAAAAATGAGGGAAAAAAAACCCAACTAACTAAAAAGCCCCAAATGCCAAAATCTTCTTGAAACGGATCTGTGAAATGAATAGTTGCTTTTGTTTACTAAATTCTAATACTTCTCTTAAAATAAATAACCCCTTCTTTATAGGAGAGTTATTTCCTAAAAGAGGTAACTCAGTCTGCCACAATGTTAATTTAAAAGGAGAATCTGTTTTGAATGTTATCCTTAGAACTGTGAAAAGCAGATGAGCTCTTTATTTCCAGTAAATCTCATTTTCCTTTCAAATATTCCCTCCAGTGAATAATAATGCCAGAATAACACAAACAAATGGGTGAATCATGATCAGAAGACACAGGGAAAAGAAAATAGACAAAATTTAACTCCAAGACACAAGAGACAGGTGCTTCTGCAAACGAGGTCTGGGATTTCAAACATTAGTCCCTAAAGCAACAGTTCCTGCCTTGTGTTGGGAACTTAGGTTAAGATTAATTAATGGCACTTCACTCTCTTGAATTTTATTTAGAATGTCTTTTAAAAGGCTCTGGAGGGAGATACAGATTTCTCTACTGAAAGAAAAGGAATCTGTAGATTGTCTCCCTGCTACTGTTTAACTTCATCAATTCACAATCTGTAGTTACAGAATGTTCAATTCATCAGCAGACCCAGCCAGGAGGGGCTACAGCCCATTCAGTTAAAACAAGTGTGGGCTGTGGGATCTATAGAATCAGTCTTATCTTGGGCCTTGGGACCTTACAGTGGTTTATAAACTGACTTGGCAGAAATCATATACTCCAGGACAAAACTGTCAAGACCTTTTTCATAATGAAGGAGAAATCTTGCTATTTCAGGAGGAAGAACACCCATCATGGATGATGAGGCATAAACAATGAAACAAAATAAACCTGGATATTTTTGTTTCTTTATTCTGGTGATATCTTTTTATCTGAGATGAGAGAGTTTGAAAATAATAAAACAAAAGGAAAAAAAAAGGAAAAAAAAAGGAAAAAAGGAAAAGAGCCATCCAGTGATCCATATCATTCAGCAACAAGAGAAACAAAAGCACTGCTAGTCAAATTTATGAGCCTTGAGAGATTTTGGCTGAAGTCAATAGAGAAATACCTCCATCAAACACCCCCCCTCTCCCCAGCTAGTCCCTAACTCCTTCCCTCCCACAGTTAAGGAAGGAGCTCAAAATATCCATGTTTTACGATGAGCACAAAGTTTCTCTCTCTCACTCTCTCTCTTTTGGTGCCGATACTGATATCACCCTCAGATAGTGCAGCTGAATATAAAAATATAAGTACTGGCAGCTTTCAGACTCGCCTTTTCATCGAAAACTCGATGGGAAGAGGGAAGCAAGCTGCTGAACTATTCTTAATCTCCCTGGAGGAGATTTTTCACCAGAGCCCAAATCTCTGGAGAGCAGCTCACAGCAGCTGTAATTGCAACAAGGCCCAGGCAGCCATTGCTTGATTTAACACACATTTAACACACACACATCTCGTGCAGGTGTCGAGGTATGGAAACGCTTGTGAGAAGATTAGAGCAAAATGTGGGGAGAGAGTAAAATGGCTGCAAGCAGGGATGCATCCCGACAGTGGATTCCCTGTCTGACCCAGCCAGGAGAGAAAAAGTGCAGCACTCACTAAAGCTGTACTCTCTTCATGTAATTCAAGCCCAAAATGTATTTTTATCTATATGCTTAGCTCTGTATAGGTTTATAGCATTTCCTAAATTGCTTTTTTCCTCTTCTGCATTCAGATCTAAGGTTTCTGACTATCAATTCTTCAGGAAAATTAGCAGAGCTAGCCTCTGCAAAGAATAAGATGGGTAAATGAAACTCTGCACTGAACTGGGTTTTTAATCTGATAGGTACTTTGCTCATGATCAGAAGAATCTTAATCTTATTTACTTTCTATTCATACTAACTGTTTTTAAAAAAAATCTCAGAGTGCAGAACCTGCTTCCTATTGAAATTGAAATAATACATTTCTGTTTGTATCTAGATTAGACCTTATGCTGGAATTCATGCTTTTGTACTGTTCTGAGCAAAAGAGCCTCTGACCTAGTAGTTGTTAGATAAACAACATCACCCACTCCTTGCACATACATATAGAAATTAAAAAAATATAAAATAATGGGCTTGTCTGGTCTTTACTTTAAACCTTTAGTTTTGCATCAGTGACTCACAGTGATGTACATTTCCACAGTGAACCCAGTCCTGTTAAATGTCCAATTTCTGGTGCCAAGTCATTAATCAAAACTAAAAAGCAGTAGTTTTTTCAAAAATAATTGGCTTCTGTCTGAAGTTGTGTTAGATCTTCTTTAATGGATAGTCTTTCAGCTTCCTATTGTCATCAATCTCCTTTAGAAACATCTCTTCAAAGAAACATTTTACTAAAACACTGAAGTCTTCATCTCTCATTGTTGCTGATCTTTGCTGGCTTCATAGTGTAACCAGGAATTAATTCTTTAATTTCCCTGTAAGGAAGGGAGAGGTTCTGCATTTTTTGCACACAGAGAAGGGAGATTGACACTCATGAGCTAGAAACGCAGTTGGCAGTGGCAAAGCCAAGTGAAGGCTCCTTGTTGCCAGCAGGAAAATTAAAGTGTTAACATTAGTTCTGTCATAAGATATTAAACCATTCCTTGGTTTAGACCACTGCTATCCTGCTGAAAGGCCGAATCAGCTCAACTATTAGGCATGAGAAAACTCAGCACAGGACCGCATGTGTTGCAGGGAAGAAAAGCCCTGCCATACTTTGCTTCCCTCCTGCAACAAACTATTAACTTGCTGAGGGAAAAGGCAGGTCTTGCTGCTGAGATGATGACCCAAGTCCAGAGAGGCAACTGTATTCCCACCTTGAAGCCGAGTCTGATAAAATAAACTTCCTAAACCCTGCCACTTAGCAACAACCCTGTACTACACCCTACACTATTACACATTTCTGATCATCCCCACTGCAAGCTGCAGCACGAAAGTCCAAATGTTAGTCATATGGCATCAGTCCTTTCCTTGTCATTGTCATTACAGTTAGATGAGATGCTCTGAGACATCTTTCCTGTGGCTCTGAACTTTGTCTTGGGTATGGTTGGACAGTGCCCACACTCATTTTGGCTAGCAGGAGACTGGGGACAACAGAGAGCCAACCTGCCAAGAAAAACCTCCTTTGTAAAAGATCAGCTGGGCATTGCCTGCTCCTGCCAGAGCCTAAGCAGTTTGCCTGTGGAGGCAAAGTCATGCTGGCAGGTGGTGGCTGCAAGGAAACATCGTGACATTGCTCGATGACTGTGCCACCACTCTGGGGCTGGTCTAGAGAACACTGAAGGCAAGGGGCACCACAGCTGCAAGTTAAATGCAAACTGTTTTCTGATTTTCTAACCAAGATATCTTATAGTAATGAACAGTTCACTAAAATTCCTAGCATAGTTTCCCCAATTAATTATTGATTATTGCACATAAAGTTTTATACAGCAATGCATGGTGGTCCCACAAAGTAATATTTATGTTTTAACACAGGCTTAAACATTTGGGCTAGGAAAATTTTGTCTCATTTTGAGTCACATTTTGAAGACTTATACACCAGCTTTCTCCCTGGAAAAAAACATTCAGAAGTGGAGTCATTAGTTACATTCTTTGCAAGTGTATGATTTCCACTTCTCTCTACCTGCCGAGACAAGCACACAAGTTTTCACATTGCTGAATGAAGCCACTTGACATAAGCCTTTCTGGCAAAACTCCATCCACATACAAATAAAAAGCTCAATCTCATTATAAAGGAAAAAAAATAACACTGATTTTTGAGCGATTAGTAGTATACACTCCATTAAAAAGCATGAGTTCAGATTACATCTGTGACACGCTGCATCTGTAGGGTAAAAAGGGACACCAGACTGCAATTGTATTTTAAATCCTAACAGCACCTTTAAAAACTTTGAGGGCTCTTCTTGTCGATCCTGGGCAGCATCAGAGGCCAACAGGGCTCTGACACTTCTATATATACTACCTCAAGGAAAACAACACTTTCAGTCCCACCTATCTGCTCTGTTCTGCAACAGCTTATCCTCAGAAAGGGGCTCTTTAATCAGTATTTGTCAAGCCCTAACCTCCTGCAACAGGGGCCCACCAGCATAGGTACAATCAAAATAATGCATTAGTACATCTAGACAAATGAGTTCCTCCTTTTCCTTCAGCAGTGTCATCTTGGCTTGTGCACTCCCTTCAGAGATGCTAACAACTGGCAGCTCTGCTCAGGGAGATCACTGATCTAATTTATTTTTCCTTCCCCCTTTAGGGAATGCTATCACAATGCTCTAAGATCATTGCCTTGTACATCTCACTCCCCTCCCATGATGAAATGGCTCTGAAATGTCACCACCTGATCTGCGGGGGAAGCTGCACCCTCACAAGCCCTTCCATTAACTATTCCTGTTGACAGCTCGTTGTTTCCTCAGCGAGCTGTCTCTGCTTACCCAAGGGGATACTTCTACAGGACCTTCATCACTGGCTTTTAACAGCCTTGTAATCACAACTCACAGCAGACTGGTTGACAAACTCCTGTTTTATCAATATTTTACCCTCAATACCAGCTTTTCTATGATGTTGCTCAGCCCTAACTCAGGGACACTATTCCCATGCCATGTCTCAATGTATCTAGGGCTTAGCAGCAAGAAATGTGTTTGGGAACCTAAATAGCCCCACCTCTGAGGCCTCGGCGGATGCTATTTCTTCTCCTCATTTTTCTGGCACTTGGAAGGCTTTCACAAGATGGAGAAAACTTTACAGGTTTGTGCTTGTTCTCAGTGTGTGTTTGTTCAGCAATAGCTCCTTGTAAATGGCTGGTTTGGGGCTGTATTTGAACTGGAAAACATCTCAGAGCAGTTGGATGGAAAACATCTTACCGGCAAGTGCAGTCACCTGGAGGAGGAGTTGCTCTCTGGGGCCACCACACCAGCCTTTCTTAGCAGGATAATGTCGATGATGTCTGAAAAACCAGAATCCATAAGAAAAGAAAAGAAATCCTGTGTTTGTTATTGTTCCTACACACTGTGGCAATTTTTTGTGGCATGCAATACTTCCCACCCTTGTGTTCATGCATTCTTCCACACTGCCTCCTCTCTTTGGGGTGACTTGTCTATTGCAGCTTGGAGAAGTAACATTTAAAAATCTAAATATTACTTCCTTCCCCAGTGTAATTTTCTGCCTTCAGACAGGCTGTGTGTATGAACTCCCACTGCAGCACCTTTGTACCACCCATTACCTCTTGGCAGGGCTGTTGGGCATCACCTGCTTTGATGGAACAGGGCTGGTGGCTTTACAGCTCTCCTCCTGATGAAGTACAGCTTTCCTATTTCTCACACTAACACTAGAAACCTGATAGCTTGTATGCCAGTGGAAAAACTGTCCTTTCCAAGATAACATATTCTCCATCTTCACGCAGAGTATTTCCTTCAAAGATCAATTCAGAAAACCAGATTTTCTTAGCCTATGAGATGTTCGCCAGACCTTACTTCTGCATAAGCCTTATCAAGCCTAATTTTACATTTTGCCATACTTACGTCCAATTTTACCATGGCAAATACACACTAGAATATTTATTAACATACTAGCCTTTTATGTTCCAAGACAAAAATAATTATCTTGCTCAGGAATATGCATTAATTTTCCTTTTCTCTTTTCCCTATAAATATATAGACAGATTCAGCATAAGGGAAACAAAAGCTCTTTCACTTAAAAAAAAAAAAATTCTTTAAAATTATACCTAAAACCCCCATGACTGTACATACACTACAGAGCAATGCAGGCACTTGTTCATTAATCTCTTGCTGCTTATTAAAATGCATCATGAGTTTCAAAAACCTGATGATTGAAAACAATGCATTTACCTAAATTCACCGTATGAAATGACTAAAAGTAGGGACATTGAAGGTATTCATTGTTATTTCACATTTTTGTATTTAGTCACTCATATTACGTGCTAGCTCAGAGAATACTTCTATATAAAATATTCATATGTCTATATATAGATGTATTTATGTATATAGGCACTTATGTATGTATAAAAGATAAGCACGATGTAATGAAGACTACATCTAAAGAAGCCTTGGCAGCTGTAGAAGGCAGGTGTTTTCCATGGCTCCCTGTGAAAGAGCACACTGCCGTTAACAATGCTGTGAAAGACTGCCTGTAGACCAGAAACATATGCATCAACAGAAGATTACAGCCATGACAGACCTGCAGGTATATGGGTAAAAACACAAGGCTAAACATCAGTGCACTCAACCCTACATCTAAAAGCATCTTTGAACAAAGAAGTTGCTGTCTAGAATGATATACACACCGGCAACGTGGGAGCTGCAAACATTGCTACTTCCGCTCTGGAATGAAATCAAAGGCGAAGGGCCAGATTCCTAAAAGGCAACGTTCAGTCTCCCACTTTTCCTCTTAGGTTACATCCAAGAGAAAGTAAGGCACAGGATCACATTCTGGTCTTCCAGCCATATGAAAGGCTCCATTGAATCAATGTGTAAAACTCAGCAGTTCCCCACCATGTAATTTTCTATATAACATTTGTGCCATTTCCCACTGGAATTAACAGTAACCCTGAAAATCTCCTGAATCTGAGGCTTGCACTGCAGAGAGGATGCACAGCTGCAGAGGGAGCAGGGTGAGAGGGAAGTCTTGTCATACCCAGTGTTCTCCTGGCACAGAGCCCTGCCTTATGCCCACTTGGTGGTGTTGGCTGCAGCACTTTCTGATCTGGGATCAGGGTATGCCAATTATAACTTCCTAGTAAAAATAAATGGATAGACTAAAACCAAAAAAAAAGTGAACACATTCACCCCGGTTAAGTAGCCTGATAAACCGTGGTATTTTGCACATTTGGCCCGCAGCAGAGAATCGGGCAATAATTTTATCAGGGAAACACAATCCTGGAAAAGCAGCCTAGCCTCACAAACCAGGCTGCCCTGTCTCACCAGGCTCAGCTCTGCCCTCCAAAGCCAGTTACTGCTCCTACCTAGGCTTAGGCCTGACTTTTTATAGTCAAGGATAACATACTGCACATCAGAAATGATGTACAATATGCCTAGCATTCCAAGTCTGGAAGTCAGCAATAGCATGATTCCACCAGTAATTGTGGCTCTTCCTGAAAAATTATAGTATTTTCTTTGATATATTTGAAAAAATTAAATAATCAGGCTCCTTCTACCAAAGTTAAAAGCACCTCCCTCAGGAAACTCTTTTAAACCCAAGAAAACAGCAAATGCAAAATATTTTCAGGTGAGTGGGTTTTATTTATGGTTCTAGCAATTTAACTAAAAACTAGAGACTGCAGCCATATCATAATGCTCATAGTTTCCTTCTATTTTTACCTGGATAGGCTCTAATCGCATATGCAACATCTGTTGATACTCTGGCATGACTGGCAAGACACCAAAATAACCATGTTCTGCATAACAAACTATTGTGGTTTTCATCTCTCTCCTGGTCTCTCTGCTCCAGCACACAAAACCACAGCAAACTCTGCCTGCCTGCCTGCCAGGGTGTGAGTGAGATCAGAAAATGCCCCTTCAAGGGTGTGATAGAAACCAGAATTGCATGATTATGGTGTGCTTTCAAAAATATGTCTTTGGGCAATTTTCAGTTCCTGTATGAAAAGAGCAGGATTAGACAATAAAAAACTAAACCACAACCAGAGCAGCAGAGTCAAATACCAAACCCTTTTGGGCACAAATTCAGAAGCACTTAGAGAGAACATAGACAACTCCCTTCAGATTTCTAAAATACATCATTTGAAGCCCTTGGTTAAGCACAGATTTGTTTACAGGTTTGGCAGGAGCCAGAACCACCCTTGCAATGTGTTCTAGGTAGGCTGGGAGTGACTGCCTGGCTCCTATGGGGTTTGCAATCAGAGCAGAGGAAGCAGAAAAGGAGAGCAGTGGGAAGAAGAAGCCGAGGTCTGGAGCTAAAGTGGCTTTTTAAAGAGTGCACAGCAGGCCAGAGCTCAAAGGAAATCACATCACCATAGTGGAGCTTTTTACCTCTGGGTTTTCCAGAGTTCATGGCCAAAAGCAATGTCAGTGCTGCTCAGACTCTCAGTCTCCTATTTCTTTCATCCTTTCCATTCCCTTGCCTTCTCCCTGTTCTGTAGAGCTGACATTTCACAGTAGGTGAAGTGAAGGTTCTCCCACCCCCCTGGGGAGCAGCTAAGATCTCTACCACCCCGTCCGGGCTGCCCAGCCCTGCTGCCTCTCTCCCTCCTCCCTGGAGGTGGCGATCAAGGAGAGACCTCCTGAGGCTGGAACTCCAGCGTGAGACCTCGCTGCAGGGGCGGAGGTGTCTGTGCACACCGCAAACCCGCACTGCCACCTCCACTGTCACCAGCCATCTCCCTGGTCCTGAGGAACAGGGAATGCAAAGCTGCCAGGTTAACCAAATGCTGAGGGAATACAGGGACGCATAACACAGACATACTTAACCTGCTGGTTAAGGTCGGTACAGTTAACTGAAAAGCAAAGACAAAGGATGTTGTCATGCACGTGTATTTTCAACTTATGACTCACTCCAGTTCTTTTTCCTTCGCCAACCTTTTAAGTTTCAAAAGGGGAAAAAAAAAAAAAAAAAAAAAAAAAAAAAAAAAAAAAGCAAAGCAGCTCCCCCAGGGGAGAAGAACAAAGTACAGGGTACATGATGAGGAAAATAATGTGCTTTCCTGTTGCTGAAAAATATCTTAGACATTTGGATTACTTCAGTTTCTCCTCAAAATTAATGCAGATGCTGCTGACCGTTTCCCTTTTATACTGATTAGCTTTTTCCAGGAAGCATTTTTTTTCTCCCCCAACACACTCCTTTCCTTCCTGAAGAAGCCTGGTTCATGCTAAAGGATGTTTCTGTCAGAATGAAGTCAGTGGGTTATTTTTAAGAGAAAAATCTTGTGTAGAAAGTGACTTTCGAAGACTCATGACAAAAAGTAGCTTGTGAAAAAAACCCCAAAGCTGTAAAAAAACTTTTCTTCCTTATTTTTTTTTAAAATATGAGTTTTATTTCATGAAGGACAGGGCTTTTTAAAGCTTTAAATAAATGCAATTGCATGTGCTCATCCCACTCAGAAAATATTTCTACCAAGTACAGAAAAATGTTTTGATAAGGCAACAAGCAGCAAGTAACTCCCATCATTGTAAAGGACTTTGTCCTGTGCACTGGGTGTGTTGGTTCCTGCTTTGGACTGAGATTTCCCATATTTGTGTTTGGTAAAACTGGAATAGGAGCACAAACCAATTTGTGCCGTCTTGACAGAACTTGCTGGCCCTATTTCTGTGTGTCTTTCACAACATCATTACCAGAATCAACTCTAGCCAAACTTGGTGAAGTGGGTAACATCAGCAATAGTATTCAATAAAGGAAACATAGTAAATAACCTGAAAACTGAGATCTATATAACTCTTGATGTAAAATCAAATACATCTTCTGGGAAAGAACTTAAGCACAGGCACCTGCTTTACACAGAGGGATTAAAAGGGTAACACAAATCTTAGGAACATATTTTGTATCCTGAAATTACAATTAATAAAGGCACATTGCACGTTAATTAAGGATGCATAAATATTTATTACATGCAAATATTTACAAGACCTACTGCTGCAAAACACAGGGTTTCTGGCTGCATGTCAGTGCTAAGCTTCCCTTGACTTTACCAGATGAAAGATCAGATCCTAAATTTAAATTAAATTTTAATTGGTGAAATTATCCTAGGGGAAAAGAGGCTCTTGAGGACAAGGGAGGGCTACTGAGAGAGGTGGGACAACTCTGTGAGGTGATTTCCAAATTAAAATTACTATTTTTCTAAAACCTGAAACACAGCTGAAAACTCAGCCCTGAAATTTAAGAAAATCACCCCTGTATCCATCAAACTGCCAAAAGGCTACAGCGCCCAGGCAAGGCTAGATGTCCTTTTTGTCCATAATCAATACATAGTCTTGTTCCCTCGCTTAATGGTTAGGCTCAAAACAAGAAGCCCCACCCTCACCAAGGAACAGGATGGTCTGGAGAGTGAACCTTTTGCTTCCCAGTTAAAGCAACAAAATCCAATTTGCTTGTCCAGCTGTGACCAAAGTCTTTAATAAATTAGCAAACAGCCACACACAGCAGTCTTTTAGCACGATATTTACTCCATTCCTTGCTAGTTATTTCCAGGCACCACAAAACCTATCTCTCAGGAGTATCTTTGCCAACAAAACACACCTGCTGTAGGTTGAAAAGGAAGAAGTCTGTCAGGCTCCTGTAAGTGCCTAAAGAAAGTTAAAGCAAGCAGTGAGTCAGTGTGGGACAGATCTTTCTGCTCTTTATATTCTCTATTTGCCGCACAGAAAACTCATCGCCTTCAAGTTCCTGAACTAACACCTTCACTGCTAATCGCATTCACCAGTGATATGATATAGCTGTAAAAATAATGTCCAACTGACACTGCCTTGGTTTGGTATTTCTTACCCAAGTAAAGCATGTGATGCAAAAATCACATTTCCTTGCATGCTTCAGAGGTCCATGAGTGTCTGTGTGCACACACATCCACACGCACAACTGTGCATGGGGGCCATCTGTCACAATCAGTTTCTTAAACTTAAAAACATGATTAACTTAGAGACAGGAAGGAGCCTCAGGAGCAAGGGGGGGAGAAATTGCTAAGATAATTGTTTTACTCTAAGTAACCTGACAATCTCTCCTTCTTTGGCATTTTTTAATAATTTAGAAATACATGAGAATTTAGAGAACATGATGAGGCAACTTGCATGACTAGTGTCACCGGTTTAGAGTTTCTCCAAGCAGCTGAATTTATAATGCTGTAGGGTAGAATAACTTTATTTTTTATGCTTAGCTTATAACTATGGAAAATCCTTAATAAGCATACTTCCTCCTAGCACACAGTATCTATCCAATCTATCCTGAAGCATGAACACTGACCCATATTCTTCCTTTTAAAAATGGCAACAGTCCAAAGACTTTTCCACTCCTATAGTTTTGGGGTTTGGTTCAGTCTGAATTTAGGAGCTAATTTCTCCTAAAATTACTACCAAAATATTACAGATTCTCAGAGAAAAGATGCTTGTGAACTAGACACATTGCCATGAACCATTTACTTACCTGCTGAATTTGTTACAAACCTGGGTGGGAAAAGGTTGTATCACCAGTACAAGACACAGCAATGTGATAATCCAGCACCAAGCTCTACAACAGTATGTGTAGATCCATTCCATGGCTCCAGTCAAGTTAAAGGGACCTTTCAAAGACAAGGAGAAAGAAAACAAGAAAAAAAGTTTGTTTATCCAGCATGTGAGCAAGTCACAGCAGGACTGCACAAACACACCAGATGACACGGTCAGCAGGGAAGGAAATACCCAGAGTACAGCCCTCGGTGAGCCAAGATTATCTATTAATCTAAGATTGTGGAAAACAGAAAATATGATCACAACCCCTACTTGAAAGGAGGGAAAAAATACTGAACTCTGGTAATTCCACCCTGTTCAGTGAACCTTTATTTCTTCACTTAAATCTTTGATAAAATAAGAAAGTTTGTTGCTGGTGTCTGTTTGACTGCCCTTAATCAAAGGCATTGAGTGGATTTCTTAATGGCATTTCAGTAAATAGTGCAGTGAAACAGCAGTAAATTAGACCTCAAGCAGTCAGAAACCTGATTAGCAGATACAGATCTTTATGTACATATTTAGTTCCTTTCACTTAAAAAAATATCCCAACATTTTCTTCCACCATCCTGGAATCACCTTCATTTACTTTGCTAAAATTAATATTAAAATTTATAAAATCCAAGGAGTCATATATCTATCTATCTTCAAGTTTTACTAAGAGGTTAATAATTGAAATTTGCAGACCTGTAAAGGAAGTCTTAAAACATTATTATGATTGAAGAATCTCTCAGTACAGTTTTTCCACAACAGGCTTTTGTTATTGTAACAGCCAGAGTCAGTACCCAGTTCCTGAGTCCAGACTAAGCTTGCGAGCAGCTGAGCCAGATTGGACTGGAGGTGCTTTGCACATTTCCAGCAAACACTTCACACTTTTTAGAGTTGGGCTTTTACATTTGAAACAATTTTGAGAAAATTGGAAGTTAAGGAAATATTGTTCATACATATAGTTGAGCTATGGGCTTCACCCCAGGATCCTTTTACAGGAATCCCTCTGGATGTCTTAATAAATTTGAAGAAGCTTTCATTACAGGATTGTCCTATTTGATGAGAGACATTTATCTTATAATCAATGTGTAATTATGCTCAGTTCTTCTCCAGAAACTCTAAAAGGTGACATAGTGTTTAAATGTTTCATAGAACATAATTCCCTGAATTACACTGAAGAAAAAGTATATTTGTTTCAAGAAATGCATGTGGGATTTTATTCAGCTTTAAATTGTAAAATTAAAAATATTTATTAATCTTAATATCAGAGCAGGCAAAGTTGTTTAAATATTTAGCTTTCAAATATTTTGATAACTGCATTAGTAACAATAACATTTTATTATGGTTTAATGTTTCCAAATTTAATGATTTTTAATTGTCTCAAGTTCTCATAATGTTTAACCTCACAACATTGTGTCAGTTAAGACTTCCTTGGGATTGACATGAATGATGTGGACTGAGATTAAAAAAGACAGGATTAGACATTTAATAGGATTTTAAACAAAAAGGGGTTGTGGATATTTCTAGGAGAGATAATAAAGAATAAATTAATATAGACAAGGTGATTCACACATATCATTAAAACATTCTGGGGGAAAAAAATCCTTCATAACAACACATTCTTATTCATAGCCAGATATATTTTGTGGTTTATGTAATTCTGTAATTTTCACTCTTATAACTTCTTTGGAAGCTGTAGCAACTGCAGCTAAAACAATTAAAATTCAGTATGAGCTCCTCACTTCTGGCACTGGAGCCAAACTCTGGTCTCAGCAACGTATTTACATTGTTTGTGTAAGCCTACGGGAATTTTACTGGAGAAAATGGTAAATTTTCTGTGTTTAAAAGCCAAGCTGAGAACAGAATCTGGTCCCACACAGGTTTGGTGTATAACAGCTAGAGTCTATAGGTGTGTTGCTGCTACTGGTACCAATACCCACCCCCCTCTGCCTCTGTTTTTGACACTCTTCAGTGTCACACCACAAGATTCCCCCAGAGCCTTCTCCCAGCAGGAGAAGACTTTTTCACTCAGTTTAATGGGGACAATCTCAGCCCTCCATCCTCAAAGGGGACAGAATAATACCTCAATGTTGCAATTCCTCACCTTCAGGTTCCTCCATTATTTAATTGATTTTATTTTACTTATTTTTTCAGACTGATTGACTGTCACCTTAAGGGCGTCCAGAGCTGAAGGCTCCATTTGCTATGAGTCACTTTTTCAAAATTAGAGGAATCTTCTGGAACAAGCTGCTTATACCATTATTATAATAAATTCCAAAAACACAAAGTCCAGCAAGGAAACAAAAGGGAGGAAAATGCAAACAATATTTTGTTAAAACTGACTGCTTTTAAGAAGAGCATTTTTA
Organism: Certhia americana; assembly: GCA_018697195.1. NCBI lineage: Eukaryota > Metazoa > Chordata > Aves > Passeriformes > Certhiidae > Certhia > Certhia americana. The sequence goes on along the minus strand of CM031859.1, from coordinate 85,821,912 downwards.
CAAGTAGTATAAGAAGCAATGAAAAGGTTCTCACCAGATTTCAGTGAAATATCTCTGGGGAAAATCCATTAGAAATACATTTGCAATCAGTCCAGTGTCAAATTTCTACTGTAAATATGGCAATTAAGAAGGTCAAGTTACCCAAAGTTGTGTAAGAGTGAAATGAGCAGTTCAAAAGGAATTTATGTTGTGAGTATTTTGTATACAATTTGTGTCTTTTACTCTCTGTTAAAAGACATCACACATTTTCTTATATGTTTGATACAGGATATGATATTCACAGTAACAGGCTACTGAAATAATGACCCTTCCTTAACTCCATGCAAACTCTTTGGAATTGTGCTTGAATCGAATGCACTGATTAGCTGGGAGCTGAATCCATGCCAGTAAGAGAATGGCTGTAAATTGTTGGAGGAGTGTAAATGACACCCACACCACTTGTGGAGCAGAGAAAAATATGTAACTTGAGATTATGAAGTGTCCTGCTGTGACATAAATGGAGTGGAAAGGCACTTAGTCCAGAGAGGACCATAAATGGTTTAAAGCCAAAAAATACCCAAGTAATGTGTATGGGTAGAAAGTGATTAAGGAGGTGACAAAAGTGAAGGTGGCTATCTAACCTCTAGTGCTCTGGGGTTTCATAACAAAGCTTCATCTGCACAGGCTGTGATGCACAGCCACAGCTGTGCTGAGAAATATATTTGGAGAAGTGCATAGTGAATGGGAGCTATGAACTCTCCTGAACTTAAGCTTTCACCCTGATAAAGCTTTTCTGACCCAAGATCAGTGCATCACAGCACCACACTCTACCAGTGGAGGAGATGCTGCTAACACAGTGTTGTGGCACAGAGGGCTAAGATGTGCATCTCTTGGCTTGTGTACAGCTCTGAAGCAGTGCTTGTGTGCACATACACAAGTCAGGAGAGGCAGCATCTCACACCAGGGACAGCTCTGCTGTGGTACAGCCCCAGGACTGCAGCAGAGCTGTTCCTCCAGGCAGCAAGTGGCAGCCAGTGCATGAACAGACAATGCCCTGTCCCCTTCAAAAGCAGCACCTGGGAGAGGATCAACAGCTGAGTGAAAAAAAAATTATGTCAGAGACATGAAGAATAAATAGCAAGCCTGAAAAAGGTGGTGTTAGGAAAACAGAAATGGAACACAAAACTATACTGGGAGGGGAAAAGCAAACAGCTTGCTGCTATCATGAAGGCACAAAATATTGTTTGCATTTTCCTCTCTTTTGTTTCCTTGCCGGACTTTGTGTTTTTGGAATTTATTATAATAATGGTATAAGCAGCTTGTTCCAGGAGATTCCTCTAATTTTGAAAAAGTGACTCATAGCAAATGGAGCCTTCAGCTCTGGACGCCCTTAAGGTGACAGTCAATCAATTTCCAGGGAGCAAATGGTAACCAGCCTCAAAGGACAGCTTCCAAAGACAAGGTGCCTGCAGAGGCCACAAAGTGAAGGAGACGAGGAAACTCCCATCTATTGCTTCCATGCACAGTCACCAGGGTCTAAGGACTTTTGATTTTGTGCACAGAGACCAACCCTAAGGACTGGAGGGAAGCATGGAAATGTCTCCTGTAGATATTTTGTTTATCTGTTCTCCACCATAGTGTCTTCAAAGCATTTCAGAGATGATAAAAGTTTAGTCTCACAGTGGAAGCAACACACCAGTGTTATTGCCATCCTGCAGGAAGACAGAGAGGGAATATGTTACTTGCCCATGCATCAAAGGATGCCTGATGCAGAGCAAGGAAGTGAGCTCAAGTTTCCTATGTCTCTCCTTCATATTCATATGCTGCTTTGTCCTTTTCTGCTTCTCTCTCATCCCTTGTGAATGGCCAATGACTGGAAATGTGCCACTTCTGTGCTCAGAAATACAATCATGAGGGTAAACAGAGAGAGCCACAGATGAGTCCAGTCTCAGTTCCATTTAAATCCATGACTAAAGAAACTTAGCAGAGCTTACTAAGTACTAAGAGCCATGATTCATTTTGGAGAGGGAACAATGTCAACCAGAAAGACAGACCCCAAGCTTTACCATCAAGTCAACAGCAAACTAGAGGTAAATAATTAAAAATATATAGACAACAAATTATATTAAGGAGGAATAGATAGTAATTTGTAATAATTCAAAGTTATAAAATGAAAAATTAGATATACGGGACCTGTCTTCCTGTAGATCTAACCTTATGGTCTTGAGGGGAAATGCAATTTTTCGGCTCTCTCCTCATATAACTGTAAGGAATTAACTTTGAGTTTTCATACTCCTTTCCATTCCCTTCTTCACTCACACAAATGCCCTTCTCCATAGAAAGATCATGTGCAGCTTCAGGAAAATCATGAAACTCAGGAAGTTAATTATTCTTTTAATGTATTTCTACTGCTTTAATTTTGCTGAGGCAAAGAAAAAAAATCACAACTCCCTTGCTTCCTTGGAAATTAATCCTGCTGACTGCTAGCAAGTCTGTCATCCCCACTGGCTTTAAACATCATCCACATTGTTCTGTATTGATACACATAACCTTTTGCTTCCCAAACTTATGCCCATATGTTTAGATGCTAAACTTTCCTTCAAACTCGTTATACAGGCAAACAGTGCAGGAGATGAAAGTAACATCTTAATTAGCAGTGTCACTGACACATTTCCTACTAGAAAATCTTCCACTGAACCAAAAATTTCCCATATGCTTCTTTATATTGATTTGCACCTGTTATCAATTCTGTGCCAGCAGAAATACCTGAAAAGAGTATGAACTAAAAATGTAGAGTTTCTGGTGAAACCAAAACCTTTGAGAGCATGTCACAGTGACTACCACCTGCCACCCACTCAGGGACAGTTATCAGCATCCTCTTGCAAGCCCAAGGCAACCTCTTGCAGGCCAAATAGATGAAGTCTGACCAACACTGTTCCAGTGCGTCTCTTGAGTAAGAAAATATTAGATCAAATGTATCTCTAGAGAGAGTAGGACTAGATGGGCGCTGCCAAAGGAGCTCTAGCTAAATGTTGTATTGACCAAAAACTCAATGGCCCAAGGCTCAGTAAAAACCAATAGCTAATGATCTGCCTTCTGCAGAAAGAGTTCTCAGAAAAGGAGAAAACAGAACAAGCATTTGAAAATCACAAGCTGCAAGAAGCAGCATCAGGCTGTGCCAGGTAAGTGCAAGGTTTCTCTTTTCACTGCTCTCCCCAAAGCATAAACATCAATCTGTTCAGTAAATGGTGTGAGCCCAGAAGTCTGAGAAAGGTTTTTGCCATCCCATGTTTTAATTCCCTTTTGTTGGTCATGAGGCAAACACAACACACCCAAACAGCATATCCACCACCTTCCTTGTAAAATTGGTGTGCATCAGCTGCCTGGGTCAGGCTGCCTCACCCTGCTCCACCTGTCTTTGCTTTCCTCCTTCTTGGTGCTAGGAAGGGTGTTTGCTTATTCCCTGCTGCTGAATGTGTCAGCTGAATGCAACACCACTGCCTACTTTCACTATGGTGAATATAGTCGGGATCTCTTCAAAAAAGACATGTTCAGGGGTCTTGCATCACAAGTTTTTGCTTTGTCACATTGACTCTCCATACATTTGGTGACACCCTCACTTGCTTCACGTCAGTGAAGACAACTGTCCTATGTCAGTGGAGGCTACCTCATCCTTCACTAGCACCATTCTGCCCTTGTGCTCTGCTAAAGACCTGTCAGAATCTGACCCTGGAATCTTTTTCAGTAGAAGCTTGATTGTGTTAGCACTTACTGGTACCAGTCTGGAGACTGGGAATAACGTGGCTTGGCAGTGCCACTTTAGGGATGAACAAGCCGTGGCTCAGTCAGGTCATGTTATACCTGCTGTATCTAATGAAATGCAATCAAAGCACACAGCCTTCTGCTCAGGTACACCCAGTAGTACAGCCATCATGTTAAAGCAGAGTTATATTCTGGAATACACTTGTAGCTTCTCTTAGCCAAGGCAAACAAAACCACCTACTTTGCTTCAGGAGCCAGTTTTTCCTAGACCATCAACACAGGCCACTTCACTTGGTTTATATTTCTAACACCAGAGATAGGGCTGAATGACTTCTTCAGTGACTGTTATTTGAGGCCAGTAAAAAGCATTTTTGGCCTTTATCTAAGGTTTTCCAATCCTTAAATTACCTTAGTATGTTCTTTCCTACACATTTTCCTGTAACAAAATTCCTATCTTCAGGCCCTAAGTCCCATCCTCTGCAGGTCCAACATGAGTCCTCATCTAACTTGAACTGGGAGTGGCAGATAGTCACATACATACATGTGAACTGTTTAGTACAAGTCTTCTGTAACACAAAAGCTCTCCCTGACTTGTTATTTAGTGTGCAAATAATACCTGTGTGGCTCAAAAGAACCCCCATATTTCCATGAAGGAGAGAAGTGACAGAAGTTTGCATGAGTAAGCATCAGCTACGTGAGCACTTCGACTACTGCTTTTTTAGTAGCTCATACACACCTAGTCTCCAATTTTATTAGAGAAAATTTTATTCCCAACCACTCTGCTGATGGCACTCTCTCTATGAAACTAAATCTTAGACACATTTTCAGTAACTAATGTATTTCCCTGCCTCTCTTTTCGTAAATTGCAGTTTTCAAGTTATCATTTACTACTAGTTTTCATTTTCTGAAGACTGCCATATAAGATTAGGTCTCCTCTTAACCAAGTCATGATGATTTTCTCTGGTATTGCACAAGTGTGGTCTTACTTCATGCACCTGTATTCAACACAGAATTTAAAATGTCCATTTACTCTCAGATGAAAGTCCTTTTCTTGCTGCAACACTGCTTGCTGCTCCTATGAAGAACTCCTTTGGAATTTTAAGTATTTTGTCATCAACCATTTACCATGCTATGCTTATTCTGATATCAGTTGTTTTCTGTTGCCTTTGAAACAGGATTTTAATCTCAGATATCCTCTATAATCCTGACTTTTTCTATTAGACCTTGAGTTACCTTGTGTCTTACCAAGAATACACACTACATCTATGGGAAGAAAACCAGGCATTACACCTAGATGGACCCCTCATGTGAGCACATCCACCATCAGTTTAAATGTAGCCTTAGCTTCCCAAATGAAGCTCTTAACCTTAGATCAGTTACACTGATTTTTCGCTTTCGTTTTCATAATATCCATTTGTACATTGTTCCCATTGTTGGGAGGAGAGATACTGTGGAATGCAGCACTCCCCAGATGTGTGCTATACAGAGCAATGGTTAGCCTTCTCTACCCAAGTTATATCAAACCCATGAAAGAGATGAGAAAGGAAGCCAGCAAAAAGGTTATCTTTGAATTATCTTCCCTCACCAGGGCACCTGTTGCCTAAAGCTCCAGCAAAGTGTTGTTTAAGTTGCTTCAGCTACCCTCTGTGTTTCTGGAGAGTTCCCATTTCTGATGGGTTTAAAGAACTCCATGCTTTCACCCAGGTTTTTTGTCAGCACATTTTACACCTGGAATCAGTGCAGGTAACCATGCCCTGCCCTGCAGTGTGACTGAGCCCCTTGGTCTGTATGTGATGTCTGACAAGTCACCAATCTGCAGCCTCTGCTCCTGCCCAGCATCACATTGAGCTCCAGGCAGCTCACATCAGAAGGGGCAGAGTGCATCTCCATCACCAAAAGGGCTTCACCCAGCATCCCGCAGCAAAAAACTTCCATGCAAATCAGGTTCATGTATCTTTGCTCCCACGGTAATTGGAATTTAAACTACATAAAGCCTCACATCTGTGTCAACAAAACTGAAAACCAGGTTAGAACAGTGTACTTTAAAAATGCCCCCTGAAGAGGTGAGCAATGTTCCAGTCTTCACACTTGCAGTCTAGTGATCCAGGAATCCTAGGGTTAGTTTTGTGATCTGGGAGGCCAATGAGATAGTGTTTTACTTAAGACTTGACTTTATTTTTTAATGCTTATTTTTAAAGCACCTTGTAAATGAATTCTAATTTGACCTCTAATTTGAACTAATGATCAGTACTAGTATTTACATGAACCAGATATGGGACAGTTCATAAATCTCAGGTCAATTTTTTTTTTTTTATTATTTGCTCTCTGGGACATATGCATAAACCACAGAACACTGCAAACTATTAACTCACACCTTTTTCCCTTATGGTTCCAAAGCCAAAGTGCTTCTCCCTCTCTGATTAATTTTTTTAATCTTCTCTGAATCCATTCAAACTTTATCCAATAAGCGTCAGTAAGTGATAGTCACATTGAATAAAAGCAGAATTAGTAAACCCTCTAATTCCAAAGTGTTTAGCTTTGGAGCGCAAGAAGTTAAACACTCTCTTGCAACACATTGTAAACATGTCAATGTGTTTAACATCTTAAATGTGTTCTGTTCCCCTGCCCATGTGTTTAGAAAAGAAACAGGTTATGATATTTAACTAGTGGATGGATATATGTGCTCATTCCTACCAACACTTTTTAAACACTTGCGGACACTTAAAATTATGATGTGTTTAAGATTTGAACATGTATGCTTTTCTACACTCCTAATCCAATGTTTGATGCATTTATTTAGAATAGCAAGATTTTACCAGGCTAGCAAAGTGTACCATTTCTAATTAGCAATGCCTGATTTTTTGTCTATATTTTCTTCAGGCTACTCAAAACTAGAATGTAATCAGGTAAGGTTTTAACACAGTGTGAAGAGATTTTCCCCACCAAAACTATGCTTGCTGAGGCTGATCTTATTTGTGAGGTGCAGAAATAGCTACAACATTTCAAATGTATTTTCTTTCTCAAAGAAGGAACTCTGAACTACACAGGAAACACAGGAAGTTTGCAAAAGGAAAGAAAAAAAACCAGAGGAGAACATCTGCAAACATTTTTTAAGGAGGGGCATTTTTATTATGTGCTCCATAGTTGGATAAAAGCATAAATTATCTGGAAATCATCGAATGGTTTGTGTTGGAAGGGATCTTAGAGATCATCTCATTCCAACTCCCCTGGCTTGGGCAGGGTTGCTCAAGTAAACTGACTACACTGCTCACTCACATATGGGGCCACTCAGAGAGAAAGTGGCACAGCCTCGTCCATCTTTGTCTCCTGCTCTACCTGTACTTTGCCCACAGGTCTAGCCCTGCTCAGGCTACTTCTAACCCTCTGAACCATGAAGCAGCTGCTAACAGCTGTCATCCAAAAAAAAAACCCCAAACAAACCAAATGTCAGCAATAAAATTCTATCTATCATTCCTCCAAATCAGCTTAACCTGAGGCCAAGCACAGGCAATGCTCAGTGCTTACACCCATGACATGCTATTTCAGGACTTGTAAATGTATAAATGGGTTCTTTTTTAGTGTGATAATTCGAATTTCCCTGTAAAATCGAATTGCAGCGGTTGTCAACTGTTTCCATACCACGATCCTGTTACAACAAAAGAACAACTTTATGTCCCCACTCTTGCCCACTGCCTCATCTTCCAACCTTAAACCTGGAAAGGCCCACAGGAAAAAGAAGGCTACTTTGGATTCTCTGAAATATCCTTATAAGACAGAAACACGGTATTTAAAGACCATCCAGGATTAGGAAAAGACACATTACATTCAATCAAATAGAGAGGCAAAATTAACTAACTTCTTAAGGCTAACAATGTGTCTGTCTTAATTTTTTCTCTTTCAAGAACCAATAAACATGGATAATTCAGAAAGCTGGGGGGCTATGTTGAATTTTATTTGACAGCCAGCCATACCAACTTAATGCATTCATCTTTGCATTCCAGTTGTGCCAGTAAGCTCAGAAACCTCTGTCTCATTTTGCTAGAGGCTGTACAAGGCTCTGGAAAGAATTTGCAACCACCAAGAGGTCAAAACAGCGACAGAGTATGCCAGCTCTTCCAGTTCCCCCTGCAGGCCAAGGGAAGTGGAACTCAGCTCCCTCCTGACTCTTTGTGCCAAGTGGTCTCCACAGAGTCACCCTACAGAAAGATAATTTACAAATGGAAAAGAAAACAAAACTGTGTAAATGTGTCTCCCAGGGACACAGTTTAATGGTGGACTTAGCAGTGCTGGGATAATGATTGAACTTTGTGATCTTTGAGGTCTTTTCCAACCTAAATGATTCTAAGGTTCTATGACTCCAAAATACTCACTTGTATCAGCCTGTAAAATCCTTGACCCCACTTCTGAGACATCAGCAGGAAAGTCACTCTTCCCTTCCTGGGTGACTGCCCAGCCTTGGCGCAAGCAGACCTTCTGAAGCTCTTCATCTGATGTCCTATCCTGAAGAGAGGAATCTTGCCGTGCTTGCCCCTGGGCAAGACAGCAGCACAGAGATTTCCACAAATCGTTTTTATTGGCAAGAAAACAAGAGTGATGAAGTTTGGTCATACTGTAGGGTACACAAGCTTACTGTGGACCAGTGTTCAAAGGCACTTTCTGAAAATTTTCAGCCTTCACTGAGGTACCAGCAATGTAAAAGCCCAGTGCTGGACTCATTTAAGATTTGAATGCCAGCTGCATTTTTATTGGCCGTCTGTGACTTCAAAGGGCTTTTCCTCCACTAATGTCCAGACAGGTAGGCTACCCTGAAATCTCTCTGCCATGTTGACTTACAGATTTTGGACTGATTTTATCTGCAGGCTTATGCCTGAAAATGAGCATTAAACATATTGGGGCAGAAATGAATTTCAGCATCTTGCAGTCCAGCTACAGTCCTGACACTTAATCAGGAAGGGGACAGTTCATCTAAAAACATGGAGCAAAGATGTTCTTTGTATTCATACAAAACTTCATTGCTTATACTTGAATCCCCAGATTTTAGGACAAAAACTTCAGAGAAGCAGATACACTGCTGCTTTGCCAAGTTTTTATTAGTAAGAATAAGGAACAATGAGGAAATTCAGTTGGATGTTTAATGTATTTTTCAGTTTCAACAACCAGGTCTTTACTACCACATTTTATAAGAGTATCCAGCTCAGGACCCCATCTAACTAGCTGCTGCTTTGGTGTAAAGAGGGACAGGCCTTAGTACACAGAGTTACAGTCTGAGGGGCAGAATTATGTCACAGGAATGTTTCAGGTACCACCTGCCCATATGGGTACATCCCAGTACAGTGAAGAAAATATTGGAGCTAATATGACCATATGACAACAGCCATCTTTCTGTATGAAAATGGATGGATTATTTAATTGAGACACATGGGGAATTTTCCATCTGGTTCCTGAGTGTTGTTGGAACATCTCTAAACCCTGTTCCACTGTATGGTATGAACAAGCTACAAGGCTCCAAAGTGCTGCAGATACACAGGCATGATTGAATTTATAAAGCCTGATAGTGAGGTACTGTTGACCATAGGGAGATTCACTGAAATGCTGGTAGAGCTGGCAAAGATACTATGAAGATAAAAGACACATTTCTAAATGAAAACTTAAAATTCAATGAGTTCCTCTTATATGGTAATCTACTTGGCCCTACTTCACAAACAGCACCAGCAAAATATTAGATTTATCTAATTATTAGATATCTTAAGTATAAAATTCAGTGCTGTTGTCTGAAACAACTGAATCATTCTATTGACTATCTGATGCCCAAAAACAAGCTAGGGCAAATTTAGGCACAGTTATGCTTTTCATACTCACAGAAAACTGAAGATGAACTTTTCAAGCTCATTTCAAGACATAACTGCTTTGCTTGACTTTAAGGAGCATTACAGATATCTCAGGGATTTCTTCTCAGCTGTTCAGGACTGACAGACCTCGTACATTCAACAATACTCCTAGAGTCACTTATATTTCTTCCTGATCACACAAAGAATCTTGCCAAATAACACCTGTTCCAAAAGAAGGAAGACCAGGATTCCCTTCACCTAGCCAGAGGGGGAATTTTTTTTAAGCAAGGCACGTGCCAAAGTAATAACAATAAAGCTAATTTTCAAGTGGGAGAGGGAGGAGGAAAAGCGGGGCTCTAGCACATTTGGGGCAAATCTCTTTTTACTGTCTGCTTGTCATCACATGAGTTTTATGCTGGAAACAGAAACAAACACCCTGTCAAAATACTTCAGGCATTTGTTACTAACACAGATCTCTCTGACAGATGAAATAACAGAAGTAAAAGAAGGGAGAAAACAGCAACACATATCTATTAATGGCATTTTCTTTTCAAATTTTAAGCAGCTCAATAAGAACATATTTTCAATGTATTGCACACTGAAAACAAATAGCTTGACTTGTAGGTAAAGCCATGTTGAGAATCAATAAGCCAGGAAAGGCAGGTTTGAGGGCAGTCCAGGGTACCTGCCTGGGCTTTAGAGCAGGAAAGCCTTTGAAGTTGCAGACGGCCAATAAAAACACAGCTGGCATGCAAGGCTAACACATCTCCAGTGTAGGTTTTATATCAGTAATGTTTAAGCTGCAGTTGACTAACCTAAGAATACTCAGTCAGCTCATACACATATACAAATAACAGTCTGGCTGGAAGCCCCTTTGATGCTCACAATCTAAACAGAAAGTTTCTTGTGCAATTGATGTCTTCAAGGTAAGTGCAATTGGCCATCCTTGCCATCTTCCTGCTTACCAGTGCTTTTCGAAGTGTCCAGTTTTGGTCTTGCTGAGTATACAGATATGAGTCAATTAAAATATGCATTAAATTTGCAAAATATACCTTACAACTCTCTGATTAAAATAATATGGGAAATTTTCTCACTCTTTTTTTCTGCCAAGACCACTTTTATATATGACATATTTGAAGTATATTTCTATTTTGGATCAGATTTTACCACACAATGATCAGATAAACAATCCTCTAAAAATGACTAACTGCAATCCCTATGCCTATTTTAATAAAATTCTTCAGACACATACATTCTGAAAGGAAAGAAATAGATACTTCTTCAACATCCCAATGGTAGAGTGGTCTTCCTAGGAAAAGGGAACCGGACCAGTAAAATAACAGCATCTGCTATTTTGACTTTCATCTTAACATGTACAAATTTCAGGGTTTCCAGCTGATCTGACAGAACACTTCCTGTTCAGGAAATAAACGTGTCAAATGATTTCTTGATTTAAAGTGATGGATCACAGTAGCTCTCTGTACTGCAGGGGTGCTATTCTCATAAAACATATGCAACCTTTATTACCAAAATGAAGCGGAATGACTCCAATATCACTTAGGGCAATTTCCTCCGCAGCCACCACATATCTCCAATGTCACAAATCCCAGGAGGAGGAGGGGTGGGAGCTGGAGGTAGCTTGAATCCTCTGCTTAGTCTGGTGTGAGGGAAAAGGGAAAACACTATGACATGTTTGTAATTTGCAGTTTAATTTAAAAGAAGAAAGTGAAACCCCTTTTTAAATAAAAAGAACACAGCTGAAGTTTAAGTTCTTCCATGAGGTATGGGACATTCATTTTCAGAATCACTTTGACGCTTAAAAAGTTCAACACAAAGTTTCTGTGGTGGTAAATGAGGATAGTGGTAGGTCTTTCACACAACATGATCTGAATGGCCTAAAGAAAAGTGGGGGGAAACAGTCTTTTAAATAATATTCATCACAACTATATAATTCAGGGTAAGGGTAGGTATTATACATGATCAAGAAAAGGAGAATGGCAATTTGGAAAAGTTCTAAGCAGGGGACAAAGAGACTGAGTAACAACTTACATAGCTAACCAAGGTATCAAGGTTTGGTCTAGTAAGCAGCATTCAGGAGGAGTAGCAAGGGTTTCCTTTCCACAGTTTACAGCAAAAGCTGTATTGGGATATCCTTACCATTATGATGGCCTCATTACTCGGCAACTGGAATAAGATAGCAAAGATTAGGAAAAGAATACAAAAAAAAATTCCAAGAATGTTGTAACTCATAAAATTTTAAAAGATGAGACATATCTCAGAAGAATTAAGAATGCCACATGCACCCCAGAGCCAAAGCCTGATGGAGTTCCATTGAAAGTTGAATGAACGCTATGTCATTTACCAGGCATTGGCATAGCAAGATTTCAGACTTGATACAGGAGTTGAAGTCAAGTTGTATGATGACCTATCTCTCACACATTCCTGTAGATCAGAAGATCACAGTGAAAACTACTTCTACTGCCAGGAAACAGCTGTTTGCAACCTCCTCAAAAAGCAAGAGTAGCACTTCTACCAAGAGGAAACCAAAACAACCAAAGGGTCAGTCCTCTAAGTCCTCACTCACAGCAAAATAGCAGAGAGGTTCAGGGAAGTGCTAAAGCAGGGGCAAAATGAATCACAGCCTCAGGAAAACAAAGTTCTTCTCTTAAAAACCTGCTTTTCCCTAAGTAACCAAGGCAATCCACAGCATTTACTGAAGAGATCAAAGTACCCCTGACATATCCTCATCTGCTGTTTCTTTCATGTATCAACAGGACATGTAGCAATGGAAAGGATCTCATTTTACCTTATTGCCTTACAACACCAATACCAAATACTAAATGGAAGTGCTGCCATCACTTCCGTCTGGGATCTCCTCCAAACTGGGCTGTTTGTTCACACGTGACTGCCAAAGCCACCTGTTTGTAGCCTGATCCTACAGCTTACCCATGTTTCTGAAACAAACCTGAATTTAAAAGGAGAATCTTACTACTGAATGCCTGACATGAAGCATGCACAAACTTACATGAAAACAACCAAGGCCACAGTTCATCTTTATTTTCAGTGTTTGCCCAGACACTACTGTGACTGTAAACCATGTCTTTTCTAATTTCTGTGCAGTGAGTACAGCTTGCAGCCCTACTTGATGGTAACAGAAAATATAAAATGACAGTCACTCAAGTACCAGCTATATAGAAAGAGGGAAATATTTAAGTTAGAAGAACATTCTTGCTTAAATAAAAATTAGCAACGCCACTGGGAATTTGATTTGGGACTCCTCCTATAGTTGCATCTAAAATTGCAAGATGTTGAAATGCTGAGCAAGCTACCAAAGGAAAAGTAGAGGTGACCCTTTTCTCTTGAAGGAGAAGGCAGTAAAAAAAGAAAGCTTACAGAAGGAAAGTGTAAATTTATCCTAAAATGTCTCTAGCAGACTGGCTTTGAAAGGTATCCATTACAGCTAAAAAGTGGAGAGGATTTTTATTGCTGTTTTGGAAGAAAATCAGCTTTGAAGAAATGGATGCGCATGAGGATATTGCCTTAATGCAGAAGGCAAGTATAAATGACTATTCTAAAAATTGTTGCATGGAATTCTACCAGACTATTAAATCATCTATCATTTTATACCATTTAGAGATATATTTATTAGAAGACAAGACTAGACAAAGTAGACATCAAATTACTTTAAAAAGAGAAAACCCCAAGGAAAATATCGTGTTCTAGAAGTTGGAGATGGAATGAATCACAATTTAGATTCCTACTGATATTGTTTCCATGCTTTGAGCCTGAAATCAGAGGGTCTTGGGACAACACCTCTGAGAAACTTTTAATTACATGCAGTGATTTGCCCACAAGGCACTGGCAAAACCAGGTGTAGAAGTCGGACCATGCTTCAGTTCTCTCTGCTTTGCAACCAGCCACCAATATCTGTAGTAACTGTCTCTTTAAGAAGAATCAGATTTCATAGCAGGGAGAAAGCACTAAGAAGTGCTTTTCTTGAGAAAGGTAGGGAAAAGAACCCAGTCTGCCAACAAGTCTATTTTAGCAAGGAGACATATTACCCTGTTGTGAATAGGAGGCTAATGTACAAATGACAGGACACCTACAAACTACAGCTCCTCTTTCCATGAAAAATGAAACTTGGCTTAATTTCCTTTCTCATAATGAGCACTAAAAGCCTTAATATTGCACTTGTACCTTAAGCAGAGTTGCACTTTTAATTTTAGCAAAACCAAATGTTCCCTCTCATTGATATCCCTGATGCCATAAGAGTATGAATTATTCATATTGCTTGACTTCAATATTTTATGCTGCTGTGGAAATGGATAGCACAGCCAAATCACAGCCTACAACTAAATTATGAAGGTCATCTGAAAGAATGCTGAGCAACCAAAGTCTGCTTCCCCAGATCAAAAGAAGGTCTGCAAATTTTCTGTTGAGTTATTCTTTCCTCTATTATTTATTAGTCATACACAGCTGAGTAAGGTTTGAAATAAAACACTGGAATCTGAAATGCATTCCAGCAAAAAGGCTTCCTGTCATCAGCACATGCTATTGGCTACAGTATTTTGTAATGAACTGTAATTTTTAGTGACAAGCATTTACTTATGTCACAATTTTCAAACCAGCTTCTTGCAAAATAGACCAAAGCAACCTTCAAGTGGTACAGCTAATTTCAGATTTACTAGACAAAAACACAAAACACAGCTGAAGGTAATGACCAAATGGCCATTTAGTACTGAAATGACTGATTTCTCAGAGATCTTTACAATTAAGGATCATATTCAATAACTTACAACACCATTTATGATAGCTGAGAAAAAATAGCATCTGTAGCACAGCTGGAGCAGCTGTGTTGGAAAATCAATCATTGCCTGGCAACTGAGCAACTGATTTTCCATCAATCAGTACACAAGGCATTCTGTTAGGTTTATAAAACACATAAATTTGTTGCAGTCTCTGCAAATGCAATAAGTAGGTTAGAAATGTAAGCACAATAGATAAAAGACAGGTTTAAAGTGGCTATCAGACTTAATATTAAAAGAGCTATATTTATGCATGCTGTAAATACAATACTATGGTAATAAACAGATGAACTGCTCAGTGTGATTAGCTTTGACAACAGATAGAGCCAAGAGTAACCCAGAAAAGTATTTTTTTCCACTGTAGCCAACACTTTGTGCTACATAACTCTAATTTTTCTTTTTTGATAAAACATCCATTCATGGAAACAGTTACTCCCAACTGTGCCAAGAACTCATAAACCCCTGCAAATTCCTGCAGCTAAGGCCTTTTTTCTAGAATTTTATTTGCTTAGCTGAGCCCATCAGTAATACTGCAAATCTTATCATTCTGTTGAGATTACCCCACTTGTATAATAATGTCTCCAAGCTCAATTTTAAGGGACAATAAAGACTGTAACCATTCTTCTAATTCTAATATAAAAGAAGCAGTGAGGGTGGGGGAGATATACCAGAAATTGTACAAGTTAGTACTAGAGCTATGACATTTTAATACTCATAAAACATAAGCCTATTGCCTGATGTCAAGCCTCAGCAAGGGACCGAGATGCATTTGTGAGTGAAGTGATAGCTATAGCTCGTCACGTTACTCAACAGACCCGCAACAGTCAACAGCCCAAGCTGGCAACCCTTGAGATCTGATATCCTCCCCATTGGACACTGCTGCCTCCATTTAGACATGGCCATCTGGAAGGCAAAAGTCTCTTCACACAGCATTCCCATACTGTGTTGGGAAATTCTATTTCTCCCAATTCCTTTTTACCCAGCAGTATCTCTCATGACCCCAGTACCCCCAGCCTCTGTGCCCACCAAACATCCCCCAATAGCACCGAGCTGGCCCAGATCTATGGAATATAGCAGAGCCTTACACAAGTGGTGCTGACAGGAAGATTTTTGTATTTCCTTACGTATGCCTGATCAAAGAAAAATTACAATTATTTTATATAACTGTAGGGAGGACAACCAATGCTTGGTATCCACAAAGAACAAGGTAGTTGGTTATCCGTGCAGTCAGGCAATTGCAGCCAAAATGACAAGGCAGGTGTGCGAAATACATCACAAAGTTACAACGTGCCAAGCTATGGCCAATCATTATTATTAGCTTAGTTCTTAATCAGTTTAATTCATAAAGCCCTTCCCAAAGCAATTTTCCTCCATATCTGGGAGACACACATAGAACAGCACAAAGGTAGTTTCCTGTATAAGTGAGTGATTTAGGCATTTTGATAGAGATCCTGGTAGATCTAATGGTCACCATATTCTATAGTGGGTATGAAAATATTGCAGGGGCAAGAGATTACTATATATATAGGAAATAAAGGAAAAAAAAAAGGTAAGTCTGGTAAAATGCAGCTTATTCTTTATATGATCCCCAGCTGTGAAATCCAACCCCATGGTGCCACCATATACAATCCTGTAAAAACACAAAGACTGAAAGTTTCTGATTTAGCCATACTGATCCAGGTAGCATGTCAGCAGTAAAGAGAAGTGTCTCTCTTGCTTTTTTTTTTTTACATTCACAGGTGCTGTCCTTGAAGACTTCTAGAAGTATATATATTGAAGAGACTGCAGAACTGAATGGTCCTTTGTGGAACAGTACCTAGAAAAATCTCAGACACTTGAAATAAAAACAATTTAATTGACAACTAACAATTCAAAAAAATTCATAGTACTTTAACCCTCATGAACACATTCTCCCCATGCCCTAAATATTTTCAGGAATGTTAACAATCTATTTTTTAATTTTTCTCTAAATATATTCTGCTTCTAGTAGCTTTTTTTCTACATATTTGGCTTTGCCCACCATTTATTACTTTAAAAAATGTGCAAATGGGACTCAGGATCTTTGAAGCTGAGAGTAAATTTTTGTAGTAAAAAAGAAATGTTAGGCTTAGAATGTCAAACAGGATTCAAACTTTCCACTAACTAAAGACTTCCAGTTAGCACCAGGTTTTCAGCCCAAAAGATAAAATTAAGTTCCAATATATTTGTGAATACTTGTAAACTCTAGAAATCTTTGATATTAGTTCCTACACTAACAGACAAGAAAATGCAGAGGCACATTTTAATTACCTGTCAGGAACTAAATAAAAGATTTGTTTTATTGAATACTCCCTGTGTGTAATATAACTATGGAAACAAGTCTGAAATCCAATTGACTTTTTATTTACAGGCTCCTAAAGAGCTATTAAAACATAAAAGTGAACTACTTAAAACCTGTTTGAAGTTTTATTCTTCTTTAATGTATTTTTCACCTGTTTGATGATTGTTTATACTTTGTAGCATGATGAACTGTGACATTTTTTGCCATTTCATCATGTTGAAGATTTTGCTATATTTAAGTCAAGATATAGCAATGTTTGCCACAAAAATAAACTGTTGTAAGAAATCTAACCATGGCAAAAATGTGTTCTAAGCCAACAGTGACAAAGCTCTTCATATTCACTTCCAAGCTCTCAGAGTGGCTCCACTGCAGATGCATAGAACAGGGCACTTGCTGCACTGAAGAGATGATCATCTAAACAAAGTAGTCAGATTAAAAAAGTAGTAGAAAAGGCACTGCTCTTACTACTGGTGCAGATATGGCAAATGGAAGCCATGTTACTTGCATGATAGCTCTTCAGAAAGCATAAGGCAAAGGCAGGAATGAACTGCCTACTGACACCCCGAAAAGTAAATATTCAGCCAAAAATTGTGTTTCTATTAGTGATGTGCACTACCTGATAATCTAAAACCAATATTCTCCCTGAATAAACATTGTGGAACACCATGTTGTGATATCCAAAAATTTGAATTGCATTCTTACAGAGGATGAAATGTAAATATTGTCTTCATAGAGAAGATATCTCAGGCCTCACCTTAGGCACACTTCTAAATTCAATCCAAGCATAGTTCTGGTCAACTGAAACAGATGGATGTCTTGGCTCTCTAGAGGATCAGAATATAATTTTTTCATTGTAAATTGCCTCATTTATTTATTTTGACGATTCTTCTTGTTAAAAATCAGCTGAACTGAAAACTCAAGCTCACAAGACAGCAAGCTACTATGCCTTGGTTATTATTCAAGCACTCATACCATTCATTACTATTGACAATCCAAATACTTAGGATAAGCTCATAGGTGAATATCTAGTCATATATATACCCATGGTGGGCAGAGGAAGCTAGTTTAAAGTATGTGATTTTAATTAGTCCCATGTCTTAGAAATGCTCTGACATTTCACATACTATCAAAACGTAGCAACAAAGAAGTAGTGCTTCCATCATTACCCTGTTAGTTTATCCTAACAGGTGATAAATGTCATTGAACTACACCATCCATCCCTCAAGTATGGAGTAGATACCTACGCTCCTAAGGGAGTACTTAAGACAGCTGGAAAATCCAGCCAATGCACTAAAACACACAGCCATGAACACGTCACTTCTCTGAGCAGGGAGACTACACTAGATATTCTCCAGTGGTGCCTTCCAACCTCATTGGTGCTCTGATGACACCTCCTCACTACTATGAGTTACCATACGCATGCCAGCCTTGTCCCAGCCCCCTACTCTGGCCTTCCACAGAACTTGAATTGTGTTTGGGATTTCCCATTCATCTCCTCAAAGGGCTTCCTAAAAACCTCAGGTGTGTATCCCTTCTCTCATACAATGGAGCTCTCCATAATGCAGAGTTTGTCTTCTCAGGAGACAGAAGTCTTCTTAGTGATGGATTGAGCCAATGGAACGAACTCCCACTGGAAAGATAAACCTATTTCCTGAGACTTAGTTCTACCATTTTCTGGCTCCAATTGCAAGACGTTTCTTCTGCCTTGTGTTTTCCAACAGAAATAAAAAGCAACACGTACACATGCAAAACCAAATCCAATCTGACAAATAAATGTACCAAAACATTACATCCTACCTACTTTTCATTCCTTCTGACAGAGGATGAGTACAGACACATGACAGATTCCAATCATCAGACTGAACTACTGGTAAATACCCAAACCCAGACAGCAAGAATGTACCCTTCAATGCATCAAGGGGAGCACTCTAAGGAATTAGATACACTAGAACTTGCAACCTGCCTGGCATTTATAGAAAGCCATCAATAAATAACTACAAAGATTGTTTGATCATGGTACAACCTCTTCTCTCTCCTAGCTGGAGGAGCTGGGAACATAAAGTCAGTTGTACACCAGGTGGTCCTGAAGCTTTCCTCTAATTATAGTAATGTGTATACAAAATAGAACAATATAAAACATGTTGGAAAAAAATGTTTTATACACACTTATCTGCTTGTATGGTCTGACTTCACTTCCAGTTCTTTAGTTTATTGCACAGAGAGGAATAGGTGGGTCAAAGACATGTTTCTGACTGTGCAAACTCAGCTTTAACACTACTAGCCCCAGGTCTTACAGTCAGGAGTGAGATATGCAGGGACACTTCTGTTAATTCTTCCTGTTTCAGTGGACCTTAATCAGTACATCCCAAAGCCCTTGATAGCCACAAGTGTTTGGAATATTCTTTCTACTGAAAACCACAGCTACCTTAATACTGAAGTTCTAGAAGAATTTTGCCATTCATGTTCTGTACTCAATTTGCCTTCTGAGCTTTGCCTTGAGTGCTGAGAAAAATGGAGGCATTGGCAGTGGTAGTCACAAGATTTTGACACTGGCATGTGTTCTCAGGGACTCTTGATGCCTCAGCTTGTTTCTCCTTCTTCGTTCCTTCTTCTAACAGCAACATTATTCTGATGTGCCCTGTCCATCTGTATCTACACCTGAAGGCCTGAATTGAACAGACAGTATATTCCAGTAAGTACAGGGAATTTCAATGTTTTCTAGGATGCTAACTCAATTGACTTGTGTTTCTAAAGAGCATTACGTGCATAAAGACTGAGGGGGGTGGTTGGCTGAAAAACACCCACCACAGTTTTGGAAGCTCTGCATCGGTTGTCTACAACAATTCAGGGTTGGGTATCATATTAATCCCAAGGAAATTACCTCAAGCAATTATCTAATTAGGCAGAATTTTCTCTCTCCCTTTTCCCCTTTCTATCCCATCTCTACCACCATCCTAGCTGTCATCTCATTTGCAACCATCACCCAAGAGGCATATATGATGAGAAGGTCTCTGGCCAAGTCTCCCCCTGATTATATACAAATGACAGATCTGAAACACATTACAAAATTCCTTCATTCCTACATTCCTAAGACAGCCCAAAATAATCAGGCCTATTATGTGAAATCCACTTTCCGCTGTGAGGATGAGAAAGCCACTCAGCTTGCAGAAAGTGCTGAACAAATTGGAAATTTTACATGCATATGCTAATATGCTCGCTCTGCTTAGGTGGAGGTGCTCCCTGTAGCACCGCTGATTATCGGATTATCTAGAAGACATTGCATTTTTAATTTAGCTCCATTTTTTATAAGCTGTGCTAATAAAATCTGCACCCCACGGAAACCCCCTGCTCATTAGCTATTACCCACCCTCAGGCAGCACAAGTCTGTTTACATTACAAATAAAAGATAAAATATGCTCATTGCCAGCTTCCCCCTTCCCGAGGGACACTTGTCATGAATCTATCCTGCAAAACTATCTCTTCACTACTCTCCCCTGACTTCCCCTTGCCCCAGGACACTTTGCCTTCATTTATCTCTTTCGGACTTAACAAACCACTACAACTACCTTAGATCAATTTCTCAAATCACAGTTTAATTATTTAGAAGGAAGTGAGCTTTTGCTCTCCATTAAAACAACAAACCCTACCCCCAAGGAACAACATTAAATCATTGTTTAATCCTTATTACTGCCTTAGGCCTCCCTTGGTACTGCAGTGTTGTTGAAACTTCATTTCAATATTTACCACTTAGATCACTTAAGGGCTGTCAGCTTTAATAAAATTTTATCAATTGGATACTTATATTATTCAGAGTTTCATAAAAATAACAAGACCTGCCTTGGTATTTCACTCATATATGGGCTAATTCCTTTGACTGCTAAGGGATTTAATTTTATTAGGATTTAAACATAGTATGAGTGATTTTTTAAACCGATATATATTGCATAAAGTTAGTAAACAACACCATACTAAGTTACATGAATTTTAATATATGTACCACTAAGTTTACAACTGCAATACACACAGATAAACCAACAAGGCAGATAGCACTGTGCAGCCTCCTAAAAAGCCTGATCTTCAAGATTTGTCTATCTCAAATCTTCTCTGCAGTGTATAGACTAGTGACAACTCTCCGTGGTAGGTATGCAATAAAGATATCCCAGTTCTTGGTTTCCAGAGACTTTTGCTGTCAAAGAACATTAAAACTTCCCATACTCAATAAGACAAAGCAAAATTTGACAGGAAATATACCAGCTCAATCACTAGGCTGGTGATAATACAGTATTACTTCATATTCCCTCTCAAACCAGAAGAGTGAACGACACTGTATCTGAAAAAGGCATTTCTAGAGAGCTTTGCTATTTAGCTGTACTAATTCAAGTTGGAACAGTCAATTAACATGTACTCCTCCAACTCCTAGGTCAAGAGAGATTTCTGAATCATCCAGTTACAACTGCAGCCCAACAACTTCCAAAATTTCTCTGGTAAGTGCAGTTTGTCACTGCATCACCAATAATACCATGACCTGTTTAAACCTAGAAGCTACAGTTACTGTGGTCTCAGGTCTGCAACAGGTTCCTCTGATACCAAAAACCTGTAAGACACATCCTGCTTTGGACAGGTACTACTGGCAGATTAAGTGCTATGTTTTTCAGACAACTGACTTTGCAATGACTTCCCAGACACAACTTCTTTATCGTATGGTAGAACTGTTTTTCTGTAAGAAGAAACTGTTTTTCTGTTTAACTGACCTTCTGTTAGAAGGGACAATATTTTCTCCAAGTGGATGAGAATTTATACTTTAGAGGCAAGGATACTGCACATTACATTAAGAATGATTAATGCATTGCAAGCCTGAGAAATTTGCACAAATACATCAAATACATCAGTGAAAAGGGAAAAAAAAATCCACATGCTTTTAAAAAAGACTGCTTTTTTTCAAAATAAGGGTTATAGACCAACTAACACTCACAGGACTATTCATGTCTATCCATTCTGCTTTTGCCCGAAAACAAGTTGCATTCCACACTCTGCATTTCCTTTTAGACTTATATTTCCTTACCACTGTGTGACCATCACCTTCTTAGTCCTAATTTTAATAGGGTCTCTTCTAGCAGCAGACTTTTTTTCCTTTGGCTTTCAATGCTTGACCTTCATCAAATCTCTTTTGAAATAGCAAATTGTTTCTCGCAAGTAATTTTGGCTCTTCCATCAGTTTTAAACCTCTCTGACTACAGAGCTTAAGTACTTATGGAATTTAGGTAAAACTCTGAAAACAAAAAGAAAAGGTAGAGGACTTAGAAGATCTTGGTTCAATTTTAATAATTAATCATACACTGAGGGTGCTGAGTGTGAACATGTCCCTTATTTAGAGGTCTGGATGGTATTAAGTTACTTTTGGATTAGGATTCTCAACATCTTTCCTATATGTAATCAGAAATAATAACTCATAAATTGCATGAAACTGGACCAGACTGAATACAAAAAATCTCCTCTTCTGGAATAACAACAGGTACTGCATTTTAAATTGAGACTTGGTCACCCTGCTTTAACCTGTATCCACTTTGGAACACACACTAAGGTGCCAAAGTCAACTGATCACTTGCAAATCCTCTAACACTACTTAACTCCTGTGAGCAAGACTGGATTTTCATATTAAAAGTGATGAGAAACGTACATTAAAACAGAAAACAAGGAACTACTCAAATTACACTTCTTCAAATTTACTATTGTCTCCCCAAAAGGCTTTGTCAATTATAAGTGATCAATGTTGATATACACATATTCCCTACACTCAAGTATGCAGACTTTCAGTATCTTGCCAAAAATGGTGATTGCAATTTTAAAAATGATTAAGAAACAGTACTTGGAAAACTTCTCTAGTTTAGCTTAGATAGTAGGTGAGTTAGCACCCATGATCATTTACAAAAGGAGAGTCACAGCTGCACTATTCCTGCTGATGTTGGTGGAAATTCTGCCATCAGTTTCAGCTGGAGTCAGGTTGCATTTATAAATTGTTTGAATGTTTATTGCCACTTTTTTAATGGTAGTAGTAGGAAAAGCCTTGAGTCGTAGATCAGGACCCTCAACATATTCAGACAAATTCAACAAAAAGTCAAAGAGCTTCCAGTCTACAAATAAGCCATAACAAGGCAACTGAGGGCCACAACTGAGAATAGCGCTATACGCAGTGGTCGTAGTAACCCCACTGCCTAAGGCTTGATTATAATTAAAAGACACTAAGAAAGGCTTAATTTTAAGTGGAGCCTAATAATTAACATTGAAATTGAAAGAGTAGTAAAGCAGGGAGCATGACAATTAAACATGCCTGAGAATGTAAAAATATGGATACGAAGTGCAGAGTGAATGTTGCCCATTTTCAAGTCAATTTTCCTAGTGAAAACTCTAGTGGGGCAGACAAAAAACAGAGCTTATAAAGAACCTGGTTGCAACCTTAGCCACAGTCTTGACCACAGCTCCATAATAAAATTACTAGTATATTAAGCATGTGAATGTGGGGTGATACAGAAAAGAAGATGGGGCCCCCAAAGCTGGCTGGCAAGCCAACTGTGATTTTAACTAAAAGCAGATGGTTTTCAAGAACGAATAGGTGCAACTTGCTCTTTTATGCAAGTCACGCTCAATTCACAACCATTTTCTTAAATGTACACCTTCAGCACAGGAGTTCATGTGGTCTAAATTGTATGTAATAATCCAGATGGGAGTATAGTGATTCTGCATCCTTTCAACTGGAGGGTCATGTTACGCAGCCCTCCTGTTTAAAAGCATATAAAAACCCAAGCTATTCAGTGTGCAGCTGAGAGTGCAAGGGCTTTAATCTTTACATTATCCATATGAACACACTTTCTATTTTTGTTTATTGTGCCACACAAACCTAATTGCTGCTGCTTTAGAACCAGCAAACCCTAAAGGGCAACAAATAACCTCAGGCTTTGGTAATGTCAAGTTTCACCTTTTGGTCATCAGTTCTAACTCAACCCAGGTCAACCGTGGCCAAAAGCTGTCACCAGCTGGTGGTGTATGTAAAGCCTATGGTCTGAATCCACCTGCACTTATAAAATGAAGACAAAGGAATGCCCACAAAGGGGAACATGATCAGTTGGTTGAACTGCAGCATAATCAGGGAAATTGAACTGAACCCATGCTTAAGGAGGATTCCCATAGGCAGATGTGGATTGAAGAGCTGCCCTCATTCATTAAAATATTATTTAGTAGGGAAAGTATTTCAGAAACCTCCCAACTCAGCCCCAGACTACAGGGCAAAGCTCCACCAATATCACTGAGTGGTGACTTTAATTCATCAAGCACTACTTTCTTAAGAGAATTTGTGAATTTTAAAGCACTTTTTAATCATTTCATATGAAATCTACTTGATGAATTGATAGATTTTAAGAGATATCTTCAGAAGTATGGGTGTAAAGCTGAATAATCTTTTCTGTTTTCTAGCCTCCCACTTTTCAGTTTGTCCTCTTGAGCTAGACTGAAATACACAAAATTGATTGAGCTGTTACCTTATAGAGCTTCTTACTCACAGAATGCATCTTTTGTTACATATGGAGGTGTTAATCCCCAGGTAATCAAAAGCTGAATTAGTTCATAATGAAGGTGAAAGACTCCCTGGTTTATGTTGCTGCTGAGCCTTATAGGTTTTCTTGTTTTATTTTATTCAAAGAAGTATGGGGTGTTAACAACTTCTGCAATAAATCAAATAAAAGTAATATAAAACAAGGCCTACCAGTAGCTCCAGCCTGGGTTTTGCTTGCACAAGGAAAGGCAGCTTTAGCACATTGCTAAACACTGAAGTACAAAAGAAGCACAGCACTTTTACTCTTGTGCATCCTCAGCCTTGCCTTCTTGTCTAAATATATCCAACCAAACAAGTGTGTTAATTTAGCAGTTTTCTATGGTAAAAAGCTGCATAGCTCGGACAGAGAGTTCAAGAAATCACTCAGGTCCTCCAAAATCAGCTTACCTGCATCATGATTCTTGCCTCACATGTCTTCCATGTCTGTGAACCAATTCAAACTTGTGACTGATTTCAACAGGCCAAAACAGATACTGTTCAAATTTTTGTTCAAACTAGATGATGACCTTACATGTTTGTAACTTTTTTTTTATGTTCATCAGCTCCACATACAATTACTAAAAGAACAAAATTAACCAGTGCTGCTGCCCCTTACAGATTTATCATTTTTACTTGAAAATGATACTAATTCTATAGTTTTAATAGAGCTTGCATGTAACCTTTTTTTCCCCCAGCACTCATTCAAGGATGGAAAGCTTGAAGCCATACAGATGGAAATCTGAGATACACATAAAGTGGCTGAACCCACCAAAGTTACCCAGGAAAGAGTTTGAGCCTAAGCCTCCTCAGTATAATTTCTGCCTCACCACTTTCTTAACTTGGAAATAGTTTCTACTCTTTTTAGTTAGCACTGCACCATCAACTCTCCATCCACCATCCAACCCATGTGTTCACTGAGTTCACCCACTCACTTCCAATGGATTAGTTCAGTTTCTTTTTTTTTCCTCTGTACTTGAAAGCAAACTGATCACAAATAAACAAAATAATATTGTACAATTTCTGCTGCATGTGGAAAACAGCAGAAATGCACAGTGCTCTTACTGCTCAATTCAATAGTAATCGGCAATGCAAAGATGCAAAATAATGCCTTTAAGTGATAATGCCTTTGGTTTCCCATTTTCAATAATAAAAATAGGAAATTCTACATTCAGGTTCAAATCTGCAGAAACAATCCTTCAATCATTGAAGACCTCAGATTTCCAAATTTTAAAAGAATGAGATACACAGTACACAACTAAGGACTCTAGGCAGTGACACACATTTAACAGTTACACCATGAAGACGGGTTTATATTTTCCCAAGAAAGAAATGTTCTATTTGGATCAGTCTTCATTTAAAAGGCAGGTGACAATCAAATGCAATGCAATTTTGGATTATAAAGTGATCAGAATAAAACAAGGGAAAGATAAACCAAAATGCACTACCCAAAACCTGTTTATGTTATTTGGAGACACTGTGGATTTGTCAGTTATTGTAGAAGAATTTTATGAAGATATAATTAAACTCTGAAATCAAATCACTTTTTCCCCCCCCTCATTATTTTTAGGCTGCTTTATAACAAGGCATATTAGGAATAGCTGCCTTACTTGTATGAGAAAAAAACCCCAAACCTGTTTACTTTTATTATCAAGCATCATATTAAGAACCCCAGCCTGAAAGCGCCATACCACTTTTTAAAGAAACTAATTGCAAGCCACTTTCAATAATTCTTCTGGTTTTAATTTAATACCCTCAGAGATACATAATTGGGCTGGAAGGGAGAGTATTCACTGTAGTCATGAATTTGCTGTATAAATACAAACAAGAAGGAAAGCTAATACAGTAAGGGACTGTGGGATTAATTTTGAAATTGTCTGATTAGTGGATTGCTGCCCGTCAATAATTGCCTTAGATGTTCCCAAGGCCCCATCTTTATTGGAGTCTGGCAAGTGCATCTGCCCACAGATTCCGTCAATCAGGCCTTGCAGCTGGGAGGGTCTTCAGAGAGAACACAATTGTAAGCCTGCTGGGGCAAGTTGTTAGACAAAGCAATATATACCAGGCATGATGAACAGTCAATCTCTGTTCCATTGATAACATTCTACTTGCTCATTGGTATAAGCTCCTTCAAGAATTATTTTCACAAAGTACTGTTTAAATTAGTTTGAATTAAATAATAACAAAAGGTGTTTCTGCAGGATACAGCAAGAACATTGCACCTGAATTACACAGTAAACTTGGGTCTCGTGCCTCCCCACTCTCCCCTTTGAAAATTTTTGCTCCTGAGATGATCTTCGCTCGCTTAGGATGCTATTAAGATTAGTATGGAAGTATGCAACGTTGGCATTTTGCAAGTGCTATAATGGAACACTTTTATCCACTGTGTGGATAAAATTAAAATTTAGAAAATCATACAGAGAATCTAAGCTACATGTTGCTAAGGTGTCCCTTCATTTAAATAATCATTTAAATAAGTAATTTCTATAAATACTTCTGAGTAAAGCAAAACCTAAAAAATTGTCTGCTTTCTGCACCAGTAGAAAACTATGAACCTGCCACCCTCAACCAAATTAAACCTGAAAAAATATTACCTGGCCTGTTGGTCTGCAGAGTGAAGTTCTTCTGATACAAACCATCCTATTTCTAAGATCCCAAAAATACATATTTTTAAAACTCTGTATAGCTTGTTTATTGCATCTCCATTCCTAGACATATCTATATCTGTCCTGCCAGCATTTAGCCAGAAATATACAAAATAAATTCATCCCTGAGCATAGTTTATAAACAGATAAAATTAAAAAAAAAAAAAAAAAAAAAGATGTCACACATTTATATTTTTGCTCTGCAATGAATATTTTAGACATTCATTTTCAGCTGCACGTGTATGTTTTTGTAGTCATAAAAATACAAAGGAGCTCCTGGAACGCTGTAATTGAATACATGTAAAACAAAGTTAACAGTCTGCCTCCATTTTATTATGACCAGCAATGCTTCAGTTTGAAATGCAGCAACACTAATGTTGTAATCAACACTAATTTTACAGCCCACACATTAGCTTCTGTCGATTTGACAAGGGAGCTGAAAACACAGCAAAACACAGAATCACCTGTACAAAGACTCACCTGGCTTTGTGTAAATTCCATCTTAACAGTCACAGTCCTATTTGGGTCCAACTGAAATCCCAGTTCACTGACAGTGGGCTCATGTTTGGTTGGGGGTTACCCCTATTTTTTTCTTTTTTATACACAGGATATAATTGTTAGCTTCTGTTGGGTAACATTGCCAAATAGGTTTTAAAAAGGGACTCAAAAATCTTACAAATGGGAACCTGTACTGTCTTTGATGGAACCAAATTGAGCCCACTGGAACTTGACTCAGGACTGCTGTCCTACCTTCTGCTCTTACAGTCTTAAATCTCTTGTTTAAAAAACCAGCCAGGAAAGGACAGACATTAGAAATCTCTGGAAAAAGACTTTCCTTCATGCTTCAAGGGGGCTAGAGAAAATTACTTCCAGTTATGCTATAGATAGGCATTAAGCCATTGCCTTGCCTCAGATGAGGTCATCACGTAACACTTCTGTGTAACCCATGCCTTGTTTCATGCAGAGGATGGGCACTCCTCTGATCCTTTATTAACTTTTTCCACATTTGAAAATTGCACAATATCACGAACTTCTCCTTGAACAGACAGCCTGTGAAGCACTATGCCTTCCCACATGGTTGTGACACAATAACCACTAAACCAGTTAATACTGTAACTGTCACCCCAATTATATGGGAAGTGTTTTAGTATTTCTCACAGCAAATCCAGATACAAGTTACACTTAAATGACATGCAACATATGCGGAAATAATGAAATTGTACTTACACTTGAAAACAAAGCTCTGCAGACCTCTGGTTTCCCTAAATGTGAATAACTCACTGCAGATCAGCAATAGGAAAAACAAACAAACAAACAAACAAACAAACAAACAACACTGGCAAAGAGAAATTTTGATAAACCAGTGATATTCTGCTTCAACAAAGACAAGAGGGAAAACTTGAGGAAGCCATTCCTCTTTCAACTGAAAAACTGTTTCAGAAGGTTTTAACTGTGGGCAAACTTGGTTTTGGAGATGAGCTGAACCTCCACTCCCACAGCTGGGAATTTTTTCATTGTCGTTTTGTTGGTCTCTAAAAATGGCCAGATTGTCACACAAGTGACACTGGTTCCCAAAAAACCACACTACTGCAACTTGATCCAAGTGAGAAGCTTAATACTCTGAAATATGGGAAACAACTATGCCAAAGACTATCAAGGACTTCCTACTGCCAAGGCAGACATTTTCCTTTCCTGTCATTTTGAATGACACAAAAATCTTTTTATAAGCTTAATAAATTACACAAAACTTGAGAATCACCTTATAAACTTTGCCAACCCTCCTTCTTTTCCATGAAGCATGTATCATCAGACACAAAGAACTAAGACTCCATCAACATTGGACAATGTTTCTTTCAGCTCTTATATTATGACTAATTTAGTGTCCCAGAAAACACAAGGCCTGGTAAAACACACGGAAGATTAACATGTCTGGGCTACTTTGAACTAATTCTAAACTGGACAATCCATAGGAGACAACACCTCGAGAACAGGCTCAAATTTAAAACTGAGTAACTGTCTCAGACATAGAGCACATCAGAAAAGACTATTTCATGTAAGCAAAGAGGATAACAAGCATGTGCTTACACAAAAAGTTAATCATCAGTACAGATCTTAAATCACTGAGGCTGTGTGCTCTTTGAAAGAATTCTACCCAGCATACAAATAGCTGGATTTTCTACTATTTTCAGCTTTTGACTGGCTCTGCATCTACCCCCATGCACTAAATATAGCCATACAATAATTTCAAGGGATTGAAGAAAGCTAAGACAAAACAGCCTTTCAAGGACTCTTCCTGCTGGGTATAAATGATAAAAATTCTGTTGGTTCTCCCTGCCATATGTCAATGGACAACACATGTCACACATGACAGCTGCACTCTCTCAGCCAGAAGTGCTGATGAGCAAGGACTCATCTACTCCTAATAAACTAGATAGAAACAGTAACACTGGCAAATAAGAAGCAAATCAATTAAGAGCACATACATTGTGTTTCTCCCTCTTGAAGCCAATTAGTTCCATATTACTCTTTAGTTACAATATGCAGTGATATGAGATATGCATTTTCCATTAGCTATAAAAAATAGTTACGCTTATTTTTCACCTTCATGGGAGGTAGGAAGCAAGAGACAACCAGGCTCAGATTCCACTACTACTACATTACCATTACATTACTGCCATTTGCATTTCATCATCTTAACTTCATTCCCATAAGACCATTTACATCTTGCAAGATGTTCTTCCCCAAATCCCTCCATTTCCTGCCCTTCCCTCTCCTCATGACACAAAAAAGCAGTAACGGTGCCAATATACAGCCTCTGGTATGTGGCAGTTTCCGCTCTCTGCCAAGATATTCCAGACATTTAATTCTGAGGTGAAAGTACTTTCCTAAGATTTCACTTCTATTTGGTCTTTACTGTAAACGACCCTCAAGCATAACAGTTCCTCTCATGACATTATTTCCACATACCTCATTGTGAGTCACATGCAAAAAAATTCTCTTCTTGACCACAAATGAAGGCAGTCTTTCCTAGAAATATGACTGTCATTGAGATATGAGAAAGCAAAACTCCAGCTTAGCTGATTGCATACTGAAAACACTTTTCATTTAGTAACATACAAGTGCAGTAGGATAAATGGATCTGTAAGATAAGGACAAAATTAACTCTTATTAACTTTTCTGAGGTGCTGGTCTCCTGATTACTGCTTTAAGACAACCTCTCAACAATTAAAAGCCTGAACTCAACCAGATTTAATAAAGCTAAAGAAGTCATGGGAATCCTCAGTTTACTTAATGTGCCCTTCTTTCTTATTTCTTCTGGAGAACAAGAGAGGAAGACAAAAATTTCTAATAATATCAACTGGTGTGCTGTGTTGGACATGCCTTAGAGTTTTTCAATTTTAGAAGTCAAATAAAGTAAAAGAACTACTGAAACAAGAGGAAAGATAATCAATTTCAAACGTGTGTCAGCTCCTAGTGAGGGACAGAAAGCATGTGAGATGAGATTTGAGTGCTTTACCCTGAACTTCTGGTTAGGTTTAAAATTCTCTGTGGGATGACTCATCCTGATCTGGGCATGGCCACCAGTCCTCTCTCACTTTCAAAGCATGGAGAATCTCTTAGCATTCTTGATGCAGCTAGAACATGCTCACAGAGACCTAACAGTCACAGAAACAGCATGAAATCAAACAAGAGTTGATTAAAAGCAGCAATCCCTATTGTGGAAGCTCACACAGAAGCAATAATCCTGCAGTGGTCCCTCCCAGTTCAAAGGATTTTGTTATTTCCAAGTCGCAGAATTTTGCTATTTCCAGCTTGCAGAAGCTGTAGTAAGGCCAGTGGTGCAAAACACACACTTTTTATGATTTACTGTTCAACTCCAGGTGTCTACAAATTATCATCAGCTGCTGTTATAAGTGACTTATATCTGAAAAAATACCCAACCAAAATCCTAATGTAGATTAGATGGTCAGCTCCTAGAAATACCTGTCAATAAGCAGTGATCTCCAACAGCCTCCTGGCAGCAGGTACCTATAGCCAGCACAGAGTTACAACATCCACCAGAGGGACCATTTAGAGGCCCAAGTGGAAACAGGCAATTGAAGTTCTCTATAAACCACTCACTGAGGTTTGCTGTGAGAAACACAGACACATCATTTACTTGTGAAGCTTTATAGTGTATGGATTCAAAAGGATTTCTCAAAATGAAACACTTCTAAACAGTTAGAGTTTCTGCATGCCCATGAGGTGGGTGAGGAAACATTGGGACCAGTAAACGGAGGTGCTCTCAAGCCTTTAGGTGGTCTCAAACGGGAGGGAGTGGAATTACTGACTCGCCCAACCTTTACCTAGCCCTGGAGGCATATGAACTCTCTCACATCTCTTTCTGAAACCTTGAACAAAAGCAAGACAGAGTAACACAGATCGGCATTACCAACTCATTCCTTTCACTGTCTTATAGGATTGATAGTTTTGAAGCTGGATGTTCTTAAGCAGAGCTAAGTAGGTACATAAATTACCCTCAGGAAGTCTAGAAATGCAAGGTGCTATTCAGGCTGAACTGAGAACTCACTCAGCACCCACTTCACAGTGGGTAAGGCTCTTTATAGAAAGCTCTGAAATTAGACAAATATGATTCATATTTGGTTTCTAGCTTCCAGGCATAGAGTTTCGAAGTGTATTTGTTGTTAAATAAATACAGACACCAAGTTCAAGACGCACTACCACAAAGCTGTTAGATTATTTGTTCTCCTGAATTATGCATTACTTTCCCATGGTATGCAGTTTTTCTAACACAAGTACCCCACAAAGCCCAAATTCCAGCATGTCTATATGCCATATGGACCAGCTTCTCCAAACGTCTGCTCCTCATGGAAATTCTATTTGTTTTCCTATTGATTTTATTATGTTTAACAGCATACTAAATCATTCCTGAGGTTGACAAGTTTCTGGAAAATTGATATATGCTGTCTAAAACTGCCTGAGGCAGGAATAAAACCAAAACAAATGGCTTCTTTTAAACTCTTGTTTTGCATTACTACAGCCAGACATACAAGTGCCATCTTGCTTAGTAGAAGAATTATTCTCCTTTGTGTAATATCTGAAGCACAGGAAATCTTTAGAAGCTCTTCTTATGGTCTGCATATCAGGGGAAGGTGATTGTAAAATAACAGACTATTTGAGTGAGGGTGGGACTAAAAAGGCAGATTGTCATCCAAGATCAATGGGCTGGATTTTCTCTCTGGGGAGAGGTGGAACTACACTACAAGGTGTGTAGATGCCTTGGAATCTACAGCTTAAGGCAAAAGTAGAATTTTTAGTGATACTTAAAGTCTTATATTTAATTCTTCTGAGAAACTGTACTTTGAAGCAATTAACTAAGATCAGGAGGAAGCAGGGGTTTGTTTGTTCAAAATTTTGAAGACATCCCCATTAAACAGTACTGAATTTGTTCCAAAGATTGGACAGCATTTCAAATTGGAAAAAGCATCCATCCAAAAAAAACCAAAACATGTCTTGGTTCAGAAAGTAAAGGCAGAGATGAATTACAGAAAACAGTTTTGCTGCTTTGATGTCAGAAATCTGAACACCACAAGAATTCAAGATGAAAACTGAGAATTAGACTACGAAGAAATAATTTTTGAATCTCCAAAGATCTGACAAAACCTGAGAAGTTCATATGTATGCATATTCATCCTTGTTAGACTCTCACTGGGCTGTTTTAACTGCTGTGTTCTGGCAAAGAAAAAAAGAAATTGAAATAGAAAAATATTTTTGTGGAAAGTAGTTAAGGCACTGCACTAGCTGACAAATAATGGGATTACATTTGCAGAACTGCAGACATTTAAGACATATGACATGAAGTCATTTACTTCCCAGTTAGTGTGGTTAAAAAAATTCAAAGAGACAGACATGATATTCTCCTACAGTCCCTGTGATGACATAGGATAAGCTGCTGAGTTCTGCTACAGAGAAAGCAAACTACTTATGAGTATGTACACTGAACTGTGGGTCAAAGTAGGGAAAAGGCCTCCTGTGACTTACCAGTGAGAGAAATAGTCTCATGACGTCCTGTATTTAGAGAATTTCATGATAATCCAAGAAACACATACAAAACTGCAAGACACTACAGTCCTCACAATATTATGGATTAAAAAAAATAATTTCAGTAACAAACAAAATACCACAGAAAGAGAAAATACTCTTTATATTACACACTAAACTAGCTCCAGGAAATCAAGATTTTCTCCTCTTTAGAGAAGGTCAAGCAAATCCAGTTAATTTTCAAAGAGCTTAGATACTGCAGAGATCAATTATAAAGTTTAACACAAATCATTCTACTCATGGACATACTGCTGTAAATAAATGTATTACCTGCAGAAAAAAAAAAAAAATCCACTTCTTTGCTTTGCATCTGTTTTCCAAGACAGTAACATGGTATTACAGTTTCTAATTTTGTAACAACAAAATCTATCTTGCAGAAGTATTATAGGAAAATTTCAAAAGGCCCGTAAAACATGATTCCAAGATGAGCTGATTTTAACATAATAGAAAATGGTTGTCTTTTCTTCAGTGGACAAATGCAGTGAAGCTAGTAAGATCCGTCTTCCTTTTTTCCATCTGCTAAATGATTCTTTAATCTCCAAAATACACTGCATACAGCTGGCTCATCATTTTGAAAACTAAAGCACAGAGCTGGGAGATTAAACCACGCCAACCTTTTCCTAACTCATGCATAGACCCTTTGCCAGCAGCTACTTGGACATTTGTAGTTAGAAACTTTATCATCAAAGATGTTTGATACTTGCTATAGTGTATTTGGGCTCATCTGTTGCATACAAGAGCTTCTGTCAACTTACAGGCAAGTTTGATGACTGCAAAGGAATAAATGCCCAACACACCAAAAACTCCCAGGGAAGACTACATTATATATATGTATATCTATCTATCTATCTATCTGCTGTTGCTGGAAACTAATCTTCCAGTATATCTGTTCTTTGCAAACTTGGATCAAGAAGTAAATCCTTTAAATCACCACAAAAATACCACAAAACCAAGAAGTCTCTAGGTGGGAGGAACAAATCTCCTGTGCTAGGCACCCCCAGCAGGAAACAGTGAGCATCCAAAGTGCTAGGGATTAAGCGTGTGTTGGAAAGAAAGACAACTAGGACTGTTAAACCACTTGTAGAACCAGGACACTGAGAAAAGATGGACAGAATGTTTTTATTTTGCAGAAATATAGAACAACACAAATGTCTTTTGATGCCTTTGAGCAAAGTTCCCTAAACTGCAGGGTACATCGAACTGTAAATCCATGATAACTGAACAAGCAAAAATAATACAGGTAGACAGACCTCCTAATAGTGTTGGTCAAATAAATTAAAGAGCTATAATTTATATTTATATTTAATTATAAAAATTAAAGAACTATAGAACCATCTATAGTTTTAGCAGATACTTTTTGCTCAGTCTACTTTTGATGCAACTTAACTTAAAAAGATCACTTTTTTCCTACCACTAGGAACCCTCTTTTAGACTGTCAACCAAAACCAGGCAAACTGAACGGCTATTTTTTGGGAGGGGGGGCTAGAGATGTGTCTGCTCATGCAATACTAACTGAAGATTAAGACAGCAAATCTTACATAGATAACAGATCTGTCTGACAGCCCACTGGAACTTCATTTGTTCTGCAGACAAAATAACAAGGTTGCTTGGAGGTAATCCAAAAAACTGTTCCAACCATTATTAACAGAAAGGGTTCAAGAAATATGGTAAAACTGTTAAAACTAAAATTAGAAGAAAAAAAAAAAAAAGGCGCTGAAGGTTTCAAAATGGTTTCAGCCATTCATTAAGCGCCTGAGTCTCCATAACCTTGCTGACATTACTTATCCTTTCAAGTTAAGGCTCAATTACTGAAACCACTCTCATAGAACACGAATAAGATCCAGTGTTATCCTCAATCGGGGAATATCAACATTAAGCACTTTAACTTCTACTCTTTCTCCAGGACCTAGGCCCAGGCTTCTTCTCTTCTTCACTTTGGAAAGTTTTGCTTCTGTTATGTTTCGCGCTGGAATCAAACCGCTTCTTCCCACACCAATATCAACAAACACCCCAAATGGCGTTGCATTTTCAACTTTTCCAGTCAAAGTAGCACCAACTGTTAAGTCTTCAAAGCAGACTATGCTTCTCTTGAAGTCAGGTTTATCAAAATCTGTTACAAGAAACAAGAAACACAAGACTCTGGAGAAAAAGGGTTTCTAAGAGTTGTTTCCAGGTGATTGTTTCTAATTAGTAAGTGATCCCAAGGTAGCTCTTAGGTCCCAAATACTGCTTTCTGTACATTTTTAAATAAAGACCCATCTGTGACAAACAACTTGTTTCTTATATTTAGTGAATCACTTTAAAAGACTTAGATTACTGGAGTAGTAAGTATAGTGAATTTTATGTTATGAAACTATCATAAGAGGATCAGATGTGTGTTGTTTATGAGGCAGTGACTGAAAGATTCTTTAAATTTTCTTGGATCTAGGGAGAAAATACATAAGGTGACTCAAGTTACATCAACTATACATGAAATTCTATTCCTACAGAAATTTCTACACATTCAAAGGAAGAATACTCAGTTTCATTACATACTAAAAGAAAAGTCAGCAACGCACTGTTCTTGCTGTTCATCTGCACCATGACATCATACGAGCTTCATCACAGTGCTGCTTTGCACTAACAACTTGAAAATCACACACGCATCATCATAAGCAGGGATTATACTGGAATATTAATGTTCACATTCTGCATTTAAGGGCACAGAGAGATTTTTAAAACTCCTTTATTTCCCTACCACTTTCTGCTTCTGCAGAAAACTCTTCTGATCCATTTCAACAACATTTCTTTCAACCTTTTCCTATTATTGTCTGACCTTTCCAAGATATAATAAGGACTGAGATTTTCCAAAAGGAACATCACCAAATGAGAACTGAAATAGTTTTTCTGTTTGCTTTTGAGAAATAAAATTCAGCCTGAACAAGTTTATAGCTAAAATGTACTGGAATTTAATCAGTGTCTGGATCAGTACTGGCTTTGCATGGCAATGTTTTGTTAGGTGTGTGTGTGGGCTACTGTGAGTGGTGGCTTCTGCAGCTTTGCCTGTGTCCAATAGACCCACTGCTGTCCGAGGTTGAGCCAATTAACAATGGTGGTAAATGCCTCTGGGATAAAACATTTTAAAAAGGAAAAAAAAAACCAATAAAAATCCCTGTGCAACAGCAATTGCAACCCAGGAGAAAGAAGTGAGTGTATGTGACAGAAACAGCTCTGCAGACACCAATGGCAGGAGGAGGAAGAGCTCCAGATGCCAGAGCTGAAATTCCCCTGCAGCTCATGGAGGGCCCTGCACCAGAACCAGTGGATGCCCGAAAGAAGGCTGTGACCCTGTGGGAATCCTACACTGGAGCAGGTTTTCTGGCAGGACTTGTGACCTCATTAGGGAACAAGGAAAGTCTGTTTCTAAAGGACTTCACTCCATGAAAGGGACCCATGCTGGAGCAGTTCATGAAGAACTGGAGTCCATGGGAAGAACTCAGGATGGAGAGATCCATACAGTTACATAAAGCTATTAGGCTGTTTTCTCCAGCCACAGAGTCTGTCTAAAATAATACTGAATGTTCTAGATTAGTAGAATATGAATATTTACACTGAAGAGCCTCTCTTTTGCTTTTATGTCTTCATATGTTAATAGTCTATCCTACTGTAATTTAGAAGTGAGATCAGCAGAACAAATTAAGACATAGAAAATACACATTTTCAAGATCACTAGCAGGGAATATTTAAAAAATAAGCACGAAACCATTAATGAACTAAAAAAGAGGGACAGAAATGTCGGTTTGGTGGGTTTTTTTAAGCATACATTTATTTGTTTTTATAAGTCTGCATTTTTGCTGTCTACCTTTATCTTCTGCTGTTGTAAGAGAATCCAGCTGTAAGTTTCATTGCACAACAGCATCCCCAGATGTTTTACTACATTTTTCTTCTCCTCTACCTCAAACTGTTCAGTACCACTGGAGGTTTTAACCAGGGTAGGTCATGAGCCACGTGCTTCAATTACACTGGTCTCCCAGACATCAGGGCAATAAAGAAGCAGAACTACACACTACAGTTCCACAGAACTTTATTGCTACTGTTCCACCTTGGTCTCTGCATCCCCCTCCATGATGGAGAGCCAACACAGATTGAATCAGCAGAGAGCCAACATATTGAAATTATTTAATATGTTAACAGCCATACAACTACCCTTCCTATGGCTTAAAATGCCACGATTTAAGACAGGATTCACACTCTTAACTACAAAACTGAAAAGAAACATCCGACTATGATATAGCCTTTAGCTTGATTGAGAAAAGAAACTGAGTCACGTGTCTATGAAAATCTACTACTGATTTTGGAAGAAGAAAATGTGCTGTTTTAAAACTGATATGTAGAACAAGCAAAGTGAGATGACAACCTTTCAAATTGAGGTTTACCTGTTCGGATGTCATAGCCTTCAGGCTGAGTGAGACCATCAATGATCAGCTGCAGTGTGTGCACAGTGGTATTGAGCTTTTTTGCTGTGCCTTCCAGTCCTTCCCTTTGAATGACCACATTTACTTTTTGCTGCATATCTGATTTTCCTATGTCATTTGCATTTCCTCCAATGAGAGATAAAAACCTAGGAAGTTCAAACAAAGATAGAAAGATTTGTAACATCCTTTAGTGGAAACTGAACTTTTGCTCTATTGGTTTTTCATTGATACATGAACAAAACTTCTGACAAAATATATGAAGTGTTTCTCAAGTGCACGTCCTTTTAACTCATCACTGATTTGACAAATAAACGGAAACTTAAGAGTCTCTCTGTATACAGGTATCTTCTGGAATCTTGCAAAACTGGAAGCAAAACAATAAAATGCGATTAAAATCTCAGACCAATTATTTCATCTCACAATAAAATTGAATTTCCTTATTACTGAAAAATGTCTTTTACCATGAAAGTCCACTAGAAATCAGTGAGAATTCTGTAACAATGTTACTGTAATTGTCACTCTCATTCAAATTAGAATGAATGGCAATTTAGTAAAGCAACAATGAATATTCAAAATATTAAATTAATATGAAGAATCTTTAACCCAACTTAAGAAAAACTTTGCATGAAAAACTTCTTCTGTCTGTGAACTTCACGATAAAGAACAATTACTTTTTCAGACACTAGGTAATCATTAACTCAAGGTAGTCACACGACACAAGCATCCTTATATTTCCTTATTGCACATACATATATACACACATTGCAGACTGAGATAAATTTGGACAGGTATCTAAAAAGCTGAAAATAAATTTTTAAAAATGCAGCTAAATAATTATGTCCTGACATGTGATCTCTGCTATGACCTGCATCTCACCATGAATAAGCCTCATCTACCCTGCTTTATCATGCCCCTTATTGTTGGCAGGAAGCACTTTTTTTTTTGCACGTTCTCTAGCACAGCAGGCAGGTAGAACTATTGATCGTGTCCTCCAGAGTCTGAATAAACATTCCTTCCAAAATCCTCAAAGAGATTCCTCTTCCCTCTCCTTATCCTGCTTCACAACAGGTGTAAACTACACGTCTCAAAAGGAGAGCTGACCAGCAGGTTCGTGCCCTGAACTTGGTGGGAGACATTCCAGCTCTCTAAGGAAGCAAAAGCCTCTGGTACTCAACCTCCTTTCCCCTGCCAAAATACATGCTGTGCTTTTATCAAAACCTGAGGCTAGTATTTCTTTTGTCAGAAGATCCAGGGAGGTTTTTGTTTTGTTTTGTTGTTTCCTCTTTTTAACCCAGAGGAACCAACTGAGATTATTTCAGGTGGTGAGCAATAGAAACTTATATAGATTGAAATACAAAACTGAATTTATTTTTGGCAAAATATAAATTGAAGAGACATAATTAAAGCAGTATCTGACTTTCAGTAAATCACAAAATTCATTTTTGAGCATAAGGCCAAAGCTTCACTTAAAAATGTCATTAATTTTACTAAAGGAGGACATCTGTTACAACTGCCTGTCAGAACTTCCACTTTACTGAATTCAAGTACAACCATAGTGACTTAAGGGTACTGGTAGCAAACACAGAAATTTGCACTTAGTAGTGATAAATATAATTTTTGCTAATTTTTTTTAGTGCATACACATCTTTCATGTGGCAATGTATGATGAAAATTAATAAGGACTCAGTGGATGGTGCCATTATCCATATTTACTCAATTTTGCTTTGACTGCATATTGACTTTTGACATCACTTTTTAAAGTAGTTTAAGGTGGTTTGGAAGCAAAGCATATAGCAAAACAGATGCAAAACTTTTTATAATATCAAGTGCAATTTTTTTTTCTGTAAATTAACAAACTTCATCACTACTAATCGAATATTTTGTCTAATAACAGATATGAAAAATATCAGATGTTCTGTGAAACAAAACCACCTTCTTTTGCAAAGGAGCCCCAAAAGTGGTTGTAATGATAATGCTGAAAATGAACCCAGGCCCAGGTGAAGTGTTCCTCCCCAGATTGCTGGGGGCTGCTGGCTGCTTACACTGGACAATGCCCCACCAGAGCACTAGTGACAGGCAGCAGCTGCCCCAGCTTTGACTGACATGCCAGATGTAACATGACAAACCCAGCCAGCCTCATGACTCAACCTTCTAAATAATGTATGCTTTACCACCCACCCCCTATAAACAAGTTTGCTGACATTCACATACTTGGCTTTATTTCATTTCAAATGGAAACTCAGCTTGAGTACATCCAAGTAACATTTTCTCACCATCAGGATTTTGCAGAAGCGCATTGACTTCGTAAACTGATCATGGGGTGGGTTTCACCACCAATAAGTGCAACCACACAATAAGTGCCACTAATGTATGTTAAAAAAAGTCCTGCTACATACAAAGATGTCACATGTGTGGCTAATGCAATTAGAATGAATGGCGTTACGTGTGTACATGGCTGGAAAGAAAATCAGCCCGAAAGAGAACACAATCAAAGTGCCTGAGCCTTCAAGCACAATTCATGGAAGGTGTTTTGCCCCCTGCTCCTTCCCCTGCAACCACCTCCCTCTCTGGACATCCCAAAGCATTTATCTGAAATTAAAAAGGATTCCTCATCTAGGTAAGAGGGGTAGGTTTGGATCCTATGTTATCAATTACAATTACATAAATAACTCATTAATGTGGTTAGTGCTCACGGTAAAATTTTGGCTCCACCGTAAGATGATGTTTAAACATGTGCCCAAGTCTAAGTGTATGAGAAGTCCCACCGACTTCTACAGAATTTTACCATTCTAAAAAGCAGGCATTTTGTTATGAATACTTCCAAGTTAAATATCACAGGCAAAACAGAGCACTGTAACAAAGCCCAGCATGCACATATTCAGAGAGTAGAGAAGAAATATTCTTTTTAAGAAACAGTATTATTTCTGTTTTGGAAAAGTATCACCATTTTAGGATAGGTTTTGGTAAAACTTTTGTATTAAAGTATTTCCAAATTAAAGTAACTCCTCAGTGATTGCAGATGCAGTTAGTTTTAGAAATACTGTTGAATCTAATTATATATTTTAGTGTATCATTTTTACTCAATGAGCACAGCCTGAGGACACTTGTACTAAAAAAAAAATCAATATAAAGCACAGCTCTCTGACTGAACAGTGGTGCATTATATTGATAGAAA
Source organism: Certhia americana (assembly GCA_018697195.1). Classification (NCBI taxonomy): domain Eukaryota; kingdom Metazoa; phylum Chordata; class Aves; order Passeriformes; family Certhiidae; genus Certhia; species Certhia americana. The sequence continues at coordinate 85,781,260 of CM031859.1, read as the reverse complement.
TTATTTTATAAATATAATATTTATAATATTACTATTTATTATATTTTTAAATGTTATCACTAAAATCAAAGTCAATTTTTTCCTTATTGAAAGAGCTACCCAACAACTTCCTTCAAGATTTATTTCAAAGTCAGAAAAAAAAAAAAGTCAGACACAGTTGGTAGTAACACTCAGATATGACTATGAGGGGGGAAAAAAGGGGTTTCCCTTAATTTAAATATTTTGATTTTAATGTTAAACCATCTAACTGCAATCCTTGAAATATCTCGCTCATACAATTTGTAAACAACAGCTCCAGCTGCACTACATAAGAACATGAATGATCTGTGCAAAAATGAAAGTCCTCAAAGTATCTTCCTGGCTACATATGTGAAATAAATAATACGTTGTAGTAGCTTAAGTGCTATGTTTATCTACCAGAAAGACAAAACCTAAAGAAAAATTAACAGAAACAGGGAAGATAAGACTTTTTTTCTGAAGTGAGGTCAATCTTATAAGATATATTGCCCTTACTTCCTCAAATGCTGAGTATGTGAATGAATGAATGAATGAATGCATGAATGAATGGTGAACTTTCTGCTCAAGGTACATCAACTCAGATAAAAGCTGCCAGAGTCTTGGGAAGAACAGGGTGAAATTTAAACAGTTCAGAACTTTGAGTTCTATGGTTTTGAGATTTAGAAAATACTCAGAAGCCCTTGCAATCACCTTTGTTTTAAAAGCAATCTTTGCAATCTTACAGAACCTGCAGAGAATGGTCATGGAAAAATGACTGATGTTTTTATTTAATACATAATTTCATCCATCTTATCCAGATAAAGAAAGAAAAGTTAATACATAAACGTAACAAATAAGCACATCATGTTCACTTAACATACACATCTGCACAAAATTATAGCACAGCCCTTGCAATGCTTAAAAGATAATGAAAATTTCACTGGAATGCAAAAAATAATTAGAAAAGAGTAAAAATTTTACCAAGGGAAGCCTACAGTAAATTTTTAAGAAGTTACTCTAACCACCCCTCGAAAAGCTTCTTACAATGTGCAGGAGTTCAAAACTTTGCAACGGCTTTAGTCACAGTCATTTCTGTTTTATGTAATCATTTCCAGCAACACAATTTAAGAGCTGGGAGTACTGGATTCATTACATTAAAGCAACATGATACGCCATTACATCTTGTCACAGTGCACACATGAATTAATGGTAAAGCAACATAATCACTCTGAAAACAAAACAATTCTGCATTAGCATGCACTTTGTTAGGTAAAACGTACATTTATGACAGTAACAAGCTTAAATTAGGCAGACATTTATGTTTTAGTAATGTTTTGAAGTGCAAAAGCAGTATTTGTATAATGCAGATGTTGACTGTTCTTGTTCCCACCAGTGATACGGATCCTCAATCTTTAAAATAACAATGAAGTTATATAATATGTATCAAACAATTTTTGTGCTTTACTTTCTGTAGTTAATTGCTGACACAGAGAGCTAAAGATTCAAATATATCTACTTAGCCAGATGAAATTGTTTAACCAATATTTTTCTTCAAATGCATAAATTATTAATAATGTAGATTATTTGACTGCATGCAGAAAGCACTCAGTTTATAACATTTTGAACTGATAAATTTTAAGAAACAAGGAGTTTCTAAATGAGGAAAGAAATTCAGCCACAGTTCCATTGCAGCATAGCCACTTTGCTCCCATACCATTAGGCACGCTGCTGTTGGCTGTTCTCGTGACTACCGATATATCACGTAACTGGAGTGCAACCCGAGATACAAAATAGTGAAACATAATTAGTTATCCACAAAGAACTAGTATACTCCACTTAAAGGAGAAAATTCCATTAAAAAGGTCTTGTGGGGGTTTTGCCCAATTTTTTTTTTCTAAATTCAACTAGTGGGAAGTTATGTAAGTTCCAAAAATTTCAACAAATTAAAAATACCATTTGATTTACGGGTTTAGTATTTATAGCATAAATGGAGCATATTTCTTCATTATTTCTAAGTTCTTCTAATCATTCTTGTTAACTGCATTTTACAACATTTCATTTTACTTTTAACATTAAAGTTTTAAAATGTCTATCAGATGGCAACTAGCAGTGGAAGCTTTTTCTGGTCTTCTGCTTATTGACAAGATAACTTTCAAAAACATGGCCTCTAAAAATCCAGCTAAATTTGTAGTAAAACCTGTGAATGAATTGGCCTTCTAAAGTGATGAATATGAACCATTATTTATAATACTTAATAGCCACAATTCTGCAAGTGTTCTCCGTAATTAGAGCAGGACACAGGCTATTGGAAACAGTCATAAAGGTTCATTAATTGACTGAGGTTTAACTTTTTAAAGTTTCTTTTAAAAAGCCCCAAAAATGCAAAAATGTAAGACTTTATTAAGTACTAGTCTGCACATTAAATAACTTGAATACCCACACACATGTGTACATGCAAGTACAGTCTCATTCAAGTGGACAAAAGATATTTCTGATGTCTTTGTAAGGAACAGCTCCAACCACAGTAACAACTCCTATCCTCTGTAAAAATATTCCCATGTAGACTGCATTACTAAACAGAACTCAACAACTTGAATTTTGGCTCAAATACCATACTAGGTAATAATTCCCTCCCTGATTTCTACTCCCCTTAAGCATTGCCTCAGTTATTCGGTGACAACTGGAAGATCTGGACAGAGGCAAGCTAGCCTGCCAGCGAGCTGGAAATGCTATCAAAGGACAAGCTTCCAACTGCATAAAATATTTCTTTTGGTGTTCCTCATCAACAGTTTTTCTTCTGCAATTTCTTGTGTGCCAGTATCTGCCTTCAAAGCCAGCAAATGCAGCTTATCAACACAGCAAATGAGATACTATGGATCAGCTGTTACATCCACCCATGCAGAGTACAAGAAACACCAGGGATATTTGAAATATGACTGATTGGCCTATAATGGAATATAAACTGTTATCAACACAAACACCTTGCTGAAATGAGCACCAAACTGAAGTGATTCGTTTCAGCGAAGAAAAAGCCCATGAACGAGTGCTTGCTAAATTCTCTTGGGACTTTGAATTCCTGCGGAAGATATCAAGCAGCATTGACATTCTTCTCTGTGTATTGATAAGACGTGAATCTTCACTGCAAGTGATTCTGCCCAGTCAGAAACTTCTCTTAAGGCATAAACAACCTCAGTGAGCAGGACTGGCCTCTACCAGGTAATTACCCATTACCTGGGTATCTGGCCAAGGAAGATTCTCACCTCTGTTATTCTAAGTCACAGCTTTAGATCTTTTACATAAATTTGTATTTCTAGGTCAGGTTAAAATACAACCTGTCTGCCAGATGTTGCAGTCTGTGAGCAGCAAATACACATTCTGAGTGCCAACCTTTTGCAAAAAGCATTTTAATGAGATTTAAATAAAAAAGTCAGCAAACATTAAAATTCAGTCACATGAAACCAACTGCACCCAGCAGACTGATAGAACAAAGAAAAAACATTGCATTTTCTTTCCAACATTTTGGTTTATAAGCATAACCTGGTTGTAACTTCTGGGGACTTCCTAAATGTTTCCTCAGTTTTCCTACCAATTCTTTAACAATACATACCAAGAAATTGGATATGCTCTACATATTGTATTAATTGTATGTAGAAGATTCTGCCACTATAAACTGGTTTTCACATACAGACTTTTCAAAATTTTAAAGCATGGTTCTATTTGGCAGGAAACTAGGCTGTCTATAAAGTTTTGGGGTTTTTATTTAGCTTTGTGGAAATTACAATTCATAGTATTTAGAGGTGTTCATAAGCTTGATCGATGTACATGACAAAGTCAAGCTTTGACACTGTGGAAACCATGAACAAAAATGCTTTGGTCTTCTGCAGAGTGTGTTAAATCACTAGTAGGACATTTTCCAATTATTTTACAGAAATTGTACAGATTTTAAGTTAAGATGCTTAAATGCCATAAATCAATCATACCAGCACCATTTGTGCCACTGTAGTAAAGATTACATCAGTGTTTCCATTATAAACCCCCTATTTTTCTAAATCAGCCCTAAAAATTGGCTCCAGCCTGAAGTTTGGCAATGAAAGTCACCACTTGGGAGTAATTATTTTAACCATATTTTTCTTTAATGGATTGGCTTTTCAAGCTACAAAATAGTCCTGAAAAAGAAAATTAGTGGTTTCAAATTTTGGTAAATTTCTATCCCTCAAAAACATTGTTTTAAAACCTGATAATTTTGCATGCCATAAATCTGCAATGTAGACCGCTGCCTTTGGGTAATTTGGCTACAAGTAGTGGATAAAAATCACCATCTTATTTCATTTAAAAATAAATGCAATTTTCCATGAAAACTTTTAATCCAATAAAACTTTCAGAAACTACTTTCTCATAGCAAGATGTGGTAGGCATTGCATGAGGAAGGCTTTATGATTCACTTATGTAGCAGCTATTTTGTAAATTTTAATTTTTGTGGTAAAAGGTATGAAATACTGGATTTTTGATCAAATCTGGTCATGTTCAAGACAATTCTGCCCTTTGGCAGGGCAGATCCACCTGTGAACTTGAACACACTCCCTGACAAGTTCAGTGTAAGCACAGAAAAAGAAGAAATACTCTGATAGCACTACAGCCACAGTACTCATTTAGATGTATTTAGAAAACTTTATTATTAAATACTGATTCTAACCTACATCTAATAGTTTCAACTTTTCTCATACATTTTATTTTAAATTATAAGAGTTATCAATTAGGTTTTAACCTAGTTTAATTCTACATTCTAGAAATATTGGCTAACTTCCACAGGACACCTCCAACCAACACCATAAACATGATTTGATCTTCAGGCTCTCAAAAGCTTTCTCATGAAAGTAGGCTCAGCAAAAGGGAATTAAAACCCAGTCCTAACCACTGCTTGTCAGCAAAAACTCACCAACAGCCCTGATAAGCTTTGGACTGAATCCTCCATGCAGTCTGACTTCCTAGCAGATTTTTTTCTTAATTCATACCCAGGCAGGAAAAAAGGTTAGGAAAGCTATTTTCATAAGTTTTGAGACACTTAGCAGCTCATATGTGTTTTTTGAAAGTAATTTTAAATATATAATCACTGCTAAATTATAGCATTAGTTGCTTGAGAGGAGGATGTCTGGTTTATATTTAGCCCTTATGTCATCAGTGTCAATTTTTAATACTACACATCTTGGCATTTGTCAGTTTGCTGCAGAGCTGTATTTTCTTTTCTCAAAACAGCTATTTGCCATGTAAAAACATTAAAGATATCTGCCCCCTTCCCCACACCATTTTGTAATATCAAGTTGCTGCCCAGTCATACAATCTACACCATGAAAGTTATCATCTTCATATTTAACTTGCTTTCAAGGAAAGAATAGAAAAATACAAATACTGTTGTCCACAAAGTACATTCACAGAAAGCACTTGAAGACTTTTTTACCCTCTATCATACTATGTGTAGAGGTACTATAAATGTAAAAAGTAAGACAACAGAGAAAGCCAAAAGGATGCAGAATAGACTGATATAGTTAGTTACAGAGGATGCTCTGCTTATTATTTTTGGTGTTTCATTAGCAGATATTGTAATTGTTGTTTTATATTTGCTTTGTAATCAACTTACATTCTTTTGCATTTAAAAAAACAAACAAAACAAACCACACAAGAAAATCCTGTATGGTACAATACCTATGACATGCATTTGGACCTAAATATTTCATCTGAAAATTCTGCCTAAGATGGCAAAGTGTTTGGTGAGAAACAGAGAATAAAAAACAGCACTGGTGGAATAAAATACTTTATCCAAAATGCATTATTCAAAGAGAGACGATGAGACAGATTAACACTGATCTTCAGCCAAGTGACACTTGAGCATTGGCTTAGAAGCAATCGAAATCTGAGTCTGAAGCTGTGCACGTTTTAAAATGTGCGCCTTCTAAGCAGTGTTGGCTGTGCAATAGGAGCCAGCCCCCTCGCTGAAACATGCATAAGCCTGAGATTCAAACCAATGTCTGAGCTGAGATGTAAAAATCATGCTCATTAATTTTTTTTAATTCTATTTTTTGTTAAATACTGCTAGTGGTGGGTTCCCAGCAAAATTTTAAATCACAATTATATGATCTGTGATTCTTTCTAAAGTTATACAATTTCAGCTGCATGTGAATATCTGTTCTATCCTATGCAGTAATAATCCCACTCACCACTTCAGATGTAAAAGTCACCTGGGCTGCTTCGGAAACAAAGTCATAATTCTTTACTTTCTGACCAACCTTTGTGAAAATATTGTATGTAGAGCAATTACTGTAGTATTTCACCATTAACTGCATATACTTTCTCTGCTCTCTAAAGCAATCCATCCACATCAGTCCTTAAGCAAGGCTGGTAGCATTGTGACCACTTTACTAATGATGTTGTTAGTGTACCAGGGCTGGAAAGCTAAAACCTTAAAATCTGAGTACTTGAAATTTAAATTTAATGAAATTCAATATCGAAAATCAAATTTATTTTTGAATAACCAATTTATTTTTGTTTTTCACACTGACTCACTTACATTGAATAATCTCCAGTTAGGGTGACCAAGCTGCACACTCTATAAACCACCTACCAAATGTCACGTCATTAAGATCAGGACCTTGACTTACGTTTTTTTCCCACAGCTATGCAGGGCAGGAACTTTGTAACAAATGTTGAAGAGTAAGAAAAAAAAAGGGAAATGGTCATGGAAAAGGAGAAACCAGTTATCCACACACTGCACAACTGAAATAGACTCTACCAGGAAATTGCAGTGGGTCCTAGAATCAGGCACAAAGAAGAATGAACTGTGGCAGGGAGAGGATGGAAACAAAAGTGCACTGCATGTCTAGGAAATCTAGGGATAGGAAGAGAGAACAGTACACACTGAAGGAAAGTTGTCTTAAAAATGCAAGGTCCTGTATGACTTTTTAGGTAAGAAAGTCAAGCTTTGTGAAGTCAGAAATTTTGCATCTCTCTGAAGTTTAAAGATGGTTTTGTTTATAAAATAGGAAGCACAAGTTTGTTTGTCCAGGCATAATATTCTCAACAGAGATCATAAGAATCTTAAAGCAACTGTCTACTGGTAAAATTAGCTTCAGTACTTTTTAAGAAAAGAACCTGTTTGGTAACAATCAGTTGAAAAATAAATATGTGCCCAACTACAGAAGGAGATAATGTTTTCTGAAGAGGAAAAGCATAGTCCATTTTCAACCAGGACAGCTGACAGAAAAGATCACAGCTTATAGTAGCATTTCAGAGGCACACATGGATTCCTCATTACTTTTTCCTGACATACACAAAAATCATTCTCTTCTTTAGCCATTTAGTAAACCACTCATTTTCTTTTTGTATTTGGGAACTTATACATACACCTTAATTAGATCTTGCAATACCAAAATTTCATTTTAAAGGCCCATAGTAAAAGTGACACGTGCTCACATATATCCAAAGCACACCTTCTTCTTGAAGAAAGGGGTGAAAGCTTCAAAGCAATATAAATATTCCTATCTCAAAAGGCTAAGCAGGCTGTTGTCAGAAAAATCAGTACTTTAATTTTAAACATTTATAGTGTCAGTGGTTCAAAGCTTTCCTATCACTTACCTCATTGCAATGTTGTAAGACTCTGGATGAATACAAGTTTGGTCCAAAGGATTGGGCTGATGAGAGGCACATGATGTTAGTTTATTCTTCTTTTTACCCAGTGCACCTGCTTTAGTCAAAAGTGTACGACTTCCAATTTCATTTTTCTTATTACTGCCAGAAATCAAAAATGGACATGTCATTCTCAATGAAGATGATCCTGGCCCAGTGTCCACACACACAGAACCAACACATTTTTTCCCTGGAAGTTTCCCGCAAACAAAAAAAATTTATCAGGACACATTAAAGTCATCATATAACTCCTACTGTGAATGCTCCTTTCATGCCTCTGTTTTTTTTTTTTCCTAAATCACAAGTGGTTCCTGCTTTTTGGAGGATAAAAGAGAACACATTGAAGGACCTGAAACTAGCACTGGCATTTTGAGCTCCACTCATCAACTGTTGGCAGAAATGCAAACATATTTTCCTCTTTCCATAACAATTTTTAAAATAACCACTATTTGTTAAATTTCAAGTAAAAAGCACAAAAATTATTTCATACAGCAATCTGAAGTCAAAATTATTAGAAAGGATAAAAACTAATCCTCAAAGTTCATTTCAAAAACCTCTGGTTGTGTCACCCGGACCCACAAGAAGTGTCACGGAGGCAGCATTATTAGAGCTTTACTTTGGCCTCAAAATCCATTTCTCAGGTTATACAGTGTTCCCAAGTTTTATGGAATCTGACTAACATCAGAATCGTGTTCCAGGAAGGTTAAAAAACCCCCAAAACAATGTTCACATTTCACCAGTGAACATTTCTGGGGGGGAAAAAAAAGCTATCAGCCTTTTTTTTCATTGGCTGTATTGCAGCATAAACTTGAGAAACTAAAACAGATCTGTACAAGGTACGACCTATCAATCATAGAGAGCTTTGGAAGGAGTTTTTTTGGTCTTCTGGTGCTTCAGAGAGCACCATTTGGCCTGCAGCCTATGCCTCCCTGCCAGATGGGCAACCAATCTGTATACCTTCCACCTGGGCAGAAAGCCAGTCCCTATGTGCCCACGTCCTGCCTGGAAGTTACGCCTGTGCTGTTCGGCCAGCAGCAACTGGGAATACAGTATTGCTTCTGAGCGCTACCTTGGCTAAAAAACAGCAGGCGCTTCCCAGGAAAATATTTTTTTGAGAAGAGCCAGTGGCAAAAGTGTGAGGATGGTGCTACTGCCATGCCCTTTCTTAGTTCTTTATTTTGGAAAGAGAAATGAGAAAAGACAGGAGAAGAGACATTGTGCTAGAAAGGGCATTTTCAGTTGTAGAAAGGTCAAGAGGAGCACTATGAATGGCTGAAAGACCAGAAGACTTGGTTTAGAATCAGGGAATGAGATGAAAGGGAAGAGGATGAGGCACTGTTGACAAACCTTGGGAAAAGGTCTCACATATTTCAGACAAAACAGTCACATAACACTTGCTAGACACAGGAGTATAACAAACTGTTTTATCTAGGCAGCTACTCAAGCTACTCGACTTCTTTTCTCCAGGTAATGAAATTGAAACTCCAAAAATCTGCACTAGTTTACCACCATTAAGTTCTGCAGAATAATCTTTACCATATTAAATAAATTAATTTACAGTATTATGCCTGAAAAACAAGACTAAAGTTTTAATATCCCAGATCACAACACTGCTGCATGACAATTTTTTTATACCAATTCAATGGCAAAATTTTTAAACTTACATATTTATCAAAACCCTGACATAGAGGACTAGGCTAACAAGTCATGACTATTCAGGGGAAGAACTATCTTCAACCATGACTTTAACAGTTAATTCATTGTCTTTCAGAGCACAATGGCCTAGGATTCCTTGAGTCTCAAGCATGAATACAAAACAGAAAAGGGGAAAGTCTTCTCATTCTATTTCAGATAGTTTAGTCAGATCAGTTAAAATCTCTATTACCTGCAAAAAGTCTTTATATATTCTTGATTGAATCTGATGAAGCCAGCACATTGTTGGAAGGTTTTGGGACCCAAACCTTTAACTTCTTTGAGCTGTTCTCGGTTTATAAATGGTCCATTCTTCTCTCGCCATTCAATTATATTTTTAGCCCTGTTAGTATTCAGTCCTGCAATGTGTCTAAGAACAAAAATTGACAAAATACTTTTATTACCATTGAACAGTCATTATTGCAAGTGCTACCCATTACAAGGACACATATTCCTATGGACAACCTGGTTTAAAAAAACCTTAAAACTGCTAAGAAATTAGCAAAGAGACTCCCAGACCAAAGGCATTGTCTGAAAAAGGATCCCTTCTCTTAGTTCTGTGGAAGGAATCCACTCAAATCAAGAAAACTTAGTACAACAATCCGGTTCTGTACATGCCTAACTAGTAAGACAGGGATGTGTAATTTATGACCTGTTGGCTATTTCCGTAATGCCAATTCAATTTGTCATGTCTTATGGCCTGCCCCCAGCTGCCCTCTTCAGGAAACAGCGTGGGAGGAGGGTTCAGAACAGATAAATTGTCCCTGTAAGAACAGCCCCTCCTCAGCTTTTCCAATGGTACTGAAACACCTTGCCCCAACATGAAGGGCTCACGTCTGCTACCCAGTAGGAGAGTGGCTGGGAGCAGCTTGCCTTCCTCAAACAATTTAACAGATCCACAAAGCTTGTTTCTTTTCTCTGAGCTCTTCTTGAAATAAAAAGCAGCTGGGAACAGGCTGCATGACTTGTTCTGGGGGTAGTTTGGATCTGGCCAAGAACTTACGTGTGAAGTGCAAGAGCAGCTAGCCAGGTTTCTTCAGTAAGCAGTGGGTTTGCTGCACATTTTCTGTATGTACATGTGAGTAAAATTTTCTGTGTGTGGAGTATGTTAATCATAAAAAAGAGAGAAAAGAGCACTCGTGGGGAGTTACTGATGGCACTAGCGAAGGAAATGTCACCCACTAGGTTCTATATATCAGATGCCACTTCTTTAAGTCAGCAGCAGCAGTGACCTCTTTGTGGAATGGCATGAACTGATTCTAGAAAACACCACCAGCAAACCCAGCAAGAGTCATAAAATCTTGGGGGAAAAAGAAAAAAATCTTTCCATTATTCTCATACTCAAAAGGTTAAAAAAATGCAAACTCATGCAAAAGTTAAAAAAATAGTCCAAAGTTGGTGAAAGCTCAGAATGAAATTAGAGGGACACACCTTTAACCACAGACAGCTTATTAATCATTAGGAATGGAATTTTCTTCAAAAATTTCTTAGAAACATTGAGAAATCCTATTTCTTAAAGCTTATTTACACTGACAAAGGAACATTGCACAGTTTACAGAATTTTCCACTGAAGATCTCAAGTTTTTCAAGCACAATATTCAGCAGTAATACAAATAATGTAGCATTGTCATCCCCTCCCTGTGTAGTACGTGTCGAGTCTATTTGATGCATTATAAACCACAAACAGAAAGCTCTGCTCAGATTGCAATCTAGCTAGGGTGACAATCTCATGACCTGGATGTCTGAAGAAATCTTAAGACTGCATCTACACAAAACAGCAAACTTGAACAACTCTAATGCAGGTTAACTAGACCACACAGAAGACTTAGAGAATGTGTAGCCCTGTCTGAACAAGGTTACCCCACAGTCGGTTCTGTGGAGGCACAGTAGCTTCTCAGGCTGATGCTTCCTGCTGAAGTGGACAATATAGCTGTTCCTTCTGACTCAGCTTATTCTATGATTCTATTCTGTTGATTCTATGAATGAAAGCTTCATTTGTCATTTAAGTACCTTGCTTTGCACTTGCTTTCTCCCTAAAAACTGATCTAAATCTAAAAGCATGTAAGACAAAAGAAATCAGATGTTGGCTGGGGGCTGGATACGCATAGAAAGAACGTAACAGTGGAAAACTGAAAAGAATAGAAAGAGAGCCTCTTCAAAAATATGGAAAGATGTTTTTAAGAAACATTCTAAGGGGCTAAAAAATTACAAGACAGAGCTAGCAAAACCACATTCTTCCTACCTTCCATACCTCATATAATTTTAATTACTGATAATGGACAGCAATATTATGGAAGAATATGGACAGAAGATGAGGGACATTCTTTTTCTTCCTCTCCTACTATGGAGGATGACAGCATCACTTGTGCTCTTCTGAGAGTGTCACCTAAACAATTTTGAATTCTATACACTCAAGACAGAATGAGCTCTTAGTTTCTAGCCATGAAAAATAAAGTCCAGAACATTCTCCAAGTAAACATGGCATAACTACGTAACAAAAAACAAACAGTAAAAAATGGGACAAATTTTCCAAGTTTCCCCTTAAATCTTTTCTCCTTTCCTCACGTAAGTTTTACAACCTGTTCACTTAGAAGTACCTATAAAAATACCTTCTTAGAGACAAAGTACATTTGAAAATACCTTTCTCTGTGTAAAAATACATATTACTTATGTCACATTTTTTAAAATCACAGTGTTGGCTCCAAATTTTTAAATATCTGTTTTTCTCTGAAGAATAGTTTTACCCTAGAGAACCACACATATCCTTAAAACCCAACTCTTAATGATTCAGTGAAATACTGTCTCACTGTGTCATTTTTATGTAATTGGAAGTTTAACACAAGAGCCATTTGCTCCAGCTGAACTTGAGTCAGATGGCAGACTAAACAGAGACTCTGTGATCCAGAGCCATGTAATTACTGGAATAGGAAAATGTTTCACTCACCTTAATAGTATTTCTGAGCAGATGTTAATATCAACTCCTACAAAGCTGACACACTCTTCAACCACACTGCTCAGAGTTGCTTTGAGCAGAGTCTGTGATACATCATGCTGAGAAACAAAAATGGACATATCTGGTTACTGAAGTATCTAAGAGTACATAAACAGGAACTGCATATACCACTAACATCAATAAAATAGCTGCTGGAACTTAACAACATCTTATGTGAGGGCACCAGTTAAAAACGTGAATAGTGGAATATATTTTTTAAAATGTCCCCAGTATCTCTTTGAAACATCTTTGTCACGATACAAATCTCTAGAATAAAGACACACTTCACGTCCTGGTATTGTTCTTTGATAATTATTTCCCTGCATCTTGTAAAAACAAAACTTTATTAAAAACATGATTACACAAAAAGACTAATGCTTATGCTCATCCACCATGTCTTGTCTTTAATCTGACATTTATTTACCTATAAAATCAGTTTATTAAAAATAAAGTAGCAAAGAAATCATAAATGCTGTACTCTTGCACCGGTACACACAGATATTTGCAAGATAGTCCCATTTATGAGCATCATACTACAGTACAGCTATTATTTACTAAAAGGAAAAGCCACACGCTATATGAAGGTGGGCAATACATAAGGTACTTATCAACCCCATGGCAACAGAATGTTTCAAATCTTGAATAGATATTTCTGGGAAGATTGGCAGGTCCTTGACCAAAGCACCACTAATGGAAATGTTCACAGTGTTCCCTTTTCCCCCTAAAAGAAAAATCAGTCACACTTGTCAAAGGAAAAAGTTCTGAAGCTCTAAGATTTCTCTTCCTCCCAAATGTAGGCATACTTCAGTCTGTAACTGCAAGTTCCCCATACAAGTCCATCAGTAGTTAGAAGTTTGACCTGGAGGGAGAAGCCTCTCTAAATGCAGGAGCTAATTCAATCACTATGTTGGATTAGCTTCAGGGCTCTTCTGCATCACTCATGTAAATCTGGGTTGATCTGTTGTGGTTTCATGATGCATTCATTTAGGACATCGAGTTGGATCCAAGCCAAGGCACCGAACACTTCGTCTATTACTTTGTTTTATGTTCTAAGCCATTCAGATCTTTTAAAGATTTCACGGTTAAATTCAACATGCCAATAGCATCAATCCCAATCTACTAACACTGGTAGTTCATTAAGCAGTGGTTAATAACTGAGGCACTTGTAAAACTTCAGGCAATGCATTTCATAGCTCCCTATTTCAGGTGATGGTAATGGGATGCATTTTCATTATGTGATATATAATAAAGCTACTTACAAACACAAAGCTCGTATTTCACCAATATTACCCCTCCTATGTTAGTTTTGCACGCAAAACACAATGGGCATGAGCAAGTACTGGCATTTACACACATCCTTAGTCTCATAGCCACAAAGCTTGCTTATACACTGGGCAGATGAAACATCAGTTTCTACTTACTAATGCATTGCTAGTGATACCTTAAGTTTTAGCTTTCATGTTTTCCAGATTCTGTACTGCATTAGTATGTAACTCTGAACTTGATATAAAGTGTTAGCAAGTTCTATTCACAGTTTAGTTAGACAAAACAATCCTTTTCCTGCCCAAGAACTAAGGACACTTGCAGCTTCAGGCCCCAAAAGTGTAAACAACAGCAAATTGAGGAGAGCAATATGGGAGGATGGGACTTCATAACCTGAAGCTGTAATTGGACAATTAATCCCAACATGTAAATGGAACAAAACTTATAAAAGTGTGAAAACTCATGACCCAGTGTCCATCCTGGGTGGAGCCATGGCCAGGCTCTTGTACTGCCCAAGGTGTATCCTTTGAAGGCCATTTAATAAATAAAAACTTAAGGCATCACTACTGCAACATAATAGCTTCTTTTTTTAATAAAGAGACAAACAAAAAAACATACTCTTAAAAGAAGTCTTGTATTTCCTCATGTGTCATTTCTCTGACTTACTGAAGATGTAGATTGTCTTAATGAGGAATATATTCCCTTCTCCTTCTGGCATCAGCCACATAGTATACTATAGCTAGAGGCTTCCAGCTCACACGGACACTCATGCAAGATGCATTTATATAACACAGCTCAAGAGCCAGAATAAAATGTTCAGAAACAACACCCACATCTTTTCTTCTTTGCCAAGTACAGCTACCAAATACCGGGCTAGGTTTTTCACTAAACATTTTATTTGAGGCTCACTGGAAGATAAAGATTCAAATTAAAAACAAACAAAAAAAAATTCATTGTGATGAAGGAAGGCATAGGAAGAAAAATGCAGAGGACGATTTCCTTCTGCTTTTAGGGAAGGCTACTAACTCCAAAGTACTTGCAAAGTTGATTATGATACAGCTCTCCTAGTTACATTAACAAATTCTATTAACTGTAGCAGTTTTTGGCCACCTCTAAAAAATATCTTGTTCTAGACAACAGCTCTGAATATAGAGTCCCTGGCAAAGAGAAGTGTAGACTGCTGCTTCCCAAAGTTTCAGATTCATTCCTTAAGATGATGATAATTCTTCAGCAGGAACAACATGATTCAAAATAGTCAGTGCCTTCACAATGCCTTACAGCATAGCATAGGGCGTAGCAAAGAAGGAAATGCATTAATCTGGTCCAGCCTTTCTAAGGAGTTCTTTGGAAAAGACCTGATTCAGCAGAAGCTCTATTTCCAGCCTGCAGAAAGGGAACCTAGATAGTAATTCAGTCTACTACATTGCCTGAAAACCAAGGGATGGTTCTGTCACAATCAAAAGCTAAGCATCCTAAAATATCTCTGCTAACAGAAGAAATGCCAGTGCTCACAGAACCTCATTTTCAAATGCACCACTGGCATTTCTCTAAAGACATGACTTTGCGACTCCAATAGTTTGTGTAAAATTCGTGAGATGCAATACACACATCTTGAAAAAAACTGTTGTACTTAATTGTCTCTTTCTCTTGCCAAAAAGACAAAAAGTCCTCAGGTCTCTCGAAGATGACTTGCATCTTAACTTTATTTCTGTTTGACAGTCATCATTAAAAAAAACCAAAACAAGACAAGCACAAGTTGTTCTTTACTGCTCCAACATGTAAGAGTCATGTGACTTGGAACGGACATCACAGCATGTATGTGAAGGCACAGATAAAGTGAACAGGCAGATGTGACAGAACAGGATAAGCATAAAACAATCCCTAACCTACCAGTACCTCACTGAAGGGAGGTACATTTAGCGAGAGGATGATGTTAAGTTGTAAAAGCCAGGAAAGCCTTCCAGATGGCAAACCTACCTCCCAAGATGCAGCTACTAACCATCAAAGCTTCCTTTGGGTATAATGAAGAAATTTTTACATCCCTTTTTACATCGAAACAAGGCACAGAGAAGGGTTACACATTTAGTTTCTAAAAAGTAGTTAAAAACATTATCTCAATATCATTGCCCAGACTTCCTACTGCCCAAAGGTTACACTTCAGAAAGGTTTAAAGTACAGTGTGTTTTCCACTCTTCCAACAGTTTCACTGATCTTCTCAAATATCAGAGGTTAGATGATGCTATATACTTCTGTGCGCTATTTATATGCACTGGGGTGGTATCAAGTGAATCAGACACTAGAGGCACGCATATACTCTGCTCCTCACTCCCTACTACAGGTTTGTAAAGACAGGGATGATGAGCTGTTGCATTAAGTGCATCAGAATAAAACCTGCACAAGTAAAGCCCAAGTCTAAAATGCCAGGCTGCTTTCAAAGTGAGGTTACGCAGAACTTCATGTTGCACAGTCTCTGACAACCCCTCCACACATCACTAATCATTCCAGCAGCTGATCCCCTGCAAATCCTTCTAAATAAAACACTTCCATAATAACACTGACTCTGAATACACCCCAGTGAATGAGGGTGTCCCTGCTAAAACTGTTCAGTATAGTTTTTAAGCTGAGAGCCAAGCACACAAAGTGCTATCACATCTATATCTAACAAGTAGGAACACATCCTTTGGTGTGACTTTCAAACATCATCTCGAATTCACTGGCCAAATATAAAGTTTTACTAAAAGGATACTCAGAAATGACTGCCATTAAAATATTCACTGTCATAGTAGATCTGAAGCAGAAGACTTAATTTTATATGATGATCTCCAAAAGGATCAATATTCCCAATTATGGAAACTAAGGCCAGCAGAAGTAAAGGGCTTGCCACAAATTGTGGGATGTCCAGTGCAAAACTACAAACTTCTGTTTATCATCACTCTCCAAAAAACAAAGCCACCTTTCTTCACAGATAGTACTAGCAAGAATGTACACACTTGTTTGAGCTTTTTGTGGGGAGTACTACAGAAATTAATCTGTCCTAAGAAGTGTCAGGAACTGAAAACATATTTCAATACTTGTTTTCTAAGGAGTTACCAAGACAGCCAGGGAACAAGATGCAGAAAAATCACTTGAAACCACTACAGTAATGACCTGTCAATCAGTAAATTAAATTCTAACACTACATTTCTCTAATATTTTTATAAAGAGCATCACAAATATAACTTACATTCATGAACACAGAAGAAAATCAAGGGCAGCTATTTAGATCTCTGGTCACAATTACTGCTCAGATTTGTCCATGGCAAACTTGTTAAAATTACCAGAAAAAATAGTACACATTTCAAAACAACCATTTTACAAACCCATACTAAAAAACCCTAACAGTCAATACAACTTCACTACATATAATTTCATCCATCATAGCACAAAATGTTTACCCCTGAAGAATAGTATTTAAGAACACCTGTATATTATGCATATGATAGTTCTGTTCTATCATTATGTCCCAAAACTTCAGCTCTCTTTTCTTGCCTTATGGTATGTAGCAGAGAACAAAGATTGTTTTTTCACTCATTTTCAAGAGTTACAAATGCCCACTGGAAATAATTAACACTACTAAAAACCTATCTGTTCCTTGAGATGGTGCTCCCTCAACTGTAACTGAAATCCTTCTGCAGTTTCAAAAACTTGTTGATGTACACAAAAGGAAGGCAATATTCTAAACAGCCTCTCAGCTCAGTTATTTTTAGCAGTGCACCAGTACAGACACTGTAAAAATACATTTGTCATCAGCATGGCAAATTTATCAAGTCAAACTGCCAGTGCTCCCACGAAGCCTGGAGGCTGTACTTAGCCAATGTGCATGAGCATGGATGGTGGATCAGCACACTCACTATGCCTGAACACTAGATTACCAGTGCTAGACTAAAATGGGCAGCTTTTACATGCAAGTAAATTGCAATTCCAAGCTCTTTATCTTTGGCAACTCAAAAAAACCCCCAGAATACTAAGCCTCCACACAATTAAAAACAACACACGTAATTAAAGTGCATTTAGTAACCTTTTCCTGGTTCCTATAAAATCATAATTTCACAAAGGATTGTATGACTGCATATGTAAGTGAAAGACAGATTCAAACACCTTAAAATTCTACTGCAACACACAGCAATTCTGAAATAATTATTTTCCATTTACAAACATTAGTAGACATCGACACAATCAGCCTGTGAGTCATTATTACTTTAAAATGCCCAAGAGCCAAGCAAGGCACCTTTCAACAGAGTCAGGCAGGAATTATTTGTACCCTGCAGAGCCTACAAATGTAGTGCAGACATGACCTAATGATGCTAGTTAGAAAGCAGTAGGAAGGGGATGAGTTCTCAAGTCTGGGCAGCAACCTGCAGGTTCTTGACCCAGGCTCAGCATTATAGTACTATAACAAGATCAATATTCATTCTAAATAAGACTGAGCTGTGTGCCAGACAATCTATTTTGGGGTTTGATCAAGTTATACCTCACTTGTCCTTTGAATCCAAAAGTCAGCCTTCAATGAAGTAAATGCAATTTAACCTTTTTTTCTGTGCGACTGAGTCCTGAAAGACTTCTAACACTTCATAAAACATTATTTTGTTGGTACCTACTATTAAACTTCTGTATCCATGAATTTCAATATTGGCATGTGCAACCAGACAACATGCCTCTTGAAAAATACTACTTTTTTCTTTAAAGAGTGACATAACTCTTGTGTGCAAACTGAATTACTTTTACTGAAAGAGAAATTAGGTGGGACAACACATCCTAAGCAAAGTTCAAAAATATATTATTTTACAGAGATTCAATCCACGGCAATGTGTTTCAAAATTTAAAAAATGGAAATACTTTACTAGTGCTGTAACCTATATACAATCAGCTTCATTCCAAATGCTTGTGAAACCACAAAACTAAAATGCATTCATGACAAACCCTAAAGTACAGCAGGACTGAAGTATCAGAAATCGTCTAAGGAGAAGCACCTTTTCATGCACAGAATTAGAAAAAAAAATTAAAATATACCTTACATGTCAGGTGGAAAAGTTGGAAAGTTCAGGATTGGAGTTTTCATCTCTAACATCCTCTGGAAAATCCCTTCCAGTCAGAGACCAAGAAAATAAGCTTATCCCTCTGATGTTTGATAAAAGGATCCAACTTCTTTTGAATTTCTTTTGAAGATTATTTGTGGTTTCTACAAATGTTATATTGTTATAGGATATATTGTTATCCTATGTACTTAACTCTGATTCATTTCTTGTTTCAAAAATCCAAATTCTGTTTATTTTAACAGCATATTACTGTTATTGAAATATCCCTGGAGAAAGAAATGGATTTAGATTTTCAAAGAAAATGATAAGAACAAAACCAAAGTTTTGTTTTTATCAGCTCTAACATTTTAAAAAGTAAGAAAACAAAAATGCACCAGTTTATCATGTAAATGCTTTAAGTCACTTGCAAATTGCTGGAATTCATTATATTTTCTTGTGCTTGTGTTTTAACAGAAGCAGTAATACTGCCAAACCTGTTACACAAATTCAGTCCCATCGCTGACACATCTTATTTCTAAAGTTAGCAGAAAATGATGCATACCCAAAAATATCTTCCTCTTTCCAGAGCAGGTACAACAAGTGTTCTCCTATGCATATTTGTTATGTGACTAAGGAACAGCAAAACCAATTTCAATTATAATCAACTACATCATACCTGGAGAGTTCAGAGGGACATTTTTGCCAATAAATAGCAGAGACAAAAATCCTAATTACTATAGGTGGAAAGCCTTGCATTTACTTTTCAATCCAAACATGTATGTTGGGGCTCTTAAAGCTCTACAAATATAGGGGATATCTTGCCACACTACAGAAAGATAAAGCAAGGACCATCAGGAGTGGAGCTTCATCGATCTCATAGTTGAAAGGCAACATATTCAGTTGAAGATTTTCCTGAAGGTTGCTGAAGGATAAGAGAAGGAAAAAAAAAAAAAAAGAAAGAGATTGCACTAACAGAGGGAGAAGACAAAAGTTATATAGCCCAGGTGAGTGTGGTCATCTGTGGGAGTTTTGTTTAGTCTGAAGTCAGTGACCAAGCATTGCCCTGCAGCAGACGGGTGAGGAACAGCAGCTCCTGGGTACAGCTCCCACCAGCCTTACTCAAAGGGAGTCCACAGAGGATGTGAGGAGCTTGGAAAGAGGCTACATAAATACACATGCTTCTTCCAGCTCTACTGAAGACATGCTGAGGTTCCTCTCCTCCACCTCTAATGAGGAATGTGGCACTTGAAATATTAAAAACTACAACAAAAAACACAAATTAATTTAAGGGTATTTTCTATAAAGGAAAGATTAGCATCATTGATGGATATTTTATTGTACCCTAGATGTCAGATATAAGAAATTACTTGTTCTCACTGGTTTTCTCACATTTAGCATACACACTTAGCAACTGCTACATCAGGTTACTCCTATCAGCAATGCACTGAGAATATATTTAATGCAACAACACATCTGTTCCCTCATTAGAAAAAAAGGGTAGATGCCAGAAAACGACATCTAGTAGTTTTTTAGTCCCACATGCCACAAAATTAGTGACTATATAGAAATAGACAAGATACAATTAAGAAGGAAAAAAAAAAAAAGGTTTTTATTTAAGGTGACACCACCTCCTGAAATTGCTTAGTGAAAAAAGCTTTAAGGTAATTCAACTTTCCTCAACCCCCACACCCCAGTCCTCAACTTTTTTAAAAGTAGATTCAAATTGAATATGCTTAAAGAACTCTTGCAAATCCTGCTGTTATCTCCCTCTCTTCTATTTGGCTCCTCCTTCACTTTCGTCGGACACTCTTTCCCCCTTGATTCCCAAGCTCTTCCATAGCCTAGCTAAAAGCAAAAATGAGCTAGGAATGAAACAGAATGCAAGACACTGTCCTACAGAATACAGCCAAACCCAAATAAAGCAAGCTTATTTTCTCTGCTCACTAAAACGCAGAGAAAATAAGTGTGATTGACATATGGTAACTCAAAAAAGTCAGAGTAGTGTTTACTGAATGACCCTTGGAAGACTGAAAGCTGACAGAAAACCAGGAAACATGTGGAAAAACAGAAGTTAGCTCAGTTAGCAGCAGTTATGGATTTGACAGGCAGAGTACATAAGCATCCATTGTGTCATTCACATCTTTGATAAATGAAAGCAATTTCAACACCACTCGTTACATACAACAGCAAGGTATATTTAAAATAAAAGAATAAGTAAGCAATTTGCAAAAAAAATCACTGATATAGAAAGCTTTTGACTTTTCAGAAATGCGTTCTGCACTAACCTTAGAAAAATTTGCGTTAAAACATGTATTTAGCACTTTTCCTATTACATATATAGTGCTAACAAAGTGTTTGCACATAGGAGGTTGAAAAGTTGACAGGTCTCAATAATAAATTAGTTGTGCTAACATGTCAGCACTAAAATGTTCTCAGTGACAATTTTTACAAGTGAACAAGAACACAAACATTCTCATAATTCTGTCATTCTCAAACCCAAGCAATGTTTCAGAACCACAATCACCACTGACAGAATGATTGTTACTGCTAATGTAATCAGCATAATATAAAAAGTGAGAAACCAAAATGAACCAGAATATTAAAAAAACCCCAAGAACACTACATGTACTACCCCATACATGAAAACAGCAATGGAGTAATCTTGCAATAGACACATTTTTATTTAAATAAGTAAGACCTCAGCAGGTAAAAGGAAGAAAAGCACAAATCAAATTTTAAGCAGCATCCTTGACAGAAACTGTGATTTTTGCCATTATAACATAGTCCTCACCTATATTCAAGATACAGAAATTCCTTCAGCAGACTTCCTTAAAATATTTAAAAAAAAACAGTATTTGCAAATGTGTACAATAAGACATAATTTTGTAGTGCAACAAATTTAGAAAAAATGTTTGGAACTAAGTTTTCTTAGGTATCCGCTAATGTAAAATCTGTAAATAATAACTGCATTACTTTTTAGAACTTACAAAGTTTATAAGATACTTACCAAGTTAGAGCTTTTACCTATTGCATATATGAATGTATTAATTGCAAATCTGTAATCTGATCACAGATCACAGCATCATTCATTTTAAAAACTGACCTCTATTTCCCTTGAAATATCACTATTTTATAATTGATCTAAAACTTAAATAAATTTTAGGCAAGCTTGGGGTAACATAAAGTTAGAAATTATGTATTTGAAAAATTAAGTTTCTAATACTTTAGAAACTCTGAAAAACATAATTTCAAAATCAGGTATCATTATGAATTCTAACTATAAAAACTTTCTGCCCAAAAAGCAACTAGTGGTTCAGTTTTAATAAGATTTGTAAGAGGGGGAATAGAGTTCTCTATTTGTACAAACATTTGCAACTCCAAGCTGGTGTATCACTGAGCAAGAGGGGGACTAAAATCACCTCTGATTTTGCAGCACTTATGTCTGCCTCTCACCACCTGCAAATGACTTACAACTTCCAGAATAAAGGCTCCATTGAAATCACTGGTTGATGTCCCTTCACATTAATTAAGGACAGAAGTTCAGTAGCAGTTTTATCTGTGCTTTGCAGCACTGAGAGTTAAGACATGAGGTAGCAGATGGATCAATCAAATATTAGTCAGGATTTTTCAATGTGTGTCAGCTTCAGAAAATTATTAGTTACACTAAAATAATCCACAATTTTTAAATATGAAAAAATAATTGTTAATGCATGTTCTTATTTTTTAAGAGAATTTGTATTTTAAGAACACCAAAAGACATTTGTTCTAAATAACCTAGATTAGGGAATCAAGCTTTTGATGAATCCTCACACAAGTTAGCAGTTGCTCTGCTAGGAAATTAGATCACTGAGATACCTTAGGCCAGCTATGGCCAATCTTTCTCTTCCTGAACACAAAAAGCCTGGCGAAGAAGTACAAATCTTGCAGTGAGTTCTAAGGCATGGCTGGGTCATGACATGGCTGGGTCTGCTGCTGCAAAGAGTGGACCTAATTCAAATACTGTTGTGATGGAGAAGACCGCTTGCCTGAAGACTCATCATCACTAACTCGGGCCCAAGAAACATCACCCCTCCCCTGTGAAAGGAGGTTACGTGGTCAGCTAATGCCATTCCCAAACTGCAGATTTATCTCAAACTGAGATATAACAGAAGATTATAGTCTTGGCCACGCAAAGACTTGATGTGTACCACCCAAGGTTTAAAGGCAATTCTTGCATCCAAAGGCAATCCCGCAAATACACTCTTCTATGGTAGATAGACCGGTAGACCTAGAATAATAATTAGCTTTTCATATGATTGCAAAAACAAAGAAAATTCGAAGAAGACAAAAATATGAAGGTCCATTAGAGGAAAAGTTTAAGAAAACCACTCTATTTTTTACTCTCTAAAAACACAGGCAGTCAAGAATGTGAAGAGGAAAATGTAGCTCCTAAGAGTCTAGAAAATCTGTGTGCTGAAGTAGTGCATTCTCAAAAACTCTGAAGTCACTTCATAAAACTTCAGAAGTACTCAACTTCTTCCAAACTTTCAGTGGCAGAAAATGCATAGCTGGTACTGCAGAGATACAAAGTGGTGACTTTTGATTTTGGTGTACTTTACTCAGACTACTTTGACCTGTAGGTGACAGAACTTCTGGGAGATATTTGCTTACAGAAACAGTTCTGGTTTTGCTAGGCTATTCTAAAATTAGAATAGTAATAACCTCCCCTGCCACAGTCACACACATATTGCAGGACCTTTAAACTTCACACTACTACGATATAGGTACCTGAAAACAGTCCCAGTCTCACAGATGACAAATCAAACCCACAAGAAGGTAGTGATTTCTCTTAAACTAAAAAAGAAGTAAATGAACCAGAAAGCATCACAATTCTTCATTTCCTGACTACAACTCAGGCATTATTACCCAGAAGCGAATAGTACACATTTTGCTTCTCCAGTATTTTATGATATTCATGCATTGATCACTGTGTTGGATTGCTTGGACCAGGGACAGCTTACAAATGCTTTTGTATCTTTGTTTTCAGCTGTCCACATATCAGTACAAAACAATTAAAACACAGCTACTAAAGTAAAGGATATTTGGAGCTAATAACCATTTCTCATCAAACCATTTTCTTATTTATTACACCAGGAGTAAAAAAGGTGCTGCAACTGAACAGGTTCTCGTGAACCTGTTATATCCTTTTCCAGAGGAAGTGATGACACCAGTTCATTGATAAAAATTAGTCTGCCCTCCTTCATAAGTTATTTTCATTTAGGAATCAAGATTTGGATGCAACTAGGCTGTCCCCTCAGATAACAGATTTGAGGTCTAGACAAGAAGCTGGAAAACGAAACTATTTATTACTCAGTCAAATCCTAGCAGTGGGAAAAGTGTCTTCAAAAACTGATTCCCAAGTTCTCCTGTTGCTCTTCTAGCAACATCAACTAGACCACCTCACATGTACAGCCAAATAGGACAAATGTCTCCAACACTGTTTCAGTCAAGTATATTCCTAAGATACTATCTTTGTAAAACAAGGTGTGTGAAAAAATTAAAAACAACTTGTACTTTGATTTGGGGGTTGGTGGAGGTTTTTGTTTCTTTGTTTGTTTCTGTTGTTTTGTTTTGATTTTTTTTCTTTCCTTTTAAGTTAGGTAGGATTTAAAAGCAATGCATTTTTATTATTTCATGTATACATCTAAAAGAGAACTGGAAACAAACTTTTAAGTGGTTCAAGTTATACACATAGCAAAGATCTCTAAGTATGATGTATGGAAAACTGGGCCAAAGTATATTGAAAAACAGACAGGTTAGGAAAATGAAAGAGAAAATTGCACATAGACACACACAGGTGATGCCACATCAAATGAGAGAAATAATTACTTCCTCTTGAAAACGTTTCTCAACAGAAAACAAAATGCTTCTAGCCACAGCAGCCATTTTGAAATTTATACTTGGAACAAACAAGAAGCTTCAATTGATGTTTTTTATAATGCCTTATGCACAGATATGTTCTTTAAGTACTCTCAGTCTTCTCCATCATTCAATTCTAATGCTTCAGAACCCTTATTGGGTTTTTCAAGAACATTTAATTTCTTCCTTTTTCCATCTGCACATGCTGCACCTCATTGTCCTAAAATATGCATTTTCTTCATCTGAAATTCCATCTTTAAGCCACAGTTAGTGAAAGAGTTCTCTTGGAGAGCTGCAGTTTTAGAACATTTTCAACAGCTACTAACACAAAACAAGCACAAAAAAGTTTGCTATGCAAAACTTATCACAGAGAAGACTGAAATTTCAGCAACAAAATTCCTTTGTCAATACAAGAGTGTTGTAGGAGTCCAATTCCAGCCTAATGCCTCTTCAGAGGCCAGACCTCTAAATCCATGCTGCCATTTTCAGAAGACTATTGCATTTGCCTGGAATTTACTCTTATTTTTAACTGGTTCAAAGGTTTCAGAAAGCATTCATACCCTTAAAGAGTTTATACATTAATCTATTTGTCCTAGTTATGGGACAAGAAAAACTAGCAAAAAGCACACTCATGCGAAAAAAAAACACATTCTGAAAGGTATCTCTCTCAGGATGCAGACTCTCCAAAAGATAGAAGCCTTAGCAAACTTCTTCCCAAAGCCCTGAAAAACTAATCCCAACAACACATTAAGATATGCCATTTACTTGGGACAAAGAAAAGATTGTGGACGAAGGATAATGCCTTCTTAAATAGAGCTGGGAAATTATATCTTACCTAGTAATAGCAATGCTGGATTAGATCTCAGGATCTGTGTTGAGGGTTCAATTTGATCATCCCACCACTGCCACCAAAGCTGACATGGTTTCAGTTTGAAACCAGGCAGAAACACCAATTTTGTGTTGTAGTTTTGGTTTGCCAATTTGAAATTTTTCAATTAAAAGCAAAGCAGGCTTCAGCTTAAAAGTAATAAAAGTATTAAAAGTAAGAAAACTCTATTAACTAACACTAAAAGGAGAAAGAAAAAAACAAGAATCAGAATTAAATTTTCAGAACGCTCTTCCTCCCTCCCCACACTTTTTCTTTCCAACTGACAATGTACAGAAAACAACATTCAGAAATCTCAATTTTCCACCTCTAGAATACACTTTTTGCAGTTCACTTAGGGAGGGAAGCACTTCTCACTTGCTATCAAAAAAATTTTTCACAAGAAAACAGTTCTCTAGTGGTTTCATTCTTCACAAAGCAGCCTCCCAGAAGATCTGCCTTATGAAGCTCCTCCCATGTGCACAGTCCTTAACAGATGTGCCTCTGGGCCATATCGGCATATGGGGTTTTTAATTTCTTTTAAAGATCCTCTGCTCAAAGCGAAGGCTCTCTTTATCTATCTTTATGATCTTCATCACAAGAAACAGAGATTTTCTTCTCCCAAAGGCAAAAAAAACCTATCACATTATCTCTCTGTTCCAACTTCTCATAGAAGCACAGCCACTTCTACCTTGGCTCACTTAAACACTGCATTCTTTTGCTCAGGTCTACAATTGGAACTTCCCATCTCCCCATACTTCTCTATGGTTTAAAAGAAATATTTCAATATATTATAGTTTATTACTATAGCTTACAAGAGATTTTCAGCCTAAAAAGCAATTCCCTGTACTTCTTCCATCTAAGACAATTACTCTTTCTTTGCTGACTTTAATATCTTCACGTTGGTCTCTCCACATGTCTTCCTTTCTGTACTTGTCTCTCATTCAGGGGGGAGAATGAGTTCTGGAGGGCTCTTCTGTGCAATAAAGGAGTTAACAAAATACCACAATCTGATAAAAGAGAAAGACACTCTAATAACATGCGCACGGAGGGAAGGAATGCTATGAAAATAAAGAGCATGGACATACTATTTTGCACACATAAGCCAATAACTGAACCATTACTCTTCTTATCCACACTTATGAGATTTTTCCAGCAAAACGCCTGGGTTCTGTAACAGCACTTCTCAGAATAAAGTACTCCTAACAATTGCCCCTTGAGTAAGCAAGGAAAAGCTATGGCAGGACTAGATTTACCTGAGATATCCCTCACATATTCATTCATCATAACATATATACATAATCAATCAACACAGCTTTACTACAGCACTGTAGAGAGAAGCAGTTGCAGAGGAAGAAGTCCCTGACAACTTTGACTTTCTAAGAAGATAAAACTGAGAGCATGATCAGGAACACTGCTTTAGAACAGCCTTAATTAGGACTAAAAGCAGCCTTTATCTATAATTTAGTAATAAATGGATTTGTCACTGACTTCTCTCACCGAAGAAACAGAAATTAAAAAGGACATTTCCTATGTTTCCCCCCTCCAAGTTCATTACATCCATCAGACAAATTAAAATAAAATGAAGGGACAACTATATAGCAGGAAAAAAGGCTGGAGAAGAAATACTCCAACAGATTGGGCGGGTTTTAATACTTAAAAAGATTGTCCAGATTATCAACCCTGAGGTTTTGTGATGTCTAAATTTATGCTAATCTTAAGGGAGCAAACAGGTACGGAAATCTTCATTCGCAGCATGCTGCTATACAAGTTGAGGAAGTAAAATTGAAATAAAGTACCATCAGTTTAAACAATTAATTAGAGGAAAAAAAAAATAGTGCCACAAGGCTACTTAATTCCTCTGCCCAGACAAATGTGTCAACCCTGGAAAAAGTCCAGGTTCACTGAAGAATTTTTATTTTTCTCTGTAATAATAACATACAGTGCTTAAACTACTACAAATAAGAACAACAGTTGTTCTTGTAAAACAAATGAATTTGAAGACCCTAAATATATGCTTACCTGTCTGAAACTGTTTTTCATTAAAATTTTAACTTGCAAGCTAAGATTTCTGTGATTGCAAATCACTAGTGTTTCAGCCCTAAATTAGATAAACACTATCATAACATACCCTTCTTTAAAAAAAAAAAAAATGAAATGACCATACACATTACTGAAAATTTACCACATATTGCTATAGAAGGAATACCAGAAAAAGTTACCATTAAATATGTAACTAAAAAAAAAAAACCCCAAACCAACCAATTTTCAATGTTAAATCCTATTGTTGAGGAGTTATAAGAAAAATCCAACCTGTGTTGCTGTGCATGAGAATAGTGTGGAGCAACAGCATGTTGGTTAGTCTCGCCTGTTCTATGTATTCTCCAAATTATTTTTACATGAAAAATGTTTATTTGCAATCAGTAATACATGAAGAGAATGCATTTCTATAGCAAATGACATGGCAGACAGCATTTCAAAAGGGTCACCATGTTCCACTGCATCCAACAGGACAGTAGCCGTTTACCTGTAGCCCCCGTACTTCCAAGGGCAGTTCAAGGTCCCAGTACTTCCCTCTGCATTTTGCACCATTTGTGTCCAACTTCACAACAGCTCAATTTTCCTTTGAAGCACTGCCACATCAGGGCTGTTTAAGAATGAAATCTGCTTGCCCTTAGGGCTTGATAGAGTTAAAGGGCAAAATCCTGGCTCCATCTGAAGTCAGTGGGCAGTTCGCCATTTAATTCAATTGGTCTACTATTTCACAGTGACCTTAAGGGTGTACCAAAAAGCTTGTACCCATGTATCCTGCCTTTGCTTGCAAGAAAAAGCGGTGGCATGTAATAGCTCTTAACAGTAATGTCTGGGTGGCAACTAGAATGCTTTTACTTTAAACGTTCTCGTGAAGCTCAAAACCATTCACACAAAATTACTGAACTGAATTGTAAACTCTGGTTCATGAACTAAGTTTATCTTCTGGTTGGGGCTCAAAATTCCATTTTAAAATTGAGAAACTACAGAACAGGCACCTGAGAAAACATCCATTTTCACTTAGTCGATATCATTTCAAAGAAAACGATGAAGCAAATCATATTTTATTTCACTGCAAGAGGTCTCATGGATTTTAATATTAACTAAAACATGGCTGTACCAGTGCCAGATTACAAACAACCCAGGAGACATAAGCAGGACATATTTTCATTTTACCACCTTGGCAACTAAACAAACTACAGTGGCATAGAGTTGGATGAATATATCAATTTGCGCATTGCCACAAGCAGGTGCAAATCTATAGGGAAGGTTTTAAAAAAGCAATTAAGCAGTTAAAAAAAACAGTTGATCAGAAATTCTAACTGTGGTGTATAGAACACAATATATTTTTAATCTATCAGCAGCTCAACAACCTACAATTACTTGTAATCAATTGCATTCATGTCTTTAGAAAACAAGATTTAAATGTTCCCAAATACAAATCACAAATTTACTCTCTCAGGACTGTACAAATAACATGCAGAAAACCCCAAATATTTTCCCGCTTTTATTTCTCACACTCGAGTAAAGCCATCCATCCAGTGACAGATGCTGGGATGCTTTCATCTCTATTTTTTCAATTCCCTTTCATAAATAGTAATCTCTTTCAAAGTTAAAAATACTCCTCTTCGTTCTCAGCTAATGTGTATGGGTATTTCATATC
Organism: Certhia americana; assembly: GCA_018697195.1. Classification (NCBI taxonomy): domain Eukaryota; kingdom Metazoa; phylum Chordata; class Aves; order Passeriformes; family Certhiidae; genus Certhia; species Certhia americana. Next base: position 85,752,128 of record CM031859.1, on the reverse strand, counting down.
CTTATTTAGAAGCTTGGCAAGAAACATGGGGAAACTATTTTGCACAATGTCTTTCTCCTACTTTCAACATTCTCGCATAATACTAAAGACCAACTCAGTAAACTCAACAGCAGAATATTTGTGTTATGCACTGCTTTCTCAGTTTTTGACTAGAAATTACATCAGTAATCAATGTTCAGAAAAATCGTTCAGAAAAATTGTTTCTACCATAAGCTTCTTCTCATAACCAAAATTTCAAAAATAAACAGCGATAAAAAAGGCTGCAGTTAATAATTTTTATCTTAAGACTGACACTGCAGCAATTGTACAGTCATTAAAAAACAATTTTCACTTATTTTCATCATGTAAAATGAAAATATATTCCATCATTGAAATTATAACACAACCTAGCTTCTCCTAGCTAGCCCAGGAGAGGGAGAAAGGGGAATGCCAATTAATCCAATTACTGACAGAGAAGCTATCAGGATGAGTACTTATCAGGTCAGGTTCAAAAACACATCAGAAGCAACAGTGTTAAAAAAACAGAAAAGAAAAATGAAGAAAGAAAAAAGCTTGCACTCCCTGTGCTGAGTAGCACTATTAAATTCAGATGCAGGGTTGTGTTTAGGTTGGACAGGCCCCAACAGTAGAACAAAGTCAGTCTGTCTTAGTACCATAACCAAATTCTACAAGTTAACAGCTTTTCATGAAAAGCTGCCATTTCAAAATGTCAATCAAACCTGAATATAAGTGGGAACTCCTGCAGAAATAACCAGCTGCAGGTTTGAAAAACATTTTTCACTGAAAGTGGAAACACAAAAGATGTTTGAATGAGATCTCTTTTCATTCCTGTAACAGTAGACGGTCATTTTCACAACATCAAGGACAAAAACACAAGACAAAATTGCAAATAATGTCTTGAAAGAACCATTTGCAGGGGTGATGAATGATTCAAGTTACAAATGACAGAATTATTGGCAAATGGAAACTCATTAATATGAAAAAGCTTCTCTTATAAGACTGCAGTTTGTCTCCACTTTCTCTCATTGTATCCGAATAATTAGGTTGTATGTATTAATTTCATTGCATGTTTAATATCGGCTTTCTCACCTGGAGGTAGCAGCTCGCACTAAGATCATCTGATTTACAGGTTTTTTTTGGGTTTACATGTTTAGGAAACAATTGAACTAATTTCAGTTAATAAAAACAGAAAAATAAATAAATAAAGCAGATTCTAACAGAGCAAAGTTAAAGTTTATGATCTACCCACAGAGAGAACACAAGTTTTCCAATTCAGTTCTGGACATACAAACATAAGTAAGTCATATTTATTCAATAAACCAAGGGGAAAAAAATTATTTATACAAGTGTACATTATAATGAAAAAGCAGCTTATCAAAATCCCTTTTGCCACTTTCTCCTTTCTAAAGAATATGGCACAAACAAAGCCATTTCCTTTACCATCTGAAAGATGCATACCATATCTGAAAATGAATTTGTTGTCCAAATATGGGTTTCATCAATTTCTTACTGGACTGATTTAGCAGTGATTTTTTTTCACAAATCTCCACATTCAATGTCATGAAACAAATTTATTCAACAGGGAGACTTAGTGAAGTTATACCTGTATATAATATTCCCCTCCCCAAAGGTAACACCTGCACTGCAGTACCACTATCCATTTTGCTTATTATAAACAAGTAATAAAAGAATAATTTGCACAGTAGATGAACACCTCAGCATGTCTCTGAATTTAGAGTATTAACATAGACATAGTGCCTTATACATATTTATCTCCTTCCAGCATGACTATCAGTATTATCATCACACAAATGAGAAAATGTTAACTCTATTGAGCGACAACACCTTTATCTTAAGTTATGCTTGCCACTAAACTCAAAACACATTTACAAGTTACATAAAAATCACAAATGAGGATGCGTTGAACAGCATAGTTATATTAAATGCAATTGAACATACTTAAGACATAGGAGTTGGAAATAACATACAATTCTTCAGCAGCATTCACTGAGAAATAAGATGCTACACAACAAACAAACAATTTATCACTATAACCTCACTGTACTATCAGTTACATCATTCAATTTCACACTACAATACTGTTTTCTATAGAATGTATTAATTTCTGAAATCCCAAATCTTAATCTTCATATTACATGGAATATATACACATTACACTGTAATATGCATTTCTCTAGCTGCAGGCTGCAGCACACTACCACAGCTACCTTTGAATTTTTCCTTATATGGAAAGTTCACTTCAATAGAATCACAACAGAAATTTATCAATAATGCTCCCAACAAGAAGACAAAACATATACCAAGATTTTTTATCACTAAATCTTGCTCTTATCACTTCATATCAGCAACATTTCTTTTTAAGTAAGCTGGAGAAGATATGCTCAACTCCGAGGTTTTGGGGTGAATAATTAACAATATAAAGAAAGTGTTGAAGCAAGATTAACTTGATCATAAAATGCTGCTACCAAGCCATTTAAAAACTGAGACAGAAAAAAAAATAAAAGAAGGAAAGAAACAAACTGTGCCAAACCTAGTGCCTTACCACGGAGAGTGTTTTTAAACATTCTCAAAAGCATTTAGTATTTACTTCAGGAAACAGCTTACAAGTCAAAACACGCTGGAGATTTTTTCATTTTGTTTTGCTTCGAGCTGCCAATTGTTAGTCAAGATTACTATTCATTTTACAGGAGTGTTAAGAATGCAAATGGTTAACAGTAGTATAAACTATATACTTGGTTTAAGTTTGAATGTCTAAAACTATTACACACTGCATTCATCTGCATTCCCTGTTTATGGGAATGAAATATGTAGTCATTTGAAGTCCACAATATGTATACTGTGTTTGTAATAACTGCAGATTTTACAAGCACATTATTCTTTCCATTAGGATTAAAACCTCACCGAATAGCAATTTGTGAAAGAATTCTAGCAGGGCCCTGAGCCCAGAACTCTGACCTCTGATGAGATGCTTGGCAGCAACAAACTCTAGGTCTAAGCAAAACATCTGGTTTGAGTTAGACTTCCTGAAAAAATAGCCCCTGTACTGGGGAAACTGGTATTCACTCAGCTTTGTCTATACACTTTGACTGACTGCAACACTTTTGGGGGGGGGTTGGTGTGAGGAAGAGAAAAAATGCTTTGCCAGAATGCATGTCAATCACTGAAGACTTCTTGGTGGCCTCCGAAGAGCCAGGCACTTACACTAGGAGACACTGCACACGTTTGTTCAAGCTTCTTGGGATTTTTGCTATTGTATTCCATAGCTCAATGTTTTTTTCAGAATTAGTGCCAGCTCTGAATTATCTAATCCAAAACTACAGTCAAGTTCAAAATATAAATTTTGGCTGAAGAAATAGTTTCTGCAGATACTTTTTAAACAATAATTGTTTTATCACCATTTTTCTTACAAATTTAGACAATCACTGTCATCATAAAATGAATGAGAATATTCCTAACAAAAATACAAACTCTTCCTGCCAAGACATTTGTAAGAACAGCAACGGTTTTTGGTTGGCTCCCAAGATTTTTCAAAGGCAACACATTGTTACGTGCAGTAGATAGAGATAAGAGTAGGACAGAAGGGTAACTAAAGAGAACACTGATACACTGGGGCAGCAGCTCTGGTGTCCTGAGCCTCCTGCTCTCCTACCTGCAATCAGCAAAAGGTCCAGCAGGAAGGATAAGAAAAGGATAGAGCTGATTCTTTGCTTCTCATATTCCTGAGATGGGAAGTACACCCTATCACAGGGTAGGTGAAAAAGAAGAAATGCACAACAATTGCAGGCTTGGCAAGAGTTGCAGCTTGGTGCAGTGGGTAGGACACAGCTCCACTTACAGACATGATGGTCAAAGAAGTATGTGGCTAAACTCAATTCACCAGATGTTTTTTTGAAGGATACTTTGCATTTTTAAGCATCATAGTGAAGCCTTTTTTAAGTAGTTTAGCCATAATAATGAAATAGCCTGCAGTAGTTACTGAGACCTGCTACATTAATAGATACAACAAAGCAACATCCAAACTTACATAGACTAGGAAAGTTCAAGACAGTTGAATTTGAAAGCAACAGATACAGAATTTAAAAGAGATCTCTGTCAACACATTCATCAATGTTGCCTATACACACATGTATGTATAAGAGATGTGTGATAAAATTTATCTATGCACAACTTTACTATGTACAGAGAAATTTACCTTTATGCACTATTAGTAGGACCTATTTCTGTTAGTTGAATACTTTTTCTGTACGTTATCTACTTAATAAAATGTATCTTATTAAATACATGGTGAAAAAAGCATCTGAAAAATATTTTCATCTATCTACTGCTCTATGTTATAGAAGTCTGTCATATGACTGTATATTGTTAATGTGCTCATAGTTTATTTTCTTCCTGTGATTGCTAATGCAATAATATTTTTATGCCTGTTCTCACAGTAACTTTACACTGGAATTAAATGTCAATTTCTACTTTCCACTTCCAAAATTTTAAATTAAATGCCACTGATACCGACCCCCTGCATTCAGGGAAAATGCAGCCACCAACTCACAAAGGGACATTTATAAAATAAGCCTTGCTTGTTTGAACTGCAACACTGCCATCACCGGAGTTTCAGCTGGGAGACTTAAATAAATAAAAATAAACCAAAGTAATAAACACCATGTTTTATGGAGTTGCACAGAATTTAAAAAAAAAAAAAAAAAAGAAAAAAGGAAGAAAGAAAGAAAGAAAAGAGGTCCTCCTGGCAAACTCGAAAGATTAGACTTAAAAGCTGCCTCTCTCATTCCAGAAGACTTCTGTCCCCTGCCACTCAATGCCATTTATGAAGGACAGTCAGCTGTGGGCAACAGAGCCACCCACACAAGTGCCTGTGATGCCCTTTGGAGCTGCAATGAGATGCCCTTCTGCCCATTACTATATAGAAAACAAAACAACATTCTAAAATAAGGCAACTTAGGAAATGTCTAAGTGCAACAGGAGTAATGAATCCTACAAATATCTCAAGCAACATGAGGCATGTGGAAAAACAGAGCTTCTTAGCCCAAGGCTTTGTAATATATAGTTATGTTCTCCATGGAGCTAAATTTTTCTACTACTGAGGGCATTCTAGTGGCCCTGTTATCCAAATGTACGATATGAAACAGTTTTTTTGCTTTTGAAGAAATAAATCACATATGTCCACAGACTTGAGTTTTCTGGAAGACTGAATATAATTTTAGAATCATCATCATCAGCTGGTTGACAGCAATAAAGACAACATTCACTTTAAATAACCCTGAATTATATACAGTTGAGTAAATTTGAATTTGTTTTGCTTTAAGGTCTTCCAAAGTTGAAGCCAACATGCTGAACAAAAATATTAAACTATCTGTAACCCTGTGTCAACATATGATGCTACTGGGAATGGTAAGTGAATTAATTTTCCAAGGAAAATTAATTACTTATGACTTACAGTTGTAAAAGCAAACAACGTAACTCTGGATTAGGGCACATTTAATTTCTGTTTGGAGTAGCGATTAAATTAATTTCATATAATTCATGGTATGTAATGGAAAGCAGAACAAAGATGAAATCTTAGACAATGACTGACACAGAAAAAAGTGTATATTTATGTTCCTGATACAAAAATAAAGGTCACAGATATTAATCACTGTCTAGTGAAACATGAATTTAGTTTCTAAAATGATTTTTTCAAAACTGTTTGTTAGGATAAGTGTTATTAGCAAGATAAAAATCTAAAAAGCAACAAATTACAAAACATCAGAGAAATCTTGCATGCTACATTGTCTCAGTGAAAAATGTCTACAATTTTCAGAGATGTCTGTTGAACAACATAGCTGTCAACAACAAAATTATCAAAAACAAATTGACAAAATTATCAAGAGGAACAGCAACACTAACTTAAGTCCTCCTACATTAAGTTCATTTTACTTCTTGCCCTTCAAGAGAGAAGTAAAATTTGATCACAGGTCCAATATTAAAGAAAATATGTACATTAACATATCATATGAATTTTATCAGTTACTTACATTTTATAGTAAATAGCTATTGAGAAAAATAAATTCATTGCTTAAGCAAACATATGAAAGAATTCTTGCAGCATTCCATAATTTGGTTTCTGTTCAAACTACATTAAAATAATTATTTTATGTATTTCATTGCAAAACATCAAGTTCTTACTTTACGTAATGCCAACCAATCAAATGGTATTAGCAAACCATTTATGGTTTTAAAGTATCATAAGAATTTTAATTGCCACTTCTGTTCTCCTACTGAACAAAAGCACAATTTTATTGCTGATTTCAGATTTTTGGGTAACAAATCAAGAGCTGCTGTGCTACAAACTCACATGGAATCACTCAAAAGCACGATAGTATTAGTATTTTTCCTTATAAGTCAAATGAATATACTGTTAATTCATGAAACCAAAACAACAGATGCAACAGATGACCACTGCACAGCAAGCAGTGACTATGGAATTCCACCAACAAATAATATTTACATTTGCGATGTTTAAACTGGCCCCCCACACACATTCAAAGCAAGTGATCCACATCCCTACTGCCACTTTTACCTGAATTTACACACTAAATAGATGTTTTGACTATGGTAATAGTAAAAATAATTTTATCATTATAATATTTATATTATGATCTGAATATAATTTATAATAGAACATCTTGGAAATTAACTTACTTCACATAAAAGATGACTGAGCCTAAAACTCAAATTCACAAACATAAATAGCTCATAATGGGTAATGCCATAAGTAATCTGCAGCTCTCTGGATGATTTTTGCTGTAGTATTTTTAAGACTGTCTCAAAAATGCAAAAAACTTTAGTTATGAAAATTTAACTGAAACCTAAATGAAAGGAGCTGAACAATTCTTCAGTGCTAAACACAATTCTTCAGTGCTAAACTTGTGTATTTTCACTTAAAGTTATTAAACACTTGAAATATAAACAGGAAACCCAGCAGCATCTCCCAAATTTCAGAAGCTGTTCAATCAAAATACTTTTACAAAGACAGACTATCATCCTCTTCTCTGTTCCAGCTTTTAGTCAACCAAGCTTTTTCAATCCAATGCACAGAGAAGTCATATCAAGCCAATTTGCAGGATCCCAGCCTCACAACTCCCATTTTGCTCCTCCTGCTACTTGGCTCCCCCATCAGAACACTGTTTCAAGAAGTTAAATCTGCCTGGGTGGATCTTCACTCAAGTGGCCCACCTATGTCTGAATTAGCTCTGCCCAAGTATATTTACAAAACTGGAAAAAAACTCCCATACTGAAATATTAAAAAGCCTTGCAGAGAGGATGCCCTATATCTGGGTAATCCTGCTCATGACTTTTTATGTGCTGCTTTTATGGAAGTCTGGAAGTAAACAACCTTTAGACCTATTTTTCAATAGCATACATCACTTTAACCCTATTACAGCACAAATCACAAGTCTGTTGTCATATAGTGAGAAAAAACTTCCTAACAAACTTCTGCCAAGAGAACTGGTAATTAAGCAATCAGAAACAAACTGACAGGGAGGGAAAATCTGTCCAGCAGCTGTTTCCTATCAACACTCTTAGATCATCCCACCTCAGTACACCAACACTTCTGGAGCCTCCCTACTTTTCCTACAACCTCAGCGTCTCTGTAAAAGTCCACATATGCAGGTACAAACTCTCTAACAATAAATAGCAGCAGTGTGAGAGGGGGATTATTAGCAGTAATGTCTGAAATTTACCTGCAGTTAAAGTTGCTTACAAAGGCACATCTCTGATAAGTTTTCAAATGCTGTCCATAATGCATTTTTGGTGACAGCAGCAAGAGGAGATGCAGTCCACGGGCAGCTCCATGAGTGACATGTGCAGATGGGGTGATACCGCTGTGCTCTTGCACTCTTTGTAAATACATATGCACACATTTTCCTTCATTTCCTTAAAGGGGCAGCATCTCACCTTATTGAGCTGGCATGTTTTCCTGCAGATGCCAGTAAATACAGTGTACTAGCTAAAATAACGAATAACACAACAGGTTTTTTTCTTTCTATATCTCTTTGCTTTGTTGCAAATGGCTGTAATAGACAGCAAAAGTTCATTGTGCTTTGCTGGCAGAACATTTGATTTCTCTATGCCAGCCAGAGAATAGGTAGATACAACCAGAGAGACTGCCAAGTTACAGGATATATAAACCACTCCTGGCAGTCAGCAGAACTGCTGCTGGAGATTAAATTACACAAACTTGCCAGAGGTGTAACTTACTTGGAAAGTATTCTTAAGTTTTGTGCACCTACTTCAGTAGGGTGGGGAAGCATCCAAAACATTATGGGGTTATTACCTCTCCCTGGCAAAGCTGTGTGTGAAGAGCTTGCTCTCATTTGGTGTCAGATGGCTTGATTCACAGAGCTTTTACTTTTTAAAATGAAAAGCTCATAATTTACCCTAAAAATGATGTTGGGCAAAGAGCACATATGATTTTTTTGCTTGCTTTCCTCACAGAGCTAATATTTCACTACTAGTACAGGAAAATTAAGGATTCCATAACTTGCTCAGTGCTGAAAAGCCTGTATTAAGGACAAACCTATTCACCAGCCTACACATCCATTTAAGTAAAGAAATAAATACACTTTTTTCCTTACTGACAAGACACTGGGTTTTTGGACTGCTCTTAATATTGGACTGCTCAAATTTACAAGGACTAGCATAGGTACAGCCACCACACCCTGTCCCTCAAAGTTTTTGTAAACCTTAAAACCTTGTGTACTTCTCTCCCTTTTCCACAAATTTCAAGGCAAGCAATTCCTTGCAGTATACAGCAAAAACATTCAGCAACAATAATCTCTTTGCAGGAGACTACAGGTTCACAGGAGAGGTTTAAGTTTCCTTTACTGAGGAACAGAGCTAAGAGCACTGTGAAATACTATCCTGCATGTCCCTGTCATTAAAGTCCCAGTGAGTTCATTCAGAGATGAGATTCAATACAGAAGCAGCCCAGAAGTTGTCCAGCTACTTTTTTTTAAAATTTACAATAATGGCAATATATCCTTTACCCTATTTTTAGAATGTATATAAGTATAGCAAATTTCTTTCATTTCAGTCAGATTCCAGTCCACTAACATATCTCCTTTAATTAGGTTTTTCAACTTAAAGTACATCTATAACCAACCAACTGCCATGTACTGCCAAAAAGGAGCAATTTACATTTATTACTAAGTTGTTTGATTACTGCAAGATACACATAACTGAATATTGGATTTTGCTTTGTTTAAGCAAAGGTTCTCTGTAGGCAACCACTTCAATTTAAGTACAGAAAATCATAAACAAGCTCATGAAATTCCAATGTTACCCAAGGAGGTTCAGTTCTTTGCTGAACTGTGTTTGTATTCTAAGTGTAGTAATACAGAAGGGATGTTGAAGCCTTTTGTAGACAGGCTGTTCAACTGGATGTTGAAACCTGCAACCTACAATTCTGACCAGCAAACAACATTCCTGCTGAACTGTGTTTCCATAGGAGCTGTGTGAATCACACAAAATAAAGCACTGTTCACCTAATAAGACATTCCATTTTCTCAATAAAAAAAAAAAAAAAGTACGTTGCAAACCTAAACAAATTTATTTTAATAAGCTTAATACAGCAAGCTTAAGTTTAAGGCCCTTTTGACAATCCCACCTCAGAGGTTTACAAAAAGACACTCTTGCACATCATGTCATCATACTCTCACATCATACATGAGTGATTCTCCTATGTTATCCAAGTAACACACCTAACTACTCACATATGCTATGGGTCAAGCAAGAAACCTCCCTGAAATAAAGAAAGAAGTGAAATAAACTCCTTAAAAATTCAGTGAAAAACCCACTCTCCTGACTGGAAAAACAACCAGCTTCAGTATTTTGCTCCATGCTATTAAATGAACATGTACTACATGAAGAAGATTTAGCAAAAAATCAGATACCAGGAGGGATGCAAAGTCTCATATATTTCACCATTAAAAACTGTGTATCTATTCTACGGAAAAAAGAAGATAAGGGTTTCTCAAAACAAACACTGATTCTTTGTGATGACCAGTGTCTGGATTCTGACAACTTGTTTGCAATCACTAACTACTTCACAGCTTTTTTCTTTTTTTTTTTTTTTTTGTTAGATGCTTTCTATTTAAACACAAATTTACATGTTTCCATTACTAGAGAAACAATACAACATTTGCTTTACCCAGACAAAGCTACAGAGTTCTGTTTGCTGGGCTTTTGTAAGAACAGGCTAACAAATACCTGCCATGCAAGGGATGAGCCAGGTTCTGTTGCAGTAAAGACAACAGAAATAATGCAGTTTTACAGCCCATAGGTGAATCAGGCTGACCCAACTATACCTGATCATACTCTTACACTTATCCCTGAGGTTTCCCCTTTTGATCCCTGTATTTCTAAAATGTTGCTATAGTTCAGCTCTCAGATATCTCCATTGCATCAATTATACAAATATGCTTGAGTCAGATTGTCTCAAGCAAATATGCATGATGGGTGTTCACCAGAGGAATAAAATTTTAAGTAGTACTGCTGCCAAAAGTGAGGTAAATACTACAACTCACAATAGGAGGGTTTAATAGCCCTCTTGTGGCAGAGGGACGAGCTGGAGGTAAAAAAAATCTCAGCAGTGATGATGCCATCCACAGACATCTTTTGAGGGAGGAAGACAACTAAAGAACACAACAAGTGAGAAGAGCTATGTGCAATTTCAGCCACATGCAGGAGAGGCCAGTAACATCCTTGGACCACTCTCTATCAGTTGCCCCTTCCTGGTCCTGAGCCAAGGAAGGAAGGACCCAGGCAAAGATGGCCTGCGACAGCAGACAGCATTCTACACAGACTTCTAGGAGAAAGAAAAAAGCTTCTTCCTTTCCAAGTGAGAGACAACTTCCAGTGAGATGCCTCACTATTAACTAACTGGCTGTGGATGTTAACGTGGTTTATATCTGCAGTGCCATAATTGAGAGAACTGGTCCAACTAAAGAGAAAGTGTATCTGATTAAAAGCATTCTCTAAAGTTGCACTGTCACTTGCCAAAACATACCCATCTGCTTTGGGGAAAAAGCTCAAACCTACAAGGAATATCAAATTGCAACTGAAATAATAGAGCATCCTGCAAGTAATAATCAAATTCAAAACCAATGCACTCCAATAACTAGAGTACCATGGAAAGGACAAGAGGGATAAAAAAGACATTTTCAGATTCAGTTATTATCAGACACTCTGATTACGCTTTATGAAACGCTCCTTTGATCAGGACCTTCCGGCATTATATAGAAAACAAACCAAGAATTAGCTCAATTTTTTCCTTCTTGAGAGAATGCTACTTAAGAGTATTGTTTACAGATTTTATTTATTTGACACAAAATGTTACAGATACATCTGTAATCAAGTATTTTCCCACTTCAGGAAAGTGGTCACAGAACTATGTATATTATCCCTTACATCCTTTTAGGATGCTAATTTTCCAAATAAGCTCAACAGTGAAGACGTTACCACACCCAGAAATAGATTCTGAACGGATTTTTTGACTCCCAAAATCATAAAGATGAAAAAGGATGTTGCTTTTTCAAGACCAGACACAGCGCACATTTTTTAATACTGTACAGAATTTGTCAAAAATTCTAATCCTACAACACAGATCACATTTTGTTCATAGGCTACATATGAGTTTAATCTCCATCTATCTCTTTCTCTAGAGGTTACTGGTTTTTTAAAGATCAAGGGATTTTGAACATCAAATGAACATCAAAAGACCAACCAAACTTAACATATTTCTTTATCTCTATTTCTCATTTCTATGCCATACAACACAGATTCAGGTTTTGACATTTTAAAATTATATTAATTCCCCTCTTTACTATGATGAAAATTTATACTTAACGCTGCTTCACTCACCTCCGAAAAGTTAGGTTTTTATTTGGGAGTAAAGATTTTTTGTCTTATTTATTCTCTTAGCTCTGAAATTCAATTCACTAACCACAATCTTTGTGAAGCAGCTTTGTTCTCAGGTCCTATCTGTACCTTCCAAGATCATTACAACTGCAATGGTATTTCATCACCAAAATTCAGCATACAGCATAATAAAGTCTTGAGCCACTAACAGCTTCTCCCTGAATAGAAATTTAGCTTTGAACTGCCATGGGGAGGTGACAAAGGCAAATATATTCTGTATCAGGCAAAATCCAGGCATCGCCTTCATATTCAACTACAGAAGAAATCATACTAATATGGCCTGAAGGTGATAAATTAATTTTGGCTAGGTTCCTGTCTGGGAGGAAAGAACAATTTTCCTAATGAGATAAAGATGATAGAAGACAAGGACCTTTAGGCAATTGGAATTTAGTCTGAGAGAGACTCTAATAAATCAGGTTGTGCTTCTCTTTGTTTAAGGAAATACCTGTTAGGAAATCTGTGGCCTGTTTATTTTTCTCTGACAAACCTGATTTTCTTGGCAGTGCACAAACTCAGAATCCTAAATTGAAATGAGAATAAAAGCAGGTGGCTAAGTTCAAGTTTCGATTTTTTTTTTTTCATCTAAAATAAGTAAACAAATCCCAGCTGATGGCACTCAATTTACACAGCTCTCCTGCTACTTGGAAACTTTTGATTCTATATCCAAAGTATCCACACCCAGATGAACAGATTTGCTTGGAAAAGTTGCATTAGAAACACTAGAGAACACCAATATTCTCACAAACATGCACACTAAATACCAAGACACCAGATGGGAGGGATCCAAAATCCCATGGAATTAGCAACTGGAGAAGATGCAGCCCCTTCACTCAGTTCTCTTTGCGTGGCACACACTCCACAGACTTTAGGCAAGCTCATATTGTGAGCAGCAGATTTAGCACATGACCACTCCACTTTCCTGTAGCACTGCTATCATTGCTGACAGCAGCAGAGCACGTCCTGCTCAAGGGGGTCAACTCAGCTGAACACACAATGTTCCTGTACCCCAGTCGCATTACAAAAGCTACAGCCTCCATCAAGCAGATTCTGCTTCACCAGTCTCTCACTTTAACCTCTGAGAAAAGACAGGAATTATTGTCTCTGCCACTGCCTTTCAAGTAGAGTAGTTTGGGACCTCTGGCTATCCTAAACTGACAGATGCCATGTCCCAAGTCAGTCAGGCTGCTGTGAAGGCAGCTGCCCCAGCTCCACTCCCCTGCAAGCTCTGCACTGCTGCCCCTCTATAATGCCAACCCAGGATGTCATGTAACCATTACCAACACCACAAAAAAGATTGGGACACTTGGGTAGGAGTAACAGAAAAGGCAGGACCATCCCCTCAAGGAGTTCACACTTAGATCAAAACACAGTGAGTGTTCAACCATCCCTTGAGAAACCACCTCATTGGCTGTGCTATACAACTTCCGTGGTCATGGGCAGCAGCACAGTCTCAGCCTGCCTCTGCCTAATTGCTGGCAGACTAATCATTATCCCTCTTTCAGGACAAGAATGCCAAAACCTGGATTTGTCAGATTCTTAAATATCAATTTCAGGGTGTTTAAGAAAAGAAAGGTCATATTTAAATGCTAGGTTTAAAGTTACAATAGGCTAAGAAAGCAACCACCATTGTGAAAAGACTGCAGTATTTCTGATCTAGACCGTACACTGCGTATTTCACCACTAAAATTAATAAAAAGCTACAGTCAGCATTCAGATTATAAATTAAAATGTAATAAAACCTTTCAAGTTGCCTTGGATATTATAAAATTCTGTACTTGAAATACTATTTATCTGAGGGATTATATCAGCCATTACTCTGGGACTCCCTGTACAACAAAACAGGTTTTTTTCCATGCCTGTCTTCTGAGACAACAGCGAGTGTCTGTCTCTCTTAAAGGAGAACAAGACAGAAAAGCTTAATTCCTCTTCTCCCATTCCCTTCCTGTGCCACAAGAGAGCTGTCATGTCCGAAGGGCAGCAGACTTCCTGACTTGGTTTTCAAGAGTGCAAACTTGCTTTCAGTAACATCACATGACGATCCAGCACTTGAGAAATTTATGTATCTTTGAACAAACATTCTGTATTTATGAATCTTTGAATTTATGTATCTTTGAAAACCTTCTGTGGGGATTCTTAAGAATTCCAACAGGATGTGTATCTACCTTAGATCTACTCAAACCACGATGAGAATTAAAAATGCATATAGCTGGCAATGAACAATATTTAGTTATACCAATGAACAATATAATAGTAATACCTCTATCCTAGGCTTCTAGGATTTATTTCTCTGAAACTTTTCACCTAACCATTTTGGACAATAAGAAATAACACAGTTGGGCATTTACCCGAAACACACTAGTAGTGGATCAAGAAGCTTCTCTGGAAGGGCCAGGAACATGGCACTTACCTGGCTCTCAATAAATGAAAAGTACATGACATGAAAAGAAAAATGACACCAGCTTCAGTCTCTGAGACTGCAGTGAGCTGCTGCAATATTGTTCATGCTGCAACATCCATCTCATAGTACAATGATCCCAAAACCATATGACCACCACCAATTCCATATCATTCTGCTTTAGATATATGCTTGCATAATGTCCACATGGGCCACAGGAGATGGTGTGCATTTAAATCAGTATCTTCTAGGCACAGCAATGCAAGCTTCCAGTACTTAGGAATTCACAGTATACTGCAAATAGTAAAATATTCCATCTTGGAATTATTGTGTAAAAAAACCCAATCAACTTCTCTTAAATGCTGACATAGCATTTCAAGGTTCTCTTTTTTTTTTTAATGCTTCTTTCCTTAAAGCAAGGATGAACAAAAATCTGTATCATTTCTCGTTATTTTTGTTTCAACATAACACTGCTACCATTATAAAGTCCCAGGTCTCCATAAGTAAGGAAATCAAGTACACTTCACAGTGAAGCTCTTCTTTTTTGCCAGATGACCACACCCATATTTATAGCTGCTACCATAAAAACACATTTTTACTGGAATCTGGATACATATGTAAAAGAAATCGACAGTGTTCCAGCCCTTCAATACGATTTCCCTCACAGAGTATGGTATAATTGATACCAAAAGGTTATTTAAGTTAGGTTTACTAAGAAGTTTGCAGTTAGCAAGCAACATGAAAAAATTCTATCATCTGCGGTAATAATACAAGACTTAAAAAAGCAGTTCTGAATTCTACTTTAACCAACTAAAATGCTGACCTCAGTTCTGTGAAAACAAAACAGTACATACATTTCTTGGAAGATTTTCATAACACCTTCTCTTTGTCATGCCACCTTTAGCAGCGGCAGCAAGAGATTCTAGGCTGCTAATTTTATTCTATCCCATTAATGCTCATGAGCTGACCTGAAAGAATAGATCCAGACAGTTCTATACTTTCTGTTCTGAATTCTGCTATAGTCTTTCAAATTCACTCACATTCTATAGTTTAAAAAAAAACACAAAAGAACATGCCATGTTTTCTGGATTTTTTTTTTGCTTCTTTATTTGGTGGGACTTAAGCACATGCATAAATGCTTTCCTGAACCAATGCCAATATGCTTTAAAATGACAATAGCTTATTTGCCGCTTCTTAACATAATGCTCTTTGTAAAGAAACTTGGAAAGTAAAAGTTTCTTCTCAGAAATAACCTACAAAAAGGTATAAAAATCACAATTGTCAAACATTTTCCTATTCAGCTTTACTAAATGAAAAACTTCAAAACAAACCCTTTTATTACAAACTTCTAAGAAGGAATGCACCTAATAGCATAAATTAATGGCTTCTAAATGGAGGATCAATATCTCATTGTATTTTACACAAAGAGCTAAAACCCCATTGCTGTAACAATACAGAAAAGGAGAAAGCTTTACAGATCAGGTTACCTGTCTGATTTGATGTTTTTTATAGACTATACATCTGGCTACAGCCATTTCAGAGTCTCAATCACAATCATTAAAAGTAGAGATTTAAAAAAAGGCTGTTTATGACTTTTAAGTATTTACTACCATTCCATCAACTCTGAACACATCTTTTAAAGAAGACATAACTAGTTGACAATCATAAAGCAGCATTTTGGTGTTGCTCTGTTATCATGACAGATCACTTAGATTAAATGATACGTATTATCTTACCTGATACATTCCAACTCCTATGTGTTTGGGCTCGATTTTCACTAGCTCAGCTAATGGGTCTTGGACACGTCTAGCTATGGAAACTGAAAAACAGAATTGGAAAACAGCTATCACTTTTCTCTGAAAAACCTGAATCATGTAATTGCTTTTGGTAAGGTGTTTTGGGGTTTTTTAGCATCTTCTATGCATTTAATTTTTTTTAAACCTGGAAATAAACAATAATAAGTAGAATCCTTTTTCATTGTTAGACAAGGACATAACATGTACATTAATCGTACTTTTTATTTGAACAATTATAGCAAAGTCCTGGGGACATTTTAAACTGCAATCATGACAATTAGGAAGTTTTTCTGAGCCACAAAGTAAATGAATAAAACTGTGTACACTATACTTTTCCCTCTGTACCCATACAAAATGCATATGCAACATTTAACATTAAACTTTGTGAGAACCTTTAACCTGAAATTATAGATATGAAGAAACAAATAAACATTTACAAAAACAGTATCTGTTTACACACTTATTTAATACAGTATTTCCTAAGGTATGTACCAGATATTTATGTATTTATCTAATTCAACCATAAAATTCAGTGTTCACTTTGGAAATGGTTCTTGGACTTTACTAATCTAAGCTGCACACCGAAAGACAACAATTTGCAATCTGTCGCCTTTATAACCCACTTAAAAAAACAAAAGCAATTTCCAACATTTCTGATGCCATTAAGAGCATATGGGAAGAAACTTTCATCTTCTAATCCAAATGTTGAATCAAGACTGCATTTTTGAAGGCTGTGGATATTGGGCTGTGTTTGGTATTTGCAACTGTGTTCCCTCCCACATACACAAAACTAGAATAGTTCTATCTACCAGTATTACATCTATAAATTATTTTTTCTCTCCTGACTTAAAACAGGTTAGCTGGCTTCGCAGCTCTTAGAACATTCATTCTACCTAGTGAAGTAAACACTAACAAAACACAATACTGTTTAGATACATTCTAAAAAATCTTTCCAAATAAGGATCAAAGATCCTAAAGAACGCAAACCATAAACTTCCAGAAACCCACAAAAAGCAAAACCCAAAAGAAAACTAAAAACAACCCAAGAAAAGAAAAACATCCCAACTCAATAAAAATTAAAATCAAAACAAACCCCTCCAAAAATAAAAAAATAAACATAACAATGCCCAACCTTGTTGCCAAGGCTGTTTTTTTCTACCACATGCACTTGTGCAAGAATAAGAAAAGTGGGACCAAAGAAAGCTGTAGGCCTTTAAAAGCTTTGTCCAGAATCAACCCCACACAGCATCAGTCATTTCCAGTGTTTTACATTTAAATACATTTTTAAGCAAATCAGGGAAGGGTTAGAGGAAGAACAGACAAGAGTCAGGAGTAAATATATATATATATATGCACAGTGGTTTAATCAACAGCACACACAATGCTACAACAACAGGAATACTAGAAGTATTTCCAGTGTTCACCAGCTGATCTCACACATACACATATATGTATGAAAACATGAACATGGTTATAATTATCATATATATAAAATAACATATAAGCCCCTTTACTGGATCACAGAAGTAATGTATTCATTCATTCACAGAAGTATTTAGGTTGAACACACCTCTGGAGAACACAGGCTGCCTTGTCTAACACCTCTGCTGAAACAGGGTTTGCTACAGCAGCTTCCCCTAGATCATGTCCAGCTGGGTGGAGACTCCACAAGCTGTCTGGTCAATCCATTCCAGTGTTGGGCCACCCTAACAATAGGTAAATGTTTTCTTGTGTCCAGACAGAATTTGCTGTGTTCCAATCTGTACCCATTGCCTTTTGTCCTAACAGTGGGCTCTGCTGAAAAGGGTCTGCTGGTCTCTTCTTCATTCCCTCCCATCAGGTACTTACAACCCTTTTTAAGATGCCCCTGAGCCTCCTCCAGGCTGAGCATTTCCAGTTTTCTTGGTTTTAACTTGTATGAAAGGTGGCCCAGTCCTTAATCATACTTGCAGCCTAATTTAAACAGCAACCATCACTACTGCAGGGTGTTAAAGGCTTCACGGCATTTCAGAAAAGGACTTGACTAAACATTTGTACTTGAAGCCAAAACAGTAGCCAGAGATATGCAGGCTCCTCAAACCACAACTGCAAAGTTTATCAATTAAATGCTGCACTAGACTCTTCACTTTTAAAGATCTGCACTCTTAAATGCACAGTTAACATGAAGTTCACTGCTCGGTCATGCAAGACTTTTCATATCCTTTAATATCCATTTTAACATGCTGACAAAGGGAGTTTGCTAGCTAGGCTCAGAAAGCACTATGCTGGTGACATCTGATATGCCTGCCTCTCTGATAGAGAAGTTCTGAATTCAGAAACAATCACATATGCCTTCTTGTACAAAAAAAACCCACAAAAGGTTAATCAGTGTAAGTACACCAGTTATCACTTACATGAGTATAGCTCACTGCAGAAATGCTTTTCTATAACAATAATTCATATTAATTACTTTGAAATACTAGTCACCCACCACCTAACAAACAAAAGTGAAACAAAACACCAATGAAAGTAATATTGATCCAAACCAGGAAACACTTAAAATGATGCATTTGTTATGAATGTACTGATGCCTATGCATAGAGACTATATTTGTCCTTCAGCAACCATCATTAAACTCAGCTTCTTAAATACCCATATAGTGTTTTAGAGAATTTTCTTTTAGTTCTATCTAATGGCAAAAATATTTCAAAAGTTACATTTTAGATAAGCGGAGAGCAGATACCTCTTACTGTCCATATCTCCTTTCATTATATCTTTAAAAACAGACAACTATATGGAGAGGTTGATACAGGAATTTCCCAAGCATAGCTTTCTCTTGGGAACCTTCAATTAAAAAGTATAATTTGGACTCTTTTTGTCATATTAGCTTGGTCGACAATGCTGTCATATCCCTAGGAGGCTTCCAGTGGAGGCGTAGGACCTGATCCAGAAAAGCACTTCAGCACAGATGCAAGTCAGAATTCCCACCGGAACAGGCAAAACTATTCACATGCATAAAGTTACAGATATATTTAAGTGCTTTCCTGGATCAGGCCTAATAGTTACAATATTGAAGCAGGAAGATCAACTAACAGTCAGTTACACAATTAAGGGATGCAGCTCCTCCGGTCAATACCAGCAGGATAGCTGACCTGCCTAATTCCCACTAAAGCTGCAATTTCACTTCAGAACTTTTACAATTAATAAAGAAAAGAGAGCACAGCAGGAAAAATGCAAGAGTTGTCCACATTCTCTCTGTGCAGAAGATTAGTATCTACTGCCTCTTGTACAGGAAAGCCCATTTATTTTTGTGTAGATGCACACTGCAATAGATGGATCTTTTTTGGGGGGCAATAAGGCTCCACTCTGGCTATTTGGTCCAAGTGGCTGGACTCTCACAATACAGGCAGAGTAGTACTGAAATCATGAGGGCTTGCAGAAGTGCAAGGTCTATTACCATGGAGCAGAGACAGTAAAACCTGATGGTCTGGCATTTTCTTCTTAAAAACTGTATCAAGACTATCAAATTTGTTTTTCATTTTCAACTGTCTTACACTGGATACGTTTCAGAAACCATGCATTTTTAGAAGAATAACAATGAAACAGGTAATGCATTCTTACTTCTGTAGATATTAAGGTATTCTTCACTTTTGCCCAAGCAAAAAAAGATTTCATTATGCCATGCAGGACAAAATCAGAAAATCAGATTTCTCAAAAGTTATCAGCACATAGAAAGTTTGAGAGATGCCTTTATTAAAATATGCTAGTCTAAGTAAAATGTGAAAAAAAACATAATCAATATTAAACAGGGTATTAAAATCAGGATGACATGACCTTCTATTAGGAAATCACCACAAGAGTTACACACCCTATAAATGCAAAGCTTGGAGTTGTGAATTAGGATGGAAACATTATTACAACACCTGGAAAGGCAATAACATACTGTGTTAAAATTTATGTAAAATTTTAACGCTTGAAGGGACAGAATGGTCTAGGTGGTCCTCTAACTTCAATGTAGATGTGCTTCACATCTAAGTGCAATGAGAAATAAAGAAGATTACAGCAAATATATTTACTATAATCCTGTCTTGTCATTAGAAAGGACATATTCTGCCATTTCACTAAAAAAAGCAGCTTAACTGCTTGGAAGTCTCAATTCACTCCCTACTTTAGTTATTTGACCAGACAAACCCAAAGTATGTTTGTGTGTCAGTGATGAAGATGCCATTGCGGTAGGCAAAAAACATTTAATGAGTTACACAGCTCATGCCAATCTGTTTCCAATCTTCATAGAAAGTGAGGAATTACATTAAAATGTTTTGTTTCCTAATGGCTAATAAGCAGATATGACCTCATGAACTTGCCAACATACCTAACTATGTGGCTACTCCTGTCTTAAAGATCAACTCAATAATTTCAAATAGAAAAATTTAGAATTAGGACTATTTTCTTCAAACGTATGTCACAGAACTTTGTTTCTCTAGTAATTTCTACAGCAAGCAATAACATTTGTCACATAAATCACAGAGTTTTCACTAAGGAATACTGATATAGTTTTCAGCCTAAATCTTTTCAGACTAAAGACAGAAAAAACTTGCCACACTCAACAGTGAAGGACCAAAACAATATAGCAACCTTGCTATTTCTCTGCCTGGTATCTATACAAGGGCTATGTCAAGTTGCCAGCCCTAAAAAAACAGAATTAATGCTAACTTCTTTGGCTACCTGCCTCACCTTAGTAATGGAACAGGCCTAAAGCAATCATTAAGACTCAAATCAGACATGCAGACTATTTAAGGTGCAAGGGCAGCTGGAAATCTTGTCAACTAGATGAAATTTATTATGGTTTCAAGTATTGTGCCCACTTTGGGGGCAGGCTGCCAACTTCTGTGTTCAGACAATTGCATAGTGAAATGTTCTCTTTTTGCATTGCTTTATGTGAGCCACGCCATAAAGCAAGAGCTTAATGGCTTAGATAAGAAAAGAGTAAAAATGAGGAATGCTTATGGGCAGAAGAACAAAACAGTTTCAATTTCTTTCAGTTACAGTGGCATTCAAATGTTGTTAACACTGTAAGGAAACACTTCTGGCCAAAAGTCCAGATGATGTCATTCCTCCTTTTAAACACATCTTCATATAAGGATAAAAATGTGTCTAAGTCAATAACTGTGACAGGTTAGTTACCCCACATGAGTGGGAGCATTTTTTTTGTGCTTTGAAAAATGTGAAGCTACCAGATGTGAAGGCAGTAGGACGTTTTATAAATACTTGATAAATAAAAATAGTGCAACCACAAGCTATTAAGCTATAATGAGTTCAATGTTGTCATCAATGAGAACATTCTGTATGTTTATTATAAAACCTCAGTATTTCATTCTTGCTGAGACATGCTACTATGTAACATCCAAGAAACTCATCCGCTCTCCTATTTAAATTAACTTTTGCACCTCAAAAGTCTGGGTTGGAACTTAAATGCAAATGAAATAAAAAAATAATATCTTAAGGTAATCAGGGACCAACTCACAATTGCATAAGTAATTACTGTCAACATATCATACCAGAGTAGATATGGAAACATTACAACTTTTAAAATCCTTTCATAAAGCCTATTATTGTGTTCAAGATCAATTACTCTCCGTAAGTATCTGCAATAATGTTTACTCAGTGATCGATTGTTCAGGTTTCCTGAGTCCTGGAAGCTTTCTATCCTGTTGACCTGAATTTCACCCTCCTTGCAAAGGATACAGTGAAACGTACAGTAGTCTTTTCATTAAGCATTCTTTCTCAGTAGGTCAGGATTTGTGACACAGTTTTGAATCCTCATATATCTTCTTGGTGGGTTTAAAGTATGCAATTTATTTTAAGCAACTGTTCAACAGCTGCATTTCATCCAAAGCTCTTCTGTAGCAAGTGAGCAGGTTTTTGTTTTAAAAAGGTTACATTTTAGTTTACTTTTAACTCCATAAAACTGATAATCTGTTATTTGCCTAAGATTAATGAAATAATGAATGACAATATTCTACTTATTTATTACTGAAAAAAAAAATCTTTAAAAGAGATGGTTTGATACAACAAGGAAGTTAGAAATACGTTTAAAGAGAAAACTTCAACAAGTGAATATTACAATGCAGCCTTTTAAAGTAAATATTTTTTTCTTAGAAACACTCTGAAAAACACTCTTCTCAAGCATTAGTAATTACTGTATCACAGAATAGTACCCATTTTTATCCAAGATGAGATAGGGGACATATAATCATTTAACTGAAGCGCTATGTGATTTTGCTGTCACAGAAATGAGTTAGTCTCTGAAGATGGCATAAACTCTGAAAAAATTTTCCCTATCTGTTCAGCTTAAAAGGTAGATATCATCAATATCCTTTTCACACCTACACTGCTGATACTAACTGCATCACTATGCCATTGATTACTGTTACTACACTAAAAGTAAAAAATTACTTGAAGTTCTAATCTTACAAGAGCTAGTCATCTGAACTTAGAAAAATTAGTCATTTGTATCAACAACAAATATTAACCTTTTGTAAGTGACCAGAATGTTCTTTCCTATGTCTGTAGTAAGAAAAGCAGCTTTGGCAAATAACACAAATCCCAGTATCAAAAGGAAATCCAAACTCCCTGAACTGAAGAGCATCCTGGTATTGGTCATTCCTCTAGCTCCACGCTTCAAGGAAGCAACAAAGCTTTCAAAAGGAAATACACAGACACAACACATGCAGAGTTACATCAGAAGGAGGTAAGTGAACGGTTCTCATAGCTCTTTCATGCTAAGGGAAAGCAGCTTGACCAGAGCATGTAAAACTTGGAGGAAGCAGGAGATCAAACTCCTCTACTCCAGCCCATTCCTGAGCTTTACATCTTCAGTGGAAATACAGTGCCAGTAAGCAGTATGTTAATGATTACACGCCACCTCTCCCACATACCCTGAGGTTTAGACGGGTTCAAAATATTAGATTCTTGTCTAGAACAACAAGAAAACTACAAGACTACAAACATCTGTGCAGAAACCCATTCAGGATTGTGCTACTAGTTTGGGGCAATTCAAGCCCATTTTTCTATTTCTCAATATCCTGGTGCAGGCACATGTTCCCACCCAACTGGGAGAGGCTCAGTCATTTCCAGACCATCTGCAGTTAGGGACTGGTTTTTGATTTCCTATAAAATCCACAGACTCCCTATAACTTCTGTTTAAACTGCAGAGCCTAGGTCACACCTTGAGATGAGCTCAATAGTAGGAACTGGGTCCTGTGGGGAGACAAGTAACAATTACTTATACTACTATTATTAATCAGGAATTAATTTCTGCTATTACTATTACTTTATTAATATTACTATCATTAACACATTTGATCTTTAACATCTTACTGCTGTTCACCACCCTCTTTACTTCTAACACTGCATGTTCATCAGTGTGGTTCTCTGTTCTCCATCCTTCCAAAAGTACAATTAAACTCATTTTTAAAAGCTACAGAACACAATGGACAAGAGACAAAATACGATTCCATTTTGTACTGCTCTAACTGCACACCACCCAACTAAACACTGGGCTGACAAAATGTTTCAATGCATGAAAATTTAGTGTATACTTTCCCTTCTGAAAGCTTGTGGAACTTTCACCAATTCTTTCCAACTAGCTGTAGAAGAAAGCTTCCACTTAGACAGCAGTGTGAATGTTTTAACCGTAGGACTAAATAAAACAATAAAGTTTTTGAAAAATGACCTTCTCTCCTGAGTAGCCAAAGGGGAGCAGTGCTCTTTTAAGAAGATGAAGAAATTAGCTCAAGTAGACATCCAGGCACTATGTCCCACACATCTAATCATCAAATTGTTTTACTTTCCTTAAGATAAAGTCAAAAGAAATTACATTTTTTCCAATCTCTACCTTCTACTTGCCGGCCAGCATGACAGCTCTGAACTCTATGTCTCTAACAGGACCCCAGGGAATGAAACCCTGTAGCAAAACAGTCTGAAAGTCCTAACAAGCCTTCAAAGCCTACAAGGCTTTCTTTTGGAAGGAAAAGTGCAAGTGGTGTGCTGAACTTTGAGCGTACAATAATGCAATGTGTTCTGCCCTGTGGAGAGGAGACAAGCAGATGGGATTTGACAATGCTAAGGCAAGCTGTGCTGTGTGACCTTTGGCTCCCTCAGATTCTTCCTTATCCTCAGAAAACATCCCTTAGAAACAACAGTTTCCATACTGGATCATACCTGTGCATGTAGCACAACACACTCTTGCCCTGTTAGTTTTTCAAATCTTCAAAGAAAGTGGCTCTAGGGAATATTTTTTTACCTTTGTTGCTTTCCTAACTAGGTGACAACTATGTGGCCTTAACAGAGCCCTAGTCCTTCATGTCCAAGAGGAAAATAAAGCTGTTGCATTAGACAAGCCCAGGTACATTGTTCTTCTTTCAGCGTCTGAACACAGAATTGCAAAATAAAAATCAAGTGTGTATGATTGCATAAGGTATGAAAATAAAAAAGATGCTTAGCGTGAGATCTCTTCTAACAAGTGGTTTCACAAACATGGTGTGAGAAAAAACAGCCCTTTTCTCTCCCTTGTATTTTACTTTTTAAGTAGTGAAAGAAAGAAAAGATTGCTTATTTGTTAGAGCAGTCATCTCAAAAGGAAAGGTAATTCATCAATTTAATGAAATGAAGACATTTCTCATTTATATAACTAAGTGTATATTGAAACTAGAGTTAAATCCCAGCATGACTACTGCTTCATGGCAATTCTCTACCATCAGGCCACTGTTTCACTAGAATGCATCAGTTTCCATTGATTCTTAGTTATTAAACAACATCCATTTCATTATGGTATCCAAAAGGTGGAGAGGCAGCAGCAGAAAAAAAAAAATCTTTGTGAGCACAAGCCAAACAATTGGTACATCCTTTATCTTCCTTATACTAGGCACAACAAAACCTGCACTAGCTGGCCATACCTTGAAAAGCTCCCAGGCATCCAGAAATACATAAATTCCACGTTCCTGTGTCACAATCCTTCAACACAAGTGCTTACACTTTCTATACACTTCACCTGTCCCTCCACAGTCTTCCCCTTTTTTCTAGCCAAACTTGCTCAAGCCAACAAGCATTTGCAACAAGGTGGTGTAGAACTGGAGAAGCAGTGAGAGAAAAAGAAAGCCTGGAAGAGTGTACATGTTGACACCTGTACTGACATCCTTAATTTCTTATCATTTCTTCATTTTATTTCCATAAAACTTATTTTTATTAGGAATACAGGCTCAGCACAACAAAATATAAACCTTAGACAAAACTATATAAAATCAGATGGAAGTAAAACAACAATATCAATCTTTGGGAAAAATCACTGAATTTCAGGATTCATGGCCCAGTGACAGCAAACCCAGGCTGGCATGGACTGTCACAGAGCTCATCTGTCTGAGGGAGGAATGCCTGTCACTACTGAGTTAAACTTCTTCCTTCTAAAGAGTACCACACCAAGACAGTCATCTCATGTGCTCAGGGAATGAAAACTAACTAATGGCAAGTGCATTACTGTTAAACTTGTTACTTACAACTGCTTCTAAGGGAAACTTGCATCCAGGCTTTGCATTGAAAAAAGGCACAAATAAATCTCAACCACAGAGACCCAGCGTAATTCAGGAGATTTTACAGGTAAGTTAAAGTGCATACTTGAAGCTGTCATGAATAAAAACTAAGCAAAGGCTAAACATGAAGTGGTGTACTGATGCTAGGTCAGAAAATAAATTAATTGAAAAAAAAATTTTTAAAATCCCCACAACAACAACAGAAAAACCCCACCAAATGAAAGGAACAACCAAAAAAATACGCATTTGATAGCATTATGAGAACTCCACCAAATGAAACATTTTAACAACTTCTTCAAGAGGGTGGCCAGAGGACACATGCCAGGGCAGAAATAGAACTGCAGTCATCCACCCAGCCTCACAGCTCCCTCATTACCAATACCTCATTGCAGCCTCAGAGCTGGCAGTCACAGAGCCTGGGTAGAGCACATATTAATAAACTTCACAAAGGTGATCAACATTTTCAGTTTGCAAAGTACCTCTTTCATGGTCTCCATTCTCCCTTACAAAACCTCCCACCCCAAATCTCAAGTGTGTCCATGGGCACAGCTTTTGAGAAGAACTCAAAGAAGCCTTGCACTCCCTTCCCTGTCAGACTGCAATCCTATCACAGGTTCATCCAAAACCCCCCATTACTGAATTCCAGTGGCTTGCTCTCTAGACAGAACCCTCCTAATCTGCTGCAGCTGAACTTCCCCAGCCTATCAAGTAGGAAATCCTTTTATTGCTCTGGCCTATAAGCCTCTTATCTCCTAATTCTGTGAGGCTGAGAAATAGCTGTTCTGCTCATTAATCCTACAATGACTGTCAGAAGGGGATATATACCGTCTCACTCTACTCAAACACAAGTAACTAGGTTTCATCAAGTTCTTTACTATCTACTTAGCTGAGTCCCACTCCACAAGATGTTACAGGAATTGCAGTAGCAGTACAGAAGCAGTACAGCTTCTGCACTTTGATGAAAAATTCAGGAAACTTCTAAATTCGGAAAGGCCCCATTTAATTCTCTGTACTGTACATAACAAAAAATTGCTTAAAAAAAGATTTTTTTTTTCTTTTTTTTTAAAAGCAAGTGCGATTTTGGCTAGAAGTGATGTATGGATGATTATAAAGAATTTCCTCTACAGTATACAATGTATAACACACCATTGGTTTAAAACGAGATCTTTCGCAATCATTTATTACAAACTTGTGTCATCCATGACCTTCAAAGACAGCTCAAAGGGAAAAAAAAAAAAAACTCGGTTGAGACCTCGGATACCTTTAATTAGCACCCCCAAGAAATGCTGAAGGTTGCTGGTTTTCCCCCTATATAGGGCACTCAAACAAGGAGAAACTACTAAGCTAATTTTTCCATCAGGATTGATATCTTCTATTTCTCTGTATAAAGCAAAAACTGACTACTAAATAGTTGCTAAACAGCACTGCAAATATTACAGAGATGAGAAAGTTCTCATATAACATGTACTATATTTAATATTTTACATTTATGTACCCAATGGACAAACATAGGCCTGTCTGTGTCATTCAGAAAACCTTCTATAAAGTTTTGTTGAGAAAAATGTTAAAGTGGCAAATAGCGTTAAGATCACAGATATCTCACGTCAGCTGTACCTTTTATTTTAACTATAAATGTCACACTTCATCATGCAGCTGTCAGCTTCCTTTAATGTACTAAATGCTATCATGTAAGCACAGAATCTGGCATGATGTAACACAACAATTAAAATAAAAAGCAAGTCAGCTTTGACACAATGTCACTTTTCTGTATGCTGCAAATTAAAGGAAAATTGAAACTACACAAGTAAGCTAGTCAAGAAAAAAGTCTGAAAAAGCCTCAAACATCAGTTAATGTTTCTCTCTAATGTTATGTTCCATTTTTACATTCAACTTCAAGAAAACATCCACAGCTTTAACACAGCTAATTACAAATTGACACCAAAAGATATCAGGAAGAAAGCCTAAAACTTCTAGAATACCTTGATTGCAGCACAGTTCTAGCCATCAATTTCATAACAGCCAACATCCATATTACTAGGCAATTATTTTTCAATTTTAACTTATCCTTTTACAATTTCTATCCATCATGTTGCAGCATGTAAAATTGCTGATGCTTTTAAAACCAGATGCAACAGCATTTAAGTTAAGCCTGAAGAATATCCTAGAAATAATGGAGCAATTATGAACTCTAGGCAATTAATATTTGGATCAATCATACATTAAAAAATTTATTTTAATTTACTGTATTTGATGCACAAAAAGTGTCTGGAATGTTGAAAAAAAATTAATTTTAGAGAAAACGAGCAACATGTATATCTGGAAAGGCACAACGTTAGATTTCCTCCTTTTCAGTGTCTTTTGTTCATTTATATCAACTTTAAACCTACATTGAATACACCAGCACCACAAAAAACAGTGGCCCAAGGGAAAGCTAGTGCTATCTGTCACAAATACAAAAATGTCACATGCCTAATACTTGCTCTGGCCATACCATGACACATTTAAAACCTCTGTGGCTCAGGGAAGAAATAATCACAACAGAATCTGTTCACAGGCAGGGAAAAGGGAGTCCAGCAAAAAAGAAGCTAGAAACCTTTCCTCCAAATGGAAGGGCTGATACAGAGATTCCAAGAATATTCCTGTAAAAACAATCACTTGGAACACCAAGTTAACACTCTCCCCCTTGTGAAATAAGAAGAAAGGGAAACATGGGCAATTCTATAAAGTTTTACCCCTGATTACCATGTCAGAATTCTTTTCTAATAATCCATACCCTCCAAAGGATTTCCAGGCCAGTAACCAGAGAGTAAATTATTAAATTTAAGAACACTATAATTTTGACTGGAAAAGGTCTATATATGAGTGCTGCTGCATTTTCCAATACACTATATTTGATTGAGTATGCCAGCAAATTGCAGAAAAACTAAGAACAAAAAATCCCCCTGAGGTAGATAAAAACAAATACAATAAGACACACAATTAAAAACACTTAAGTGAAGTAATACAAAAATAACTTCAAATCTGTCCTTACAGCTGTCTCTGAATAAAACAAATCTGTGAGTAGAATTTGGACGCGGACAAAGCTGACAGGAATTTGATCTTTAAAGACTACTCGTTAACCAAACACTGAAAATTGTAATAGTGGCAACACTTGCACATTTGCAATTGCTGTGTTAGACCCCCAGTGACATTTACGTTGAAGTAGATAACTTTTCAAAAACAAAACCTAAACAGTATTTCTTGAAAACTGTATTCAGCTACATGAAGATTCCAGTGATCACAACAAATGCACACCTTTAAATTATCTGTTCTAGTTTTACATTTTTTTACCAGCCCTTGAATGGTTTAATTATTGCTAGAGATATCTATGCACACACAGAAGAGAAGAGGGAAGGTCAAGCCCCTGCGGGCACAGACATGTGCAACTGTGGAAGTTCATGCAATTCACTGGTTCTATTTGTTGCTATAAATTCTCCTGTAGCAGCCTGTTGAAGGGAATACATCCACAAGGACCTTTACATGACAGACATTAGTAGAAGATGTCATTCATTTGCATGCCTAGGACTTCAAATGTGAAATGACAGAAGAATTAAGGTTTAGGAACAAAATAACCAAAGCCTTTTTCTACTTTTGGATATTATTTTATTTAATAATATAAACAAGAGAGTCTGAGAATTGAAACTTGAGCTGAAATGTTGGAATGTGATAAAATTAAATACTTTTCATACCTGCACTCCTTAGATTAGGGTCTAGGTCTGGCATTTCCTTAGATGCTTCTGGACTGACACTATAGATCGATGCTCCTGCTTCACTGACAATACTGAAAAATAAAACAGCAGATATGTAAAACAGCACATACTGAACAACACAAGTGAAAGACTTTGCAAGCAACTTAAGTGAACATTTAGATTTTTTTAAAGCGTCAGATTTTGAATAAACCAAATGCTTAGTTATTCCTAAGTCAGTACAAAGGAAAATATTTAAGCCAAAACACCCCTCACTGATCTGCAACATTGATTCTTTATCAATTCTGGCTTTATTGTAAATATACACTGCGCATGATCTCAGTCCCTGTCTCAATCTTTCCAAGAGAAAAGAAAATTAATACAAGAAATAAGTGTTACCAGAAGTAAATAGGCAAACCAGCTTCCATAACCAAAACTAAACCTACCTGACAATTTCATCAAAAACACCTACATTCTAAAGTCTAACATTCAAGTATAACTTGAATCCAAGCTGGCAGTGTGCGCACACACTGTGTCACGCCAGCTACCCTAAAATACCCAAAAAGCCCCAACTTGATACAGTCCGAGCCACAGAGCTGCAGCTCTTTTCTCAGCAGCATTCAATATCATCTTCTCCCAGCTCTCAATGCCATCCCCAAAGAAAAACAGACTGCTTGTCTTCAGGAACTTACAGTTCATGTATCTATCTCATTTAGTAATGACGATAAACTCAGCAATTCAAATCAAACACATAATTAAAAACCCTTCAAGAGCTCTAGTTCCACTCAAGAGAAAACTGCAATCAAGTATTCAAAGTCTAAGTTTATTTTCAGCTGTGAAATTCTGACACCACTGAATCAACAGTATATTTCTTCAAATAACTTCAACAGAACTGGAATTTCAGGTTGATAATTATGGCGTCATACAGCTACTGCACTGGAGGTTAATACCATCAGTTTTAGAACTATTTTTACTTTTACTATGCCACTTTTAAAATAACTTAACCTTTGCCATAAGGAGAGAAACCGCAGTCTTTAAGAAACAGATCTTTCAGCAAAAAAACATAACTTTGCTTTATATTGTTTTAAAATTGGACTATAAATTTTCCTTTCAGGAACATTTATTAGTTCAAATTTTTAAATAAAGAAACTGATACCTAGAAGCCACTCCCTTTAGAAAAATTTGGAGAACAGCACAAAGTTTAAATACATTCCCATTCAATGTTCCAAGCACAGTAACAATAAATAGTGTAAAATGCAAATACAAAAGGTAAGAATTTCTTACTTTTTTTTTTTTAGATTCCCCTCTTCCCCAATACAAACTGGAATTTGGTGCAGTGCTGTACACACAAGTCAGATTTTAAAGTCACCCAAAACTCTAAAGAACAGTAGTATACAAACAGACTGGATTCAATAAATACAGAGAATAAAATCCTGTTAGCCTTAAAATTAATGTAACTCCAGACCCATTCAAACAGAACAAAAAAAGACTCAGATCAGGTGAACAGGGCAAGTGAAAATGAAACTATTTCATGATCTTTCAAAAAAGATTCAGTATTATGAGCACTCCTTCACTACAAATGACATTCATAAAACACTCCGATCACAGCGCTCAGAAATGAGATCGTATCACAAAAACCTAACAGCTGAACATAAAGATGTTGACAGAGGACTAATAAAACTGATTTCTCTGATGAACGAGTAATTTAAAGAACAATGCAGCAGAATGTATTTCTTAACCTGTTCACACCTTATAAAGGCAGCATCTGGCAAGCGCTCCCTTTCTGGATATTGCTTCCAAAAAAACCACACGTGAGCACACACTTCTAACAGCCTTTCATTAATCTTTCTTCAATCGTCATATTCCAACAGATCCCAAACATTAGCCCACATGTAATTTTTAAATTTAATACACTGATAATACAGTGTAATATAATTTTAGATTTAAAAAAAAAAAAAATCAGTATTTTGCAATCATTTTTACAGCGCTGTACTATAAACTGCACAAGTGAACACAGCCTATTGCTTGATCCTTTCCCAGTATTTTCTGCAGTGAAAAAACTGATGTGACCTTGATGGGAATTTTAACACACTCAACATTTTAACATTTCTCATTAAAGCTACACTGACAATTTGCAGAAGCAGAAGGATTGCACTAACACTGTCATTCTATGGTAATATGTGACTTGTGCCAAATTATAAGGTAGGGAGTACAAAAATTTCTTGCTAAAAGGGGTAGATAAAATTAAAACTCAGGACAGGAGACAGAAACATTTGAAAAAAGCAGATTTCCTTTCCTCAAGAGCAAAAATATTTACACACTGGGGTGAAGAGAAGGGAGGAAGCCAAGTAAAAAATTATCTCAAGAAAGAGTACAAGATATAAAAAGCACCTTCAGAAGCAGCAAACACTGGATACTTGAGATCCACTCTGAGATGGTTTAGTATATGTATGCAGTTATTCTATGAAGTATTTGGTGTAGCAGATGTGGAAAAGGGGAGCAAGAATTTCCACTCACGTAGAACCTCACACTGCTCTGCCCAAGACAGCAAAACCCAGACGTTAAATAAATCTTCTACTCAGATTAAACACATAAGGCCACGCACTCCAAAGAAACCGTCCTCTGGTTCACTCAAAAACAGCCAACCAAACTTTTACAGAACTATTAGTGGCTATCAGATGGTTTGATATAGCTACAGTGAGGTGGTTACTAATGTGACAATGGCACACAGAACGCTAAAACATTTAGCTTGGTCAAAATACTAAGATTACAAGCTTTAGGGATTGTCAGCAGTTGTTCTGGATTTTACTTTTTGAACCAAAGTGACAAGAGACAGTCACTTTGGTTCATTTCGTATGTTTTCCAAATTCTCATCATTCTCTTGAAAAGGGAGATGGCTTTATAGACAATTTAAGCTAATTTCATGTTGCTAAATGCTCTACATCACGTCTTTTAAATAATGTATATATATTTTATGTCAGGGCATATTAAGAGAAAACTAAACATGCTCAAATGAGTAGGCAATAGAAATTCACTCCAAACTACTGTGGTCCACACTGTTATTCTATTTCCTCTTCACATTTCTATAATGGATACAATTCCCAAAAGAGTCAAAATAAAAAAAATAAAAACAAACCCACACTTCATAAGAGCTGATGAAATCTTGTGAACCTTCAGAATTTGCTTCTATTTTGACTTTTGAAGCCACTTAATAGACAAAAACCAAAAGAACTGGCCCCATAATGAGACCCTCATTACTGTGCATTTCTTAGGAGGAAAGATTCTGACCAAATCTAAACAGTTAAAACAGCTTTAGTGAAAAATTATTTTGCTTTTTAAATGTGTAGTAGGCAAATAAGCATATGGTTATGATATGATACAATATACTTTTAGTAGATAAAGTTTCATAAACTTCTCTTTGAATTAATAAAAAAGCAGGTAAAGGATCTGGGACAATGCCTCCATACCGTGCTTCCCATGTCAGCCGTCCTATGGATAAGGGGTTTATCCTCAGAATCTATATCCAATTTTTAAAAATTCAATATACCCAAATCACAAAGCCACTACACAGTATTACAGTGTATTCTTTTCAATTATACAAATTGGCTTGCTGCATATGAACTAAGTTTTCCTGTACTGCACCCATCTCATTCACAGTCGTTAAAACACATTTTCAGTAGCTAAGGAAACATTAAATGTATTCCACCAGCACCACCTGGTGGGCCCTCAGCTTTATGCTAGTGACCATGCCACCTATATCCTAAATATTTTAAGGAGCCTTTTAGCATTTACTAAAGCAAGTTGTTTTCTTACTCAGATTAAATAAGTATTACCTATTAGGTCTGAAAAGATTATTTGATTTTGAAAACATTCAGATTTTCCATCTCCAAATGTTTACAGGAAAAAGAGCCTTTCTTGTAAAAGGCAAAAAAACCCCAAACATTTAAGAATACTTACAATTTAATCTTTTTTTTTTAAATTCAAAGCTTTTGCATACTTACAAAAATGTATAAAGATTACATGTAACCAGCCAGTTAGTAGCTAGTGGCTTAACTAAGTTACAATTTTTAAAACTTGCAAATTTCTTAGGTGGTAGATTTTCACTGCAAATCTTTTCAAAGCTATGTAATATATCTAATGTATGTTTAACAAAGAAAAGATGTATCTGGCTAGATATTTGTGTGTTTAAAGATGAATGCACCTTCCTGACATTTTCATGAACCTCATCAACATTTCAGACTTCTATATTACATTGAGGTCATTTCCCTACAATCAAACAGAACACTGGATTAATAATCTACAGAGAAACAAAAAACAACTTCCAACCCCCTGATCTACAGCTTCAATCCTTTAAAATAACATTTTAAGAAACAATACCAGTACAAAGAAGAGTTTAGTGTTTAATACTTGGAAGAAAATCCAGGCCATTTTAAAAGGAAAAGGTATGTCAACCTCAAAACGGGCCAAGATTTTTGTATTTGGTTGTAAAATGATGATCTGCCAGAAAAACTCCCTTCACAATCATAATTTAGTAATTGTGGCTAACTCGTCTAACCCAACTTTTTACCTATTTATTGATAAATATATTGTTCATAAACTTGTGGCTACGAAGGCCAGAGGGTCCCATGAGCTACAACAGTAAAAAAAGAGTTAAGGGTTTATTCAGTGCTATTTATTACAATAGTTGGGTTATGAATCACCTGGGACAGAAAAATAAAATTAAATAAAATGACAAAATATTCTCTGGAAAAGAATGCTGCATTTAGACTCTCAGTTGTGATGTACCGAGCTTTAATTATGTTGAAAAATCTTATGATTAAACCCAACTACAATGGGACAGGGAAGACTTAATTAAGCACACACGCAGAAGAAGATTAGGCTACTTCATGAATGAGAAATCCACTGGGCCTTACTGAAAACACAGAAGTCACAACTAGTTCCTGAAGAGCCTAATACCCATAAGGGATGAGAGTTAGACCATTGAAATAGGATGCCTGCATTTGTTGTTATATGTCTCCCTACACTCCCATTTCTGAAGACTAATGAGAACCACCTAGGGGAGGTGAAAACCAGGAAACAGCAGTAACCCCCTCACTTGGATTTTGACTTGTCTCACTCTTTCTGCTCCTGTCCAGCAGGACACTGCGCATGGCAGAAGTGCCTTGAGAGGCCCCTTCAACTCCTCACCATTACCAAAGGCAGAGCTACCTGCCCCTCCTAGCAACTCCTGTTGGGGCACACGAATACTCCAGCACCTCTGTGCTGTGCACAGCACGATTCCTTCTGCTGTGGTGGTGACTGCCCACCTGGAGCCTGCAGCACAGCACAGGCTGGGCTGGGATTTGTGCAGCCACGTGCCCTTCACATAGGAACAACAGGACACCAGGACTGACAGACCCTGGCTCTGACATGGCTATGGCATTGGGTTTTTTTAATACGAGGAACATAAATCATGGAAGTGCAAGATTAAAAGGTTTTGATATATACTGAATAATGCATTCAAAGAATAAAAAGGCCAAAAAGATTTACAAAAGCCTGTTCATTATGAGAGGTAAGATTCATAACCCGGTGTTTCCCTATCACCAATAAAGTAGTGGTGTAACAAAGGAAGACATTAGGATCATGAAAAAGGATTATATTAGAAAGCAATCATTATTCAACAGAAGCATAGCAAAAAGCATCCAATTCATCTGTGTTTCTTAAATAATATAAAAAATTAGTTTTAAATGTTAACAATACATAGAACCTGGGAGATATTTTCACTGTAAAATATATTTCATACTAAAAACACTATTAGATGGGAAAGGAATGTTCATCAAATTTCCATTACTTCACTCAAAACTTTTAGTTACTACATGCCATAAAAGTGTTGCTTATATGACAGTCCATCTTTCAAAATCAGCCAAATTAGGCAAAAGTTGTCGTAGTCGTCTTTAGCAAAAGTATTACAAAAAAGCTCATAGTGACTCACAGTTGCAGCTATTCAATTAGATGCAAGAGGGACACCATAAGCCTGAAAGTATAGATCCTGCTTCAGAACTCCCAAACATGCAAAGATTTAACTCCACAGTCTTCAGAGAGCGCACCAAATAATGAGCAGTGAAACAGACCCCACATAGTTGCTACATTCTGTAAGTTTCCACAGACAATATTAGGTGAAATTCTGCTTACAACTAGCATTTTGAAATCAGAACCCAAAAAAAAAAAAAATGTCCTCTTCCGACCCAAAAAAAAAAAAAACCAAGCCATGTATGTTTCTATATTTTAAGAACTGTACTAGAAATTTTGCCATACAAAGAAAGGAATTTTCTCTTGACTCTCTTAATCTACTTTGCAAAGTAAAAAGTACTACATTATTTCATACCAGGGACTCTGTTCTGCAGCAGATTACAACACAGAATAACATCACCTCTTTCAGTTACAAACCCTACATTTGAAACAGCTTGCTGACCCCACAGCAGGGACAATAAATAAGCACCTTATCAAGCAGCTGCTGAAGTGACAGAAGTTCAAGGCAATCATCCTTTCATTAGGAATTATTTCTCTCCTGTTCAGTCACAAGTGATATTTAGCATCAGTTAAGCTGATGGCTTTCCTGGTAGACAGCACAGATCTTTAGAACCTACTCAAGAGGAAAGAATTAGGCCTACTTCAATTAATCTTTAGCAAAATACTCTAATCAGTGTTGGTATTGTTGCTTCAGATCATTAAAAATGACTGATCTTAAAATTACACTTAGTCTTACAATGATATCGTGTTTCCTAATTTCTCTAGTATGAAGAACACCATGTAAAATTTAATGGTTTGAAATATCAAATTATAGTCTTTCAAGAATAAGTAAAATGCAAGAATTCCTCAATGTCTGTTTACAAGAAAACTCACTATGAACTCCCAAATCAAAAACTAGTTACCATACTAAACTAATAAAACTAACTGTATAGCTCCAGTCTGGAATCCTTTATTCAGCTGTGTATGAACCATGCCCTCAGCACATCCCTGCAAAGGGAAGAATGATCAGATATCTGTCTTCATCTTGTCTGAAAACGATGACATTTTTCAGTAAGAAAAGGGTCCAAATGGCAGGTGTCAAAGAGCTTTAGCTTCACACGTGGTGCTAGGAGGCAGAAAAAACAACAGTAGCGTGTGGCCATGTCAGAGCTGCACAGAAGCTGCCGTACAAGCGCATATCTGAAAAGAGCAAACCTCAGAGCCTGTTAAATCAATCTAGTGCCAGATGCTGTTATCAGAACAAAACTGGTGCTGTGGATTCATCCCCAGAAGAAATACATGTCCCATGTCTGCAGTGGAAAGTGAAAGACCTAGGGTGGCATGTCTCAGGACTGAAGGTGACAGTCACCTGTGACTGCCCCCACCACTTCCATTGACAGTTTCAGAAAACAAGTGCTGTCATTGCTCATAAAGCAGCTGGAGTTGAAGCTCCTTTTTGCTCTTGCACAGAGCTTTAAAATCTGAGCTTCAGATCCAAAATTTACTTCCAAGTTAACCATCCAACTAAAAAGCAGTCAAGTAATATATTTTTACTTATAACAGTGTAGTATAGTAGGAACTTCAGAGAAAATTTAGCTACTGCTTGTCTCCTTGCTGCAGCAATGCCAAGGAAAGAAATTGTGACAATATGGATAATGCTGTAGAATCAACATTACC
The DNA here is from genome assembly GCA_018697195.1 of Certhia americana. NCBI lineage: Eukaryota > Metazoa > Chordata > Aves > Passeriformes > Certhiidae > Certhia > Certhia americana. The sequence continues at coordinate 85,714,987 of CM031859.1, read as the reverse complement.
TTAATGCAAGAGGACAAGTTTAACTCAAAAGAAGCACATTTTACATGATTACCATGCAACAGCAGCAATTCTAAGCAGTATAAATGAAAAATGTTTGTATTCAAATATGTTCAAAAGCTACCTATCTATAATCAATTACCATTAGAAGAAAGGAAAGTAAAAAAAGGCTTTAGGACTGACATGGGAAATGAAAACCCTAGAGTCCATTTCTATAATAGGCATGGAAATGGGTATGCTCTTTATGGATATACTTTGTAATTTCAAGACCAATCATGCCAGTGCTCAGCAGTTTTTCACAGCTAAATTATCCCAGTGAGTTCAGGGGAACAAACTGTATATACAGCATTAAAAAAGATGTATCCAAACACTGACAGGACTTTACCAAACCTGTTTTTACCAAAGACGGAAGCACAAGGAGACAAAGAAACACAACTGATTTTGGCCGTCAGGCTTCAAAAAGATGAGAAACACCAGGTGATGTTAAACACTTACATTTCATACCTTTATAGACAATCTTGAAATGAAATCACCTAGATGCACATTAGAAACATGGCACAGTCTAAAAAGATGATGATGCTCCCCAAAAAGCCTATGAAAACTGTTTCCCACTGAAGGGATCAATAAGCAGCCTTTTTCAGCCCCTTCCCCTCACAGCTCTCATGTACCTGGTAAAGAAGTCAAGCTTGACTCTACACCATGAAACACAGCAGACCAAAGGAATCTGCAAGTTCCAGAGCCGAAGGCTGTCGCCAACACTGTCCTGCCAGCAGCTTCTCAACTCAGCCAAGCAGAAACCCCTGCAGTGATAGCACATGGCAAAAGCTGGTGTTTCACCCAGTCCATTTCCAGCCATGCAAGATCTTACAAGAGGTAAGATCTATGCTGGCTGTTTTTAGAAACAGCAGAGGCAAAGGGTAAAACCCTGAAACCTGGTAGTTCATGTTCATGTATAGTAACTCAAGTTGAAGCATTATCAAATATCAAGAAACAAACAAGACTCTTTAAAAAAAGATTCCTGCCTATAAAGAAACACCTAGACCTTACTAGTGCCACCCCTATTTGGCATTGTCACTGACAATACATAAAATAGGGGGAAAATGTCTGACTAAAGCCAATTAAGTTTTAAGCCAACTCATTTCTCTATCACATACCCACATCACCCTTCTGTGGGACACAGGACATTAAGGAAAACAAATGATTCACTGAGGAGGGTCCATCCGGTTCTTGAGTGAATACAGATCTCTCAGCCAATTTATTCATCAGTGAACTTCATAGAGCATTCAGATTTAAGCAAATAACATAGCATTACGAAGCATCACATGTGAATAGTTAGTTTGAAATTACCTAGAAAGGCTACAAAACATGGCATTCCAGTGCTATAATGGCTCTTGCAGATCATTTTTCTATTAGAATGAACAACACAGATGCAGCAACTGCTGCGCCTAAAATGCAGTTAGTTAATCCAGACCAAAGGCTGGAGCTTAGAGTCACATTAACTCTCAGGGAGACTTTGTCCCCAGAGTGGAGCATAACTGGACAAGACCACAGCATATGGAGGAAAATGCCTCTTGGAGAACGGCACCTCCAGCAACTGTCATTTTCTTTAATGCTCACTCTGGGCAATTGGAGGCGGCCTGGCCAGTGCTGCTGTGCCGCCTCCACAGCCCTGATTCATGCAAAATTCTGACCCGTAGCTTTGGCCACAGACAAGCTTTATTCAGTTTCCCCTCTGTGCTATCCTACAATACCACTGATCTTAGTACTCAATCTCTCCTTACTAGCCCAACCCTCTACTCAGCACATGTCCAGGAGGGAAAGGTGGAGTCAATTAAAACCCTTCCACTACCGTTGAGCAATGCAATGTAGAAAGACTCTGTATACAGGGAGGGAATCACAGATCCTCTGCTGCAGCTCCTCTCTGCTCCCTCCCCATCCCTCTTAACAGTGAGGCTCTATCCAACAATTTCATATTAAATATTTTTAACCTACAGACACTTCTTGGCACAGCTTACTGAACTCTGAAGTACCCAGGTTTTCCACATAGAGAAACTCAAAGTAAATTAAGAGTTCTGGAATCAGAACAAATGCTGGCAGGAAAAATTCTTTAAGGTATTAAATACTAAGAAAAAGTGTTCTTTCCACATCTTTCTAGCCATGTAGTTTCTTTTTAGTTTACTTTCATCTGGAATTCACCTAAAAAAGCTGTCTGTTTTGGTTTACAGAAGATGCATTCATCTAATGAGTTTATTCTCCAGCTCAACTTACTCAAGACAAATGCTACATAAAGTAAAAGTGCTTCCTGCAGACCCAATCAAAATTATGTGTTTCTACCTTTCAAAAATCACTTCTACAAATTAAATCATGACAGTGCATTCATAATTTTTAAAGTTCTCATTTGCTAAGGGTTTCTTTTCTTTTTAACACAAGACAAAATAGTTCCTTTGATATTTTCTTGTGATCTAGTCTATAAACATTCAAACCTGACACTTATCAGGAAGTGTTCCATTCTGTCCATCAAGGAAAATATTTTTCCTCATTAGAAAAAAGGTTGTAAAACTGAGGTACTAGTTTAGTGTTTCCAGCAAAATCTACTAATCCCTATGAAGAAACTGCAGTATTACAGTATAAAAAGGATTATAGCAACAGACTGAGAAAAAAAATCAAACAAGAAAGTTAAAAAGAGTAGGTTACTCATTCTTCAGAAAACAGTAACATTTTTTACATGAAACTGAAACAACCCAAAAAAATCAGCTGAAGCTTATTTTACCTTAGCAAGCACTTTTAATAGCTCAGTTACTTTTCTCAGGCAGATTTAAAGGCAGGGAGATGTACTCAAATGTCCGTAGAGCAACAAAAGTAGATTGAGTGCCTTGCTATTAAATTACCCATTCTTCTCTTTTTAGGCCTCTATGGTTCGTCCATGACTTCTCTGGTTACCTCATTGTCATAGTTTTAAATATTATTATTTTACTTCTCTCATATGCAACTGCTGGGCATCTACAGTAAGAGATCTGAATAAAATATCTCCAAATGAAAATGAGTTAAACATCAGGTATACTGTATTCTATTCGTTAACCATTTACAACAGGGGATACCCTCTCATTCATTTTGTTTTAAAAACAGATGTATCAATCTCTGTGAAAAAACCCTCACAAATAAAAGTAATGACCAAATCCCCACAAACTTGAAATGGATTAATGAATTGCATGTTTTTATAGACAACATACTCCTTTCACAAGATTGTAATCAAAAGGAAGAAAAAACCTGACAAAAATAGGTATTTAGTGAAATAAAAGTTCAGTTAGGTAGTGCTATATTTGTTTTACCCCTTCTCTTAAAAGGGAATAATTTGTTCCCTTAGGTTGTGACAGATCCACACAGGAGACTTTCCATGAGTAATATCACTAGAACTGGCATAAACATATGCTGAAAGACCACTTCATTTAAAAGACATTTTTCATTCAGTTACAGACACTTCAGAAAAAAATCTTCTCGACAGAAATTTCTCATGCTTCATTTCTAACCAATTACTTTTAAACTTGAAAAGAAAATCCCAACTATAGTCTTTTTGGTTTATTAGTTATCCAAATATGTAAGCACAGGATAAGATGGCTTTCTAGTTTTGAAGAGATCCTTGACACCTACTAAACCTCAAAAATGCAGCTTATGTCCTACATTTTACACTACAATTTTCAAACTAATTCCCCAGTCATAGATATGCTACATAGCACTTAAATAATCAATTACAATTCCAGCAATAAAATTCCTTACAATAGTGTGAAAGGGCATTAACACATTTATACATCTAACTACTTGTGAGCCCAACAACACATTTTGCAAAAGAGTATCTTGGAACATGCATTTTTTTAACCATATTACCCCTCTTTTTCATCCCCACCCTAGTTTATAATGAGAAAGTCTCTTAGAAACATTTGAGAAGCTGTAGGTCAGTTACATGATTTTAAACAAAGGCACTAACAAAACTAAAATGTGCAACTCATCCTTTTCAAATATAACTGTTGTTTTCTCTCACAGATGCCAAAGGACATTCATGCTCAGTTTTTCTACCCTGCTATGGGCAATGAGCCCAATCCTACATCTACTTCTCCCAATTGCTCACTATTCTTTTGCCTTGATCCTGCAAGACAAGCTACCAATGAAGAGTGAGGGTCTTGGAATGATTCTTTCAGCTTTTGGAAACTGTTGAATGCTTCAAAATCACAATGGTTGAATCCCAGTCCCAATCACCTGTGGAGATTGATTGGTCTAACACTACCACTCAAAGCAGGGAGAATCAAAGCGAGTTGCTCAGGGTTGTGTCCAGTCAGGTTTCAAATTTTGACACGAACAGAAACTCTAAAATTTATTACATATTAACAAGAACACTTGGATCCTCTGTTGCTAAGACTTGACGTTTTGATAGTATTAAGCTGAGGGTCAAAGTTTTTTTTAATGGCAATTAGAAAATTTAGCACCATGTATACACTTCAGAAAAACACATATTTGCCCTGGAACAATGGGGCATAAATAAACGGGAGATTTTAAGAGTCAAAACTCTGTTTTCAAAAACAGTGCTGCACTGAGAAGTGACTAAACAATCCCAGCTTCCTCAAATACTGTAAGCAAAAAGAAAATATGAAATTGTTTGAAAATTAAATTAATGGAAATGTGTGCCCTGCTGATTCCAGCAGGAACAGAGCAGGCCCACTTAATTTCCACTGTCTGATGTTAAGCTGTTAAGACTATTCTTGCAGCTGACAATTAACAGCTGTTACTTTGAAGGAAATTAACAACAAAACCAACAAAACAACAATTTGGAAATCATGGCTATGGAAGAGACAGCACAATATTAAAACAATAATTTTCCAGATGAGAACCAGAGGTTATCTGGAAGAGAGACTCCATGGCAGCACAGCAGTGCAGGGCCTGGAGGGCTCTGGTTGATGCAGACAGCTCCTGCACGGGGTTATGGAGAACATATGCCAGGGTGGGATATGCAGCACCCTTTAATACAGCAGAGCATCTCCTGCCCCCGGGCACCTGCTCAGCTCTGCTGGCTACTGCAGGAGGTGGCAGAGCCATGCCTTGTCCTCAGCCTGCCCCTGGAAGGCAGACCAGCAGCACCGCTGCTGTCAGCGTCCCCACGGCCCTGAGCCAGAGCGGTGCGAGGCTCGTGTTGGCACACCAGCATCACATGAGATCTGCACAGGACCAGCCCAGGGCCTGGACTGGGCAGCTGGCTATGAGGCTGACAGGATTTCCTACATCCACTGCAGAGGTGGGCTAACAGGTACCTCCTCCACCAAAAGAACAAGGCACAAACACTAAATATTCCCCTTTGCCCTCACAAGGAAGGATAGGCTTCCCAGCCTAAGCACAAGCAAAACTTCAGCTAAGTTCAGATCCATATTAATATTAAAATCTACACCAACAGTTCCTTAATATAAGGGTCTAATTGCCACTATCCTTTTTTTTTAATATAAATTTGCATAAAGGAGAATTTAATCCTAAAATGCCACGCAAGTACTTCTATATATTTGAAATTATTTTATAAAATTAGCCACAGATGAGTATGTTTAGAATTCTGTTAAGATGCTGAAATATTTTCTTAAAAATATATATAAATAATGCTTTAAGATTACTAATATCGCAGACTGGCATGTCCTGGATTTGAGTTTATTCAAACCCTGAGAACTAGAACACATTTCACAAGCTCCAAGTCTTGACTTCCTGTGAAGTTCATAAAGGCTCACAAAATCACTCAAAATAACCTCACACAATAACTCTATCGTCACATAGACTTTTGCAATCTATTTATGTTGTGTGGCATGCTGAAGAAGAAACCCCAAACTTGTATTCTGTCATTAAATCAAATGGAAACTAACCTACAAATACTTTATAAATAAGGAATAGACATGAACTCAAAGCATACATACTGTATTAAAATTCTGATGAGACCTGTTGTAATCACTAAAACTTCATTGAGTGCTAGAACTGGAATTTCAGATGACCCAAAGACAATTTACATAAACAAAGCATCTATCTCAAACTGTACTAGTTATAAATTTTATCACAAGCTAGTATGAACCACAGCTTTGCTTCATAATGCTAATATTTACTGTTAAAGCAAAACTAATCAATTTTGCATTTTATGCATTGCATACTAAGTAAAATATATTGACACAAATCAGCATTTCATCTGTATCTTTACTTTATATAAACCTGGAAGAAATTTCCTACAGACCACAAAACTGAGTAAGATCTGCTTTGAATTAGGTGCCACCACTTTTTTTTTTTTCTTCTCACACAGCACCAGAACAACCTCAGGCTTAAAATCTTGTCTCAATCAGAAAACATTATTCCTGTTAATGTAAGAAGTCCAGTAACCTACAATCTACTGTAACTGCTTTACCAAAGAGAAGCCAGTAAGAGGAAAAATCATTTCCTCTAGCTTGATCTGCTAATAATAAGCTCAAACTTTCCAGTGAGTGGTCTTCTCCAGAAAGGTCATGAGATCATCAACCAGCTCCCCCCAAGGAGAAAGCTACAACCAAGGCAGCACCAAGTGCCTGTGGACACTCAGGTACAAGCCAGCAAGATGATGGCAGAGCCATTTCCCTACAGGAGCAGGGATTAACAAGGGGATCAGTCAATAGGAGAGCCTTTAGCATTCCTTTAAAAGGAGTTTAAATTCTTTTTACTGCTCTTGTTAGATGGAAAAAAAAGATATATTAAAAAGATACTATATCATGATATCAAAATTACTTCATTTTCAAACATTCAAATTGACAATGTCTCTTTCTGTTTACCCTTAGAGCAGAAAATTAGAGTTAACATTTCCTTTTGCAGAGAGATAATCACTGAGAAATAACACAGGAATATCCAGTTTGATTTACTTAAAAATGACAAACTTCTAGAAAATAACTAATTATAAAAAAAAGTAACTTGGAGCTGTGATTTTATACTATGAGGAAAAACAGACCTCGAACAAGCAATAAATGCATCACTGATTTTACTGAAAGCCCACTTACAAAATATATTTACAGTACATCATCATAATGGTGACAAGAGAATCACCCATGGAGGATGCATGTTTCCCTGAAACATTTACTTCAAATTCAAATGTCAAAATGTATTCTAGCTAAATGTAAGTTCTAGTTCAACCCAATAAAAGAACTGAACAGGCAGTAGGCATGTTGCCTTGGCTGCCAAAGACATTTTAGAAAATATAAAAGTTAATTAGGTTTGAGAGAGAAGTTTTATATGAAAAGCCAATTTATTATAAGCAATAACTATAAGTGCTTATAGACAGACATCATCGCTCCCACCTCCAGGCTTTTTATTTAGAAAATCCATAGACAGCTCATCTGTTTGAATAGTATCTGCTGCTACATAAAAAAATCCGACTTAATTAGAAACTGATATTAGTTGCAATTGCAAATATGATTAAAGCAAAAATGTTATTTCTACGTAAGCAACAGATTTACTTTCAGAAGCATTAGATATTGTAAGGAAAGGAAAATATCTAAACATGCAGAACTGCTACATGGATTTGATTACATTTACAACCATGCATAGAGTCACCCAAGCAATCTGCCCCTAAAACTGACAAGGAAGAAGAAAGCCAACATCAGAGAGCTCTCCTCTCTTCCCTCTCCTCTGGACTTTCTCATTGTTGCTGCAGATGGGGTGGGTACTGAAGAAGATGCTTCACGTAGCTTGTGCATTTTGATGTCTCCTTTCAGGAGTGCACTCTCGCCTCCGTATCACTCACTATGACAAACGGATCATTTGTCCCTCTCTCCACTTACTCATCATTGACAAAACTGCTGGGATTCAGTTATAGAAGGGAATTATGCTCAACAGGCACCTTCAGTTACAACCACATGACACTGCAGTCATCTAAGTCTAATCCCTTTTCAAGCTGAAATAACCTACTCAAAGTCCCTTTGAGACACACAGCTTGTCTATATTCTCTGCCTCTCATGCCCTGAAAAAAGCAGAAGTGTGCTGAAGTATCTCGTGTTTCTGTGGCTTCTTTTAAAGTCATTCATGGAGCTCTTAAGACTCCCATGCACTTTGTTGATAAGAAAAGTTAGATGAGTCCAGGCAAGCATAACCCCCAGGTTCAGCATCACAAAAAATTACTCTGAGGGAAAACGCAACATGGGCAGCACTCACTCCTGCACTGCCAACAGTCTCTAAGAGCCGACAGCCTGAAATCTGGAAGAGAAATTGCAACTTCAGGTAACTGCAAGAGGAAAGAATTCTTGCCTTACTGACAAACATTGCATTTGCTTTTCAGTCCTGGAAGATTCTTGGGCCATCAGACACCTAGAGGTCATAAATGTTCAATTTTCAAATCTACCTAAAATCCAAGGCACTTAGTCCTTTTTGGGTTTAAATCAAACCTTGCACCAGTTGTTCTCCTAGTTATTGGAGGAACTTGTTAATAGTCATACAGGAGGCAATTTCCTCAGGTTTACTACTACAAAAAGCCCAGAAAATATTTTTGGGGGAGAGTTCTTTCTAAACTTAGGATCTGCCCACAAACTTTCATTTTTACCAGATCTCAACAGTATTGATACTTAAAAGAATAAAGAAACTTTTCCTCATTAATGAGAACATTTATGACTTCAGATGAAAAATTTCATCCCCAAGGTACCTCTCTGACAGTTAGAAGACACTGAAACTAAGATATCTAATATTTGGCAGCTGGATGTAATCTAAGTGCCTATTCTAAGCTTCTGCTATCAGCATCACAGATAATAGCACAGTAAGTTTAAATAAATACATAAATCCATGTATCACATCTCACAACAATAAAGGACGCACAGAAAGAGCTGAAACGCAGAACAGCAAATGTGGTTTTATAAACGAATAGGTATGAAGTTTGGCAGAATCTCAGCTTAAGTAAAAACATATTATTGGCAAACACACAAATGGAAAAATGCTTACTTCTCCATCAGCTTCTTAAAGAATGTCTACTTGAAGACAAAACACTATCCAAATATACAACCACCTTTGACTGTGCAGTAACACTCAGTCTTAGAATGTTACAAATCATCTTGTATTTATATAATTTTAGTCTGGATGCTCTCACTATTAATCACACTATATTTGCATGCTTCCATTTAAATTAACTCCTGACAGGATTTCACAAATAGCTCCTGTTGGAGCTTCTTTAAATAGTAAGAAGCCTAAATGAAGTTTCTCAATCTTTGATAGTGAAAATTTACCAATTACCAATTGCTATTTCATGACAGTCACTTAAAACACACAAATGCATTTTCTCTTATGTATAATAGAGTAATATCCCAAATGCCATAATTTATTTTAGAAAGGCCATATTGACACAAAAAAATTAATATTTTAATGATTTTGATTTACATTCACTACCAGTATCAAAGATTTTGTTGTTAGCATGACAATACCATACTAGTGTGGAACAATTCTGTTTCATGTAGGCAATAGGTAAAGACCAGCAGGTTAAAATGCACACATGGGTAACAAGAACCACACCCCAATTTTCCATAATTAAACTCCTCTAATTAAAGTTCCGCAAACACAAATGAGAAGGAGGATTGCATCTATTTAAAACACTTTGTACTTTCTGGTACTTTCAGGTCCAAACTCGATGGTTTTCAACCTGTGGCTCACAGACTATTTCCAAGATGTTTAAAATAGGACATGGAAGAGCACAGCCCACTGCAAGTAGGCTTACAGTCTCTAGTGTGATTTTTTTACACTGTCATCAGTACATTTCAATGATCTGCAAATCAAAAATACAAAGAACCATCATTATTCAGCTCAGTCACTTTCTCTCAATCTATTCTATCAGGTAACATCCAAATTTGACTACATTCCATTTCCACTACTTAAGAAACTGAGGTTGACCACACCATGTTACTTCAAAGACAAGAAAGCCACCTGAAACTACAGAACCACACATGCTCATTTTGGAAGCTCTTAAAAAGCTGCTGCAGCAGCTTACCTGAAAGCTTAAGCTTTTCTGATTTGTTTGAAATCAATATCAATACCAAGTTTGGAACAATTAAGGCTCGGATTATTAAAGCTTCACTCATTTTATTCATGTGGGATCTCACAGTAACGTATCAAATCCTAACCTTCCACGCCTTTTGATGAAGAGAGAGCAGTTTTAAACACACTCTGGAATACATGAAATAAGGGTATTTAGACCACTCCAGCTTAAAAAGAAATTAATAAACATAGCATTGGAAAAAAACTCCTATATGCAGCTGTTAGGAGTCTTCTCCAATGCTCAGTCTGAGAAGCAATATTGTGTCATTAGGTTACATTTTTCAGCTGAAGTCCAGACCTCAATTTTAAGCTTGGACTGAACACCACCCATTCACAAATGATCAGGGAACAGGAGTAGGAAATTTCTCTTGACAAAACCTGCTGCACTGAACAGGCAAGGAACACACAGCTCAAATGAGGTCACAGCTGTACAAAATTCCCACAGGCTGTACTTCAGTGTGTCTGCCTAGAGGAAGCACCTTCCAAGGGCCATGCCCCTTATTCCTTGATTGCACTCATTCTTTCTGCACCACTTCCTCAAGCTTCTTGCATTCCTTGAGCCACCCCTTGACCCTGGCAACCACTCAGACACCTCTTGAAAAGGCTCCTAGCCTTCTTCTGCCAAGAAGTACAGGATGGCACACAGTGCTGAGACCTGCACACAGCCTTTCACAGTGATTTTAAAGTTCCAATCTTTGGTATCTCTGCTGATACTGCAAACATGGTAAGAGCATGTCAACAGCAATGAAGAGCGGTTTGGTAATTCTTGAGAGAAAAAAGGATGTTGAAGGATCATCAAGTCCTACTCCTGGCTCTGCACAGAACAATCCCCAAGAGTCACACCATGTGCTTGAGAGTATTGTCCAAACACATCTTGAACTCTGTCAGGCTTGGTGCTGTGATAATACCCCAGGGAGCTTGTTCCAGTGCTCAAACACCCTCCAGGCAAAGAAGCTTTCCCTAATATCCAACCTAAACCTCCCACCTCAGCTTCTGGCCATTTCCTCAAGTCCTGTCACTGGTCATGAGAATAAAGACATCAGGGCCTGCCCCTCCCCTTCCCCTCATGAGGAAGTTGTAATTGCAGTAAGGTTTCCCCTCAGTTCCCTCCAGGCTGAACAGACCAAGTGACCTCAGCTGTGCCCCATATGGCCTCCCCTCAAGGGCTTTCACCATCTTCACTGCTCTCCTATGTTTGACTGGAGCAATCTAGGACATTTCAGATGTAGTCATCTTTCTTAAATTTATTAAAACCTTTTTTATTTCTGGGCTTTGGAAATAGCCTTGAACAAGAGACTTTAGGCCAGAGGAATTTGTTATCACAGAAAGCCCTCAAAAAGGAGATTGCATTGTAAACACTGACCAGTACACAATGTGAAGTGATAACAGTTTTAAAGACTTCTACTAATGAAGTAGATAAAATCCCCTATACACAGTATAGTCTTACTAGTCCTGTGCTGTACATTTAAACTGAGACTAAATCTGATTTTGTCTTAATTTAGTTTTAGAAAAAGTCCCAGGCTTGCTCTACATAATGCATGCAATACACACATGCCAAAACTACCTCCAGGGGCCTGATGGACACACTCTGCAGAGGTGGTAGCTCTTGCTCACTGCATCTTCTTTCTCTGCTGTTTCTCAATAACCTTTTACCTTTCCAACAACTTCTTGGTCTGTATTTGCAAATATTTTTGGAGAATTTTCCCTTTTCACCTGACTTCTGTTGTACTGCAATATTAGACGAATTCTAGCTCATTATCTTAAAAAAAAAGATGTTTCATTAATCTGAAAATAACGAAGATCTACAAGAAAACAGTTTGTGTTTAAATTACTATTCAGTGGGGCACATAAAGTTGAAAACAGAGAATTCATTCTGCAATCCTAAATATAAATGGCTCCTCTGTGAGAAAACAAGGGAGGGAAAGAATTTATCATGTTCAATTTCTAACTAATTATCTGATTTGCAAAAGTACATTTGAGATCTGTACATTTCTAACTGAAGAGAATGCATTGCTGCCTTTGGACACGTTGTCACACATTTAATGGCTTTTCATTCTATAATCTTCCCTTTCTTCTACTTGTTTAGTATCTCTTAAAGGCCTAAAGAGATGCACATATTGAGAATGCATAACTTTTAAAACTCGTAGAATGAGAAAACACAGAAGGGAAGTCACACAAAACTTTCCTCTCTCTCCGCAGACTTTTACCACTGAATCCCTTGGAAGCAAGTCAAATGACATGTCCCAGTGATCTGGAAAAATGTACTTTTTCTGTAAGATTTTGATTTCTTTCACTAGTAACATTTGCTTCCTGACCCCCTGCCTTCACGTTGTTGAAGTCTACACTCCATATTGCAACTTACTCTTTTTCTGAACCTAAAGGAATTCATAATCTACTTAACTATATTGAAATACTTCCAATTAGTCCTTGTTCTCATCCTGAAAACTATGAATTATTTCTCTGAAATATCAAAGACAGCTCCATAATTGTCAAGTGTATCATTTATACCATTTGCTTCAAAGTTTCAAATCCATGCTATGCAAGCCAGAAGTTACCATCTCCTGTTTCACCTACCCCACCAAAACTTCACTGCTTACCCCTTTCCCTCCCTCCCCTCAAAAAAACACAGCTAGAGATGGTATGGGTGGCTACAGCTAGGGCAGAGGTGAATCCTTGCTTCAAAGGCAAAGATGACATCTGAATTTCCCACTTTGAATATAGTTTGGCTCCAACTCAACACAGATACCAGTCTGTGAACACACCAGGAACAAGCACTGGATCCTATTTTAAATGCAGACACTCATTACAGTCCATGTTGCACCGAACAACAGATGAACATGCAAAATGACTTTTCATTTCAAGTATGCATGATCATTCAGCTGTGGCAAATAATCACAACGAAACATAACTTTTAAGTAAGGGACAAAAGACAGTTTGGCTAGAAATCACTTCACAATTTAAAATGTTTTCATTGACTATGTCTTCTTCACACACATTTTAAACCTGTTTGTTCCTCAAAGTAGTTCTTCGTTGTTTAGGACTTCTCATAACTCCACTAGAGCTTGAAAGGACAAAAGCAGAAAAAAGAAACATTCAAACATTTCAGATGTGTGCATTGTTTCCGCTGAATATGTATTTCTTCAGCCAAAACTTTCCAAACTACTTTCCACCTTCTGGATCAGACAACTAATGACCTAAGGTGTGTAGGTGTGCGTACATAAATGTGTCATCAAGAGAGTTATATAGCTTAACAGACAAAAATAACAGTTTAAAGGAAACACAATCAAAAAGAAATAGGAATAAAGTTTCCCATATCCCTACCCCCCTTCATACTCTCAACAGACTTGAAATAACTGCATTAATGCAGCAAGCAATAGCTTGTAAAAGGATGCAAACCAGCTGAAACATTTGACAGACAGTGTTAAATACCAGAGGATTCATATCAACCACTTTATTTGAAAAGGTGCTTTGAAGTTGGCTATCTTTCATGTACCTCTTTCATGGCACATTAATAAGGAAAACTGAGATGGGGTAAATTAAGTCCCAAGGTCATATCTAGAGTTACAGCACTGTGGGTACCTGATGAAATACGGATTAATGCTGCATGAGCACTGAATAAATAAAACCACTTCTGTTAACCACTCAAACAAGTTTTACAAGTAGTTCTGAACTTTATTCGGCAACTAGACTTCAGACATCTTAATCCCCCCACACTGCTTTGAAACCTAATTATCATAATGTGAACCCAAATGTTAGGTCCCTTTCAAACTGTGAGTGCTATGAAGCAGAAAAGTAATGGGAATTAAGCTAGTGTAACATTAGAAATGTAGAGGCATGGAACTTGAAAGTGGCATTTGTTAAAGCTGAAAGGGCCTGATGTAGATATTCAACAACATAAAACACACATTTAAATTGAAAAGGATATTCAAAGCATGTGCAGACACCTATAAAATACAAGCGGACTTAAAATCCCGCAGCACAAACATTTCTAAATCAATTTCTTGCCACCAAGGTCCGACTTCAAAAGGTATTACAGTCCTATTCTACCTTAGCAGAACATTTCTAGGTATTCTAAAGCAGACAATTTAAACATTAAAGAAAACCCAATGAGAACTTTACAAGACATTACAGACTTTCCCCTATTTGTCACAGTACAGAAGTGTTTGAACTTGAACAGCAGTAAATTATTAATTACATTGCTTATAAAGTCTTGAGAGTAAGAAAAGGTTTCGCTGTAAGTGGCAGAAAAGGATTTTGCATCAAGTTTAAAACCAAATAGACAGAAATTAAACACCAACCCATCTAAACAACAACAAAAATACACTTGCCTGGCTGTATTCTATGCTGCATGTTGAAAAGAATTAACAATTCCTGACACTTATCAAACTTTATTTTAAATACAAGCCGAAATACTTTATTCTGAGTCTGCATTAATGCAGCAAGCACATAAGAAGATTCCAACCGGTAAGAATGCTTGTATTATGACAATAAAATCATTGAGGCTGAAAGAGAAATTGTGATTTGATTTTGCCAAATACAAAGATTGAGCTGTTTATTTTGTCCTGCTTTAGCATAGTTCATCTGTCATTCAGATAGCTTTCATTTCCAAGATGCCTCAAACTGACAGCAATCAAAGAAAAACAGATTCCTGAAATATTTTTTTGAGATTTTCATTTAATCCAAAAAGGCCAATGAAATCCTAAAAGTTCATCATCTGCCATGTTAATGCTGAACACAATGTTGTTTCATTTACATTTCTGGTCCTGTTAAAACAAATACACTTGTCTAAACTAGAACATCTGTTTTGGTTATAATACAATGTATCTTTGGCAAGAACTCATAATAGAACTAACATAAATAATCAAGAATACTTATTGAACCTTGTAACAAAAACTGATTTGTAACAAAAAACCCAAAGACCAGATATGACTGTCCCTGGCTCTAGTCCAATCCTAATCTAAGTCAACAAATACAGCTCTAAAAGGGAAACTACATTTTTAAAAAAAAAAGAAAATAAAGTCCTTTAGTTATTTAGGTTGGATGTAGCTATCTGAAAGCACTTTAGTTACAAAAATAGTGAAAAATATTTGTTTTAAATCAAAAACTGTCAAGCTGAGTCCAGACAGGTTTTAAAGCCACATGAAAAATCACGCCATATGCCTCATTTCCTACTACTGTCTTCACTGATTTGTCTTCTCTTTGGGAAACTTCAGTAAAACTCTCTGCAGTTTGTATTTACATTGCTAGGTGTTTTTCATTTTGATCACTTGCTTTTCATATATTATCTTTAACTTTCATTATTTGTGCATGCACCAATTGCACACACTTTTCTGAAATTACATATTCTATTACTGTCTCATTTCCCTGGAAATGCATGATTATTCCAAGCTCTATATTATGAACTGGACAGAAACGTATGAAGAGACTTTTACTTTTTTATAATCATTTTTGATCCTATTCTCCACTGCTAATATTTCCCAAGGAAGCTATAGTCTGTAGTACCTCCCTATCAGCCACTTTTCTAAATAACAGCTTATGTTCAGCATTTTGCTTTTAAAGCACTATAAAACAATCCAACTTCATCTGCCAAGCCCCTTTACATTTGGATTCCTTTAAGGAAAAAAAATTTCAACGCAGATACAATTAATCATTCTCTAAAACTTGCACACAGCAATGAGCTGAGCTCTGTTTTTCTAGGCAAGGATTTCCACCTTGATGCAGCTCAGTGCAACCCTGTGAGAAGCTGAAGGCTTGGGACATAGAACCATGTTAGATGCAACTGGCTCATTCTGTTTCAGTTCAAGTACTGGATGGGTTTTTTTGTTCTAGGGCATTTAGGTTGTTTTGTTTTGTTTGGGGTTCTTCATTGCTTTGTTTTACCCACAGTTCAAACACTACATTGATTAGCAAATCTATTCTTTATTTACAAATGCAACCCACTGATGCAGGCCTTCTTTAAGAATTAACTGTTCTAACAATGGCTGAAATTACTTCTTACAGATTTTAACTGAAAAATAATTCATAAAGATCACGTCATACAAAAGCATATACAGGCTTCTACAGAACTGATGTGAGATCTGTGTTCAGCCTATGTATAAACGAAGTCCTCAAACTTTTAAAAAAGGCCTATCATGAGAAAACAACCTAATCTAGGGAAGACTTTGAACACGGATGCAGAAAAGCTGTTTGTCATGTGAAAGCACATACTCTGGAGGACTTCACCAGTTAAAAAAAAGGATCAGCGGAGTGTATTCTTCCAAGTCACCTTTCACAGTTCCCATCAAAAGGTATAGCAGTTATCCTGATGTACACCTACTGTCACCTACAGCTCAAACAGTAACACTCTACTAATTGCTCCTCATCTAGCAAGTATCACTATTTTTAACTCGGACTGACAAACTCCAGGCATTTCACTGGATTATCAGAAGTGGGGGTTGGATGGCTGGACTCATCGCTTCTTTCTGTTACTCAGAAATACCAAGGAGATTAATGCTTTCTGGAGCTAGAAAGGGAAAAGTAGCCACCTTGCAGGATTCAGCAGTGTGGCTTGGAAACTCCAGCACTGGATAAAGCAATGAGATGTACATGAAACTAGTTTATCAGAAAGAGATATATGGGAACCTCGGTCCTCACGAAAAAACCCAGAACAGACTTACAAAATGTGAAGAGAGACAAGCACTGCAAATGCAGCCTGTCTGTAAACTCACATACATAATTCACACAGAGACAGCAGTATAAAAAGCTCAAGAGCCCCAGATGTCACCTATAGCATGAAGCCCAAAAAAGGATCCTTTGCTTTAGCGTGCAGTACCTCATGGCGCTGCACACAAATTCTGAACTAAATCTCTGCAGTATGAGCGCAACAGAAGAAAACCATTAACAACATAAATATATAAATCAAGAAAAACATTTTTGATTATGTTCATTTTCAGGATATAACATGTCAAGTTAAACAACTGCAGTTTTAGATTTTGCTACAAATATCTGGAGTTTCAGAGAAAGGGAAAGGTTAAAAAATTATCAGTCACTACTAGAGAAAGCAACAAACTTGTTAACCTGACTTCTGCTTTACAGCATTTATATTAATTCCTACTACACAAGCACTTTAAACAGTTCCAAGAATTTGGTAACTTAAGTATTACTTTGAAAATTTTGTCATCTTGAACTATAAACAGAGAGAAAATATTAAATCAGAAAAGGGAAACACAGAGAGAAAAACAACAACCACAATAGCATATACATAATTTTTACTATGTAAACTAGTATATGAACAATAAATAAACAAAACCACTATTTCAAACCAAGTGCTTGTAGCAACATAATGGATTTTTAAGCTATACTAAGTGAGCAATAGTGAAATTAAGCATTTGCGAAAACCCACACAGTATCAAGTGTTTTGCACTCACCAGAGTAGCAAAACATTCACTGTTTTTGCATTGGATTCAGTAAAGAGGATGCCTAATTTTTGAGAAGCTTGAATTGCCCCTTCCCTTTGCAAACAATTAGAAAATCTTTACTACCTCTCCTGGAAAAAAAGAGTGATTTAAGAATGCAATCTTGTGCAAATTTATTTGGGAATCTTAGAAACAAAGAACAAGTGCAATCACATCATAAGTTAGTAGAAATAACACATTAGTTAAACATATCTATAAGACCACTTCCTAATTTATGAAAAAAGGCACCTTTAAATGTATATAATAGTTTGAACAGCAAAAGGCCATAACCTTCTTAAAAATATGGAAAACTTATTTAAGTATGCTAAGACAGTGAAAACTGAATACTACTGTTAAACATCAGCACAAAAGATAATCCAAGGTAAATCACAAAAAAATGCTTTAGAAAAAAATTATGGTGGGAATTAAAAAAAAGAGGAGTTTTGCATGGCAGAAAAGTGATATAATACAGTTTTTATGCAAAGCAGTAAAAGAATACTTTAGCTCAAATTCAACAAACCAATGGATAAAATTTGAATTCTGAAAAGTATAAATATCTTCAATACTCTCCACTTGGTATTAACACAATATTTACTTCCAGATCATTTAATTCCCATTGGATTAGCAAGCATTCCATACTGAAGTAAGACAACAGGAGCTTTATCAGGTGCAGCTAAACCTCATTTATCAAGAAATAAATACACAACGCCAAAGGGGTCCTTAGCTGTTAGTGTTGCTATTCTCACATACTTTGTTACAATGATAATAGCAACAGAGTGAACCTCAGGAAGAAAAAATAAAATGCTTCAGCGAGTCTCTCTTACTGAATCAGGACAACTACTGTCATGCTTCAAAGAGCTACAGCCAGTTTTATTTGGCTAGAACGCTGGGTCAAGCTTGACTCAAATACAGACAAGGCTGAAATAAGAAATACTTCTAAAATTACATCTAAAACTACCTGTTAAGTTAAAATATGCTGAACAAGTGAATTCCAGTAAACAAATCCCAGCAAGGGGCTCTTACCAGTAAACAACATCCAGTGGTGCAAAATATTTCTTCATAATTAAGTCAGCAAAGTAAGCTTCTGTTTCTCTGCAAGCCGTGCCATTGCCAATCACAACAGTGCTGCAGCTTTGTGTGGGTTAAAAAAACCAAACAATTATTCTATAGATTCTTTTATAGCTTTTCATACCTAGTATTCAATCCACCACAGTGACCAATACATCTGACTTTAGATCAAGTCAGGCCCAGATGTAATGAGAAAACATTCCCAGAAGCATCACATTGTGTTTAACAGGTTTTCAATGTGGCAGTTCATGAGATGAGTCAAACATTTTCACTTATTTGTATTGGGAAAATCCAAAAATGATACTTCATATTAATAAATGGAATGTTATTTATACTCCTCAAACACATTCACCTTGTATTTCCCTCATCTGGTATGAGTCATGAAAAAGAGCAGAAGCCAAAGCAATCAGCATCTTAATTCCTTAATGGGAATATCATAGTTTCCAACAGCTTGTGAGTTCATTCCCTCTGACTGCCCACAACACAGCCAGTCAGTAACCAAATCACCTTGCTTAAAGCCAATCTAACACTTATAGACAAACTGGACTGTATGCTGTTGCAATTCAGCAGCTGACTCAGTAGACCAGATGTCTGTCCACAGACATAGCTGGACATAAACTTTTAATCATGCTGCCCCTGTTTGTAATTCCACCTGGAGATCTACCTTTGTAGGATTTCTTTTGCTTGACAAAACTCCATCAAAACCTAATGTGGCTTTCGGAACAGGAAAAGACTGACGAGTGATTTGGGGGTTGAGGGGGTGGGAAGAGGAAGGCTAAACTTATTTCTTAGCTGAATGCTATTTTCTATTAAAAAAAAATGAATTAACGGAGTTCTATGGGGATACATTCATAGCATGCAGCCTTACTCAGCCATGGCTTGATTTCATATGCTTCTAACATATATATACTGCAAAAAGATGAACACAAAAGAAAAAGCAAGGTCTGAACTAGACTAAAGAAACTAAACCTTCAGTTAAATCAGTAGAATTCTTATTGCATGCAAAATCAAGTAATTCCATAGGAAAGATTTTCATTTTGTTTGGTAAGAAAGAGCAATAAATAGAATTTCTTTAGCATACTTGAACTGTAGCAGAAGTTTCTTTATCTTCTCAGCTTCACGAAATCCTTGACCAGAATGCAAGTAAACTACATCAGTATGGAGTATCTGACCTAGAACAAAATGCAAAACCATTTGATTAAACCCACAAAGGTCCAAAGGTTACATCCTGCAGACTACTGAAGTTAATTTGATGATTCACACAAAAAGCTTCTTAATAAGCCATCTTTCCCTTTGATCTTTATATCCATTTTGAAGAAATGTATGGTGGGCATAGGACAAGAATTCTTTGGTTGGCAGAGAAAAACAAGTTAATATATTTTGTAGTTCCCTGCAGACATATTCACACAACAAGTAATGAGCATCTAAACCTATTAGCAAATATAATGTATTATATCACAGAGAAAAAGAGCAATTTACTACAAAAGATTTATTGTTCTTGTGTAGTTCAATTTACAAATCCAGTAAAGAGTAATGAAAACTAGAAAATCTAAGGACTTGCAGTACAGGAGTTCCAGAATTCCAATGCTAGCTCTTGTCATCATCCCATCTATCATATTTGGAAAGAACTCTATTAACTAGTACTAATAGCTAATGATGAAATGAAAGCTAATAATCATTTACCTCACCTTTATTGCCTTCTAAAAAACACACCTTTCTTTACACTCTCCTGGGGCAGGCATACTCTCAGGTAATAAGCAATAACAAAATAAAAGGAAAACAAATAGCTTTTGCATAGGCCTAAGGAGGTGTCTATCCCCTGAATAGACTAGGATGAAGTGGAAGGGTTCTGTTCTATATGTGGACTAAGAAGTTTTGCAAAAACAACGTTTCTGACTTCTTACATTAACACACATACTACTAAACAAAAAGGACTGAAAAATTGCCCATATGTCCAAGATACTAGCCACGAAAAAAGCAACATTATAGAAAGTATTTAAATTTAAACTCTTTGTTAAACAATAAAAATGCCAGGTGTTCTCTTTGCTGACTACTGAGGGGCACAATCATTTGAATCTGCATTCAGGAAGGCAGAAGGCATTTTAAATTCTATTTACGACAGCAGTAATAACACCAAAGAAGTCACTGGAATCCAGGTGCCAGAAACTTAACCTTAAGCTAGCTGAAGAAAGGAATTTATACGACAGGATGTGTGGAAAACACTTAAAGCTTTAAAAAAAAAAAAAAAAATTGGATAAAAAATAAGGTTTTGAAACTCTCTTTACTCTAAATTAATGTATTTTTATCAGTCCTTCCAAAAACGTTTGGAATTGAAACTTACTGGTTGGTGAAATAATTGCCAACTTGCAGCCATGTCTGTAGCCAGGATCTACTCCCATCAAAGCACGGCCCCTCACAGGGCTGGTCAGAAGCAGCTGACGGAGATTTCTCCCAAACATCATCACAGACTCTTTCTCTGCATCAGATGTCAATTTGGATCTTACAAGGTTGGGAGAGAAATAAAAAAAAAAAAAAGGCCAAAACATTTTTCTTCCAATTGGAATTAGCTTGCAAATACACTTATTAATTGTTGTAAGGCTTTTTCCAATCATGTTTCCATCATCTTTAATTAAATGTTACAATTCAAATCAAGTTGCTGACACCTTTTTCAAAAGGATCAGCTACATATTGTCTCATTCTTGTTCTAAGAAAGTCAGTCAATATAAAAAGTACAAGAGAAACACTTGTGAGAACATACACCCACCAACTACCATTCAAACATTAACTCATAATTTTGAGCAAAGAACAGTTTCCTTTCAAAGGTGATACTAATTGTAAAGAAAACTGGATTTGAAGAAGGCACGGATCAAATTCATCATAATTTCACAGTTTTAGAGAAAAATCACAACCCAGCAAAAAAAGGATGATGGTTTACACTGAGAGGTACCAGAGAGAAACTGGAAGGGTCCCTCCAACTAATTGCTAACACACCACAACTCCTGAGGCATTTAATTTTGTCTTTTGATTACTTCATTTAACAGACATCACAGAAGTGCAAAGACTTTTTCTAGGAGGGTATTCTGATTCCTCAGAATCAAACTGTAAAGCTGCTGGGGACACACTGTTCGCTTTATTTTCCAAGTTATGTTCTTCAACAGAAAGAAGTGAGGTAGCGCAGCAACAATTGACTTCGATAACTTGAAGCACAAACACTTACTACAGAGTGTCACAAGAAACAAATCAGTCTTGTTGTGTGAAAATGCAAAAGATGCATAGTGTCTTACTGGTCAGATGTGGTCAGCAAGACAATGACTGACAAGGACAGGTATTTTGATCATGGAATGGCACTTAAAAAAAAAAACAAAATAACAAAACTGAAAGAGTAATCACCTCACTGATTTCTTTTTCTTTTGCAGGTACTCATTACCACTTATATATGCACTACATTGTCAGTAATTCAAATAATCAGGGAGTCAAAAGCAATCCAGTAAAGCCTTCATTTAAAGGTAGCCCTCATTCTCCTTTTCTTTTTACCTATCATTGAAAAAAAAAACACCATCCAGGTTTATTTCTACAGAATGGAAAAAACCTTCATTACAGTTAACTAACCCTATCAGAATGGGACAGGGAAAATTACTCAAGTTGCTTAGGTCAATCAGCCTACAAGTACTTCAAAAACAACCCTCATAAGGGCTATTTGACATGATGGAACATGAAGCTGTTCTGAGCAGTTTTTGGTTGTGGAAAAACTCAAAAGCCTGACTTGAATTTGCCCAGAATCCAACCAATCAACCAGCTCAGCCCTGTCTCATCCCACAATGGTACAGAAAGAACTAACAAGTCCTCATCATCTCTCATTTGTAGTCCAGAAAGAGGTCTAGATCCTCTTTCACACATTACTGACTGAACATTTCTTAAGGAAGTGTGCAACAGCAAAAGGCTCCCTTTTATCCATGTGTTCTTTGTTTCCGTATCAGGTAGATGAGATGGTCACAGACACAATTTAGAGTGAGATGGTGAAGGGCACACATGCATTACCTGGCTCCTTAGCAGTCCAAATGCGCCCTCAGCAAAGAGCAGACAGTCCATATATCACCACTGAATGTGTGAAAGGCTGCACCACTTCAGCTAAGTTGTCCCTTTATCCCAGTATTCTGTCTCCAAGTCTGTCTCCCAAACAGTTGCCTAAGCAGCTGATAGAGCAGCACTAGCATCTGTTGTTGGGGTCGAGCAAGCCGAGGGCTTTTGCTTGCAGCCTTGGAAACAAGTGCCCCAGTTGTAATGAACAATCATCTTGGTTATGGTGAGCAAAAACTCACTCCCATCACCCCCTGGGAACTAATATGTTAATGTTTCTGGAAAGTTCACAGTTCTTGTTACTCCCATTGGTTGTCCTACCCCTGCAATGTTTTACATACTCCTAATCTACACATCTCATTGGAACCCTTCCCTTAGACTTGGCCCTTAACCTAATCTGTATAAATTACTGTTTCACACCCTGGCCCCAGATCCTTTGGAGTTGACCTCTTACCCTGTACATCTTCTCCATTTGTTGTTTTGTTCATTAAAGTTCCTTTATTTTCGGGCAACTCAATTGACCCATCCTTTTGACACAGTCCTAACATGGCAGCAGGTCAGACTGTCACAATCTGTCCCATAATCTTGTCCTAGCCTCCTGCTTCCTGGCTTTTCCTGGGCTTGACATGATTTGTCTCTTTACTAGCTTGTAATCGAGCTCTTGCTCAATCAGCCAATCTCCTCCTGAAGACAGACATATTTCTTTCATCCATGGAGTCTGCTGGCAGTGAGCTTTGCAGGTCCATCACAAACTGTGTAAATAGCTGCCACCCTTTGGTTGGAAACTGATTCTTTTTATTATGGTCCCCTAAGCCTTCTACTGGAGGGGAGTAAGAATTTATTCCTAGAAGCCTTGTTCCATTTTCTTCATACACCATTTATCTTAAAGTCCTCCCTTTTCCAAGCTGAAGTCATAGTGTAGATATTTTTTTTTTCTTTCCAGAGAAATTGTTTCACTCCCCTTCACTGGGCCTTTTCCAGTTCCAGTGAACTGTTTGCCTACTTCTTACCTGCCCCCCACCATGTGAGTGGACCAAAATGGAAAACAATATTCCAAATACAGGCCAAATAAATCAATGATTCTTTATCTTTATTCCTTAACTAAATAACCTTATTTTCTGAGCACTTAACATTCATGTGGACCTACCTGCCACAGTGCCAAAGCACCTCTCCCATGGCAGGATAGCTCAGAGTTAATAGTTTTACTTAAAAAAAGATAACTGCTTTCCCTTGAAAGTATAATTTTTCACTCATTCTACTGCATTTCAGTTGCCACTCCATTTCTTGATCATTCACTCTTGCACCATCCTTCTCCCATTTTTCCCTTCTCTAATTAAAAAAACAAAAAAAATTAAAAAGAAAAAAAATAATCTAAACCACAGAAAAAGCTTCTCCTAGGGAGGGTCCAGAGACAGAACAATTAGATGCCAATTATGACTTATGAGACCAGGGAAAACAAAAGCAAATACTCAGCCTCACAAAAGTATGGATCTTCTATATACACACATAACAGAGTCATCAACCAGTCACCCATGCATGAAAATGAATGTTAAAAGTGGCTTGTAGACAAGTGCCCTTGGACCAGAGGCTTTGTGCAAAGACAGGCCAAGTTCCATCTTTCCCTCTATCCCAAAGATACAGGGTCCCAACTGCCCACAAGGCCAAGTCCTCCCACACTGCAAATTCTGGCCAGTCCATCTAAGAAGGGAGACTTGTGCAGGAATTAAAATGGTCCCTAAACACATGCTATTTGTTATGTTAGCCTTAAGGAAATCATATTTAAAATTGGCATGGATATATAGCAACTTTTACAGTAATAGGAAACGTTACTGAAATTGCCAGGTGTGTAGGGAGAATGTCCTTTCTATTATGTAATATCCTGTATTTTTAAATTTCAAATATAGACACCTCTTTTTTCCCTGCCTCTTACTCAATGCTTGTCTCAATAATCTACTGTCTGAACCAGTGGCCCTTAATTACAAGGTATTACAAGGCCCTTAATTTGGTAAAATCATTTGATCCTTTGGAAAAACAAAAAACAAAAAAACAAAAAAACAAACCCAAACCTCATCAAATGACCCAAAACAATCCAATATCTTTCTCTTTTTCAGTATGTTACTGGCTTCATAAAATGAAGCCAATTTACCAATTGCCTTTTCCAATTTACAAGAGGTCTCATTAATAGGGCAGAGAGTTGTCCTCCCCTCTCTCTCTAAATGTAAGAAAAATGGCTATTTTAGAAAAAAAACCCCAAACAAATAAACCTCAAAACTCTTCAATTCCTACTTTATGAAAAAATACCAATCAAGTCAGGATTCCAAGCCCCTCTCTTGAAGCCTAAAAAGCACTCAGACTGTGTATATCACTAACAGGTGTATTGTAATAAAAGCAAATAACCTAATCATGACCTACTTGTTTCTATACTCAATGTTTTTAAATTGAGATTTTAAATTCCCCACTTCCATGTACAGTCTGAGATGCAATCATTTTTGTGGAAAAATATCTGCAAACTAGCTTCAGGTGTGAAACAAGATATACAGAGAAATGTTTGTGTCCCTGAAGACAGAAGAGAGAAAGCACTCTCTGCAAGAAAGCATGGAAAATTATGAAAGGATTATCCATTAAAAAATACACCCATGCCACATCACTTGCATGAAAGCCTGTGGAATCATTCCATGCAGTACTGCAACAAGATAAAATGTATTTCAAAGAGCCAAAAGCAACAGTGGACATTATTATACCAGATACAAGAAATGATATCCGACAGAATGGAAGAAAGGAAATTGAACAATAAATAAGGTAATCATCTTACTGGCAAGTTTCATTGTCCTTCTGATCACTAGAAGCACCAACAATTTCAATACATTCTTGGAAACTTTCTGTTCCAACATTTAATGATTATAAAAAGAAAAAAAGAACAGCAGGAGGTGGGCTGGAAATATTAATGTTAAAAGGAGGTATTGAATACTTTAGCAGCCCTTTGCAACAGTCAGAAAAAACAGCTCCTGGTGTGTCAGGAAAGAAAATAGGAGAAGGATAAGGGTTAAGTGGTCAGGGACGAGAATAATGTCAGCTGCTTTGAGTTCCTCTCTAGAGGAGAGGTTTTAGATTTTCCTACTGAAACTCCACCAATCATGCAACATCATCACAAAGAGTAAACCCTAAACAGACATCCCCTCAGGAACTGGCAGAAAGCTTGGTATTCTTCTCACTGGTAACTTGTGAGCTACATCTAATAAGTAGTAGGGAAGGAAGCTTTTTTTCTCCTTTTGATTAATAGAGCAGAAAACCTTCAGCAATCTACTGCTCCAGGAGTCCTCAAAGTGTTACACACGACACAGGCCACAACAGTCCCGTGGAAAAAACCACTGAAGAAAAACACAATAAAAGAGCCTTGAAGCACCCCTATGCCAGGTTGCTTAGTTGTCTTAAAACCAAACCCCACTAAAAAGTAGGTATTTTCCCTTTATTTTAAGGGAGTTTGATTGTAGAAATGGCTAGAAATGACTGCTATTTTCACTCCCATGTGACAGAAGCCAACAACTGAACTCTCCGCCACGAGACGTTCACCATTTTCCCCACAAAAGGCACAGTGCCTCCCCTAGCTACATGTGTTGTGGTCACAAAATACTAAGTGAACTCAGTATTTTTAGAAATATGTGAAATTCTAAGTAACAAAAAACCAGGCTCACTGTTTTTGGTTTTTTTTTCCTTTTGATTAAAAGAGGTGAAGCAATCTTGCTTGCAAAGCAATAAGCAAACACAACATACTGTAGTTAAGAAGCCCAAAAGCCACTGGAAATCCACGCTGTTAAATCTTGAGCTAATGGTTTTTTCAGAAAGGTAGAACACAGATCATTCTTGCAATGATGTTCATGAAAAGGTGTGAGGAAAACAACTCCAATTCAAACACAAAAGCATACCAAGGAAAGTACAGAAGAAACATTTCACAATATGGCTGCTGATTTTAGGTACTACAGAGCATGTCATTTTGATACAAGTAATTTCAACATTTCTGATCCAAGAAACAGGGTCTCTGATAAATTTCATTGTGATCTAGCTCAAAAAAGCATTAACATTTCGTCACGTATCAGATAGCCTTGCCAGAATGAAATATGTTTTGAGGAGCTTCTCTGGTACTGAAGAATCACACCATAAGTACTGCTAGCTATTACAGACAACGCTTTTAATTGACATATTCAATCATTTCCACAATGCAGTAAACTCATACTACACCACAATATACACTATTTCATTCATGTTAATTTGATACTAAGTTTTAAATTTGCTTTAAATTTAGAACAATATTACAGATCTTAACAAGCGACATGATATCCAGTGACATCATTACTACAGTATCACCAGTAATAAGTTTACTGACTTCTCTAGAGACATCACAATACTCACAAAATAGTATCATACTAACACTCTGACTAATTAGTTTGCCACAAAATGCAGCTGGCAAACACAAGAGGTGCTTCCAATCCTAAGAATACTTCACTGAGAAGTAGACAGGTAAAAGAGAGTGAGTCAGAACAATGTCACTGACAGCATCACTGGGACATGAAGAGATGCTGGGAAAATTCAGTGATATCATGGTTTAAGCTATTACAAGACTAAAGATACAACTATCATCCTAATATAGTTCTAAATTGTACTTTCTTAGATAAATGTTCAAGTATCTAGAATGTAAACATGTAAAATGCCTTCACAGTAAGATAATTTCTCTACTGTAGCCTACACTGGATAGGGTCAGAAATTAAATCTATAGAACCAATATAATGTAGTTCATTTCTTCTGTAAGCACAAGGATTAGAAACATGCTGATACTTTCAAATACATAAATGATAGTCTAACAAAATATTGGGGATGGAATTGCTAAAAAAATCAGTAATATGAAAATACAAATTTATTCCAGGCTTACCTGAATTCCCTACAGAGAAGAGGATATATAAGGCGTTTATATGCATCCTCAACAGAACTCCGTAGTAGCCTCATAAATTCTGGTTTTAAAGATTGTTTTGGTCTCCATCTGTAAATGATCAGAAGAAAAAAAAAAATATTTTAAAAATATACAAACAGCTAGATAAAAAAGGAATTTTCCAGAAAGATGTCTACATTGTTAAATCCTATAACCTGCAGAATTACTACAATAATTAGGCAACTAAATCATGAGTCAAAAGTGAATGGAATGAGAAGCTGTTCATAGTTCTAATACCACACAAGAGGCAGGCTTATCTTTTCTTAGGAATTAGAACACAATTATGGTTTATGTTTTAAAGAAAACAAAAAAACATTCTCCACTTTGAGAAGTCAAAGCTCATTACAGCTGAACAAAGAACTTGGTTCCATACAACCTTTAGGGCTGTACTGTTTGTTATTCCTCAATACATTAGAAAAAATTACTAAACACCCTCTGTGATTGTCACTGCAGATTTACTGATAAAAGGCAACTATGCTCAGACAGAGATTAAGGAGCTAAAGTAATACCAATAAATGAAATTCAATTCAAATTTCATTTAGAATGCATTGAATATCTCTATTCAACTTCTAAATGAACTCTTGCTAATTTTGCAGCAGTTGTTAAACCACAATAGTGAAAAAAACTTACGATTTTTTTTTAATTATTATTTTACCTGTTACTAATGTATTTGAAGTGCAAATAATAGTACAGGAAAAGGGAAAAATAAATAAATAATACCAAACAAAACCAAAACTTTTGCAATGTTTTCTCAAGCAAACTCTTCGAAGCCTTGAACTCTTTTGTAGGAGAGTGCTCAGTAACTAAGTAAGTATGACAAGAAGTACTTCAAATCTTGCTGTAAAATACACCTCACTCTCAAAGCTTTCTAGATATTTAATCAATTGATCTTTTTGTTGTGGGCAAAGTTCCATGAAGAAGAGTGTGGGGGGGGATGTGGGTTGGGGTGTGGGTGTGTGTGTGTGTGAGACCCTGAACAAGCAGAACTGACTTACTGAGCTTGTCCATCCTGTGAGAAGAGATTGAGGTTGAGCAGAAGCAATCAGATATATTATACTCAAACAAACAAGTACTATTAACATTTTTTTACGAAAGCCCACCTGGTTTTTATTACTTCTAAAAAATATTGATAACATTCAGTTTTCTTCACTCATCATATTATTTAACATGTCTGAGTCCCAAACCATAATGGGAGATGATACACAGGCATATTAAAAAAATAAGCATGCAAGTTTAAGTTTTTTGTTTGGTAGGTTTTGGGGGTTTTTTAATGAAACATGGTAGAATTATGGTTCATACTGTGTCCAGGTACAGGCAAAAACAAAACTGAATTTTTTTTTTGACCATGGTTACTTTCAGCCACTCATAAATACTGAGAATTCTAAATTGCTCCTACCCAGACAACTTTTCAATTGTCTAAGGGGATCTGCAACTTCCTGAAACAGCTTTTCTAAGTGTTTGTGCAGATAATAATTGAGAAATCTGTGATCAAGATCTGCTGCATTGAGCAGACGGACACAGAATTAAGGAGCAGAATTAAGCTCACCATTCAGTTTAACAACATTCAGAGTTGTAATTCAGCACTTAGTCACATGACCTCATTATTTAGCTAACAGTTTTTGCAAATAGTTTTATTACATTTATTTGTAACTAGAGATTCTTTTCATACCTATACATATAAAACCTATACATACCTATAAAACTGGCAAAGGCTTTAAACCCTCTTACTACCATTACATTGTATAGACATGAAGGTTTTACAGGTGGCAAGCAGGACTACCCCAGAAAACATCCTCAGCATAAGAATGGATTTGGAAACCTGGCAGCTGCTTCTCCCTCTCTTCCATCCATTAAAGCCATTTAACAAACTTTTCTTCTGTAAATAGGTTATCACAACAGATATTTCTATTGACTGCCTACAGATACATAAAAATTTAGGCAACATTCTGTTAGAAATTGCTACAAATGAGAAAACATTCAAACAGCAAATTAAATTGTAGCAAATACTGAAGTTTAATAATTTCAACACTTCTTGAGAGAAAAATCCACTTTGCTGCAAAATGCAAAGCCAAATCACATGTGTATATTTTTAAAGATCATCATAGCCTAGTTAAGCCTCCGTCTAAGAATGTATTTTTCTTGATTATTTAATCAAGATGTAGCTTTTGAAGCCAAATTTTAAAAAAGCTCCATACAAATAGTATCATCTTACTCTGATGATCAGCTCTCCATGTCCTAGTACTCAAAACAGGGATCACAGCAAACATAAATGCCTTAGACTACTGAGACACCAGAGAGTGGAACTACACATAAACAGAATGAACAGAGCCCACGTTAAGAACCACCAGTACTGATTAGTAACTATTCTAGGAAGAGCCCAGGCTTTATCTCCTGAAGAAGGAACAGCAGAGCTTTGTGTTCCTCCAAGTCATTATATAAAAACTGTACCAAGCTTGTAACCACAGACAAAGCAAGGCTTTAAGGCCTGTACCATGGACTTTACACGGGATGAGAAATTTGACTGGAAAATGAAAAAACACCATCAAACATCAAATTTCACTTTCAAGGCTGCAATCCCAGTTAGGAACAAACTCCCACCCCATCCCAAGGAACAACTCCATGTTGTTTCTACACTCAAAACCCCTAAGCAGACCCTCTCTGGCTCTCTCATTGATCATTTTTCTGTGTTCAATTTCACAACAAAGTCTTTGGGACCAGTAGTTCTAGTTTTAACAGCAGTAGATTCACTGTCAAACCACAGAATGCCATTTTCTGGGGAAAAATACAATCCAATACAATCCATACACAGGGCCAAGCATAAGGATATTTATTCCCAAGTTTTCTACACAAACCCAAATTGCAAGGAAACAGATGCTTATACAGGCTAATAAACATTCTGAACTTGAAAAAAGCTTACAATGTTCCTAGGCAGCATCTACATAGAGCTCAATTCAATAAGGAACTCAAGTCTTCAAAACTCACCTTCTGCTGCAGGAGTATTTAATGCTAAAAAGTTTGTCTCAGAAGCACACAAACAGTGATACTGTTTTGTGGCTAAAATACTGGCTATACTCTGTAGCAAGGTGGCGTTTCTGGTTCTGCAACTGATTGCGTGTTTGAGATCTCTAGCAAATTAGTTGATACCTTTGCAAAGTTTTGAAACCATTGACTCAAGAAATTTATTAACCTTCTGCTCTAAACAGCAAATCAATGCAATGAAAATAATGCAAATTCCACCTTTGGACAATCATGTCAAAGCTTGCAGCTCTGTGCAGAATACACATTTACTATTTGTCAGTTTGATAACAAAGTTGTCAATCTAAGGGGGAAGATCAGAATCTGTCCTCAATGTTAACGCACAAAGATGTACTAAAACCATTCCTTCAGAAGTTTTCTAATGGTAGAAAAGTGTCCTTAAATAGTAAAAAGCCATAAGCATATATAGCCTTACGAGTGCTAAGTATTAATAAGTATTCATTTCCAAGGTCAATATTCTTCTTATCCCAGAATGACTCACAAAAGGGTAATCAACCAAAAATATCTCAATTTACATCCCACTTTTATTTGTGAAACAGTGACAAGCTGTTCCATTATCTGTGGCCCACAGTGCTTCCAAATTCTGTCACAGATGCAGTAAAATCAAGACTGACAGCTACATTCTGCCTACAGAATATACATCTTCAGGGGAGGACAGAAATCCTGTTGCAGGTACTAAAACTACAAAGAAACAGGTGTGTTTATGACTCTTGATACTTTCCTGGAATAAAAAGGTTAGTCATCATAATATGATCTAAGAGTGATAGTATCTGGCCAAAAAATATTTAAATACTTTCAGAGCCCTATTCTTCCCTTTCAGAAGGAAACGGCCCTATTCAATTTCTACAGTGAAAGGAACATTTTTACCACATCCATTTCTTGGACTTGTTGTGAAAAAGAAATACATGCTAAAGCAGTATCACTGTATTCAGCTTTATACATTAAAAGGTGCATTTCTTCCAATTTTTTTCCCTCCTTTTGGCTATCCATTTTTAGGATGCAAAGGAAGGAGTTTCTAAGACAGCATCAGAAAAATGCCCAATATCTTAAACTACTGAGAAAGAGAAAGTCATTTTTTATACATGCAAGGAAGATGCACAGTTGAGATCACAATATTCTCCAAAGGGGACATCAAGGTACAGTTCCAATAAAATACTGACAGTGATATTTCACAAAACCCCATATAGAAAACCTGAACTTTTGCAAAAGACCTTGAAAATTATGTGGTACTAAACGTCTCAATACAGGCTTAAAAAGCCCAGACAACTTATATGAACAAATCAGTAAGAAATAAAAGAATCTGTTTTTTACAATCCAGTTTTCTAACTTAAACAGAGATCAAAATGCAAGAGATGGTTCACACAACTTGTGGGAGTTATGCATTGAAGGCCGTTATATTTATGTTTGTCTGTTAAATCCATTACATTCTTTTTAAACATGTAATTCCTTACATTTGTGAAACTCGAAGTTATGTACTTCACAGATCTAAAATCTGGCATAGCCCTGTTCAATCATCACAACTGGGCACATGAAGCTATTTTTTTAAGTTTGGAGTATACTGTATTGGATTCTACAAAGTCCTTTCAGTAAAGGCTACTGGATGTGATGCATATTACAATTTGAAAATACATTCACATGTCACCAGCCTTTGCATATGTTTAAAAAAAATTCAATTGCTTTAAGAATGGAGCCAGAACTTGCAAATATAGCCCAAGGCATAATCTTTTCAGCTTAATGCTACAGCAGTTGGAAATACAGAATAAGAATTATCCACTTGCTAATTTCATCTAATCTAATAAATATTTGTTTCATTTGTTCTCCTAATTTAACGAGACATATGAGGTACACTTCAGTATGCAGCTGTCTACAGAAAAAAGAGATTTCTGTAAGAATATGTATACATGCAGACCTTTCATTGACACACCACCAACAGAATTCATTCTTCACCCCGTCAGGAATGTTGACCTTCACTGTCAGGATCTTCAGATTTTCCCCTCGGTTAATGGCCAGAATCTGAGTGCAAACATAAATGGCAGAGACAGATGACACACAAAATATCCAAAAGATAAACTTATCAACATTTGTGTACGCGCTTGCTTGACATTCTGTAGCAAATCAGGATGGTGGTACAGTAAATCAGTTCACAAAGTACTAGCATGTACAGATAAAATCCACAATTTAAACACAGATTAAATCGTGCCATGGCATATCAAATAATACATTTTTCCTGGATTCTGCAATCTCAGGATCTGGTTTAATCTTAAACACACTTACAATGAATGCAAGACAGCATGAATTTTGGTGGTGGCATAATCTTATTTAATAACCCAAACTCAAGAAAGTTTAAACTCAAGAAATTAATTGAAGAATGATTCCAATCAGAACTAGACATCAGAAACGATAAGTTATTCCTAAGTTTCAGATTCCATTTTTCTTACTGTTATTAATCCAAATTTAAAATTAATTATGAATCAGAACTTGTGGCACAAAGGCGCTCAGCATAATTTGAAAGAGGATGAATTTAGTTATTCATGCCTAACTCACAAATAGCAGAAAAGGACGTAAACACTTTTTTTCAAGCCTTAAACCATATGCATGTACTTCTGACAGTCTTGTGTACATAACTGCACAGTCACGATCTACAGCTAAATTTGGTTGCGGCATGCTACCTGCACACAGTTCGATTTTAAATGGAAGACTGTGGTTCTGCATTTAAAACCACAATCTCAACACAAGTGGTGGATCCTGGAAAACTCTGATGGATATCTCCTAGTCTAATCTCACTATGGAGACATGGAATGTTCACCCTAAAACTAAGAAAACTCACTGAACAGTGGATTTTAGAAACAGAATAATATTCAGAAGCAAATAAAATCCACATCTTTAGATTTCATTTTTCCTTCCAAAGTATTTTAAAGTAGAAAAATACAAAAAAAAAAAAGGAACCTGCTTGAAGCTGACATTCCTGTATGACTACACATGTTGCTGTATGTAGCAGGCCCTGAGCACTGTCACAACAGAGCATTCTGTGTCAATCATGAACTTTAATTCAATCACTAGCTAACTCAGACATGTCACATATGTTAAATACAATGGTTTAAAATGACTCCAGGACATAGTACCAATTTATATTCCTCAGCCTTACTGCTCCTGTGACATACCAGGCCTGACATATCATTGAACAACAAAGCTAATAATAAAGATTGCATGTGAAATATTATAGCATCTGGTACCTTGACTGCCAAAGCAAATGTTTTCACGTAGAAATTAGAAAGACACATTTTAACAAATCAAATGCTTTCGCGTTTATTCTGATTTTTTTTTTAAAAAGAGAGAAAGTTAAATGTCAAGTTAAAATGAAATCAAAGTGATGCTCACAACAGAGAATATATGTGATAGAATTATAATGTCATCATTCAGCATGCTGTCAGCAGGGTCAATATTTGCATCACATTTTGTTTCCTGGCACTCCATCTGCAGAATGTGCCAGTCACCTGAACTTAAACCAGCTGTTAATGCAGTCACTAGTACTATTTGTATTTTTTATCCTCAAACAATTTGCCTATCCTGCTCTAACTGATGAATTCAGAGAAGAATGATCATCCAATAAATGCTCAATTAAGAAGAGAATTACTCAAATTCTCCCTCTAATGTAATAAAGCATTTTTGTTTAGCTTGTTTTTTTCAAATAACAGGTTAAAATCTGGCTATTCTACTCACAAAGCAGTCTTCACTTCTGGAAAAATACTGTTTTTATATGAGACTGGAACAGATCCAGGCAAGGGTTGTTAGAAACAACATACATTTTTCAGAGAAAGCAAGAACAACAATATGATCCAGTCACAAGATTCATCAAACCTTATTCTATTTATCATAAAAATACAACATGCTTCATTTTGCACAGCTCTCTTCTATGCTGCATATTCACTTAAGCTCACAGAATAAGCTCTGTATATTTCACCAAGGACTTTGATTTCCAATTTCTTTTTAAGTATGAGATTGAGAATAGAGCACTTGCCCCAAATGTTACACTTTATTCATGAATTCTTTTCCTCCCACTATTTCAGTCATCTCCAAATCCAGGAAAGCAACCCCAAGGCGTACACAAACACAGAACTGTTTACAATTAGTCAAAAATTCAAATAAACTCTTGAAAGGGTTTTTTTTCCCTTAGTTCTAACAGTGGTGGTATTGCTTCTCAGCTATGTCCCAAGAGAGTCCAGTCAGGTTCTCCTTGCTGCCAAAGGAAGAAGCTGTGACTGAACCTCCCGCTAGCAAAATGTTCCAGCTGGAAACACCCCCAGGGTATCTGACCATGTCAAAATCTGGAGTCAGCTTTTAAAGCTGACTAAAACAACCAAGTTTTTTTGCTCATTACAGTTTTAGTATTTTAACATTTTCAAACAACCTGACTCCACGCCAGTCCTGATTACTTCAGGACTGAAACAAGACAAAATGACACGTCCCAGCAGACAAAATGACAGTGGCACAGGAAGTAACCCAGACCTACAGCAGAACCAAGCTGCAGCACAGCTTACTGCACAGCACTTAAACTCACTGCAACACATGCTGCAAGACACACTCATGGCTGCCAGGGCTTTGATCACAAAGGCACAGCTTGTTCTCCTACAGGTAACATGCCAGGCTACTGTGCACCTCCTATACCCACATCTAAGCCAGAGCAGAGTTAGAGCTGTACTCAGGTCTTTAAGATCACTTGCACTTCCATACTCAGGTGATGACAAGTTTCAGTGGAGTATTTTATGGAATCTTGTGTTTTCAACTCTGAAAAGGTGATTTAAAGCTGACTTTTGCCTCTACCTAAAGGCATTCAGAACGCTTGTCTGTGTGCAGCCATGATAGCAGTAGAGAAGGTCTTCAAAGCAGTAAGTTTTACAGCTGTCCTTCAAACAGGCCTATTTAACCTGAAGTTCTGGGGGATTAGTCAGTTATATAAATCACTCTGAGATTCAGGCTTTCCTATATCTTTTTCAGGTATAACTGTCTTTTAATAATCTTGAGCCAAAGCAGAGCATTTTTTCACTTCACTTGAAGGCATCTTGAACTCTATTCCTCAAGAATATATTTTTACCAGTTTTTAAATGCATAAAGGAACTATCTCTTCACAGTCTCAGGTTAAGGAAAAAATAAAGACTTATAGGTATTGAAAAGGATGGTCATAACCCAAGAAAATAAAGACATTAAAAAATGGCAATTTGCATCAGTAGGGGAATAAGGTCAAGGAACAAAGAAAATGAAGATGATGAGAAAGACTTTCAAAAGCGCAATACCAAGGTTTAAGCTTAATGAAGAAATGGCAGATAAAGAAAAAAAATTCTGTCCTTATTTCATTATCAAAATACTAAAGGAAGAAAGAAACTGAAAAATGAAGAAAGAAACTGAAAAATGAAGAAAGAACCCAAGAACCAAAACCAGACATGAAAAGTTAGTGTATTTACAAACCAGCAAATTTTACATGTCAGAAACTACCTTAAAATGTGTTTTTTGCTCAACTAGTACAGAGACCCTGTCACACCTTGAGCCTTGAAACCTCACTGAAGGACAAGCAACTCAGTACAGTTCTACAATTCACAGTCCAGAAATATTCAATGTATTAGAATAGTTGATAGCAGAAGTATACATATGAAAGGCAGCATGTAAGTGTGCAAAACCATCCCATGATTACAGGACTGCCAGCTGTAAAATCAGTGCTTATTACTTCTCTGAAGAGGCAGAATGGGCAAAGAAAGAGGTATTCAGGTTAGCAGCAGACACAGAGAAGAATAAACCTTGAGCTAATCTTAACACAGACAAACTATGGACACAATCTAGATAAAAACCAGTGCAGCCACATAATCAAAGTGCTGACTAGGTTTGGGAAATACAGTTTTTACCCTCACTGTAGCTATGCAGTGAGGGCTAAAATGTTTTCCTTAGGTAAAAAAAGGGTGCCTTGGGCAAGAACTAAATCCTACCATCATCCCAGGAAGCAACATGTACTGAGTGAACATCATGGTATTCACCACTGTGAGTGCAGGTAAAACCAAATACTCTTTGCCTGCTCAAGTATCCCTTCAACAAAAAAGGACACAAAAGAATCCATACATCATAACACGATGAATCCACCAATCTTTGTCAATGTCAACACAGCAGCCTTGCTCTATCAACTTTCCCAGACCCTCTAGAAGCTGCTTTTCACCAACTAGCTATCAATATAAGTACAGTAAATGCTCATACTTTTTACAAAGAGAAAAACAACAGGTGCCTCTTTCAAACATCTACGCAAGACCAGCCTATTGAAATCAATAGTAGCTATTTAGTCTTTCACCTAACACCTTTTATACTGGAAGGAGGAAAAACAGCTTATAAATTAGCCTATCCATGTTGTGAAATTTTTTTTGGTGATAAATTAATCCTTTATTAATTCAAAATACACATAAAACTGAAAGCACAGAAAAAATGAGAGCATATCAGAGCCTTCTAAAGGAAAGGACATTTCTAATTAGAAGCACCTAAGAGGTTTGTCTTTGTGACATTATGGTTTGTTTGGAGTTTGGGATTTTTTTTAATTGGTTTGTATTGGGTTTGTTTGTTTTTCTTAAGCTAAGTGACTGTAAATAAAACAAGAGACAATTCACTTGATGATTAGTTATGAATTAGTGCAGAGGTCTTGACAGTTGCATTAAGTGCATCACACTTCTGCCTTTGAACTTGAGTAACAGGGGTAACCTAGCTGTCAAGTCATCAGCTTCTCATCAGCTATTAAGTTTGCTTCAGCCCTCCTTTTTTTTACCTAGTTATATAAGTCTAAGCTTGGGGCTTTGAATAACCAAAGATGCTTCACAAAAGGGAAAAATAATGACTTGCAAAACAAACCCATTTTTGGGGTACTGAATAGCAGCCCTTTGCTCTGTTTCTTAAAACAGAGATCAAGAGCTTATTTCTGCATTTCAAGAATTTGAAAGCCTCTATTACCTCTGATAACTGTAAAGAAAAAGAAAGTAACTTTAGAATTAGTTCTAAGCAACAAAATTCAAAAACAAAGCAACATTTACTACAGTTAAAATTCTAAGAAAAAAAAAATTAAAATTTCAAGTTGTACCTGATGATGCTGAATATTCTTTATATTACATGAAAACTCATGGTAGAGTTTGAATTTATCAATATCTTTTTCATTTCCATTTTTGGATGACACTTTTGCCAATGTTGACTGGATGGAAATGTACCTTTGCTGGCATCTGAATAGAAGAAAATCAGATATTTAAAAGGTATTTTTGCATGAAACTTGTAACAAGTCATTACTGCACAGATCAAATAAAAATGGAGTTTGGAGTCTGCTTAATTACAAGTGATGTTAACTCTAATTACCTGCAGAACTGGATGACATAACTTCATGCTGAGGTGACATAATGTATACTGACTGTAATATACCAAGAGAAGACATTCAAGCAGAAAAAGCTGATCACAGCCCTCCTCCTCAAGGGAATGGAAACTCAAAAGCCACCACCTGCACTTCACTTATGGGTTCAACTTCACACAACAAATTTTGGGAAGTTGCAAAAAAAATGACACGGTCAATCCTGAATGTTTCTCGTGATTCTCACATACACAATACATTTCTGATGAACAGCATTCATCTGCAAAGCACTGAGTATTCAACTAAGGAACTTCCAGTGGTCAAAATAATGAAAGTGACAGTCAGGTAGTGACAGCACATCCCTTACCAAACAGCTCCCTTCATTAAAATTATCACATTGCTGATTCAAAGCAAATCATCATGTTCCTAAGGTGGTGCATGTTCTTTGGTAACTCTCTTCTCTGCCCCAGATGGCACACAGCAGACAAAACAAAATAACAAGTGAGTACTGCCTTGTCACACCAACTCCCCAGACATGACAACACTGAAGTCAGGTAATGCAAGAAAACTTAAATTCAGCTAACACAATTAAAGGATCAGTAAGTTCTGCTTTAAAAACAGTCATATTTGTTTGCCTTATTGGCTACCAATGCCAAAATCAACCATCACTGCCCACTAGTTACACTGACTGGTGTCAAGTCAGCTATTGGAGCAAGAGCTTAAGCAGATTCACTTCTGAAGAGTTCAAGCTTGAAAAAAGTGCAAGGAGGGAAAACTCCCTTATGGGTCACTAAGTGCAAGGGAGATCTGCTATAGGTAGAGCAGAGCACAGAGTTTCACATTCTTTGGAAGTTACAGCATCATGCCATGTTCACAGCAGATCTGCACTGCACTGACAGCCAGAAGGGATAATGAACATAGACAGGAATGGCCCTAAATCCATCTCACAGGAACACGTTTTCACATCATTAAGAAAAAGTCCTGTATCTGCCATTAGGAGACTGCATTTTACCATGAAAGTTTTGAAAGTAAGTTTAGAAAGTAAGAACAAAACTTACAATTTCCTGATAAAATCCAGTGTGTCTTTGTCTTTAGCGAAGATGTCTGCTAAAATATGCTGCACTCCAGCCTCTACTTCCTGGATATTTGCAAGTCCTTAGAACAAATACAATTATAGAATCCACAGTCACTATAATATACAGTTAATAATTACAGAAAAAAACTAATGAAATTACTTCACACAACCGCACAAGCACTAAGAAAATATATGCAAGCTGAAAGGAAACTGACTAAAGGTATCTGACTGACTTGCAAAGGTTTCAAAGAATCCTAATACATTAAATTTTTTTTAATCAAATAAAGCTTCCTTTCCAAAACATCTGAAATATAGTTTTAATGAGCCTGAAGTGACCAATGCATTATCATAAGTCAAAATTATATTAAAATTAGAGAAAAATAGGGTTTTTTACTTTGATGCTAACAGATCTTGTCATTTGTGATAGAAGTGTGCTATAGTAAAACAGGATATTTAAATATAATTCTGGAAAAAAAAAATATTTTTGAAGTTTTAATAAAAAGAGCAACTGCAGCAGAAGTCTACATGCTTTGCTACTGGTATAAAAACTGCCTAAAATTCTTTGCAGGTAATCCTATCTTTTCTCTGTGGAATAGTTTCATATTTCCACTGTATTGTAGCAGAAGTTTGCACAACACTTTTGAGGTCAGGGTATTATCAACCTCTCCTATGAAACATTGAAGTTATAAAATATCTTCAAAGACATGAAGTCATAAATGTCTTCATATCTCTGGAGAGATAACAGAATCATTCAGCTAATTTCCAACACACAGAACCCATTCTTTCCTTCAAATGGCCAGAAGAGGAAGCACAATTCTCCTTAGCAAAGGGATTGAATTAGACCAGAAGCAGAGATAATGAAATAAAAGACATCTTGTATTTTAATTCAATACATCTAGCTCTGCTTCTAGCAAGAGTCAGTAATGAATGCTTCAGAGCAAACAGCAAGAATCCTAGAGTTGGCAGATGCAGCATTAACTGTCCCTTGCAACACATGCTGCTGCTCACTCTGTTGCCAAATGGACAGCTTTACTTACACCATTTTAACAGGATGCACAGCTCTACCTATTCACTGAACCCAGAACCCTGCTTCTGATTTAGCTATAAAGTTACACACTATAAAAAAAATTTATCTTGACCCCTTTTTAAGATGAGGAAGCTACACTTACCTGCCAGAAAGAAAAAAAAAATGTGAGAGTAAGAATACATTATTAAATGCCTAAACTTATCAGAAGTTGTAAAGTTTGGATCCTTACATCTATGAGTTACTATTTCTTATGGTAGAAGCCATAAGAACAGTTCCACAAAATTAAGGGAACTTGAAGACATGCATCATTCTGAACACGGACTGAGATACTCAAGTAGATTATTTGAATGAGATAGCATACGCCTAAACAAGTTCAGAATTTGAGAAATAATCAGAAAGTTTCCATTCAACAAGCACCACTCACACAAGTACTTTACTGTGCCCACCAGCATGTGCTTGTGTAGTTAAAGAAATTTTTGACCATACATACAACTAAAAAGAAGAACAAAGTTTTCTGGTTAGCCTGC
Organism: Certhia americana; assembly: GCA_018697195.1. NCBI lineage: Eukaryota > Metazoa > Chordata > Aves > Passeriformes > Certhiidae > Certhia > Certhia americana. The sequence goes on along the minus strand of CM031859.1, from coordinate 85,674,365 downwards.
TTCTTTAACTTTCAAATGTCAGGACTTGAAACATGAACTGCTGTTTTTATTTCAGTTTATTTTTAGGATAAGTTGAAAAACTCAGAAAATTTAAAAGAAACAAATATTAAGATTTGATGAAAACTTTTCTTTACAGCAAATGGCTCATTCCTTTAAAAAAAAAACCAAAAAAACCCCACTCTGATCTCAAGCTGTATATAAGCTGTCAGACTAGCTCCCAAGGTGATAAAAGTGGCCCAATTCATAGATGTATATAACTTCTGATGTCTTTCAAAGGAAGACCATTATATAAACCTAAGCAGCATTATTTTTAGCACAGAATTGAAAATAGGTGTACTGGTTTTCAAAAACTAATGTTTATGGTGCAACAAATAGCACTTCCTTTTGAATACACTCTAAATAATTTATTTGAACTTTCACAGTGAATGCTTTCTTTTGGCTCTTTAGACTGCACCAGATTAGTCAGATACATGGCTGCAATACACTGCTGTATGAAGTAATGACATATGCTGAAATGCAGTAATTTAATCACCAGGATATTTAGTAACTGATTTTCATTGCAAAATTAGCAGAATTTTATAAGTGACATTTAAATAAACTGAAGTGGGAAAAGAAAGAGTCAGCCTTACTAAAGAGACTCACTACCTTTATGCTGAAATTCAAAAGGTATGTGTTAGGGCAGGGAAGAATAGAAGTACATCTCTATTTTAGCACCATACAGAAGGCTGCAGCAATCTTCACATTTTATTGTCAGAGATTGCCCCCTACAGATCCACCCATAACTGCATTCACAAGCACACACAATTCTGCAGTCTAATGTGAAAATCATGTTCTTAAAAGTTCTTGTTCAAATTTCAGAAGTTACATCTTCTCCAAACTCTACTGTCATTCAGTAGGAACGAATGAACAAAAACTCTCCTGCTCACTCTCAAACCCCTAGGCCAGTTTTTATTAAGCTACGCTTTGCTGGGTGACATTTCCTTACATACAGAGTATGAGCATAAGACTCTTGTACAATCAGCATTGAATCTTCAGGAAACAATTCAAGTAAAACAATGGAAAGGTTTCAGGTGTGTGGGGTGGTTCCCTCTCTTTTACCAGTAAATACAGATGTCAACTATAAGATCTCCAGATTTATGTCATTCCTATATCAATTATTACTATTTACAATACAAAGAGAGAGCAAAGGTTGAAGAGCCATTAAATGTGTTGACATGTTGCTAAAAGCATTGTTGAATTTAAAGTAGGTTCCTAACTTCCAGCAACATTAGAACAATTAAAGTAATTTCCCTCTTAAAATATTTTCAGACATTTAGAACATTATTGCTTAAAGAAGCAGGGCACTTACCTTTGGTATTGGGTCTAATGTAAGAAAAGAGATTGAGTGTCACAGGATTCTGCAGGAGGGAGAGAGCAGCAGGTTCTAATCCCAACTGCTTGGCCCTCTGGGCTTTGGTGCCTTTGCTCCCAGATTTATAAGGTGCAGACTTATAACAAAAGGAACAAGCAAAACAAAACTGGTTATTAAAAAGCAGGGAATTATTTCAATGATGCTATGCACTTGACATTGTGCACTATTTAGTTATGCAAGATAACATTTAAACTAAGGTTGATCTGAAAAGGACTAGAGTACTGACCACATGGTCTAATTCTTCCAAAGTTCTGCAATTTAGCAATTCTTTGGAAAGAGAACTGGAAAGCTTTCCTTCTTTCTTCAACTTCTGTATCATCGCATGTGTCTTCTTTGCAACAGCACTAAAATGCAAGAGATTAACAGTCACATTTCACAGTGAATTTAAATGTCTATTGATTCTGACCTTGTCTATTCCACTGCTGAAACTCTTCAAAAAACCAAGTTCATAATCCAAAAATTTCTAAACATTTTTCTCTCTCAGTTCAAAACTGTATCAAAATATCCTGTGGTGGCTTTAAGAAAAATCATCAAGTAACACTGATAATCATTACTGCTCCACACACTTCTGTAATATTACTGGCCTGGAAGCCAAAAAAAAAGGCCCTAGAATAAATCCATACTGATGAGCTCTTACAATTCATATCAAGATAGTTCTACAATATCAAGTACAGGCTATCAGAGTTAAACTCCTAGGCCTTCAATAAGATACATGGGAGCAACCCCAAGCAGGAGAGGAATTTTGTTATTATTTACTTGTTCAGACAAGAACTCTCTCAGGTCACCTTCCCTCCTTGGAAAGAATCACTTGGTAGGGGTTAGCAGGGAGTACAAGGAGGACACCAAGCTGACAGAGCAGCTGATGAATCTGTTCCCTTGCCATCTCAAGAACACAGGGCTACTCAAAACCAAGATGGAATGAATGCAGTCTTATCCATTGCCACAACAAGCTCTGCTGATCATTTCTTTCCTGCAGTGATCTGGGATAGTTTACCCTCATCTCCTGGTACACTCCCAGCCTAAGGACTCTTTACTAGAAGCTTCCCTGTTCCAAGCAGGGAGCCTTAGTGATTCTTTTTCTAAGAGTGGAGCTTCCATCTCATCATGTTATGCATTTCCAGCAACTGTTAACTACCCTTTTAGTACAAGTTTTTCTGTGCAGTTTTAATCAACTGCAAAGAAATTAAGATGTTATTAATTGCCAAAAAACCCACCAAACTCTAGATTTCTTGTTATGTAGAGAGAAAAAAAACAAAAAAACAAAAAAACAAAACCAAAAAACCAACAAAACCCCAGACAGGTATCGAGCATCATTAGCTCCGTTTTAAACTTGTTTCTTGTTTCTTTATCAGTTCCTTCACAGCTGTAGTGTGTACAAGGAGGGAAAACATGGGACACAGAAGCAGCAGCCAGTTGTTACTCACCTCCCACCCAGATCCCTCTTTGTGCTGTTGCCTCACTTACCGTAGCTCTTCCAATGTGTGCTGCACTTCCCGCAAGGCATCGGCCTCCAGGTTATTGATGAGCTCTTTTCGGTACCGAGCAATAAAAGGAATCGTGTTTTCCTCTGCAAAGAGCCGAATTAAGTTCGCACATACCCACGGTTCAACATTTGTTATTTCTGACAAGGCCTGTCAACGGAGAGAAAAAACCCAAACACAACCACCAAACACGTTTAAGAGAGATGGAAGATTGCTTTAAAACAGCCTCTCATTCAACATTCAAATTGACTCCCAGAACATTACAGAGGTCAGCAGAGACTACGCTCTGAAATCCTCCCCAAGAAAGGATATCAGGCTTCTCATGCATCCAGCTTGAATACACTCAGTATTTCACCAAGAAAAACTGCAAACTGTTACAGCCAAACTTTGTACTAAGGACACCCAAAGTTATAGACATTAGAATGATGCAAAAGTTTGAAGTTTCAACAGTTACTAACAACATCTATATTTATACATATTTTATGACAATCTAAGCAGAGGTTAAATGACTGCTTAACTTTCAGAGGACTGAAATTGTATTTTAAGATTCCATGTACTAATTATGCAGGAAACAGTTTCATTGGTTTCATTACCTCAGAAAAGGAAAAGATCTCATACCTGTACAATATCCCAGTTCATTTCAAATTCTTCTTTTACTTTGCCTCCCAGATTTTTAACTGGCTTTCCTTCAGGACATTCATTCAACTTAATCTTTTTAGAGGGTGGTTCATCAAATGCAAACTCCTCCTCACATTTCTCTTGTTTCACTACAGGAACACTTGTTGAGGGTTTTTCATCACTCATTAAACTGTTTTGGTATTTCCCTTGGAATGAATTGATTTCCATTTTCTTAGGCGTTTGATTTAAAATTTTTGGGTTAGTGCCTGCATTTTCTTCCTTAGGTTTTAGAAGCTGCATTTTATTATCTTCTACAGGTGCAATAGGCAAGGATACATCCTGTCAAAAACACATTAAAAACATATTAAGCACTGATTGTAACAAAGTGGTTTAGCATTTCATTTAAACTCTAAAAAGACTTGCTACCAGACATCATTTTCCCAACTAATGTCTCTGGCAGCAAAATGCCAAACCAGAAATCAAGTAACATTGTAAAAAAATGTATCTTGCATGGAGGAAACAATACAAACACACACAGCAGACTTCTGATTTGATCAAATATAATTGTCCTGCAAAGAATTTAATAGGACCTTCCTTCAGAAGACACTGACCTACAATCTTTGCCTCCATTCATGTCAACAAAACAGGAAACAGCAGAGCAGGGAAGCACTTCAGAGGTGTTAGGTTCCCAGCATGGGAACTGGAATTGAGATCTGGTCTGCCAAGATAGTGTTTAATCTTGGACAAGCCACACCTTCTTCACTGATTTTCTGCAGAGATCATCTTCAAAAGCCAGAAGGACTGGTCATGATGTGATCTCAGATGTTACTAGTTGACAGAAGTATCTAATTTTCAATAGAACTCCGTTTTACATTAATAATAATAAAACTGTAATCCATACTGGGTTAAACAGCCACACAAGGAAATACAAGCACAAGCTTCCTTTTTTTTTTTTTTTGTGGTACCCAAACAGTGAAAAGGTAGAAGACAACAAAGTTGCAATACCAAAAACCAGAGGTATTACAGAAAGAAGAGACATTTATTTATTTACTCTGTTGAAAGGTCTCCAGGGAAAACCACATCCTATTACCACTGGCCAAAATTTTTAAGGAATACCCTTAGATCATGGACACTTTAATGCAAAACAAAGTCACATTTATCCAAAATACTGAACATTCACAGGCACAGTGGAATTTTATCTGCTGATGAGACTCAGACAACCAACTGAACCAGAGCTGGAAAAACTGTTCACGTTACTTCCCAAGAGCAGTAATTTAATATCTCTTGCTTATAGGTACTCACCATTTCCTCTTTTATTGCTACCTTCTTGACCATTTTCCTGGCCACAGTTGATCGTGGAGCAGCAGCTTTTTTAGTTTTTGCCTCAGTTTTCTTTGGCAAACAAGGTCTCCTGGCAATTTTGCTTTTTGGCTCCCATTCCTCCTCTTCCTCCTCTGATTCAGAGGCCCTGAAAAACAAATGAATCAACAATATTGCTTATGAGAAGAATCAAAAAAATACATAAGCGAGCTAGTCTGAGTGGTTTTTGGCACAAAAGTGAACAGGAAAAATTAACAGAAAGGTAGAGAGACTCAACAGATACAGGTTTTTCACACTGCTGCAGAGCTAGTGGCTTAAACAATCTGCCAACTTTTATGGTGTATACACACATCATACACATGATTCTGTTTGGACAACTGGCAATTTGCTTTCACCTATCTTCATTATGAGCATGAAGAAGCCTAAGTAATCTGCATTTTTGTAACTGAAGTTTTGTGTATGAAAACTTTTTAATCAACTTCTCAGAAACTGAATCTTGTTCTTATGCAATTGCTCATGCGTAGCATAAACCTTTAAAAAAATCCTAAGGGAAAGAATGATCTTACGAATTAAGAAATGAAGGTAGTTCTTCTGATGTTGGGGCTTTGGCTACAGATTTCACCCTCCTTGGTAGAGGCAGCATCTGAAACAGAGGAAAGAAGAGAGAAACATAACATTTGGTTGAAGTTGTATTCTCTTCAGCTCACTGTCAAATGTGCCCTAATAATGTCTTCAGCAATCACAAAAGTTTCCTCTAGAGCAAGTCTGGTTTTTTCAGTACCCAAGAATTTAGGCCACAGCAGCACACATTCAACAATCTTTTCAACTAAGCAAACAAACCAGCATCATAACCTCTCAAACTACTTTTTTCTTCACATGGAGGTAATTATTTGGCTTGCATATAAAGCTGTTTTAGCAAAAACTGTACTGGTTCTCTTGTTTTATTGGGTGTCACATATAGTATGCCAGTCTTTCCTCCATCCATTTAAAAAGCATAGGAAATCAAATTATAATACAGTAAAGTGAACTCGTGTGGTTTTGATGGGACAGGGCAAGGCAATTGCCCATTTTCAGCTAGATTTTCACATTTAAAGCCTATCTGTTGCTTGTATGCACAATAAGAGCTATTATTTTGAATGACCTGCTCCTTGTAATATAGAAAGTGAATAAAACAACCACCAAAAATAAAAAGGGAAGGCATACACTTTCTACTGACCCAAGATTCATACCTACAATATCTGTATTTCAGTTAAACAGTTACAGAATTTTTGTGGTTGGGCCCATGAATTTCAATAATCATATTTAGCAGTCTTAGTTAAAAAATGTTAGCTATCCTCAAAATTTTATCTGACAGAAAATCAAAATTTAAAAAACTTAAAAAAAAAAAAAAACAAAAAAAAAACCCTGTATTTTACTTCAATTACTACAAAAATCAGAAGCATATTTTACCTATAACTGATACAATTTCATCGTTCTTCATATTTTTATACCTTGACCTTTGATCCAGCCTTACCACCGCAATGGGAATCTTAAAGTCTCATGTTTGCACAATACAAACCAGATAAGCATTTTCCAAAGTGCCATTTAACTCAAGGGCAAAATGCCCTTTAATCCAGCTTCATTCTGGCCTCTGTTCAAGCAGAGAATACACTTGTTTTTAATGGCTTTCAGCAAGTTTTCCTTGTAAAGCAGCACAAAAATTTAGGTGACCATTTTCAGCACAGCAATGGAAGGAGCACTATTGAGGGTCACATCAAAAAGCACCACTGGCTCACTTGCAAAGCACCTTCTTGGAGCTACAATCTGGGTCAGTAACAGGTCAGCATTTCTGTGCTGCTCCATTGTGTGACTGGCTGGGACACACATCTACCACAGAAAAGCACAAATCTCCAAAGAATACAACAAATATTACTCACCTTATCAGCCTCACAGGTCAGTTCTTCTCACTGTCAGTTCTGAGACGCCCCCAAACTCATCCAGCCACGCTGCTTCTCTGTGTTCCTTTGCTCTCTATACCTGAAGAGTCATTATCACAGTTCTGAATTAATTGCATATTTATTCACATTACTTCAGAGGCATGGAAAGAACGTTTCCATTTTTATATCATATCTCAATGTGTGAATGGGAGATACAAAAAATATTAAACACCAAGACTTTCAGAGTCAGGTAACATCCAAGCAAGATGGATCCCTGATCCACTCTTTTGAAGGCACTGGGACACTTCTTGCCTCTTTTCAGCTAATCCAGCTAGGTCGGTATTCTAGGAAAGCCATCAGTTTTTAAACACCCTAACCAGCTTCTTCATGGGTAACCATTAAACCACTGCAAGTAAGAAGGAAAAGACCAACACACATGGTCTCTCACCTGAGGCCAGCATTGTCCCTACTGAGTTACACCACTCTAAACATCCCTGCCAGTTTGGAACACTCAGCATATAGCATGAAAGTTCTGGAGTCTACCAAGAAGCCCAGGAAAAAGGAAAAGCTCATGTCTAAGGTCCTTTTTTCTACTAGTAATTCCCCCCTCACCTCAAGTGGCCAAAGGTCTCAAAATATCTCAACACTGTTGTTACATTAAGTAAGATTATGGCAAGAGTAATGCTCACTTTATGAAGTTAACTGCACTTCCTGACATCCAGTACTAGTGACCTATCTAACTCTACCTGCAGAAGAACAGGAGATGAGTTCCTTAGTAATTCTCCATGAACAACCAAGCTGTGGTCAGAATCCAAAGTGGAGTTCCACAGCTGAAAATAAAAGCCTGTACCAAAACAGCATATGTAAGATAAATATCAAACAGGGGGTATCACAAAGGGAAAAAAAAAAATCATATTTCCACTGCAAGGTGGGGCCAAATTATAAAAACCTCCTCTTCTCATAATGAATACAACAAATTAACTGTACTTCATATTTGTAGATAAGAATCCTATACCTACTACATATATACTTTTTGTTTACAAAAAAAAAAAAAAATTTGTTTAATTAGAACCCACAAAAGTACTTCTTGTTTAATTTCAAATTGCCAGACAGCCATCTGCTAAATTTTCTTCCTGATCTGCCTGTGCTGGGGTGTGCAAACACCTACATTTAATGACTAAGAAAAACAGCCCTTCTGTGATTCACTGTGGAGGGGGAGGCAGGGGAGAGGATGAGAAAGAAAAAAGTCTAAATGCCACTGATGATGAGAGATAACTAATACAGAAAACAAGCTTGGAGACAGTCCTGAAGTGAGGCAGGAAGACTCAAGAAACAGGCAAAGGCAAACACTGTAAACCTCCCCCTGAGGCATCTACAACACTGATTACATCACAAGGCTCTCAATAAGCTACTGCCAGCTTGTGCTCTGCTTCTGTGGGGATACAGTCCCCCATATCTCCTGCCTCAAGTGTTGAAGGAACTGGGAACAGCTTTATTCACTCTCCACAGCATGCTGGGATCAAGCCAGTGTGAAGTTGGCCATTTATCTCCTATTATGTTTTCAAGGCAGACTGGCCTCAGTGGCCAGTGCCTTTAACACTTCCTTCTCTGTCAGCTCTGTTAACCACACTCCAAGTGAAAGTCGGTTTCTACCCCGAGGAAATAAATGATAGCCCCTTCCAAATCCAGAACAATCCCACAGCTGTGGAAGAGACAATTACAATGCTGAAAAATTAAGATTAATCTATTTACACCAGTGTCTTGGATGGAAAGACTGGTGTCTGCAAAGGGAAGGCAGAAGCCTCCCTTGGAATGGAGAAATTGCAGGACGTGCAATTTCTGTTCTCCAGCAGCAGAACAAAGGTATTTAACTTTTAGGTAACTATTTTACCTATTTAACAAAAGGTATTATCCCGGCTGGGTTATAGCGGTGGTAGCAAGATTCCTTTCACCAAGCAGGAGCTCGACCATCCTCCAAAGCCCCGAGAGAGCAGCTGCCCCCAGCTCCATCCTTTACCTGCCCCCAAAATCTCACGGTATCTCTCCCCTCAGAAAGAAACTCCCAGAGAAAAAGAGGTGTAGCCAGATGCTACACTCCTCCCCCACCTTAGCCACCTTTTTATCTTAAGTACCAATAAGTACCCAGTAGTTAGTTTCCTAGAAACTCAGAGGAAAAGATTATGTGAGTAAAAACGAAAGAAACCCAACCCAAACAACCAGTCAGGTCATTTTCCCTTCCCATGTCTGTGTTCAGTTCTGCCATAACTTATCACAGATGTTTGCAGTGTTTCCTTATCAGCTGAAGGAAGTAAACACGAAGTATCCAGAATTGTGCACAAGTTATCCAGCCACTCCCTTCAGGATTTCACCAGCTTGCCAATTCTCATATTGAACTTCAACAAGCTCTGATCTAGCAGCTCTTCTCACACCTGAGGCTAGTAAACTTCTGGCCAGTAACCATCAGATTAACACACCTCCTTATTTTACGTACACTGTCAGCACCCTTCTAATTTCCGACAATAGTGTTCTTTAAGAAAAAACAGTCCTTACTTATCTCACCAACAGTATTTTACTTCCATGGCAGGCAACATGAGCTAGGCCCTGGAAACTCAGGCCTTGCCTACATACTTAAACTCCCGACTGCTGTTTCATTTCAAATCTGTCTGTGTACAGACTTGTAGATCTTTTTGCTTCAGCAAGATAGGCTGAAACCTTAATGCTGAACCTTCACACGAGACCCTTGATCCTCTGCTCAAGGGAATCAAAACTCGCCTGCTTAACCATGTCCCATATGACAGCATGAGGCATCCTTGCTTGAAACATACCCATCCATCACTAAAGCCTGGCTTCTCCAAGAAGCTCAGCACTTATAGAATGGTCTTCAAAAGTACTTTCCAGGTAAAAATTAAAGAAATTCACAGAACTATCTTGCTGTCCAGTGAAGAAGAGCTGAAATTATTTAAATCACTGCTATTGTAGATAAATATATCTGCTAGGTCCACTGTCCAAATAACTTGTACCAGTTTTGTTGCCAGTTATTTTGTTCCCACCACCACTTCTATCCTCTGCATCCAATGCAGAGCTCCACATCACAATTTGGATGGCTGCAAATAGTACACTTCTCTCTGTCTGTCAGCTACTCATTAAAATAAGGGTACTATAGTTTGGGGTCAGGCCGTACAAGGAACAAAAACTGACCAAAGAACTGTTACTGTTACATCTGTTACTGTTCAGAATGTTAATAGGGGTGTGCACAAAACAAACAGCAAGGCAGTAATAATTTCCCTGGTCTTTCTCCCCTAATAGGTCTAAGGCTGCATATAGAATGTAAGTAGATTGAGGTTTTAAAGACCTTATTATGTTAAGGAGCAATCCAAATCTCATTTAGAGACTGCTGTTCTCTTCAATCTCCCTATCCATGCAAAGGCACAACCCATTAGAAATAATTCTTCTTCTTATGTGAATCCCAGTAGCATAAGCAACCACATGCAGAAAGAGAAGTTTAATAACAGTTTTAAAGTAATTAGTTTTTAAAATTCTCACTCCCCATCACTATTTGCCCAACCCCCCCCCAAAAAAAAACCCTGCACTAGCACACACTCCATCAGTAGAGCAACAATTTTCAGATTCAGAAATAACTCTAATAGATTTTTCTACCTGAAGGCACAGGATTTAAAAAAAAACAAAAAACAAACAAGCCAAAACACACCACCATCACAAATACACTTGGAAATTAATTTCATTTCAGTAACTGCAAAAAGACCTATCCAACTGAAAAGCACACAGAAACTTCTCAATCTCTTTTCCAGTTAATCCAAAACACACATTCCTTACGAAACAGGAATCCCTCTATGCAGGAAGCTCCTCAAACTTTGCTCTACAGCCTCTGCTTTTCTATCACAAATAAACCAGCAAGAAGAATAGAATTTTGCATTTGAGCTTCTTCTGAAGTTTAACAATACTAGCCAAATCAGCATTTATAACGTGAAGCACCTGGGGCAGGACAAATGGAGCCCCATATGACAAGGGAATTGTTAGTAGAAGCAGAATGGCCCACTTCAATAATTATAATAAGATTCTCAACAGGTTGATTTTGCCTGTGATTTTAAGATACCATCACTGCAATAACATTCTAAGAAGAAAAATCAAAATGTGAGCATGCAACCAGCAAGAAGGGGGAAAGATGCTGTGCAGACTAGTGGTAGGGACTTGCATGGATATCTTTCTGTCTCTCCAGATTTTTATCCTGGAGAGATAAGTAAGCTGAGTTGTACTTCAAAATATAAATCCAACTTACTGTAGTCCTCTTGAGGTTAAAACCTTGGAGAACTCCCAGAAACTTTTGCTCAGAGAAGCTAGTGCAGATTTCCAAGGACTCTTCCTGTAGAAAGACAGTCAGGCCTGCCTAAGGAAGGAATTGTAGACACAATTTAGGAGCCTCCAGCACTAACTGGAAAATTACAACCACAAAGAAACAGAGAGACACTCAGGGTACACACATACACCAAAATAGTCCTCAAAGCTAATCAGAGAGGAAAAGGTGTAAGAATCAGTAAGAACACCACCTACGGTTTTCACTTGCAGAAGTACCCACCAAAAAGACAAAGCACAAAGATTGTGCCCCTAGAAGGCATGATAGGACACCACCGAGTAAAAGGAATAACCCCTGTTATGCAACACCCTGTAAATGAATCAGAAGAGGTGTGCCCAAAAAAGGGAGGACACAAACACTTTTCGTGCATTTTCCTCAATCCTCTTATCTCAAACCACCACATTATCCAAAATCAGGGGATACTGCTTCTGATACAGCAACAGCCGGCTACATCATGTGCAGTTATTCCTTTTATCCAGTCCACCAAACCAGCCCCCCAGAAACACATCCATCCTGGTTCATTAAACGGGATGTCTTCACTCCCAAAGGGATATGGAAGACACACCTCTCTTCTGCATGGCTACATCCACAGCAGAATTAATCACACCAAAACACTCATCTTGGAGGCTTGGAGGTACAAGGGAAGTTGAGGGCTAAGCATTGTTTGTTGCTTGGTGACTCACTACCACCCCAAATCGCTGCTTTTCGGCCCAGAAACGCGACCGAGATGAAAATACACTTTAGATACTTCAAAGCCCTATTCTCTCCCCGGCGACACCCTGATCTCCTAGGATATGTTGACAGCGTTAAAGAGCTAAATGCCACTCTCGCCGCCTGGGAAGGGCATCAGCCCCGTGGCAGAACCACGGGAACGAGGCACCTCTCCATAGTCTTCCTGTCCTTTCCAGCTGTCCCGCCCCAGCCTAGCCCAGGGTGCCCGCCCGCATCCGCGGTCCCGCTCACCCCTCGCAGGGGTCGGGCACCTCTCTCCCCGGGCAGAGGGGGTGACAATGGGGGGGGAACAACAGGCTCGTTTCCTCCTGAACAACCGAGACAAGAGCGAATGCCTCGCTTGCCGGGCGCTGCGGCGTGGCACAGAGGGCGCCGGGAACAGCACGGCGCCGCTGCCCGCCCTGCTTCACCCCCGGCCCGGTCCCAGCGAGGGGCGGGCGGCTCACCCAGTCATTACCCCCTGCCGCCGCCGGCTGCCGCGTTTGAAAGGGCCGCCAGCGCCGTCATGGCGGACTCAGCCGCCCGACGCTCTGCGGGGAGGAGCAGGAAGGGGCGGCTGTGCCGCGCCGCAGGAAGCGCTGCCCTGCCGGGGCGGTGCCGCCACCGCCCCTCGTACCGCCCCTCGCACCGTCCGCACCGTTCCCTGTACCGCCCCTCACGCCGGCCACAGGACCTCTCGTACCGCCCCTCAGACCGTCCGTACCGCCCCCCGTGCCTCCCGTTCTGCCCCTCGTACCGCCCCTCACACCGCTCCCGCCGCCCCTCACACCGCTCCCGCCGCCCCTCACACCGATCCCGCCGCCCCTCACACCGCCCCGGCAGCCGCCCCGGGAGCTGTGAGGGGCTGAGGGTCAGCGACTCCGAGGCTGCCCCAGGGCGACAGCGTCAGCTGCCTTTTACTTAAACCAAAGACAAAGGGCGGCGATGCAGAAATGTCCTGGATCGGTTCTGGGCTATTGGGAGTTCCATTAATTATGGTGGTAGCCAAGAAGCAGGGCTTTTTCACAGGGGTCTTGGGAAGGCAGAGTCGTCGTTGTGTGAAGCTGAGATAGTGTGTCAAAGGTGGCTGCAGAAGACGCAGGAATAAAGACAGGCCTTTTCAGGCCCTGGAGTAGATAAGATCATGTAGATTCCAATATACAGAGGATGCTCATGTTCTTTACCCATGCACACTAAAATTTGTATTGTTTTTCCTTAAAAGCATTTGCACACTAGTGCTGGAAAAAGTATCCAAGTGTTAGGTGCCATCTGAAGTTATCTTTCCCTGCAGTCTCCACAGCTATTCCTTTTTCACCCATACCTTCTAAGTTAGCATTCAGCCAGGATCCTGTGAGGTCCATATCTCGTGCAAAAGGTTTAATGGGTGCGAGCTTCTGGATCCATCACTAGAAGCGTGGTGCAAGCACATTGCTACATTAAAGCCGCCTTTCGAGCTTCCATTACCCTAAAAGGCCTTCTGCTTTGTACCATAAATATTTGTAACTTGTGGTCATAACTACCAGCCAGCTGTCCTCCAGCCTTGGAACAGCAACATCTTAAATGTAACTAAGGTGATACAAACTTAAATAATTCATAATTTTTCATCTTGACTTTATAATAAATGTGTGTTTAACAGCCTGGAATGGTTTTAAACACAATAAAATGTTCAATGCAGTCTCTCTCTTTGCATGGAGTTTACCTGACCCCTTCAGCTTTCAGAGGCCTGGAGAGAGACTTAAGCACATACTTGTCTATATGCATGGGGTTGCATCTCTGGTGCCAAACCTTCAGCTGATATAAAATGTCACAGCTCTGTTGATTTAAATAGGTCCTGTGATTTGCACAAGTTGAGGATCTGACTCACAGCCCTCAACAGGACTGTACACATATTTAAAGGTGATCAAGTGTGCAAGCGTTTGCAGGTTCAGAGTTGATTCACCTGGAGTTTTGTCCTAGTAAAAGCTGAGCAAGGGTAATTTAATGTAATACTGTGGAGCATGAAATCATGTTAGAACATCAGTTTTTCAGATGAAACATTGTCATTTATAATAGAAAAGGTTCTGATTCTTTATATTTCAGATCAGATTCTACTCTTATGCCAAAACAACCTTTAAATAAGTATAGGAACTCAGTGCACTATATAACTAAGGACAAAAGATTGTGACTATAAATACCTTAAAAGTCATATTTAAAGATTTGGTCTGATTAAATTTTGTAATACTTAGAGTGCAACTTTGTGCAGAATATAAAAATACTGCCTGTGTCATCTAACTCCTTTGATGCACTGCATTAAAATTCCTATGTCTAAGTACATATCATGCAGTCAACTTTACTTCTCTTCTATTAATAGTTTGAAATTGGGTCACTGTTCTTGTAAGGATAAGCTAAGCCTATACAACTGATTTAAAAGAAATTACCTATATGTAAATGTTTGGGTTCCTTTCTCATGCTCGCCTACAGCGACACCGTTCCTTATCTATAATCAGCAATTTTTCTGTCTGTTCTGGCATATGCTGGCAGGTTATTGTAGATTTGTTTATAGTGACCCCTGCTGCAAAAGATTAAGACTGACGTTTCTCTAAGCCTTTAAAAAGACATTTACCCAATTATTTCTGAGTTCAGCACAAAGGAACCAACCAGATGTAAATCCAAGTATACAAAATTTGAAACTCCCTAATCTGGATAATTTTCAGTAAAATTAGTTGAATCATACAACAGCTTTTCCTCTCTCACATGTGTAGGATTTACTTACTAATGCAATGCAATATAGTTGCAAAGTGAAATAGCTTCTCATTTCCTAGAGGTGAGGCTTGTTCTTTGTGTTATTGTTCTTTGATAAGGGCTAGACTTGACATCAATAAATCAATGTCTTAACTGCTACATGTAAATGTTTTCAAAGTTCCACTCAGGAAAGCACGTGCTTATGTTTATCTCTGTTCAGGATAGCAAACTAATAAAAAAGCAGATTAAAGCATAGGACTAAGTTTAAACACAGATTACCCCTCTTTTTCAGAAGGACTTAAGTGTCAGCCTATTCCAGTATTGCCCTCAATAAAATGTTTTCTCAAGCTCAACTTTAAGAGCTTCAGCAAAAGGCATGTGTATGGGTTTGTCTATAAGAAAAACATCCACGGGCAAAAGCTGTGCAGCTACAGTTAGTGAAGCACTTAACCTCAAAATGAACAGGACCTGCCAACAGAGCTGCAGATTCAAGCTGCTTCAGCTTCCTAGCACTCTGCAAGCTGCACAAAATAAGCACCTACTTGCTTGCAAAAGACACTCGAGGTATAGCCATGGTAAAACCTCACATTCATATGTATCAGTGTAAATGTTATTGTACAAATATATGTGCCTGATATGTTTTGGTTTTTGGTTTTTTTTTTTTAAAGCTGTGTTTAAAGAGTATTATTTAGGCTGCAAAACTAAGCAAAAAGGCATGCTTAGAGCTCCCTGTGTAATCTTTATACTGCCCTTCATGCAAATATTTACTGATGAATGGAGACATCCATCCTATGGAAAACTGTGACACCAGTGTAGTAAAATAACCACAAGGAGGCAGAATAAAAATCTGATGAGCAACCTGGATTGTCTTTTTTCCCACTGAATCCTTCACATTGTATTCTCAGCAGCATTCTCTTCTTACTGAGTGCAACTTTCTACATCTGATGGACAAGTAAAAGTTAGATTGAGTTAACTCATATCCTATATTACCAGTGAGGATTGAAACCTGTGTCTTTTCCACAGTAGCCAGAGTTCAACATAAAACCAGTCAAATGGGTCATTTTAGTACAGGGTGATGGATTATGGGCCCTAGCAGTGGTTGGGGGAAGAAACTCAGCATAGGTGAATCTTATTCGCTTTTTCTGGGATTTGGAAAATTGATGCTGCCTGAAATGTCAGGAAGGAAGATGAACCAGTGGGACAATCTGCTGGGTCTCACTCCCTCCTTGAGAACTGGAGAAAATCCAGTCCTTCACATTGTTCCCAAAAATTTGCCATTGAGGGCAGATGCTGGATTACTTATGCTGCAAGAGTGCAGTCTGGTTCTTGGCAAAGTTGCAGTAACATGCTGAGGGTCATATGGTCTGTACTCAGGTTTCATACAGAATGTAATCCATACTTCTGTTTCCTACCCCAGTGCTTTGGCAGTTTGTGAGTTAGCTGCTTCTGCAGCCATTGCTGTTGCTTTGGTGCTGGTGTGAGCTGAACCATGAGATCCTCATGTGTTTTTATCATCTTGGCAGGCTGACAGAAGTTTCCTTAAGAGTGTGACTGGGAGAAGAGAGGCAGTGATTTTTAACAGTCCATTTCTCAACAAAAAGTGACAACATGTAATGACATAAAGGTATATGTACATAGAGGAGGCGAGAGAGGCAGGAGAACTCTGCCAGTGCACTTAGCTTGTCAGACACCGGAAGGCCCCAATCCAGAAGCAAGATAACTACATGAACCAAAGCTAATGAGCACTGCTGAGAAGCAGGGTATGTTTTTTTGGGCATGGTGCCACATTAGCATGACTCTACATCTTCCAGACAGAAGCTTGCAAAGTCTAGGCAGCTCAGAGTGTGAGCTGAGTTTGCTTGTGTCTTTCTGCACCTGTCTGCATGGTCTTGCAGAAGAAAAGCAGCCATTTCCCAATTAATTAACAAAGACTTTTTGCAAACAATATGATATAAGAGTATCTAAAAAAAAAAAAAAATATAAAAAAAAAAAAAAAAAAAAAAAAAAAAAAAAAAAAAAAAAAAAAAACCAAACCAAACAAAACCAAAAACAAAACCAAAAAAACCCCCAAAATCCTTTGCATCAAAAAAAAAAAAATTCTTTTTTTCTACCAGGCCCAGAAGAAAGGATGATATTGTCAGAGTGTGTTTGAAGAGTTTCTAAATTGCTCCAGAAAGCCCTGGTGTTTATTCTCACAGCCTTGTTGTTTCCCTGCTGTGAAGGACAAGGCACAGACAAATTACATACCTTCTGCAAATATAGAAAACTGTACCAGCACCTTCAAAATGCATTGGTATTGCATAGATGAACAGTTAAATATACAGCTGCCATAAGGAAGATATCTTCCTTTAAAGAATTAATTCTTATTTCATTCTCTTATGTACATAGACTGGACATATAAGCATGTAACAGAACTTCAGGAGCAATTTTACAAAAGGGGTGCAAAAAAGATTTAAGTCTTGGAAGAAAGCTAATGGGTGCAAAGGATGTTTGGACTGAAGTGTAGGCTATTGTTCTCGGGTTAGTGCATGCATTTATTTCAAAGAGAAGGTCTCTTCAGAATCAGAAGCAAAGGTGGTTTAGGGATTGCCAGATGGAATTCTGCTTCTGTAGAGATAATTTCTGATTTCTGTAAATAAGCATGCTCAGGATGATAGTAAATTTCTTCTGGGCTGCGAGAGTTTTCTGGAAAAAGTCCCATTTGGAAGAATCAGAAATAAAATCCTTCGCTCAAAGTTAGACCATTGAACCCATCAAACCTATCAGAACCCATTATTCCAGTACTATTATCCATATAAAAGGATTTATCCACTTTATTTTACCCCATATATATATATATATATATGTATGTATGTATGTATGTGTGTGTGTGTGTGAGTGTGTGTGTATGTATGTAGGTATGTATATGCCTATCAGTTTTCTCTGTGGGACTAGGATACCTCAAAGGCAAATCAGAGTCTACAGTTTCCTCTGCTGACTCTTGACACAGGTCAAGACCTTCAATAGTCACAATGCTACATGTCGTGTTACAGAAAGACTGAATCTATCACTTTTGAAAAGAGGAGATGCTGTTGGCAAGTGGAGGAGCCTCAAAACGTTTCCATTTTTTCCTGTCTGATCAAGTAGAAACTTAAATGCTTAGAAATCGATCATACGCTTTCAGCAAACTATGGAAAAGGCTTAAATCTAGGGAACATAAATCTGAGTCTCAGACTGAATTTCCACCTCTGCTACAGATGTCCTGTGTGACTTCCAACAAGTGACTCTTTTTTGTACCTTGGCTCCTCATTGTTAAA
Source organism: Certhia americana (assembly GCA_018697195.1). NCBI lineage: Eukaryota > Metazoa > Chordata > Aves > Passeriformes > Certhiidae > Certhia > Certhia americana. The sequence goes on along the minus strand of CM031859.1, from coordinate 85,656,519 downwards.
ATGGGCTACTAACAGCACTTCAACACTTCCTAAAATGATGTGTGAGGGTAAACAATGACTATGATATGCTCGGGCATAAAGGAGATGGATAAGCATGTCAGATTTTATAGGGAAATTTCTGCGAGAAAAATTTTGACCAGTTCCAGTCAGTGCACAGACACTAACAGTGTCTGCTGTCTGCCCTGTTTGCTGCAGATCTGCTACTGGCCCAACAGTTTACGCAGGCATACATAAACATTTCTAACCAAGCAACCTGTGGGTAGTTTCGAATCAAGAAACTTTATATGCAGTCAAAATGTAGTCATAGTACTAGATACCCTGATACAGATCATCATTTGGAGAACTTCTTTCATTCTCAGTCATCTTTTCCTCTCTTTCCCCATCCTGGAAAGCAAGCTGATGCTTTAAAATCCAAAAGAGGGCTTTTACGTGTGTGGTAAAATCCACACAACTGAAAAGATGAAAATAAGAGTCACTTAAGGCCTTTATCACCAGCCTGAAATTCTACTGTCTTCATCAGAGCTGCAGCTGGAGATGCATTAGTCTGATCCTACAAGAGAAAAAGATGCAGCTCCTGGCTGCAGGGAGAGATGTGTTTTCTGCCTTCCCCAGGAGAAGTTAGAGCTCGCTTTGGTTTTGTGTCGGTATTTTCACTAGTATGGCAGCCTGCAGTTTTGCTAAAAGTATTTGGAAAATGTCTCTGTTAGCAATCCTAGGGACCATTCTTTTAAACAACTACCATTGGTCTTGCAGACTCAGTCTCAATATCTGCTCACTTCGAAGTGTGCACAGTGTTTTGTAACAGGGCCAACATTTTGGAAGTAACACAAACATATGTAATGTGTCAATTTTGCTAAATTTAAACCAGTGCTGTTCAGTACAAAAAACTGTGACATGGCAACCTCAGCTGTAATAGTACTAGAAGGTCTAGAAAATGGTTGCTTGTATTTCTCTCAGTTATCCTGCAGTATTGCAAGTCATTCATTCTCTGACAAGAAGTTCCAAAAATTCCAGTGAATGGAGAATGTTGACACATAAAACTCAGTTGCTATTTCTGTAAAATAACTATTACAGTAGCTAACTATATATAGCCAGAAGTAATTACTTCTGTAAATAAAATACCAGTGAACACATTACAAGATTAAAGAGAAACTTTGATCTTGCAAAACAGTTATTTGCCGACACCCACCCTTATACACACAATGACTCTGCAATCATAGCTCTGCTATTCCACAAGACTTAATTTAGGATATGCGTGGCATATTATACTTCCTCACATTCCTAAATAAAGTGCTTTTCCATTAGCTGCTTAGTTCTCATTTTAGCTGGCCACTTCACCCTTCATTAGTGAAGAAATTACAGTCAATTCCCCAAATATACTGCCATGCAATTATTTGTTAATCTTATGTTATAGTTAGGATTTATAAAGGTATAATAAAGGCTTCAGGTTCTCCTGGGCATTTGGATGAATTTTTAGACAATTTTAATTTGAAACTCTCACTCTTTAAAAGTAGTCTCTTTGAAATGGCAGTTATAGATAGTAAAAGTGAGATAAATTGATGGAAGATCAGATCAGAAATGATACATCTTAATAAATGTGTCATCCATCTTTGAGAGGGAAGGTGATATTAAATAGCTTGAATACCATGCTGCTTTAGGAAAAGGCACTGGTAAAATACTTTGAAGGTAGGTTTACAGCGATCTCTGCCATTCACTGAAGAGTTATTGCCTATAAACTGCAGGAGGTTTGCTTACTACAGCTGGTAAAACTGGAAGGCCTGCTGCTCATCCTTTATACCTTTTTTGGTAGGATTTAACAATTTCATTAGTGAGAAGAATAGAGCATATAAGAGTTTCAAAGTCCCTTGTTTTTTCTTTCCTAATCTGACATTATTCAGGTGAAGCTGGTTTTGCGCTATCAGCTGGTTTTGGACCTCTCAGAAGAACATTGCTATGAAGTTATGTTATATTATACATTCCATTGCTATGAAATACATTTTGCTGATTTGGTCCTTATTGTTGTTTCTATATTTTCATAAGAACTGGAAGTTGCTGTGAGGGAGCAAGATCCTATACAGCAAGCTATAGATAGGAGTAAAAACAGACGGATCTTGTGTGTATTTACAGGTGTCACGGTAAAGGAGAACTTTGAGAATGAAGCCCAGTGGGCAGATGGGCAAATCCCTTCAGGGAGCTATTAGGCATATGGACAACATAGGAAAAACCCTTCTGTACTTGAATTAAAACATAAGAAAGGAATTTTTCTGCTTCTAGGAGTCAGAAATCAGAGAAAGGTGTTGACATCTTGTTAGGAAGGAGCCGTTGTAGGCGATGTGGGGATGGGCTGCGTAGGAACCTGAAAGTGAAAATCAACAGCATGAGTTTATGCAAGCAGGGATAAATGAGAGCAACCAGTATGTTGTTTTAGGCAAAAACCTACACAAATCCTTACAAGATTCTGAATGAACACAAGCAGCACTGGAATATATCTGTCACAACTGAAAAAGCAGGCTGATGCTCCATTGTATCTTGGACAGGCTGTTATTGAAGATTTCACTGCCAGAAAGATACACAAGACAAACTCTGAAGATAATTCAGAGTAGAAGTTGACATCTCTGTTATTAGACCTGACAGTAGTGTGACAAGAAAGCAGATAACAAGAATCTTTATGGGAAACAAAATTGTATTAACTTGTTTGTTTTGTCTCTCTGTATTTTAATACGTTTGCAGCAATTCCGCATCAGCTCCCCCAAAAATGCAGATATTTGTGTTCTCAACTTGTTTTCAAACAAAATGACATCAAGCAACAACCCATAGTTCAGGAGTGTTGCTTCTGTAGCAACAGCCATAAATGTAGTTGATGGGCAATAACCCAGTGCCACTGAAGTATCCCAGTGGTAAGTACACATGATACCAAAGAGCATTCCCACTACTCCCCCTTGATGTACCTAAATGGATCTCTTCTACCCAGACTGAGAAACACTTTCCTATAGGTGTCTTTGTGGAAAAAAAATTAACTGGAAAGTTAAAAGAAACAGAAAGATGCAGGTCCCAGTGCTTGGCCCATTTAAGGAGGCACTGAGTGAGTTTCATGTGGAGTTTCGGAGGACCTTCCATAGAGTTAAATAAATTTTTATTTGCCCAGCTAAGAAAGTTTTGGAATGCTGTCTTGTGAAGCAGGATAGGAGCAGGTATGTCGAACAGCTGCTGTTTGAAGGACAAATCTAGGGAACATTCCTACCCAGGACAATTCCCAGGATCATTTACTTTAATCATACAGTGTAAATGAATCCAGTATTTCCCATCTATTGAGGATGGAGCACTTGTGCCTTTCAACTGCAGTAATTGCATCGTTCCAGCACAGTAACTTTCTGCTGCTCAGTCTGCCCTACCTTCAGCTGAAGCTTCCTAAACTCACTTGTGTCAAATGGAGATCCAGTTCAGAAAAGGTTGTATGCACAGCTTCTCCTTTTTTTAATCTGAAGCACTTTGCTGCAGTTACAGACACATTTTTAACCTGCCCATGCTGCCCATGTACTTCACTACAAAGTTTCATGGCTTCTGAACACCTGTGATAGCACTATAGGTTGCCTCCTGAGATAAATAAGCACTCACCTGCAAAGCTAGGAAAACAATCCCTACAAAGGGTATTTCAGACAGCTTGCAATAAATATGTTATCATCCACTTCATGCAATCCACTAATAATCTAGAAAGAGAAGAAAACCATCCACATTTTATTTTCTATGTGGTGATGCACTGTCCTTATGGGAAGAGGCGAGTGGCAACATGTCACAGCTTGCCAACTTCAAACACCTTTGTGAATGCTGTCTCTCATCAGTGGACTTGTATTCCCAAAGTACAGAGTATTAGGTTTGAGTGAAAGACCTGAACTGTTCCATTAATGACCTGATGGATGAGGTAAGATTCAGTGGTTTTTACTCAAAGCCAGACTGAAAATATTTGAACTCCCTCTCATTTCTGCTTGTCTGTTTTCATGATAGATATTCATGTGGATCCAATCATCAGATCAGTTTCTGAATCAGCAGAAGACATCTGAGCTCTTTCCAAAAATATAAAATAGAGGTCACTTAAAATTAGTTATTTGAATCCATTATACCTCAGTGTAGTGCTGGACCTTTCCAGAGTGCTAAGTACAATGGGAGCTTTGCCTCATGATCTTGGCATCATCGTCCTTGGACACCAGAACTATAATATATAGAATCTTAGTGCATTTGAAGCTGTCAGTTTCTGTCCTTTTAGAGACAGATGATAAACAAACCTAGGTAAGGATTCCTTGAGGAAAATATCTTATTTTAAACTCAAAACTTTAAAACAATTATATTCATTTTTCCAGGCTTGGCATCTTTTAGATCATGCCAAGATCTAAGACAATTTTCTTTTTTCTAAAAAGAAAAACCACCCCAAAACAAACTAGGTGTGACACTTCTGTCCTTTGCCATTATTGAAATATTTGGGTATAAAATATGCTACTGAAATGTCTGAATAAGGTTATGTTATAAATACATACATAAGTTAGAAATGTTTGGAACGCTATTACTCAAGCTTTTCTATTAAAATACATTAGGCAGAACTAGAAAAGTTTCAGTCCAAATGGAGTATTTTGTAAAATTACAAATACATCAGCACAAGTTGGGAAAAAGACCTTAGAATAATAGATTAGATTACTTTGACTATACTGGATAATAGCTGTTTTTGTGACAATAAATAATTGCTAATTATAAGACCTTATTAGAGTTTCTAACTTAATTGCTAATCCCCCTTTCCTTCCTCTCTCCCTTATGACTCCTTACTTCAGATCACAGCTTCCTCTATTTTGCAGCAAGTATAAGCTACTTCCGTATGTTGGAGGAAGAGGTACATAAAGGAGTCACTCATTTAATTTGTAAATATGTGTTTTTCTAAATAAAAAAGTGGCAACATTTCTCCCCAGGCTAAACCTGATACAAAAAAATCAAATGCAAACTGAAGTATAAAGGAACAAAGCAGAAATCTCATTAGTTTGAAAAGGAGACAAAGATCTGTTAATGTCAGTATGAAAAAAGAGATTAAAAAAAAATGGGGGAAAATAAAACTGAAGCAATGAGCTACTGCATGATCTGAATAAACAAAAATATATTATATATAAATATAATAAATAACTAATGTAATATATAAATAAATAAAATATATACTTTTAGCAATTTACTTTATGAAGAATGAAGGTGTGGAGACTGAAATATCTACAAAAATAGTAGAGTTATTCATAAGCAGAAACATTAGGGTTTTTTCTCTATGCTGCTTTTTAAAGCATTATATATAGACGTCTAGATGTAACAAATTCCTTTCACTTTGCATGAGGATGGGTGAATAAAACTGGATTCCCCAGACTCAGATAGAATGTTAAAACTACGGATATTGAAGATCTCCCAAGGGGCTCCTTCAGATATATTAGTATTAGAGAGGGGAAACAGTTTTCATGAAAAAAACTTCAGAAAAATGCAGTATCTTTATAAATATGACACATGTCTTCACCAAACTACTTTGACAGTTATGATCAAAATAAACAAAAAACTCCACAATGGTTTCATTAATATTTAATATTTTTTCAAAGAAACACTGTAACTGATCTAATTGAAACCTTTTAATTAAATACCTGGGGGAAGAAAAACAGCTTTCACTTGTCCTATCTTGGATTAGCTAAGAGTCAGCATTTGATTCCTTTGGATCAGTTACCTATTTGACTTTACAAGAGCAGCAAGGACAAATATTCTTCTACTAGTTCATTTAAATTCACATAACAAGAAATAACTGCCATATTCATATGAGATTTAGATGAAGGCAATCAATTCTCACCCATTTCTTTTGGAGTGTCTTGTTTCCTTAAGAAAACCTCAACAAAACAAAACAAAAACAACAACCAACCAAACTGGCTATCATATTAACTTTCAATTCCATGACATTATTTTCAGTTGAGACCTAGGTTGGTTTCAAAGACTGAAAATTTCCAGTCTGTGGTACTTTTTTTTTCCCCCGACATACCTTATATGTCCAAAAGCAGAAATATTTATGATAGGGGATGTATTTTAAAAGTTACTTGCTAAACATAGTTTTTTCTTTGTCTTTATAGAATATCTATCATATCCCAAAGTAAAAGTATTAAAGAGGGTGCTTTGAGGATAAAATGAGGTGTGGAAATTTTGTAGATACCTGTGAGGTTACAGAGATATAATTACTGATTAGGTAGCACTAACTCAGATAGCCAGTGCTTTGCTCAGACTCAGAAATTCCGTTACCTGTAGGTAATGTGAGTGGGCCATGCCCTGTCTTGTTACAAGCCTTCTGCTATGGAATCACGTTTTGCTTTCTGCCCCTCTTGTGCTATTACAGTAAAGTGGGATTACACTGAAGGAAGACATTCTTTGGATTATTAAGAGCTTCTAAAATCCAGAACAGAAAGCACTAAGAAAGAGATGAAGCTCTTAGTTGGATGGGTGTGTTTGGAGCATGTAAATGCAGAAGACAAATGGAGTGTGACAAACATAAAACCACACCCACAAACATAAAAAGGAAAAAGAAAAGTAAAATAAACTGTTGAGAAGTAATTATGACCTGCTAATCCTTTGTGTCTTTGTTCCATTTGTGAACTCCAAAGTCATGAGTCATGGCAGTTTAGTGGTCAACTGTTTTCTATTGTGTGTTTGCCAGTAGAGGCCGATTAAACATCAGTTTTTTTGTGGGAAAAGCCATCTCTGTCAGCCTACACCTCAAAGGTTTCACCCAGCACTGACACCCCTCCTCCGCTTATGAGAAGTATATTACAGCAACAACCATTGCAGAATTGTCCACGACCTTTGAAAGTTGAGACTGCCACCTATACTTGAAATGAAACTAGGCTTTAGCAACTTCAAAGACACAAATGAAAATATTCGTGAAACTATGTACTACATTTTAGTTTTCCAAAGACGTGCAGGAATAAGTCTCCTGAAGAGTCCTGAATCTTGACAATTCAGACTGTATAGTGTTATGAACATACATATAGGTCTTTTTAGGCTTTGGCCATCATTGTAGCTTATTAATGAAGCCAGTAAAAAATACAGCTCAGCATATCCTACGCGTCCTGACAGCACTCCAATAGTGTAAATCATTACATCATATCTTTATTCCACCTTTATTTATCAATTTTACAAAGTTTCACTTCTTGAATACTACCATGGGAAAAATCTGGAGGAAGGCTTTGAGAATAACAACATACTGGTTTTATTGTGAATCTTTTAATGACTTCATATGTGAGTTTAGGGAGGGGATTAGGAACTAAATTCTGAAAATTGTCCACTTAACTTGAGCTCAAATTAAACTCAAAATTCAGAGGTACTTCCAAAAAGCAGCCATTTATTCACTCTCTTTTTCACTCCTCAGTGTTGTAAAGCAATGATACTATCTTCTTTGAAAAAGCCTATTCTTTTTGCTTTTCATTGATGCTACTGAACTAACAGTGTTCATAATTTAAGATCATCAAGAAAATTAACAGAAGCTGGTAATGATAGTTACACCTTGGGCACAGTTATTACTCCTCTGCAACTTATCATCTGTGAAAGGAGTTTGCTTTGGAGTGTCACCCATACTACTGACACATGCTCCAAATCCTGCACAGGGTTCAAGGTAAGACAGTAGGATGAATGCTAGCAATGCTTCAAGTATGTACCCGCTGCCACTATTCTCTGGAAACATTACTATATCTGCTAATGGCTAGGCACAAAAATATCAAGCTTCCCAGATCAGGAGCTTCCCTTATTTTTTCAAATTTCTTCTGGTGTACTCATACCAAATAGATCTGCAGAACAGTAAACCCTTCTAGCCTGGTATGCTGTATCCTGCCATGTATTATGTGGCCTCCACTCCTGTAGTGTATGAGAAAGCAGAGACTCAATTTCATTTCCTGGAGGCAAACATGCTCAGATCCCTTCACAGTTTCTTTTGAGGAAGTCCACCTCAAATGGAGAACAGTTTTTAGAAGCAACAATACTTTGGTACTATATGGAAGAAATAAAATCAGCAAAAGACAAGAGAAGTATGAGTAACTGACAGCTGATCCCAACATACATTGGGGGTCCAGGCTCAGGGGGCTGTACCAACCCAGTGGCAGCTTTTCTATCATGAAAGGAATCACATTCAGCACTAGACTGTGTTTGCTCCTTGCCTGAAATTGTGTAGCTGATAGAGAAGAAAGGAAGGAAACAGACCAGTCCTTTTCCCTACTTACTGTGCATGGTTGGTTAAGTTTGGGTTTTTTTGATACAATACAAAATCATTCATTCAAAGCAGCATATACTCTATGGGTTTTTTTTCTGAGTGCTGCTCAAGAAAGCAACAGCCTGGAAAGTTAAGACTGACCTTCAGGTTCCTGTTCTCTTCTAGCCTTGATTCAGAGAGTGAACTGTACTCTTAGAAGAAATATTTTCTAAGGATCACCCCATGTGTGTGGACTGATCTAGGGCAGGGGGTTGTCTCTTGAATCCTGATCCACTCCAGAATTCTTTCCTTGTCACTGTGTACCAAAATTACATCCAGCAATAACAATCTAATCACTGAGTCTGAGTAGCAACTGATTCCTATTATAGTCCTGAGTAATGCCAGGTAACTCCAAGTTTCCCTGCCCCAGAAACCTGGTGTAAATTCTCAAGATGAGAGCTGATAAACCAGGAACAGACCAGAGCTCGGTTTTACCCTTTAGAAGTTTTTCCAGCAATTCCTTGTATAGAATAGTAACATTCCTGCAAATGGCAAACCCACAGTAAATGCTGTCAGCATATTCATGTGAAGGTTGAGAGGAGACATATAGGAGATAAAGTGGAAGCCTATTTTTATATTTGGGGTACATATAGAAGTATAAAAGTTCCATTGTATTTTACCAGAAAGATGTATAGTGCTAAAACTTTTTATATCAATTTTAAAAAATCACCATCCATAAGCAATAAAATAATAACACCCTCTCCCACAATGGTGAGAGTCCCTAGCACAGCTGTGTTTGTCTGAGATCATACTTCTCTACAGCTCTGCCTGAGCCAGAAACCACTAGCCTAGAAGTGACCTAAGCATATATTCTGCAACTGGAGAGGTATGTTTCCTGTAGCACATACAGATATGCTTAAGCTGGCTGTGATCTATCTAGCCCAGATAACAATTGCTGGGAAGATATGATACCATGAGGTTCAGTCTTGGCTAGCTAACCGGGTGCATACCTGAGAACAGGCTGGCTGGTAGACACTGCACTGAAGCCACCGTGTCACCATGCCCGCCAGAACCACGTACCTTAAAGCTGCAAATCCATGCAGACGTACTCCGAGAGATTTATTCCCAGTGAAAGCTAACACACTTAGCTAGTGTTTAGTATGTGCTTTTAAAAAAGGTTGGGAGGACTACCAAAAGTATAATTACACTAGAGAGAGAATTGGAGACCTAATTAATCACACATTGACAAGATCCCTTATGCTGAGACATTTCACAGGGAGCATTGGGAGTGCCTTAAGTAACTTCCTCAGGTACATACTTTGGGAGTGAAGAATAAATTAGTAGGAAATTGGCTGGACACAAAGGAAACCTTGGAATGGAGTTGGAGGCTGGATCAAGCTCACTGAGACTGGTCTTTTTCTTCTTATAAAAGATGGATTAGCTATTGGCATACCCAAAAGATCATTTGCATCATGTCAGAAGTGAAAATGCTCTTGAGGATGCTTTTTTCATAACTGTGCCTCCAAAATTAGATACTAAATAATAATTTGACTTTCAAAGGTAGTCAGCATTTGACAGAAATCTTTGATTTCTTGCCAGGGAGGGACTGATTCCACTAACACCCAACTATTGCACTTGCATAAGCATATCCATTAAGTTCAAAAGAATTCAGTGGATATATTCATACTGGTGAATATCTTCATATGCTTGGAATATATTCTTGTCCAGAGTAGATTCATAGTTCCACAATTTTTACAGGGCCTGTAATGAGGGGTCTGGCTTTCATTTAATTTTTTACATAAAATCTATCCTGCATTCAAGACTGATTTTATTCCTTGTCTATCGGTTTAGTATCATTCTAAGAAATTATACTCTTTTTAAAAATAAAACAACACAAAATCTCCTCTCCTTCTTTCACATTGCTGAACTTGGAAAAGCCTGAAAATTCGATGAATTTTCTCCAATATTTGAAAAATCTTTTAGGATTAACGGGACTATTAAAAAAAAAAATCCTGTTGAAAAATGCAGTTAAACTATCTATCGATCCGGATCAACAACACTTCAAACCCAGTTGCAATTGTGGCTGCAATAGTAGAATTAAGCCAAATGCAACTCCTGGCAGGACTTTACATCCTCTCTCCACCAGATAGTGCTGTTTCTCCACAGAGCTAAGGAGGATGCACAGGCCGGGGAAAGGTCAGGGGCTGTCTGAGATTACAGGGTGCCTGCAGTTTGCCCGTCCCTCCTTGCCGCTGCCACCGCCACTACCTGAAAGAAGGCAGGCTCAACCTGAAAGGGATTTGCGGGAGTAAAACCGTGCCTTGGGAGGCCGCTGTCTGCAGGTGACTGCGTGCTGGCGGTGCCATTGCTGCTGTCTCTTATCAGTTCGATGTAGCCTCTATGCTAAAGTAAGAATGAAAGTAGAAGCTGATGCAATTAGCCTGTGTTTTTATGATCTCTCGGGGGTCTTTTCCAATTGGGCAGCACACACCGAGAACAGCCCTGACACAAAGGCTGTTTGCTCTCAGAGTGCTGAACAAAGGGGCTTCCACCAGCAAAAGCGACTTCTGGAGAGTATCACTGGTTAGATCACCCTAACCAGTCCTGAGTCTAGATACCCTGTAGACCCTCCATGTATTAAAAAAAAAAAAAAGCCCCACAGCTTTGAAAAATAGCTAAAACATAATAAAACTTCAGTCCACGATTTACTGTGCTGCAGCAGCCTTCGTAACAGAGTACAGAAATACATCTGGAATACTTCTTACTGCCCTTCTGCAGGAGAAATACTGCAAGTGCTGCATCTTCCTCTCTAGACCTCCCTGTGCAAAATAGAATAGCTTTTGCTCTTCAGCTCTTAAAGAACAAAATACTTCCTTATGCACAGAAAGAGAACAGAAAAAAATATTCAAGCAAACAAATACTAAAAAAAACTTTTCAAGTGGAAAATGGTACTTGCAGTTGGAATGTTCTTTGCTGTCTATTACTTAGAGTTTTTGAGACCACTGAGCCAAGTTTTTAGATGAACTTTCAAGAAGCATTGTAATGTTACTCTGTGTACTTGAGTTACTGGATTTTAAAAATACTGTTCCAGGGTACTTTGGTTAAGAACTGCTTAGTGATAAAAGTTCAGTCCTGACATGCTTTTCTGAAATATAATTTTAAAAAAAATCGAAACCCAAATTAAAGCTCTGCAAGATATTTGTATTTTCCTAAGCAGTATAAGGCTGGAGCTGTCTGATCTTAAGTGAGCTTGTAAATCCTTGTTCATGCAGGCAGGAATTTATTCTTACAAGAAATTATTTGTGAAACCAAACTTTAGCTTGCTTCAGTGCATGGAAAAGTGCAGATGGCTCAAATTAGGGATCAGGGCCTAGCTAGGTATGCAGTAGACCGTATATGTAATTAGCTAAATATAAGGTCTATTTATTATTTTGTATGCTGTGTTAATAATGTTTGTATTTATTCAGACTTTCGTAATATGCATGTGTAATCTCAGAGAGATGCTAGGTCATTAAACTCACCATGGAGACTGTTTACTTACCTTGGGCATACAGAATACATACAGTTGCAGTTCTCTAAAAATAAGAGGAAAAAATTAAACAGTGTATCAGTTTGGCTTTTCATGTTTTCCAATAAGTATCTTAGGAAACGGTACATAGTATTTACATTGCCCTTATTGTGAAAGAACACAAAGACACCCAGACGAAAGATTTAATTATAGCAGTCTTTCTCACACACTAAATGTAAGACTGTATAGCTTAATATATAGTACTATATGCATCAGGTAGTGAATGGGGCTGGGAGGCAAGAGCAGTCCTTCTTGTATTTCTGGAGGGGCCTGCGAGTATGGTCCTTTACAAAAGTAACAAGATAGATGTATCATGGCTGCTGTGAGCCCAGAAAAGGCTGAATTGCAAAGGAAGACCTTTCCCATAATTGGCTCCATACCACAGCTTTGAATCAAACGATTCTGCTTGGAGATTGTCAAGATGACAATGAACATGGAGATTTTACTGTACTTCTATTTTGACTAGAAGACTAAGTGGCAACAGGCACCAGAAAGTCTGTCTTCCATTAACGCGAATGCTCTGGTGACCCACTGGCTTCATTAGTACTGTATCTCCTATCTGGAAACTGCTCTGGAAGCACAGATACTGGAGCTGTTTCATTAGCTCCAAATATAACACCTGCCTCCTGAGCCATTATCTGCAGAAATCCATAATTATCTGTTCTTTCCTCTCCAGTCAGGAATATCAGGTCCAGATCAAGGACTAGGTGCTCATCTTTTATGTCCTTATTCAACTGGATCCAGGCAATCCAGCTTCTTTCTACTTTGGCTGATTCTTCGAAGCACCCAACTGCTCTCCTGGGTGCCAGGACTGATACATTTTCTCTTGTGATACTACAGCAAACTCAAATCCCATCAAAGCGCAAAGTCCATGAATTTCCTGGTGACTTTCTCAACACAAGCACACACGCACAAAGGCAAAATCAGCGTCTAAAAAAAAATTAAGGCAGTAATAATTTTCACCATGGGAAACCATCTAGATCCCGAGTACGTTTGTTCTGAGGAGGAGAAAGTCAGGCTGCATGCAGCTTCGCGGGTATTTCATAGGATATTTGGTACCACGGAGATGAAAAAATGACTGAAATCTTTCATGACGTGCAGATAACGTTCAAGAACACAGTACGCACACCCTTTTACCCTTTCAGAAGGTTTTGGGGGTTTTTTTCCCCCCCTTTTTTAGTACATTTGCAGGGCAGTGGCGACCGCCGGCCTGCGGTGTCCCGCTCAGCGCCAGCTCGGAGCAGCGGGGATGCGCCGCGGGTTGAAGTGGGGCAGGCACGGGCCAGGTGATGGAGGCAGACAAAGGGGCTGGCAGTGCCCCACCACCGCGGGGCGTCGGGCGACCAACAGGCGGCTTCTGTCCCAACCCAGGCAGCGCCTCCCGGCCGGGGAGAGGGCGACTGCGGGCCGGGCCGGGCCGGGCCGGGCCGGGTGGGGCGGGCCCGGGGAGGCCGCTTCCCCTGGCGGCGCTCGGCACTTCCCGGCGCTCGCACACCGCCGGGAAACTCTTCCTCCGGCCCGGCCCGGCCCCCGCTGACGTAGCGCTGTCTGTGCCGCTGCCGCGGCGGGCGGGGGTGGCGGAGACGCGGGCCGGGGCTCGGCGCTGTCAGGCGGCGGGGCAGGGCGGGGGCGGCGGAGTTCGCTGCCCGTCGGGCGCGGGCAGAGGCGTCCCAGGGATCACAGAGGGAAGGGCGAGGGGCGGGAAGACCTGCGGGAAGGGGCGTTCGCCGGCACCGCGGCGTCAGAAGCGCCCGGCGCGGTGTGAGTGGTGGTCCCGGTCAGGGCAGGACCTTGGTGGTAAAGCACGTTAATAAAGGCGATCGGGGAGGAAGGCGTCCGGGGGTGCTTTATCCACATTTGGTTCACCACTTTATCCTGTGAAGAGGAGGAGGAGGCGGGCAGTGTCCCCGGCGGAAAGCCGCCCGGCGGGTGTGGAAGAGCCGCAAGCCCAGCCCGGGGAGCGCGACCCCCGCCGCGGTTCCCGGCTGGTGGCGGCAGCGCTGCTCCCCCAACAGGCAAAACTTTCTGCACTCAAACACACACACAGAGAAACACACCCGCACGGCCGGGGCTGCCGCCGCTCGCTCGCCCCACACACACACACATTGATAGTGGAATCCTATTTTTTATTTTGTGTACAATATAATTATAGATGTACTTGTTTTTTAACCAGAAGATGTTTGCCTAAAACTATATATTATAATCAATTTTAAAATCACCATCTATAACAAATAAACCCCTCTCCCCATGTGGGTCCTACACGCTGTGTTTTCTAGATCCTACTTCTCTCAGCTCTCCGTACCAACCCTAGCCTGAGTGCCTAGCTTTCTTCTGCTGCAACGGGAGAGTTGGTTCCTGTAGACACATACAGAATATGCTTAGCGGCTGTATCTATTACCCCATACCAATTGCTGGAATATTATACCCTGATGATTCTCTTGGCTACTAACCTGTGCCATACCTTGAACATTCTGAGCTGGTAGAACCTTCACTGAACTCACCGTGTCCCATGCCCCAGACCATACCTTAGCTGCAAATCCTCGACGTACTCCGAGAGATTTATTCCCAGTGAAAGCATAACCACTTAGCTAGATGTTTAGTATGTGCTTTTAAAAAAGGTTAGGTAGGACTACCAAAATAGAATACACTATAGTCATTGGGACTATTATCACCACTGACAAGACCTTTGCTGAGACATTTCACGGGAGCATTGGGTGCCTTAAGTAACTCCTCTTACATACTTTGGGGTGAAGAATAAATGAGTAGGAACATTGGCTGGACCACAAGGAAACCTTGGATGAGTTGAGGCTGGCTCAAGCCACTCGAGTAACTGGTCTTTTTCTTCTTATAAACGATGGATTAGTCATTGTCTACCGCACAAGGATCTTTTCATCATGTCAGTGCAAAATGCTCTTGGGATCATTTTTCATCACTGTGCCTCCAAAATTATAGATACTAAGATATGGTGACTTCAAGGTGTCCGCTTTGACATAAATCTTTGATTCTTGCCAGGCGGTACTGATTCCCTCACCGCCACTATTGCACTTGCAAGCATATTCATTAGTTCACACAGAATCATTGGATTTTCTACTGGTGAATATCTTCAAATTCGTTGCATATATTCTTGTCCAGATATATTTCATATTCCACATTTTTTAGGGCCTGTAATAGGGTCGGGCTTCTTTAATTTTTGACATAACTCTATCCTGCCTTCAAGATGAATTTTATTTCCTTGTCTACGGTTTAGTCATTCTACAGAATTATCCTCTTTTTAAAAAATCAACACACAAAATCTCCTCTCCTTCTTGTCCATTGCGGACTTGAAAAGCCTGAAATTCCATGAATTTTCTCCTATTTGCCAATCTTGTTAGGATTAACGGGACAGTAAAAAAAAAATCCTTTGAAAAATGGCAGTTAAACTATCCTATCGTCCGTATCAACACACTTCACACCCTTTGCAATTTGCTGCATAGTAAGATTAGCCCATGTCAACCCTGCAGAACTTTACTCCTCTCTCCACCAAATTTCTGTTTCTTCCACAGAGCTACCGGTGATGCACGCCGGAAAGGTCGGGCTGTCTGAGATTACGGGTGCCTTCGTTTTTCCCGTCCCATCCTTAGCCGCTGCACACCGCCACTACCTGAGAAGCGCAGCTCACCTGAAATGTGCTTTGCGGGATTACAAACCTGCTAGGGCGGCCGCTGGTCTGCAGGTGACTGCGTCCTGGCGGTGCCTTGCTGCTATCGCTTATCATTCGATGTGCTCTATTCTAAAGTAAGAATGCGTGAAGCGTGTGCAATTAGCTGTGTTTTTATGTCTCTCCGGGGTCTCCATTGGGCGACACGGGGACCAGCACATCCCTGACACCAAGGCTTGTTTGCTCTCATAGTGCACAAGGGGCTTCCCACCAGCAAAAGCGACGTTCGGAGATATCACGGTTAGTCACCCTAACCACCTGTCTCGATCCCTGTAACCCTCCATGTATTAAAAAAAAAAAGCCCACAGCTTTGAAATAGCCATCCAACATAATCTTCAGTCCACGTATTTCGTGGCTGCCGCGGCCTTCGTAACGAGTACGAAATATCTGATCTTCTTACTGCCCTTCCTAGCATGAGAATACTCAAGTGCTGCATCTTCCTCTCTAGACCCTACGCTGTGCAAAATCGAATAGACTTTGTGCTCTTCAGCTCTTAAAGAAACAAAATACTTCCTTTGCCAGAAGAGACGAAAACAATATTCGCAAATAATAAAAAAACTTTCAGTGCAAATGATACGTGCAGTTGAATGTTCTTTGCTGCTAATTACTTAGAGTTTTTGAGAAACCCCACGAGCCAATTTTTTTTAGATGACCTTCAAGAAGCATTGTATGTTACTCTCCGTGTCCTATTATTACGGCAGTTTAGAAATACTGTTCCCGGGCTGAACGTTGGTTAAGACGGCCTTAGTGTAAGTTTTCGTCCTGACATTCTTTCTGAATATAATATTTAAAAAAATCGAAACCCAAATAAAGCTCTGCAGATATTTGTATTGTCCTAATCGTATAAGCTGAGCTGTCCTGATCTTATGAGCTTGTAAATCCTTGTTCATGCAGCAGGATTCATTATTCTTACAAGAAATTATTTGTGACCCAACTTTAGCTTGCTTCGTGCATGGAAAGTGCAGTCCTCATATTAGGGTCGGGCTAGCTAGTATGCAGTGACGCTATATGTAAATTAAGCATCAATCGTATTGTCTATCTTTATTATTTGGTGGCTGTGTTAATCTGGTATGTATTTATCAGACGTTCGTATAGCATGGTAATCTCATCGAGATGCTAGTCATTAAACTCACCATGGAGACTGTTTTCTTCCTTGGGCATACAGATCATTACCGTTTTCGTTCTCTAAAATATATTAAAAATTCAACTTATCGTTTGGCTTTTTCATCCATGTTATTCCATAACTATCTGGAAACGGTACTCGTATTTCATTAGCCCTTATTGTGAAGAACCAAAGACACCCAACAAAGATTAATTAAAGCAGGTCTTTCTCCACCCTCATGTAGACTGTATAGCTTAATCTATCGTACTATAGGCATCAGGTGTGACCCTGGGGCTGGAGGCAGAGCATCCGCTCTTTATTTCTGAGGGCCTGCAGAGTATGGCCTTTACCAAAGTAACACTATAATGTATCATGCTGCGGTGAGCCCAGAGGCTGACTTTGCAAAGGAACCTTTCCCAATTGGCTCCCATACACATCTTTGAATCACCTTTCTTCTTTGCTATTGTCAAATGACATGACATAGGAGATTTTACTGTACTTCTATTTGACTGGCAAGTGGCACAGGCACAGAAGTCTGTCTTCAATTAAACGCGAATGCTCTGTTGACCACGGCTTCATTAGTCCTGTATCTTCCTATCTGGAAACTGCTCTGGAGCCAGATACTGGAGCTTTTCTTCGCCTCCAAATACTAACACCTTCCTCCTCGAGCCATTATCTGGCAGAACCTATTATCTGTCTTTCCTCTCCATCAGGAATTTCAGGATCCCAATCAAGGACTAGGTGACTCATCTTTTATCCTTTTTTCCCTGGAATCCACAAATCCAGCTTTCTTCTACTTTTGCTGATTCCCTTTGTTCGACACCCAACTGCTCTCCTGGGTCGCCATACTGATACATTTACCTCTGTGATACTACAGCAAACTCAATCCCATCAAGCCAAGTCCCTGAATTTCCTGGTGGACTTTCTCAACACAAGCACCTACGCACAACCGGCAAAATCTGTCTAAAAATCAGGCAGTAATAATTTCACCATTGGAAACCATCTAGATCCCGATACGTTTGTTCTTAGGAGAAAAGTCATGCTGCATGGCGCTTCGCGGGTATTTCATAGATGTTTGTACCCCGGTCAGCTTAAAAAATACTGAATCTTTCATGACGTGGCAGATAAACGTTCAAGACACAGTACGCACACCCTTTTACCCTTTCGAAGGTGTTGGGTTTATTCCTCCCCCCCCCTTTTTTAATACATTTGTTGCAGGCAGCTGGCGACCGCCGTCCTGCGGTGTCCCCGCTCAGCGCCATCTCTGTAGCAGCGGGATGCGCCGCTGGTTTGAGGTGGGGCAGGCACGGGGCCAGGTCTGGATGCACAAAGGTTCTGGCGTGACCGCCACCCCGCTGTGCTCGCGACCAACAGGCGGCTTCTGTCCCAACCCAGAGGCGCCTCCCGATCCCGGCGAGAGGCGACTGCGGGCCGGCCGGGCCGGCCGGGCCGGGCCGGGTGGGGGCCGGGCCCGGGGGCAGGCCGCTTCCCCTGGCGGCGCTCGGCACGTCCCGTCGCTCAGCACACCGCCGGGAAACTCTTTCCTCCGGCCCGCCCGGCCCCCGCTGAACGTACGCTGCTCTTGCCGCTGCCGCTGGCGCGGGGGTGGCGGACGACCGGCCGTGCTCGGCGCTGCAGGCCGGCGAGGCGGCTGTGTCGGCGGAGTTCGCTGCCCGACTCTTG
Source organism: Certhia americana (assembly GCA_018697195.1). NCBI lineage: Eukaryota > Metazoa > Chordata > Aves > Passeriformes > Certhiidae > Certhia > Certhia americana. The sequence goes on along the minus strand of CM031859.1, from coordinate 85,638,239 downwards.
CGCTGTGTTCAGAGGCTCCCGGGATCACAGATGAAGGGCGGGGGGGAAGACCTTTGCGGGAAGGGCGTCCGCCGGCACCGCGGCGTCAGAAGCGCCGCGCGTGGTGAGTGTGGTCCTCTGTCAGGTCATGACCTTTATGTAAGCCGATTACTACAGGCGCCGGGGAGAAGGCTCGTCCTGAGGGTGCTTTCCTTCCACATTGGTTCACCACTTTAATCCTGTGAAGAGGCTGAGGAGGCGGGCCGTGTCCCCGGGCGGAAGACCAGCCGCCCGGCTAGTTTGGAGAGCCGCAATCCCATCCCGGGGGCGCGACCTCCCGCCGCAGGTTTCCCGCTGGTGGCGCACGCTGCTCCCACCCCCCAACAGGCCAAACTTGTCTGGCACTCAACACACACACATGACACACCCCGTCACGGGCGTGGCCTGCCGAACCGCTCGCTCTCGCCCCCACAACACACACACTGACGTTCTTTTCGCATTTCCTGGCGACTGGAGCGAGCGGCGGAGCCGGCACTCGGCAGCTGGCGGGGGCTGTGACGGAGGGAGGCGGGGCCGGCGGCAGTCCGATGGGAGGCGGCGGGCGGGAGGCGGGGAGCGGGCGGGGGCTGAGGACGGGATGGAGGCGGCGGCGGCGGCTCTGCCCATCGCCAGGGCGGCGGCCGCCCAGCCGGAGCCCGCCGAGACCCGCGCGGGCCGCTCCGCTGCCGGCGCCCCCCATGCGCGGGGGTCGCTCCGCTGGGTCCTCGGCCTTGGCGGCGGCGGAGCAGGACGGGCGGCTGCGGGCGGCGGCGCGGATGGAAGGTCCCCGGGTGGATGTTTGCTGAGCGGAGGCTGTGCAGTAGGCAGGGCTGGTGGGTCGGCCGGTGTTTCTGATCCGTGCGTGTGCGTGTGTGTGTGCGTTTGTGTGTATTGTTGTGCGGCGCACGGGCAGGACTGGCGTGTGCGGGAGCCCGGGATCACGGCTCTGCTTCCTCTGCGAGGACTGACCCAGGATTATGGTCAGGGTGAAGGGAGAAGGCTCTCGCTTAGCCCGCGGATTGATTATGCTCGGGTTTTGATTGCATTCGGGGGTTCCTGCAGCCGCGGCCGCCTCCCCCTCCCCGGCGGCCCCCCTCCCTTGTTTTCCGTTAGAAACACGGGCAAGAAAATAAATGTATTCACTGGGTGTCGCAAGAGCAAAGGCTAAATAATCAAAGGTAACAGCAGCAGCCAGGCGAAGAGACCAGCACCGTGCCCTGCTCCCCCACTCCCAGACCTGCCCTCCTATTTATTGGCGAGACCTCCCTCCCTCCCTCTCGGTGCGAGTGCTTGAGCGAGTGTTTGATCCCGGGAAAAGTGCAGCTATCCAGCCATGGTGGTTTTCAATGGCTTGCTGAAAATCAAGATCTGCGAGGCGGTGAATCTGAAACCCACGGCGTGGTCTCTGAGACATGCGGTGGGTCCCAGGCCACAGACCTTTTTGCTGGACCCTTACATCGCCCTCAATGTGGACGACTCCAGGATCGGGCAGACCTCGACCAAGCAAAAGACCAACAGTCCTGCTTGGAACGATGAATTTGTCACCGATGTTTGTAATGGCAGGAAGATAGAGATGGCTGTTTTCCATGATGCCCCCATCGGGTACGACGATTTTGTAGCTAACTGCACTATACAGTTTGAGGACTTGCTGCAGAACGGGAGCCGTCACTTCGAGGACTGGGTAAGTGTTCACGCTGTAGATGCACACATTTACATAGGATTTTCAGTGGCATGGCTCTGGATGCAACATCTGTCTTGCAGAGCTAGGTTGCCAAGGGCATGTAATGCCTCTGAAGGCTTTTCATTATTTCCACACTTTGTTATACTGAGATAGTCATGGTTACTATATAACTACTGCATGTGGTCTACAGGTGAGGCAGGAAAGAAAAATAGGCTGAATCTAAGTAAGAGGTATGTAGTTACCGTGCAAGTTTCTGAAATTATGTGACATAAATAGAAATCTAGTTGTCCTACTGAGTGGGAAAAACCCGAACCAAATGCATCCGTACAAAACATTACTGCAAAACCCAGATCCAGCGCTTAGATGAGTTTCATCATTTCAGGGTGAATACTCTTGGTTAGCCTGGCAATGATGAGCCTTAAAAATCCAGACCTCACCTCTAATACGAGACACCTCAGGGTCTTCCTGTCACTTGGGAGCCCACTGCATCAACACTGATGCTCCTCCTTCCTTGCTCCAGATGATCGACACATCTATGCACAGATCTAACGCAATGCTTCTTCAAATGCTCAAGACTGATCAAAGGGTCCTAGTGGAATTTGGGCCCAACTAGAGAAATTGTGTTGTCTGTGCACTCAGCATGCCTAACAGTTTTCACAGCATCCTTAAGACCCAGAGGCTAATATGCCTCCGTGGGAGTACAAAAAAGCTGGAAAATCCTTGCTGTGACATTCTTAGGTAGTGTGATTTAACAGTGAGAAATCAATCAAACAATGAAGAAATGGGAAACGTGAATATGCACATTTCACATTTCTGCAGTTAAACAGTTAAATGGTGGATATCCTTTAAATGAGGTGTGTAATAAAAAAATAGTAGCTATCATCTCACTTTCAGTGTGTTCTGCTTGACTAGCCATCTGACGTTATATATGTTCATCTTTTTCTATGTATTTATTTTTCATGGTCAAGGATACTAGCCAGTATTTTTTTGGCAAGCAGGCAAAGAACCCAGAACCAAAGAAAAAATAGCTAGGGTAATAGGTCTGAGTTTTATGTATTCTTTGGGGCTTCTTTGCTTAATGCAGTGATGTGGAGATGGCAAAATGATGAGAGGACATGAAAGAATTACATTCTATGCTGATTTGGAGCTGATCAACTTTGCTGTTACAACTTCTATGTTTACAACTTTAAAATATTTTTCATTTTTGCTACCTGTGTGTTGCATTGGGATAGTCAGGGTCTAGATTATTCTGATGCTCTATAAAAGCTACACATTAGTAAGCTCAAATGGTAAAAGCGAGTGATAGAAAGAGGAAAAATAGCTATATCAGGAAAAGACAAATGCAGCAGTATTGCAGATGTCTTTTACCTGTATTGAATGATAATCAAGTTGGTACTCTCCTGAAATCAAGTGAGGTTTCATCATTGAGACCAGTGGGATGAGGAGATCTGCACAGAGTTTTACTGAAAGAATAATAATTTTGTATGTTCTTTCTGTGCATGTTACATGTTGGGAGTTTGTCACCAAATCTGGAAGGACCTTGCAGATTCCAGATGCCAAGTTTGAATTTTAGTGGAACTGGGGTGTATTTTGGCTCTGATATTTAAGGTGAACTCAAATGCATGAACGCATTGCCTAGACAAATAGTGGAATTTAACAGGTTGAGGTCCATTGTAAACAGGATCTATGAGGACCTAGATAGCTGAATCAGATAAATGCTGGGTTTTATTGCATCAGTATTCATTGCTGTCCAGCATTCAGTGGGAGGGAGGAGGCGAGGGAGTGACTACGCTTGTTGTGTGTTGATGTGACAGAATTGAGGACCTGGCAGTGGATCATAACTGGTCAGCTCAATATAATGCAGCTTCTGAAGCATCACTTACCTTGTTTTGTTCTGTAAATCCTTACCATTAGGATTGTGTTCATGTGCTGCATAGACAGCATACACCTCCCCCCTCTATCACAGTTAGAATGGGGGGGGGGGGTGGTAAGTATTTATAGGATTGTGCTTTACCCTTTCCAAAATCTTCCTATTTACTGAGCGTGTTGCTGTAATTGTAATACTGAATGTGTTTATTGGATTAGTAGATAGGGACTCTTACAAAATCACACTAGTTTTGGGTCTTTTTTCATTGAGTTAAAGAAGACCTGTGGCCATAACATCTCTATAGAGTCCAGACTGAAGCAAATAGATTTATCGGTATCTTCATCAGTGTCTGGAGTCTGTATTAAAACCTGAAAAAGGAGTCGTCTGCAAAGTCAATGAGTTTCACACTACAAGGAAAATGCACATGGCCTAAACCAACATTAGGCTAAGGTCTGCTGGTATGATACGGAATCAGTTTTTTCTGTTTAATAAGAGGACTAGTTCCTTCATTTCACTCTTGGCATTTACGACAGATATTTTTGTAGTACTCTTTCTGAACTCTGTAAAAAGCAAATTAAAACCAGCAATCACAGTAACCCATTCTTCCTTACTGCCTAAAATATCAAATAAATGCAGCCTACACACTTGAAACACACTTGAAGACCATCAAGTCTTTTTATGCCATTCTGAGAGTTTCCCTTTAAGCAGTCCTGAAATATGGGACTGGGTACCATGTACTTGACGAGTGTGATTGGAGTAATTGCACTGCTGCTCCTCCTTATCTTCAGAATGATGCAACAGTTATTGCAGGACTGGATTGTCACTATTAAAAGAGGGTTGAGAAAATGTTCATGTGCTGAGAACAGGTCTTGTCAACATACTAATAGCTTTAATGCTTTTGATCTCATATAGTACTGCATGGGTTTTTTTTTAAGGAAATGTCATTATTTGTTTTAGAATATCTGCACTAGGGTCCAGGTTATGTTTCTAGGTTTCTAGGTTCTTGTTAGAAATCCAAAATGCAAAAAAGATTCACAAAAAATAATGTTTTGGGGTTTTTTCCCCCTAAGAGGAAAGTCTTTCTCATTTTAGCCAGCTCACTGAATTCAACTGATTTTGCCATTGTGCAAATCCTTATATTTTTTTCTCAGATTATTTTTTAGGAAAATACTGGATATTTTTCTTTTAGGCCTGTGCTATATATGGATGCCATGGTTACAGTGGAAACACTAATGATAAACAAGTACAAAGCTCGAAATCATGATAACGTCTGTTGTATTAACGCAAGTCAGAGATGCAAAATCCTGGTTCCTTTCATCTACAGAGTGTTCAGCAGTTGCATTTAACCTTGTGATACATACACTCTCTGAATACATATATATATGTTTAAAAAATTATTCAAAGTTGTGGCGTGAAACAGTGATTCAGAGTTTACTAGATGAAAGCATTTAAATAAAATACATAGTTTTGTGGGGTTTTGATAAGATCAATAGAAAAATACTTGTTTGGGTTTCTAAAATAGGTATAGTGACAATTAAAAAGATGGCTGCTTTTCCAGTGGTGCATCAATACAGACATAGCACAGTAAAAGTGTCAGTTTTGCAGATTTTTTTAGTCACGGCTACAGTGCAGTTTTAAAGAGAGCTTTGGATTTATGACATTTCAGGCTTTTTGTAAGTGCAGAAAACGTCATACAGAATGGCACCAAGTATTCAAGGGGATGCTGGTGAACTTATGCTTTGGAAAACAGAAATAAACAACTTGCAAGTTCTGACTGAAAAACAAACTAGCGACTTGACAGCTCTGGCTATATTTTTTTGAGTTAGTTAATTCAGGTAATAATAAAGTATGTTTTTCTCTAGCTTTCTTACATGTGGCATATGTAAATGATTCACTTGAGTTGGCAATGCAGCTACATTTTAATCAGTGGAATTGAGATCAGGAAGGAAAATTCCATTGATATTTAGCCGTGTGGTTCCACTCCTGCAAATTATCATGATCAATGTTTATGTGTGTGGATGATTGGTAGTATGGGTTCTGAGTTCAAGTCCACTTTCCAGAGTTGACGACAGATGAAATCAGCATGATTGGACCTATGCCAAAGACTCCATCTAAGGGTCTTAGCCATTAGCCTGGCTGTACATGAGAAAACCTATTGAGTTGTCCTAAGAAATCCTTTTGCTGGCTGAGTAGCAGAACTCACTAAATCAGTGAGGACATCACAACATTTAACAAGAAAATCTATTTCTACTGAAAATAATTTACAGCTATATTTAGGTTAATGAAAGAAATTTAATTTTCTGCTATCTTAAAAAAATCCCTAATGCTGTCAGGAAAAAAAAAAACCCACCATAGATTTCAGTGAGCTTTTTTTTGCTAAAGTATCTTCCATAATACTTTTCTTCTTTCAGTGCAGCTTCTTCAGATCTAAATTTAAAACATTATACTTTTTTGAAAGCATCCTTTCATATTTCCATTTTGCCAGTGTGAAGTTGTGCAACTGTGCCACTGTTGCATAAGGCAGGTTTATTATGAATTAATCTAATATCTCAGTTGCAAGTGGGTGATGAGTTATAGAAAATGGCATGGACAAGAATTTGCAGTCTATACAGTTAAACGCCTAGGTTATCTGAGCTCTGAATGTCACCTGAAAGGCGATAGCAGGGGAGGAATTAAAGCTCTTCAGGGTACTGTGTGCTGTCCATTGATGTGAGAAGTAGAACTGTCTCTTTCCAGTGCCTCAAATCTGAATGAAATGGAAAGACTACTTAGGTGCTTCCCCCCCCCCCCCCCCCCCTTTTAATGCCGTTTCTGTTGTTGGAATAGGAACTCCTTTCAGTCAGCAGGTGACCTGTTGTAGCTGGCAGACAGAGAATGGAATTGTCATCACTGTAGTGCAGATCACCCTGTGCATTCACCTCTGCTTGTGCCGTGCACTGCTGAGGGCTGGCATTGGGCTGGCAGAAAGTGACTGTAGCATATTTTCATTTTTATTTTCCTTTGCTGGCTGAATTTATTTGTGCTGGTGGTGTTGAAAGGCCTAGGATTTCACTTGCAAAAACTTTAAATCTCAACTAAACAGTGGTTCATGGGCTGCTGAAAAGTTGTTATCGGAATGATATTTGTTGAAATGAAAGGGAAATTGCTGGGGTCCTGTTTGAGAGGTTTCTGCACAGCAAAGTGGTCACAGAGCAAGGTCTGTCAGGCTTGTGGGGAAAGGCTGAGAGAGCTATGGGGGCTCAGCAGGGTTTCACAGGGACTTACTCATTCTGAGGGTAAATGATTGTCAAGAGGAGCTGAGAGATTTTGGAGAGAACTTTGTAGAGATAGGGGTCTTCCTTGCCTTCTCCCACAGTCTGTCTTCCTCCTGTGCATTCTCTTTTTCCCTCTCTGCTGGGGATGTGGTACAGTCACACACAGCTCACCCACTGTCTTGTATCAATCCCTTTCTACAGCTGCATAAATCTACTCCTACTCCCTGCTAGAAATGTTCTCTCCTAACAGCTCCTGCTTACCTGCAGTGCTTCCCAGTCTGCTGAGAAGCAATAGAGGGGGAAAATGCTGCCTTTGCTGTCGTTACTGCAGGGAGAGAGGGCGAAGTGGAGAAAGTTAGAGATGAGGCATGGGGAGAAACCTGGAGGAGGGTAATGAATAGTTGCTGCCACACGGCGTACTCCAGCTGCCCTTTTGGCAGCAGCAGAAGGGGACACGTGTAGGAGACAGGGATGAGCTGGCATAGGCAAATTGGCTGGTTGAAGGCCGTATGGTGACCACTGCCCCGCTTTTGGATTCTTTTGTGCCTGCTTTACTGAGTGTTTAGCTTTTGAAGTCTCACTTCAGATGTGAAAAAAATTGCACAGGACGTGGAAAGTGTGTAGTGGAGCATGCATTTCACTTAACGCTGAATTGTCATAGCTGTAGATCATGAGTTGATCACACCACTGATCAGGATCTCATCCTGTTGTTGGTAATACCAAATACTGATACAAAGCTCCACATAGTGAAAATAATTCTACTGAACTCCGTAGAAAGTTTTTGTTAGAAAAAAGTTACCAGTAGCAGAGTCTAGTTCGTAGGTACTAGTTCAAATCTAGACTTTTAAGAAACGTCCAAGTGGAGTGAAAACAATTCCTGCATGTCCTTCTTGTACCAGTTTTAAGACAGTGCATGTCATTATTCCAGCTCAGGTCGTTGCAGAGACACTGTGCAGAACTTCATGGTTCTGAGTAACCCACTGATCTGACTGGATTCACTGGATATCATACAGGCCAGTTGAAGTTCTTCCCTCCATAGGGGCCTGTGTTCCTAAGGAAAACCAATAATAAGTAACACTTAACAACATCCTTTAATTGTATTTTTTTTCTTACTGATTTATTATTCTTCTGCAAATCGTGCATATATAAGTCTGGTTTCTGGTCTCTAGCATTAAACTGAATTTCTGTCCCCCATGTCCAGAATTCCTTAAAAGATGCCAAAATGAGGATTTGATTTAAGTTGGAAGAGTAAAACTTGGAAACTAAATGTGATTAGTTTTCACTCTGTAAATAACTTCTATTTAAATGAACTTTTTTGGTTTTCAGGTTTTGAAAACTGTGAATACAGTTTGTAAAACATCAGAGACAGGAGATTTTTGGCTTGGAATTGGCTAGTTGAATTCAGTCTGCTTTACCAAATACTATCTTAATCTCCTTTCCCCCACCCCAGCTAAAATCTTGTAAGAGAAAGACATCTGCAGTTCCTGGTAAGAGAGGGTTTGGGAACAATAGAGCATACAAGTATGCTTGTATATATGGGATATATGTGGTCAGAGAGGACTGAGAAGAGACTTTTCCTCTATCCACATGGGAAGATAGGGCTGGAAGTATCTGGATATGGAATAAGATCAGAAGTCCAAGGACAGCTTGGAAAACTGACAGTTTGGGCTGGGGGGGGATTGAACAAAGCTTTTTGCCAAGCTGGCCAGGGCAAAGCCTGAAGAATCAGGTATTTTGCATGCCCTTTTGAGTCATGCAGGTTGTAGAAGTTACAGGGGTTTCAGCCATTTGGGGGGAAAGTGGTAACTACAGAAACCTGGGGAAAAGTTTCAGCCTTGTGTTTGTGAGTACTTTCCTTTTTAGCAGGCAGTCACTAGACAATTTTAAAAAGTATATTCAGTAATATTAATATGGAACTGCAACTGTAAAGCTAATAAGGCATTCTAGAGATTGGGTAACTTTTATGGCAGTTATGTACTTTGCACTATATTTTAGTAAAGAAAATGCAAATGAATATGGTGCAAGAACATCTGCAGAATTCTTATCTGCTCTGATCATTATTCAGTCAGTAGCTTGAGTTGCTAGTAAAGTTGATTTCTGAGTGTCCTCTCACTTGTCTTCCTCTGAGAGTTAAAAATATCAATGATATTAAACTATCATTGCCGTGATTTAACAGAAGTTACAGAAGCCAGTTAAGATTTCGCATATTTCTGAAAAGCACAGCTAAGAAACCTGGACATATTGGCATGTTCCCATTAAATATAACAGGAGTTTTAATGTTTATTTTATTGGAAGCAGTGGTAGAGAAATGCTACACCATTCTAGGAGGGTTTTTTTCCCTCTGAACTCTGTAGGGCTTGAATTGTTGAGGAACAGAAGTAATGTCAGACCATAGCTTTTAAAATTAAAAAAAGCAAAGTTTGATTCCATCAGAGGCTTGCAGGCAGCCATTTCTGCCTTATATCAGCTAACTTGAGCTGATTTGATTGTTCCAGACAATAGAATCATTTTGCTTGTTTCTGGTGTCCTGCTGGGCAATTTCATCAGAGGCAGGAACAAAAAAGCATGAATAATGGCTAGATGTTACCAAATAAATTTCATGTCTGCATTGTTTGAACAGCAAGCTCCCTTGGTATCTCTGTATCTTAAATGAAGAATAGGAAAACCTAATACTTAGTGTTTCCAGCTTAGTATCTTTTGGTACTTGAGAGAATAAATAAGTTACAAGCCTCTTATTATGGGGGACCAGGATTTCTTATGCGTTTAGAACTCTCCATTCTTCAGTACGTTGACCTTCTTAACTACATTAAAAGATAGATGGCTTTGACAATGGTAATATTTATAAATATATTTAGAGAGTGATGTGGTAGCAATGCAGTAGATGTAACAGTGGTGGAAACATGAAGGGAAGACTAATGCATCCTCTGCATAGGTGATGAGGAAATGGCTGGAATTGCTTTGCTTTGTTTCACAGATTAAACGTCAGCAAGGCGGTAGTGTCCTTCCCTGTTTTCCTTCAGTTTCCTCTTTATCATCTGTTCTGCCTTTATGCTGCCAGTTCTCTGTCTTTCTTTATCTCTTCTGGCTTTAAGATGGTCAAGAAATTATAGGGCAACTTTTACAATAGCGCATAACATTTTGATGTTGGCAATGCTGGCAGGCTATGTGAATGAAATGTCCTGCTATAGATCTCATCTCTACAGAGATCTATTCCAAGTACAGTTTTCTTGCTGGGACCATATTTACTCATTGCATAAGTATTTCTGGCATCTGTCAACTTCCCTTTGTTTCAAGGGGAGATTGATCCATGGCCTTAGAAAGTGATGTCTGAGAATGTATTGGAAAAGGAAAGGCTTAAAGTTATTCATGCTGTGTCCACTATGTTTTCTCTCTCACATGGTTCTTTTTAGAGTCACAGAGGAATCTTTTTTACTTTTCTTTTCCTCTGACTTTCTTTGCCTTTTTCTTCCTTGTGACCCCATAGTGCCTTGGCATTTCTTGAACATTTGACCTCTTGACCCACTTTTCTCCTTAATCCACCACTATCACCTTGTCCTCAAGTCCCAGCTGTCATAACTTTTCCGTAATTTTCCACGTTATTAATTCCCCTATATCCATATTGCCATTATTCCCAGCAGTCCAACTCTGTCTCCTTTTCTGTCACTCCTGTGGACCAGTAAGATCCTCGTGTCAGGAGGGCTCAGAAGCATCCTTAGTGTCTGAAGCTCTGTGGCGTTTGCCCAGATGCTGTCATCCAGAGCGTGTCCCCGCTGTGCTGCTCAGCAAGCAGCAGGGAGCTGATCATACTCGTGGCTATTTTCAGTCAGAAAGGAGTGGTGCGCTGAGTTTCCAGTTAGTTATACTACTGAAGTGTTTGAAGGAATAAATGTAATATGTTGGTTTGAACTCCAGGCAAAATGCTCTGGTTTTAGCAGACACCGTGGGGTGTTGTAGGAACATGATCTATCCCTGACAACTGGATTCTCCCAAGAAATGGAAACAATATTCAAAAATTTTAGTTGGTACTGATTGTTGGGATTTTCAGGGACTCCTAATCACAGAAAATACCTACTAGTGTTCAGTAATTTTTTTTTTTTTTTTAAATGAAATGGTGGTTTCTATCTTCAAGAAATTTCAGTCCAAGCACAAGTCAAAAAGGCAGACTGGGGAAGCCAAGAGGAATATTAGGAAAATGCTTACCAGTGTGAAAGGCTGCAGTGATAGCTGAGCAGCAGCCTATCAGCTTAGCTTTGCTTGGTGTCCCTAACTCATATCAATAGGGGAGAGGAATATCAATATCAAGTGGAGAGGAAATAGTGGAACTTTTGCTAGAGATATTTGGAGTCCTGATGAATAATGTGCTGTTTCTCTTCAAGGAGCTGATGTGTTTAGAGGGGCAGCCCATATGATCTAGTCCATGATTCCAAAACTTCTAGTTGTTTCTTAGTGTCTCATATAGCTTCAAGAATGTTTGGTACTGCCCAGTTTGAAGGAACTACAGGGTTTTTTTCTGTATAATTTAATGAAAGTTGGTATTGTATTATTACATTAGAGCTTTTTCTTCTGTAGTGGTAGGTATGTTAGACCACTAGCAGTACAATAATCAAATTTGGATATGATATATAGGGCTAATAGTATGTACTAATGTCACTGGGCTGAGGTAAGCTATGTTAAGTTTTATCAGTCTCCTTTACTCTTCCTGCTAGAAATTTCTCAGAGCCATGCCAAACCTCTAAAAGGAAGAAAGAGGAAAGAATAATTTTATTAGCACTTCATGCCAATTTTTTAGATGTGTTATCCATTGAATCAGAAGCAAGTGACAGGGCTTTTCACCTAAAACCAAAACCTAGGGCTTCTTTCTGAAGACTCTTAGGCAATACCATATATATATATATATATACACACACACACAACTTTATATTTTTATATATATATATACATAGATATGTATATACGTGTATATATATGTATATTTATACATTTATAGATATATAGATATATTATATAACTATATGATAAGTTATCATTACCTATATCTATATCTAACTTTAAAAATAATATTGGTTTAGTAGTCATATTTGGAAGGTAACTTTGCATATGCATTTTTAAAAGGCTGGGTGAAAGGTTTTAAAACACAAGTTCAGCTATACTTATTTTGAACAATTCTGAGGAGCAGCCCAGACACTAAAACCTAGACAAGTTCCTGTAATCTCTTTACATGCTCTTTTTTTGCCAGTCCATGCTCATTCTTGTCTGCTTTGCCCATTAGTTGCAAGAGGTCTTGGGTGGGGGATTATGTTGCCTTCTAGGATATATGATTTAGCAGAAATGTGGGTTTATGATTTTTTTGAAGGGTGTCACTTTACCATAGGAATATGGTAACAAAAATAGATGAGGAGCAATTGACCTATGTTCATCACAGCCCAGAACAGTGCAAAACCCCCAGAAACTTACCTGTGTTGGTATTGTTGATAAGTGGATGTGTGATTAAGCAAAATCAATATAGCTTAAACAAACAAACAAAAATTGTACATTTGTAGCAATTGCTGCCCACTAATGACTAGAGGACAGACAGAGGTAAGTTGTCTTGCATACAGATTCAAAGCTGATGTTGCTATATTGATTTTAATGGGTAATTCATCAAGTGGTGTTCTCTGTTGCTGAAACTATTGAGTTTGTGTATCATTTAGTTGCATACATACTGATTCCTCTGTGCTCCTAGCTAGTTACAGCACCATCAATTGAATTCCTTCTATGTTTTATATTGAACTTTACGTATTTCTTCAAATAGAGACCTACTGTAGGTTTTTCAGGATGTGGAAATTGCCTGAAGAATTTAGGCTCCTGATTCAGCAGCCTTTAAAAAGTGTTATCTATGTCTTTTCATGAGTGGTTGTATCTGTTGTCATAGAATCACAGAATCTGCTGAGCTGGAAGGGCCCCATCAGGATAACTGAGTCCATCTCCTGGCCCTGCACAGGCCACCCAATAATCACCATGTGCCTGAGAGGCTTGGTGCTGTGACCACTCTTTGGGGAGCCTGTTCCAATGTCCAGCCACTCTCTGAGTAAAAACTCCAGTCAACGTAGCTTCCAAACTATGTACAAATGGGTTTGTGAGTACATTGTTAATGCCTGTAAATGTATTTGGTCAGAAGTGTCAGTTCTGACCATCAAGCCTTCTCTTCAGTTTAGTAATATGTGTTGGTATGGAAGTGGTATTGTTCAGAGCATTTTTAAACTAAGAAACCCCCCCCAAACCTTAGCATTTTTGGTTTTGTTTTGGTTGACACTGCTTTAATAAAACTATAGTAAATCACTGGATATTTGAACAAATTAAATGAAACTGATCTCTAGCCTTGTTTGAATGTACTCTGGACATCAAACTGACAATCTCTGACATGTTACATTTGGTTTAAAATGTGTGCGCTCTCTAGCCAAGCACTGTTTTGCTGTAACAGTGTTACTACTACATATAGCTTTCAAAACCCTTAGTGTATTCTAAAGTTTACCCTTTTTAAAAACCAGGTTTAAAATCAGATGTAAAGTGTGAGAATGTAATTTTGTCTTTCAGGCTGTTCCTGGAAGACTTAAGTTTTAAAAAAAAAACCTAGCTGACTGAAAGAGAAGGCAGGCAGAGTGAGAAGTAGGGGCACCTCTGGTGCCTTTTCTCCTTACAGCTGTCTCCTTGCTGGACTGTATGGGCTTCTTCTCTCTGGGACCTGGACATAATTGTGGCAGTGATCAGTAAGACAAATTACAGGCCAAATGTTTTGTAGAACTGCCAAAAAGTTTGCAGCTCTTCCAGCAACTGTGAATCAGCCCTGCACCCTATTTGTAGACTCGCAAGCAAAATCTGTTTCTCAGCAGCAGTGTGCTGCTCTGCAGAACCCCTCTATTGTAGGATTTATGTATGGTTAATGAACTTTGCGATGCAAAACATGTGAAGTCTTGGAGACATTTTATGAAAATGTACTTGATGCTAGTGATACCCCAGTGAGACAGAAGTGAAGTGCTGAGACCTTGTCAGAGCATGGATACATACATGCTGGCAGTGTGACAGTTTTGAATGTAGGAGTTATTCGTTTCTCTTTGATAATGTGAGGTTGTGCAGAAACAGAAAGTTCATAGTTTCTTCCTGCAGGAGTTTATGATGTAAAGTAAGAAAAACAGTCTCACTTTTGTAGTGCAATAACCTGTGTATCAAGCTAGATGTGGCCTGCAAAAGCCATGGAAAATGTGTAACAGAATAAAAACCTATACTTTACAGGACAGAAGTATGCAAAAGAAATAAATTATGTGTTATTGTAACTTTTAAAAAATGTATTTGATGGCCCTTGGGGAAGCAATAGTTGTCTGAGGAGTTAAGGGAGAGTGTTTTTATTCATATGAGTCAGCAGAGAAAGAGGCTGAAGCTTGTGTGCCAGACCAAGGAACATGTAAATATGACAGATGGTCAACAAAGTGAAGCCACTTTGTGATAGAGCAGTTCGTACAAATAAGGGAGATCTTTTTTGTAGCAGGCTTTATTTAGCTAAAAGTTTCAAAATGTCAAAACAGATGAACAAAAAATTAGCCATCAAATACAAATCAGTATTGCTTGGTTTTCTGTAGTGTTTCTGGTAACAGGTGGGGTTGGTGAATTAATTTTCACAGTACACAAGGTATTTCTAGTCCTGATTACATTATTTTCTGAAATTTGTGTGAGCTCTGAGATAATGTGTAATAACTTCATTATAATCTCCCACGCTGTGAACTGGTCGTGCAAGTTTTTACATACTTAGTTGTCCTGCATCTACTTGTAATACAGCATGTTATCTCCTCTTTCTTTTGTAATTACTGCCTTTATTTCCATTCACATAATTCCTTCGAACAAATGAGCACGTCAGTAATAGAAATGATGGGACAAATATTCACTCATAATTCAGGTATAAAATCTTCTTATAAAATGTATAATCCAGCCTTTTATATCCATGGTTCCAGAGGAGGCCTTCGTCTGCTCTGTAGTGATACATAGATCTTGTCTGTCTCAGGTTGTAATGAAACTCATTAGCAAAATAATCTGAGTCTGGAGAATCTTGAGTATAGTCATCTTCACAGCATTCCTGAGAAGAAGTGTAATGGATAGAGATTTCTCCATGTTGCCCAGAAGTACAGCACAAGCATTGTGGTTTTAATCACATAATTTTGCAGTGGAAGTATCAGTTCCATTTTTACAGTGGGGAGACAGGGGCTGAAATCTAGACTAGTGAATAAGCTTGCTACCTGATGCCTTCTAGAGATACCTCTTTCTGTCCTAAAGCTTCTCCTTCATCTCTCCTTTTTCTTTTGTAAAAGAATGATTCTCACCATTACATTTCTATTTCCTTTTTGTAGCGTACCTTTTTTAGGCTACTGGATTTATGGTTTGATTGGAAGGGAATTTCTTTCTGTTTCAGTTCTCCAACCATTTCATTGTGGGGATGCTTTCCTTCAGTTATAGTAAACAAACAGAAATGCAGGGCCTCTGTTTTGCTGCCCTCTTGACACTGGAACTTTTTCTGTAGAAGTGTGGATCTATAAAACCAGGCTCCCAGAGTGTCAAAATAGAGTCAATAGTTGGAAGCTGAGCTGCTCCTCTGGATGACTAGTTGGGGGCAGCACCAGCTTTACTGTTTCACTGAAAAAATTACCACTGAGGGTTATCCTGGTGCATGTATTCAGAATGCCTCTGGTATTGAGCCTACCTGTGTATAAGCTGTCAAAGGGCTGGAAGAGCGGGATGTGCAAATCCCTCTGAAATGTAGAGCAGATTGTTTTGAAAAGTTCTAAACCTCAAAAGTTGTCGTCCTAACTTAAAATTTTGTGTATTTTTTTTATAGCTTTATAACTGCAGTTAATATGGTAGAAGATAACAGCAGACAAAATGTAAAGTCAAAGTGTTTGCTGTTTGATTGTTCATGCACTAAATTTGGAGGAGAGGGGACATCCATTTTAGTCAATCATTTGAAAGAAACAGAACACTTAATTTTGCATTTTTGGGTCTTGTCACTGTTACTAAGAGTGGAAAGGCTTAGGATCCTCCAGCTGGAGTGGTGTGAAGAGGGAGTAAGTACAGCTGGTGTGTGCTGTGGAGCAGCTGTGCAGTGCAGCAAAGCCTGATAGCCCAACACCTGAGTGTGTTTATAAAACAGATGCAGTGAGAGTATATTGGTGTTGCCTGCCTGGCAAACTGCTAGCCTGTGGTTTACACAAGGCTGTCCCTGGTTTTCCAAAAGCCACAGAATCTCTACACCGGATATGCTGACATGGCTTGGGGTTAACATGTTGCGCTTCAGGACTGACCCCAGTTGGGAAAAATTTGGAGCAGGCTATGGCAACTGGGACTTCATGACTTTTAGAAAGAGAGATTTTGGGGAAATTATAAGGGGGTGTTCATTTAGCTACTCATTGTTGCTTTGCAGAGTTGTTCATTATTTAGTGTGTTTGGAGCTCAAATGAAGTGGGAGAAGGACACAGCATACCCATTACCATCCTTTCATAGTGACGAATGGGCATTCTCTTTGGTTTCGTGATACTGTGTATATTGTGCATATTATCTGTATTGCCCTCCTGATCAGTAAATATAACATCTAGACTTGTAAGTGTAGCAAAGCTTTTTACTTACGTTTCTTTCATCCAGAAGGTATTGTGCAGATGTTACAGAAAAATGGATTTGAGACATGTTGAGACATGGACTGCTAAGGTCCATCGTACTAAAAGTAGTCAGTTATGGGAGTATCAATTATGTGATATTATGTGAAGCTGAAGGCATTGGTGTGCAAAGGTAGTGAATTTAAGGTTTCAGTTACTTAAAGTTTTCATCTGCTTAGGAGAATGTACTTTTACTTACAGCTTACACATTTCTATATGGCTATCCAAATGTACTAATGACTTTGCAGTACACTGCTCAGTCACCTACAGGAAGAAACCAGTGCCCTTAAAATATTCTGATGGATTTGCTTCGTCTTTCAAATGTATGTGGCTCATGAACGTAAATTAGAATAGCAGCTTAAGGGAGTAAGTTAATAGCTTTATTTCATACTGGAGGCTTACAGTACGGTGACACCTTTAACCTCAGAGAAGCTATGATTTTCTTTCTTTAGGCAAGTATGAAAAGACATGGTACCTAAATACAACAAATTCTCTTGAAATTTTCTTGGTGTCACAGGTTTACATTCCCGTATAAGTAATGTTGGTTAAGGATAAACTTTGTTACAACAGAAATGTTTTGAATATATCCTGGAATTGAATGACTACTTGATGAATACAGATTTGTTTATTAATATTGTTGGCAGGTCCACTGTACAATGTGAGGCCCTATCAGTCATCACCACTTCAGTATGAAGTTAACATTTGTGTCCTCACTTCTTAAAATACGAATCTAGTATGTTAGATGTTCATCTCAAGGCTGCAGAACAGCAGAAAAGAGATTGTACGGGAGGGGTACCCAGCAGTCCTGAAAGTATCCCTGCTTACAAAACAGATTCCTGGTATGAGCTGTAATCAAAGAACTCAGCTAGGTAATTCCTTGGTAACTCAAAATGCATATGCCCAGAAGCTCAGAGCTCATGTCTCAGGGTTTGCATTTTCAAACCCACAGGCTCAGTCTTCTTTTCTTTTAACCTGTTATTCTAAGGGATACTACTTTTCCAGTTCCACTTCCCTCTTGTGCCTTCTTCTCCCAGTGGTACTTGTACCTGATTCATTGGTTGCTGTTAGCAGCTCCTCAGTTGAAAAGTACCTCACTTCCATTCTTAGCAGAATTAAAAAATTGTGGGGACAGGCTGCATTTGCCAAGCTTGATTTAAAAAAAAATTAAAAGGTGTTGACTCAGAATAACTGGCATAAATGGGGGTGCAAAGGGATGAAATAATTTCTCTTAATTTATTTATATGTCCAACTCATTTGTTTTTTTTTTTTCCCTGTTAGGAATCTAGGAAAGAAAATGCCATTCTCTGACCTTCCTGTATTCTCTTGTTCCTTTTTTCTCCTGGAGAAAGTGAGACTACTAGCAGCTTTAGTTACAGTTAACATAATTAATCATTGGAAAGCTTAATTTGAAGACCTGCTTTGTTACACTTTGTTTCCCAGTGGCTCCATCCACTTGTGAGACAGGTATAATGGATAAAACACATTAAGGCAATGAGTATGTGTTATAGGAAGAAGTTAAGTTGGTTGGAAGCTGTTGGGCAACCTCCCTTTTAGGGTTGTTTGAAACATAATTGTGTGACAGCAGATACAGGAACAAAATATGTTACTGAGAAGGAACAAAAGCAAATTCAGTCAGGTATTTCAAGGCCAAGGAAACTCAGTTGAGTTATTACTGGCTCCTATTAACATGCCTAAAAAAAATAATGTTCTTTGCTTCAGCTGGGTGGCCCTCAGAAAGGGGAGAGATTCTTTCCTGCCTTTTGAAATCATCAAAGAATATAAGAGTAATCATTTCCAAAGTTATCTCTGTGTCGGAAAACCTCACTGCTCAGGATAAGCCAGGGTAAACAAAGGAGAAATAGGAAGTGACTTTTAAAAAGTATGGATTTGAACCTGTGAGGTGCTGAGTGTCTTCAGTGAAATGCTGAGCTTGCTTGATTTCCAGTAAGTTTATGGCTCTTGGTTCCTGACAGGATCAGGTCCTAAGATTAGATCTACCCTCTGAGGTAAAATTAGGTTACTGCTGTCAGCTTTTTTTTGACTGCCAATATTGCTTGCGGTGCTTATCATCAGTGCTCTGTATGTACACAGACATGTACAGCACTTGAGTAAAGATAGAAGCTGATCTACAGGGACTGTATCACTTTCACATTTTCATTGTTTGTCTGCTGTACTAATTAGAACTCTGATATGAAAATGAGACATCAAGAGGATGAAGCAAGATACCAGATGCTTACTGACAAAAGGAAGATCCTTCTTCAATTTTACTGTCACACTTAGGAGTTTTTTTACATGTTTTTACCCTTATGTAGAGTAAAATAACACCAAATTTGTGTAGTACTTTTCATCAGTAGATTCCTAAGAGGATATCAATTTGAGGAATGTATTGAATACGCAATCAAGACCTTTGAGTAAAGAAGCATGTACTGGTGTAATTCTTCACTTTCATATGAATTGCAAAGCCCTTCACATCTAGCTTTTTTTACTTTCATTGGAGCCATTCATGTTGTATGGGCATCTCAATACACCATGTTGTGCATGGAGACTGAGAGGTTGTAAAGGATGTTTGGACTAGATTCCTCCTCTCCCACTAGTACATACTTTACTGTCCCTATCAGGTTAATTTGCTACCAATGACTGCAGTCATTGTTGGCATTATTTGAACTAAGGGTGGGTGTAATGAGACTTCACTGCTAGTCATGCTCAAAGGGAAAACTGATTCTTCACAGTAGTTTTTAGAAGTTATACAAGGAAATCTATATGCCTTAAGCATGAACTGAGAAATGTACATACAGTAGTCAGGCTGATTCAGTCCTCTCATAATTTGTTGCTCTTATGAGTAGAAAATGGCTAAAATTTTTGCATCTGGTTATTGCAGCATGTAGAAATAAACCATATCAGAAATAATAGTGAAGTTTTTAATAGCATGACACATATGAGGGATGGTTTGGGTTCTTTTTTTTTTTAAATTCTAAATCTATACTTGTGTAGAAGGCTTGGACCACCTTGATTCATTCCTTATATCCTTCCCAGGGTTTGTTTGTTACTCTGTTTTCTGTCAGTGAATGGAACTTGCATGTTCATTGACCCTGCCAGTATATGGGTTATAAACAAATAGGAGGCAAAGGGGAGGAAAAAGAAACAGTGTTTTAATTCTACCAAAGCTCCTGCCTCAGGCTTCAGTGCTCAAAGTTTCATCAAACAGGTTCTTCTACCTTTGTTTCCTCATTCCTCCTGAGGAGAGTCAAGCTGACCATGCTTAATTAATCACGAGGCTTCAGAGCCTTCCTTGTGCTGTAGAGAAACAGTGCCTCCTTTCCCCAGGACCAACAGTGCCCAGGAAACAGCTAGAGTACAGATCCTGAGCTATGATCCCTTGGGGTGGGGGATTGTTTGCTGGGGCAAATTTTTTTCACTTGGTGAGTGGTGACATCTTCTGGGAGGCCACAGGGATACGAACCCAAATTTAGTAAGCAAGAAAAGTTACTCCTGTGTAGGGAGAGGCAGTCTCCTGTTAAGCCTGGGGAGCCTTGTTTCCCATTGTTCAATGATGCAAATCACCTGGGAAGTTATGCAAGGGAAAAGCCTGGGAAATACAGCATATTCTTTAATATACAGTAATCTTTGGAGGATAATATTACATAATTGTGACATCACCATCTGGGGTAAGACAGTATTTAGTAGCCAGTGTTTTTCCGCTTACCTAAAGGATGATCTTTATACTTTAAAACAATGCTGAAAAGGGAGCTATGGTGGTAGTTGCATATTTAACCTCTTTTAGGTTATAGACTTCACTTTACATCTTCATCCCAAGTATGTGGTGTACAGGACTTCCCTAAAGACTACAGATAAGGATAACTTCTCTGAAACATTTGGAGACTGTGCTTTGAATCTGTCCAGAGTAAAAATAAATGTGCTTCAAACTGCCTACTGAGAAAAGACCAGACAAAGTCTTCCTCTTCGCTGCACAGATCATGTAGAAATTTGTCAAATATAGTAATTAATTTTGAAATAGAAGATAAAAACCACTTTTCCTGCAGCAGCCCTGTATGGATCAAAAGCTGTGAAAGATCTGGTCTGTTTGAGTAGCTGTGTGATTTTTTTGACTTGCAGACTCAGCTTCAATAGGTCAGTCCACATGCCTGTAGAGCTTTAAAAGTACCTTGTACTGGTTTTGAATATTTGGGCTAAATGTTCCTATTGTCCCTCTCCTCCTCCTCCTTCCCCCCACCATGTTGTAAGGAACTAAGAGAGCCAGGTAAATATCCTCCTTTTCCATAGCATCTGTGGAATAAAAGATGGGTGAAGAGGTACACTCTCTGACCCTTATTCCTGTTTTAGCTCATGAAGAGGATGACTAAATAGTCATCAGTTGGTTAGTTTGGATTGGGTCATTCTATTGGCTGTGAAACTCCTCTCTGTGAGACACGTTGCTTGAAAGCCTGGTGGGAAAGATTTGCATGAGAGAAAATTTCCTTGAAGATAATATGGAGCACAAGGATGGACTGTTGTTTGGAGAATTTTTGAAACCTGTGTGCTTATCTGGAGATCTGGCTGGGAACTGGCTGCTTCTTCTCCTAAATGAAGATGGTAAACCTGGGTTCCTCACCCCCTTGCTTTCTGCTGGGGAGTGTGAATCAGAGCTGTCTGGGCTGCTGGTCCTGCTAGGTAGTATTGCCTAAGCAGGGAGAGGAGGAAGAGAAAAACTGGGATTGTAATTGCAAAAACCCCCACATAATGTCTCATATCTCAGTATTACCCCAGAGAAATGTGTGTCACTGATAAATGAGCCTTGATATTGTTGTCAAAGTGCTTATGAGAAGCTTATCATCACAGACCATGCCCAATCCACTGGTGTCTTATGAACCAATCTGAGTGTAATGTGATCCCATAACCTGGTGACAAAAATATGCTCACAAGATGTACTGAAATATTATTAGGTTATACCAAACTTATTCCATGCTGAGTGGTTTATAAGATTTGCCCATATAGAGAACTGTATCTTTGACACCAAGGCCTTATTATGTTAATTACAAAATTGTGTAGGCTTCTGATACCTCCGGTCCCAACTGATACCTCATCCTCAGGTGATGAGGCATCCAAATATGGGCCAAGATGCTGAGGGGGATTGGGTCACTGCTGCGTCCTTGCTGCTCTGGTCACTCGGTAGCTGCCCACTAGGAGGTTTCTTTCGTCTTGGCTCAGTGCATTTTGTGGGGGTTACTGGAAGATTTCCTCACTCTGCAGACCTCTGACAGGAGCATGGCGGTTCCTGTTTTCCATCTGAGGCTGCCAGAGGTAGTTGTTATGAGTACAGTATGGATAGAAAACTATTTTTCCCCCAGCTGGTGTGTGTGATCATCAACTGCTTTGATTAACCAGTTCTGGGGCTTAAAGTGAGACATTGTTTTTTCCATTCTTTGTAGTGTTTTTGGCAAGGGGTGGAGAAAATATAGTCATAGCTCTCTTTTCTCTCTGAGTTTGTTTTGTTTCTGCTCTTTGTGTTCAAGCACAAAATTAAATGGTTTGCAAATAAAATAAATATTAAAACTAAAAAGTACTTTATATTCCCTCCTCACAGAAGTGTGTCTGAAGATAAATAGGAACAGATCATATTGGGAAAATATTACTTTCCCCCCTCTCCTTAAAATAAAGCAATTCCTCTGTTATTGAAGTTTTCTGCAAGTAAACCACAAGCAGACATACTAAGTGCAGCCAGCTACAGGATGATAGCCTTGTTTTTTGTTGTTGTTGGGCTTTGGGGGTTTTTAACTGCAGATTTAGCCATTACAAATTGAACCACTAAAAACACATCAGTGTTATTTTGAAAATTCACAGCAGATTCAGCTCAGACCAGGAAGTGAGGTGTTGTCCTTTTAAAGCCTGATATACTGAAAAGGGTATTTCTGACGCATAACCTTCAGTGAACAGGAATTCCTCTACTCAAAATCTCATCCTTACCATGAACTTCACTGCCACAATTCATCCTCTCACAGCTGTGTGGAAAGTGACATATTGTGGAAAAAAAAAGAAGCTCCAGCTTCTTTTTTTTAGAAGAGATTTTCTCATATTTTCTAAAATAAATAGCAAGGACTTGCAAAATACAGAGCACGACTTTTTGCTGAAGTGTTTTGTGTGCAAAGAAATGTGATTTAAAGTTGCAAGAGAGCTTTTTCTTAGTAGAGTTCATTAGCTATTAATTAAATAATTGATTAGATTGTTAAAATCTGTTTAACTATCAAATTGTGAAGTATCACAATAGAAACCTCTGGGGCCTAGGTTCTTAAAAATCTGGTTTGAATTTTGAGTGGTGAATATTTGAAACTCCACAGTGAAAAAAATCTGGCTCTGCATGCACTTTTTGTATATGTTTGCTTTCACTCTTTTTTTTCCACTTTCTTTTGTGTGCTCTCTCTCTCTGTCTCCAATTTAAAGGCAGTGAAAGAATACCTAGAAACTGGCTGATTTGGGAACTGGCTGGTTTGAGAACTGGGCAAAAGTGGTTTGTGAGCATAGCAGGTTATGATGCCATGCTCAGCCGTGGAGGAGTGAATAAGCAGTAACAATTTTGTGCAGATAGTGAATATTACTGCAGTTAAATGCATGCAAAAATACAGCCTTTTTGCTAGAGATGCAGACTGTGGAAGGCATTGAATAGAAGCCTCTTTGGAGTAGGAGAGGGAAGTATCTGGCAGGCGTCTTTTTTAGGACTCTGTGCTTGGAGAATTTGCCAGTTCCTGCTGTTTAACAGCCCAGATTTGCTAACCTCCGGGACATACGGCAGGGCCTACTTTTTTCTTCTAGTTCTTTGTGGAAGTGGGTGTTGGCTAGAGCTAGATAAGGATGAAAATGGGATATGTTGCTGAGATTGCTCTGTTTTTGCTTTTGCTTTTGTTTTGTTTGCTGTATTATTTTATTTAACCTAAGGCAATTTATTTCTAGTGTTTAATTTTAAAAGTATGCCAGTGACAAAGAGATCGCTGAGCAACATTCCATTGTTTGAACAAGAAAATGAATAAATAATAGTTTTGTAACTCAAATTCCCTATAAAAGTATTGCAGCTGCTAATTATGAAAACCTGTATTATTTTTATCTATAGGATGTGCTAAATATATAACTTTCTTTTTTGCTCTAAGGAAGATGATTTCCCAAAAACAAATGAGTGCAGTGGATTCAAATAAATATAATTGATAAGCCCTAATGAACGAAAAATCCTGTAAGATTTTCAGGTAGATTAGGAGAAGGGAATATGGCATAAGGGCCATAGTAGAGGCTGACGCTTCTGATGCAGCAACAGTGCCCATCCAACAGGCTGATGCAGTAACAGTGCACATCCATCAATAGATATCCTTGATTATAAGCCAGTTTTTACCTTCATTCATAGACTGGAGATGAAATAGAAATCAGAGAAGGGGCTTGGGCAATCATATACCTGGAGAGACAGTACTATGCCCTATGTGAGGGATATGTATAAGCATAGTGCCCAATAGTACTTTTCTTTAGTTGCTAAAAGGAAGTACTTACATTTGAGTTCAATATCATGTCATTGTAGTTAATAAACTTCTGACAGCTAGTTTTTAGAAGTACTTAAAAGCTAATCAGTTGAGGAACAGTGATAGATAGTATTTTAAAATGTTGGAAAAATAAAGTTTATTATGTCTCAATACCTAAATTCATGAACAGATATAAACCTTACTTTAAAAAGTCTACATAATATGACTTTGCAGAAAATGTTCTAGCTTAATTATAGTAATGTGCTTCGAATTTTCCAATGGGGTCATTTATTTTGAGTATATGTCTCGTCTCCTATTACTGTAACTACGAATAAGCCTGTTGTTGGGTATGTGTTGTCTAAACGTTGCACGTAACTTTCCTGGAATTTGTAAAGCTATTCTGTTTGACATTAGTTGGCATACCTTGTTTGCAACCCTTGTAATCCAAAAATAAAATATTTATGTGTCTCTAGTAGCAAAGTCCGAGGTGCCATATTAAGAACATCCATATACGGGCCTGGCTCTGTAAGATGCTGACTGTTCTATTACCCCTAGCTCAGCAGTTCCATGTGTCTTAAAACCTGGTGGGACTGCTCTGCAGCTACAACTTTGAAACCAGAATCTCCATCTGGCTTGGCTGTACAAGGCCAAGAGCCTTTTAGACAGAGCCTAAACTTGGTTTAGATGCCCTCACTGCTGAGGTGCCACCGTTGTGTGCAGATATGGACAGAGATGTTGGTCTGGCGGGTGGGAAGAGTGGCTGCCATTTGATCACCAAAGTGAGTGGAGCTATTGGAAGGAAGCTGGAGCTTTTAGAAAAGCTTTTTCTTTTCCATTTCTCAGAAAGGACCCTACCTTCTGGCCATGCCCAGAGCCTTGGGGGAATTGCTTGGCAGGTTGGAGGAGGAAGCACTGGTCTGGCACCCAGAGGTTTACTCACAGCAGGAGAGTGTGATCTTCCATATTCCTGCCTGTAGGAGAGCTGTGCTGCCTGATAGGCACCCAAGTTACAAATACTGCACTTTCTCGTGTTTTGCTTTATTTTTTTTATGTCCAGTTGAATACTTGTTTTTATTCCTGGCTGAGGATTATATTTTTTTTCTATGAGTCTTTTTTTATTGTGGGATAAGAAAGGGAAGGAGGCATGGGGATGGCTGGTGGGCTTTCAACCTGTCTAAGGCTTCTGTGGTATGTTGAGGATTTTCTTCCAAGAAGAATACTGTGCCAGCCATATGGTCTGTCAAATAGTACTGTATTCGTTACTGCAATGAGATTTGTTTGCATATATCTTTTCCCATCCTACCTCCTTTTTTTCTCTGTTTTAAATAACTTCATTGTGGGATAACAGTAATAAAAAATCCTCAAAAAATTATGCTAACTTCATGCCTGAGGGTTAGCAAATCAGGTGTGCAGAGGGAATAGGGGAATCTAAAATGCTACTCATAAGTGCTACTCATCCATAGCCAGAGGTTTAGGAGGAATAAAGCATAGCTGGGTTGGAGTTAGTTGTGCCCTTTCATCTTTCTTTATGATTTTGAGTATGGAAAGGCTGAATGTGCATGGAAGATAAATAAAATGAGTGCTGCTTGTGTTATTTTTGTGTCATGGTGAAGTCACCCCTTGATATTCTACCATGACACAAAAAAGGAGTACATTTCTTACTGAACATTGAGCTGTTCTGTGACGTGGTGTTTTACTTAGATGCAGCCATTTATCTTGTATTTTGTTTGGTATCTTTTTATGGGAATTAGTTGACATTGGTGGAAAATAAGGGATCATGTTAACCCCATAGGAAAATGGGGTTAATAGCTACATTGGCTCAAAACAAAGCTAGTTTAGTCTTTGAAGGTACAACCAGAGTGCTGCCAAACAGACAGCAGGAGGATATTTGACTTTATAAGGGCTTAGAGGAAGTCTTGCCGTGGTAGGGGCTGCTGAAGCCATCCCATAGGAAACTGGGGAGAGGAAACACAGAGGTGGCTGCTGTCAGGAATACTCTTGCTGCATGTCACAAGTGGGAACTAATGTAGTGGGGAAGCACAGCTGGCATCTCTCATGGTCACTGGGAGGACACAATGCAATTATTGGGCAGTGGAGAGTGATAGTGAATTTATCCCTTAATCCCTTTGTGGCTGTGGGGAGCAAAGTGACTGGAAAAGATACGAGAGGGAGAGGCCATTTCAGGACTTAGAGCCTACAGAGCAGTCTGGAACTTGTTATAGTAATGAACATTTTAGTATTGTGCTCCAACTTCATGCTAGATGTTGAGGAACTATACAGCCTGTCCTCCCTCCTTCCTGACTGATTGTCCATGTGAGAGCACCTATTTGTGGGGATGTGTGATTTCTTGAGGATTAATCTTTTTCCACTTAGCTTTCCAAATTTGCTTTCAATGAAGATGGATGAGTTTTAAGTATCATTTACACTTTTGTTCAAAGCATTCCTGGAACACCTCTTTGCAATGGCCACTTGGACTATTTTAAACCTTCCTTTTCAAAAAGTGAAGACAAAGTGAAAAACAAGCCTTATAGAGTTGTATTCATCTGTTCTTTGGCAAGTAAGAACTGATTTTTGTAAAGAAAAACTACAGAAAGAATTTGAGCATGATATTTGCAAACATATTTATAGTTTTCATTGTAAAGACTACTGCAACACTGTTAATTTCAGAGTTTCTAAAAGTCTAGGAACTAGAAGAAGGGTGCTGACCAGTACACTTTTTTAAAATGAGAGTGTTTAATCTCTATGTGAGCAAAAATATGTATTTTCTATGCATAGCAAATTTCAAAGCCAAATAGCACACACTGTAGAATTTTATGTATTGTGTGGCTTTGACTGATTCACATGAATACTAATGCTGTGCTTCTTTCTTTTGCTTCATTTCTGCCAAGAACTGTTTCAGTTTTTTAAGCCTTCCAGCAATATAAAACTGGAAGGAGGAGATTCTTTGATTTACAAGGTCCAAAGAGTGAAGTATTAGTGTATTTTATGCTTTTCTTAATATGTGTATCTATATAGTATTAATTCATGTTTTGCTTGGGTTGAGAAATATTGCACTGTATTACATCATTGATACTGCTTTGGAAGGGTAACAATTTTAGTTGACTCCTGTCTCTCTACCTTTCAAAGTAGCCATCCTAAAATTGTGCCAACAAAATCTTATACCGCATTGCAGCATAGTATTACCAATATAACCACTGTTCAGTGAGCCCAACCAATGTGATTAAGCTAGATGATAAATGTTTATGCTGTATGGGTCCGGTTGTCTTTAGAATATGACATTATGTACAGTGTATGTTATTTTAATTAAAATATACAGGCAGCATCTAAACAGATTTAGTATTTCCATGCATGGGATTATATTTTTCTTACATTTTTTTCTTTAGCTGGATAGTAGAGAGACACAAAACTTCTGTGGTTTAGGTGGTTCCGCCATTGGGGTTAGATAATAATGTGTAGAACACCTCTGCTGTCAGTAGCCTAGAGAGATGCAGGAATCCTTGCCAGTTTTTCCTGACACACTTTGCTCCATGTATAAAATGTCATGGTGTATAGCTGGTTAAACGCTTGTGGCTGCTGGTGTGTGTGTGAAAGATGAATTTTACCTTGAAGATAGCTTGATAAATCATTAGTGTCTTTTCCACTGTCCATGGAACGAAGCTATAAATTCCTTGGCAGTCAGGGTTACCTGGAGACTAATATAAAGGTTGCTAGTATAAAGGTAGCTTGCTTTGTTGCTTTGTTACTTCACATCTGTGAGTGTGCCAAATTTGCATTCCCAAGTTCAGGAGAAAGCCAGATCAGCAAACTGGAGACCTCTAGTCTATCCTATTTATTCCATCTGGTCAGGACTTTTTTTCTTAATCCAATTCTTATTTTGGAAATACTGATCTGTTGCAGTTTTTTTCAGTAGAGTGTAGCCATTTTCATGTAATTTACACAGGAGAAATATTTATGAGGGCCTGGGTGGAATTACCATTCCCAGCCAGGAGGTCATGATGGGAGTGGTTCAATGGCATGCAGGAGAGCACTTTCAAGGCCGGGTTTCTTTGCCAGCTGTGGGGTTCTGTGTCACATCTGAGTAGTCTGACCATGTTACTGTTCGGGGGCAAAATGCTCTTCTCCTCCTCCCCAAGACAGTTGGTTTCACTTTAATGTGTGGTAAATTAAAAAAAATAAAAATGAAAAAATTGTTGTAATAGACTTTTCACAAAAACAAGTGAATGATGTTACCTGGTTTTGGGATGGTTTTTGTTAATGATTTTACTTGAAAGAGAGTGGAAAGAGAGATTAATTTGCAAAAGTTGAGTAGTACCCAGGTCTCATACATCTTTAATCACTCTTATCTGTTCTAAGCATATATTAGAAAAGAAAAAGAGCTGTTCTATTTCGCCCCATCAGATGAAATCTATATTTCTATAACATCGTATCAGATGATGTTAATACAATTTCTCAATGATGAAAAGTAGATGGGCTTCTCTGACACTGCGATATGCAGAAGACAAGAGGTGTAAAACAAAACCATGAAGGCAGGTGGAGTAACTATAAAGAAGAAGGAAGATGGGTGGTTTCCCTTCAGAGCAAAGTCTCATTGAAGTATCAAAACCCCTCTTCAACTTGTGCATGTCAGTGAAGTGGTGCTTTTAGTCTTATGAACTGGAATGTGTAGTTGGTGCCTGTGTGAGTTTTTTTCATCCCTAGCAATTTAAGGAAGGAAGGCACTATTGAATTCCAAGATGTCTAATATTGCAATTTTTGCTGTTACTTGCATGTGTGATGTTACTACCAAGGGACAAAAATCCATTACCTTATAACACATATGGACAATAATCCATAACCTTACTGTTATACAAACAGTAGCCAGTTAGAATTCTTGCTTAAATGATTCTACTGCCTGTGATGGACACAACAGATGTCTAGAACAGCAGGTTCAGATGAGTTTTGAGATGGATTTAGCTTTTTGCACAGAAGTCAGATGTCTGCATGAGAGATAGAGGTCAGATCCTTACATCAGATATTCAACTAATACAGTCATTGGCAAGTTTTTTATTGGGTCCTGGAGGCAAGCCTGTGTTCTTCTGGATTACATATTAATACAATTAATATTTACACATCTCCTTTAATTTAGCCTCTTTGGGTATTGCAAGTGTGTGGCCATGTTGATTGAGCGTAATCTTACCATGCACAGTAATGTGTAGTCTCTTCTTTTAAGCACTCAAAACTCTAGTTGTGCTCTTGGAAGGACACATTTCCAAGTCCTGGTTGGTTGTAAAACTTGCATAAAAGAAGGAAGAGGACTAATTTCTTTGACAAAGCTGGGTTGCTTGTGCAGCAGTTCATGCTTCTTAGAGTAGATACACTAAAACCAAACTGGGAAAAAATCAAAAAATTTCCAGTAATGCAGTCAAATATCTGAAATTTCTTCTTTTTTTTGTGAAGATCATAACATAAACATTTTTAACCCAATCAGGGCTGTTTCTTTAGGGGTTTTTAAGAGGTTCTAGTTGAGGCTTTGGGTTTTGGATATTCTTACAAAAGTTGTTTTCTACAGAAAAATAGTGGTCAGTGGTCGTAGGCATAGTGCCTGCAAGAAAGGGATGTCTTATAAATAATCCTGTGCATTCATGTTCTACTTCAGCCAAATTTTCTTTTAAAATAGTGCAGAGAGTGAAGGGAAGTCCCTGTAATGACATGTCAGGAAAAATCTATTTGTCCTCTGATTTAAGCACCTATATGCAACATTACCTAATTTTGAATTCAGCCTAGAAGTAATTATTTTTACATTAGTCTTTTAATTTTTCTGGAGTCCCATACTTGTGTGCCAAAAGTAGATACTTTTAGAAAACAGTGACCTCTAGAAGTTTGCTGCATCCTTAAATAATGTAAAATTCTGAATAATTTTGAGGCTGCCAGTCTAGTACCTTTTATAATTGAGATGAGGTGACTCAACACCTTGTTACATTTTTTTTTCTTTTTTTGGAAGCCAATTGCCATCTTTTAAGATAGTGTTGTTCACACTAGATCTTGGGTTAATTTCTTCTTCAATTTGCATCTTTTAACAATAAAGGGAATCTCCAGCACTGTTGCTGGCATGTGAAGGGATAACACCATCTGTTCACCTCGAGAATCTGAATTGTAGTGCTTGATGTCCAGCCTGTGATTTTGACTTCTTTCCTGGTTTCATTTAAAATTCTACGTGATATCTCTGGTGTCCATACACACCATGGATTTTGTTATTAAGCAGCTGTGTGTAATGATAATAACAAGCATAAATGCATATGTAACTTTCAGAAGATAGACTGATTTGGAATTCTACTGATAATAATCAGCAACATGTCTAAGGTTCCTCACTCTATGTGTATAGCAGCTTATGAGTTCAATTGACTCATACAATAATCTCTTCCATGGAAGGCAACTCCTAGGAACACAGCAACCAGATACAGTATTTCTTCAAAGGGAAGTTATTTACTTGTTAGAGTCACTGCATAAAGCATGTGTTACTTCCTGTGCTCCTGGTCCAGTGTTTGTGTTTGTCTCCTGTCCTGTTTCGTTCTATCCTTGGTCCAGGTGTATTGCTTATAAGCTGCTTCTTTTGTTTCAGATTCACCTCTGCTTCCCTGTTTCATTGTGTTCCAGCAGAACCTCTGTAGCTGCATTCAGAAACTATCCTAAAATACTTTTTCTCAATTCAAGGTCTGTGAAGCTAGCCTGTGAGGAGCAGAGCTTGCACAAATGTGTACACTGCAAGAGACAGTCTATAGAATGTTATGTGGGATACATCCACGTGAAATTGTGTTAAACCATTAGGATGGTAAGGCTGTAAGTGAAGGTTCTAACTTCCTGATGAGGTAGGAATTGAAAATTACTATTGTTGTATTCTGAACTATTTTGACAGAAACTTCCTATAAAAATACAGCTTTACAGACACCCCATTAATTTGAATTTAACCTTTTTAAAACAAAAAATACAGAGTGAAATTCTTTTTTCAATGAAATGAGTAGCAAAGTTTCATGGAGTTATTTTATTAGTGCCAGCTTTGCCTGCACCTCGGTGGAATCAGGATTTCACTCTTCATTTTTACCAGTTTCATATGGAAGGATTCCACAATGTTTCTTTGTATGTTCTCAGGTATGATGAGGTATTGGTGAGATACATTTTTTTGTTTGTTTGTTTGTTCTAGAAGGTATAACGTAGTCCCTCATAAATGTATTGACAATTTTTTAAAGTATTCTTAATTTCCTGTCTTGAAAATTATGTGAGATTCTTTAAACAGAGATTTTCAGCTATTTCCCCTTTATATCAAAGAACAGCATCCAAGTCCTGCCAACACAAACAAATGAGAACTTTAATTATTGGACTTCTTATTCCTGAAAAGTAACATCTGCAGTAGTATGGTAGACAGTGAATTTGATGTGTAGTTTCCACTGAGTTAATAGGAACTTCAGGATTTCATACAAGAAGGTACAAAAGGTATAAACATGAAATAATGGATCTTGAAACCGGAGACAAAAATTCTGTGTTACAAATTGCTTCTGCTCTCTGTGTGCTTTAACTCAGCAGAGCAGAAACAAAAAGATTTTGGGGTTTTTGCTTTTGGTGAAGTGTCCCTGCATTCCCTTCATCAGTCTGAACTCATGGTTCTTTGGGAAGCAAACACAGCTGAAAGCTGCTGCTGTAGTAGTCCTTTGTTCTGCTCTTTCAAGAATGTTTCCATCAACTTTTTGTACTCTATGCCCAAGATCAGGTGTGGCTGGGGTGGCTTAGCACCCTTACCGTCATTTCACACACCAGTCTTTCTTATTTAAAATGTAGCTAGGTGTAAATATTTTTGTTAGGAAGCTTCACAGCAGTGGGGTTTGCACACCTGTGGCTGAAAGTGGTCTAATTTGCCGAAATGTGGAGAGAACTGTGCACTCAGCACCACTGAGCTAATAAATTACATGCATTGGCAGGTAGCTGCTTGTTTTGTCCCAGATGTCCTTCTCAAAGCAGAAGGGCCATGTCAACAATTTATTTAAATAAATCCTTATTAATAAACGAAATGTTTTAATATTTTCCATGTTGAATTGTGTTGAGTAGAATAAACCTCTGAAAATACTCCTACTGACTTTAGTGGAGATATAGGATTCACCCTTCAAGAAATTAACTGTGACAATTCAACTCAATAACAAGTTTTTCTTAACTTACTTGAAAAGGAGCTGTGCTGCCTATCTTAAGAGAAGGCTGACAACTGCAGTGAGAGGAATTAGAGTAGGAGTCCACAACTTGGTGCCAAAAAATAGTGGAGTGTTTACACAGACTTGCTTGCAGAGGAGACCTTGGGTTTATACCAACACAGCAGATTACATTCAGTTCTAGTTGTAATGTCGCTAAAATAGTCCTCTGAACAGAAAGTTTTAATGGTTTTGTTTCCCCAACATATTCTGTGCACACAGAGCCTGGTGTTTGCTGCCTGGGAGGTTGAAGCCAGGCAGTGCCTGTGGCGTGGTCAGCATGCAGAGGCTGAAGGTGTTCCTGCTTTCTGCGGGCAGTCAGAAGAGAGCAGGGGAACCACATTTTGTTCCTTTGTAATCCTGCAGCAACTGCAGAGCTGTTTCCGAAGCCACATGACTTGTTCCTTCCTTGCTGTTACAAGTTTGAGTATTGCAGCTCCCTTGTCTAAGATTATGCTTACCCAAGTAACAGCTGCACAACTTTTAAACTGTTTTAAACTAACAAGCAGACAAAGTGTACAAATTCCTGCTTGGAATTCCTTTTCGAACATGCAAGATAGGTAGGTAGCGAATGAGGTATCTCACTGTACTAATTTTTATATTTATGTTTTGGCACCTAGGGACACTTTTGGTGTATTCTGTAAAACTTTGGATAGAAAATAGATTCATAGAAGTATGCAGTGTGTTAGCATTTCCTCTGTTTAATCTTTTTAGTATTTGATTTGAATTAAACAATACAGTAACAGTTATTTGCATAAGCAGAAATGTTAATAAATGTTGGTGTGGAATGGTTGGATTCTTTTGGAGTCCAGATACATAGTTCATGTAATTTGGCTTGGTAAATTGTAACAGTTACGTAACAATCACTCTCCAAAAAGAAATCTAGTGTGGAAGCTATTTACCCTGTAATACAGATTCTGGAAGCACTTTCCTGGGTCTATTCAGTGTAATGATACAATCAGTAACTTAATTAAATTATTAATTTTCTTTGAAAGTTTCCAAGTATTCCAAGTATTTCTACCCAAAGTACTTACGTGCAGCACAGTATGACAAAGACATTTTTATTACCGTTGGCATGTAATATAAGAGAATGTTATTGGTTAGCATCTTCATTTTCTGAGGAATGACAATATAGATCATAATACTAGTTCTTTTGGGCTCTGTCTGTAGCTGTGTGGCTTGCTGACTTCTGATGAGTTGTTGAATTAAGGTAAGAGAATAATACTGGTAATACTGTGAAAATATGTGGGATTCAATTAGTGTCTTGCTGCAGTAGTGTCTAACTGTAACAGCACATTAACACAATGGGGAAGAAGTACTTAGAGTAGAAATTACAGTTGCTGGTCTGTTACACTGTCACGTTTGTACCTTGTTATGCAATCATTATATTTATTGCACATATTTGTGTGCAAATTCAAACGTTTGTAAGTCCAGTACAATCTTCTCATTGGCTTCAGGGGTGCAGATTCAGAGCAGCAGCACAGAATGCAAAAGCTACTATGGACTGAAGTGTAGGAAGAGGGAATGTTATGTGAGTAGTGGTAATGCAGTAGCTCTCATGGCAAATTTCACTACTATGAAATTATTTCACTTAGGTTTTTAATAGACGACATGTAAAAATAAGATGTCTTTTGGAAGGTTATACAACAATATGTAGGATGCTTCTTTGTCATATAAAAGTAGTTGCTGTTGAAGCTTGTGATGTTTTCAGTAACAGCTCAATGATTGCTATATATGCCATCTTTTTTCATGGTAATTATAAGAGACAACTGTACTATTCTTTAAACACAGTTCTGAGATATCTTCAATATGGAAAACCAAGCTGAATAGTACATCTTATTAAAATTGATGATGGCCATCTCCTTCTAAGGTCGCTGTAATGCCTTAGAGACTTTGAGGTGGTCACAATATATCGTAACACATTATAGAAAGGGCTTTCAATCTCTTGGTACATTTGGTACCAGTTGGCTGGACAAGTAGCCACTTTTTTGATATTTTCCATTTCACACACATCTGTGTTTGTGAAACTCCAAACTGTGTTTTCTGGCTGGAAGAAAATATTCAAGGCTTTTTGCCTTAGCAGGAAAAGTGCTTTGTTGGCTAAAGAGAACACAGTTTAATGACAATTTCAAGCTAGAATAATTAATAATTATTCTGTCTAGATAAGAACCCTCAAATGTTTTTGCATATTTATATAATTTAATTTCCTTAACCTTGAAATTTTTAAATTTTTTTTTCCTTGAAATAAAAATCCAGCACATTTTTCTTTTAGTTAAGAACATTGTTTTAACAAAAGTTATTTAAATAATTAGCATACAAAATTTCATAAAGTATTATACATTTTGGAAAATACAACTTCAACCAAAACAGTATAAATAGGATTCGTATTCATAAAGAGAGTCTGATATGATGAGTCTGTGCCTTTGGCAATTAAGCTGCCCGTTTGAAACTTTTTATGGGATTCTTCTACTGAAAAAATTGACAATCCTGAAGGAGCTGTCTTTGGCTTCTGCTTTTTAAGGTGTTTGCTAATTGAATTTCTTCAAATGAAGAAAGCTAAACAACTCTCCTGTAGTTTTTGAATGTCAAGAATCTGTAAAATAATGTTTTTCCTACTTTGTTAATCATCTGAAATGGCTTTAAGAATTAACATAGAGTCAGAAGCTATTTATTTATAATTAATCACATAGGATCATATTATACATCATTGTAAGAAATTCAGGGCCTTGAGCAGAACTTCGTCTCAAATCAAGCTGGAACCAACATAGAATTATTTGCAAATTTTAGATACTTGTCATCTCAAAAGTTTCACAGGAGAGGCAAATCTATATAGCTCAAATAAATATGGGAGCTTGGTTAATGCCAAAATTGCAAGCAAAATCTTGACTGAGGCTGGAATTTTCTACTGCAAAAAGAGCAGGACATTAGCCTATCTTTATGGCCCAAGAAGTATATCAAATCCAGGTTCATGAGTTCAAGCTCTTTCTGAATCTGCACCAAAGCTCACTGCCAGTCAAACTTGTTCTATACTGGTCAGTGCAATGTGAGTGGTGTTGACATGGAGTTAACCTAACCACACCACTTCCCTGGATAACTACAACATTCAACATGCCTTAAATAACATTAGTCATACAGCCACCTTGGTTACCAAAGAAAGATTATAATGTTAAAACCAGCAAGCTTTAGAGTAGTCATAAATAAAAATAGTACTGAATGTCAGAAGGAAGCTTCCAGTCACATAGGTTAAGAAGTTAAGGCAGTATTCTTGACCTGATGGAGTGCCAAGATAGAAGGCTTGTTTTGGGAATGGAAAGTGATAGTTTTATTCAACCAAGATAGGATTTTCCTATAGGAAAGGGTATAGAAAATTGAGTTTATTGTATCTTTGGCTATTTGACGTGTTGGTATCTTAGTGTAATTGAAAGAGGGTACTGTTCTTTGTTTTTGTCCTTGCCTAATGATATTAATTGCATGTTGTTTGATGTTTGGTCACCTCTGAAAGCTGGAACAAAAATTGTTTTTATCTCTGAAACATGTTATTTGCTTCTGATTTTGTTGTTGTTGTTTTTAGCCTCTCTTAAAATTTGACAAATGTTACAGTTATGAACACAATGTACCCAGACTAAGGTCACAGTGTTGAAGTAATTTTGACTGTTTAGTGTACCATATGTATACACTACCTGTTAAGCTGTATATGCTACCTGGTAGCTGTATAAGCTACCTGTTTCTGGAGTTAGGGAGTGTTTTTAGCCCTGATTCTAATGGTAGGGATATGATCTAGTCCATGACCATCCAGAATGGAAGATTTGGGTTGGTGTTGGTTTTGGGTTTTTTTTAAACCGGTCAAGTCAGTCACAGATATTCAGGCTATCTTTGATTCCTTCCATCTCTCTGGAATCTATCTTGGTACCTTAGAGGTGTTGGTTTTACACAATTTCAATCTCTTTTTTTTCTTTGTTTATCACCTTCCTGAAAATACTTTATCCTATAAATTTCTATTATATGAAAGAGTGGTTGTTCAGACACATAGGCAAAGGACCACCATGGGTTTTATCTGAAGAGGATTGGAATGATCCCAGTTCAAAGGTAAACTGTCTCCTCTCTGGTGCTATGTAGGTGTGGGGCAGTACTTCTCTGCTCAGCTCTAGAATTAATTTAAATTGCAGACTGAACTGCTGTGATCATACCCTTCACTAGGAGGGCACCCCAAAGTCCTTTCTTTTGCATTTTTATCTGATTTTTGGAAGCTTGTGACATGGTTTTCATAGTCACTCCACACCTGCACCTCCCACAGGTGGGTGTTAGTCAAGCTCTGCATATTGTGGTGTGGCCCTTTGCCATAAGGATCCACAGCTTCTCCCAGGTGTGATTAAACAGCCAGACAGCAACCTGTGCTGTGACATGATAGTCCTAGGAGCCGGAAGGCTCCCCCCAAGGAGAGGTTTGAGTCGGCAGTGCTGAACAGCTCTGAGATGTGGTGGTGGAAAGATAATGCTGAGGGACAGCCATGTCTGGTAGGAAGGAAGTATGCAACAGGAAAAAAGAATTGTTGTCTGCTTACCAGGATGTATCTAGGCCAAGAACCCGAAGAGGAGAGGGTGAACCAGACTTGCCCTGGTGGGCAGAGGGCACTTCTGCCAGACCTGGCTGTGGTGGATGGCAAGGCCTCTCCCTCTGGCACATAAAAATAACCCAGCCTGATGCAAATGCAATGTTCCATTGTGGTAGCAGTAATTTAATTGTTAAATGCTAAAATAACTAATTGATCTAATAGTTGATGATAAATGGTATTTTGAGTTATGGATACACAGATAATCGTTCTTACAACAGGACTTCTTTTTTTTTTGTTAAGACAATTATCATTATTTTGTTACAAGCATTTAGTCACAGGTATTTTTTTCCTAGTTTTTCTTTTTAATTTGATGCCCATATTGCATGAAATTCAGTTGATGCTTTAGTCAGCCCTTTGTGTGTGTGGAGATATGAGTGGATGTGAAGTTCAGTTCAAAACTACATAAGACTGAAGCCAAAAAAATGTGTTTCATCTGCAAGATGCCATTTAAAAAGAGTGATTTCATAGGATGCCACAGATGCTGTTGGTGTGTGTATCTGACAAGACAATGAATTTCAGGCAGAGAGACATGTTTTTCTTCTGTTCACAGATTGAAACATATCCTTAATATTTGACAGATTTTACTACTTTTATTTTTCAATGTGCTTCGAAATTCAGACATTGCTGTGCCATGATCTCTGCTTCCACCAGAACTTCCCTTAGTTTCCTTAGCCATTATGTATTGTGAACCACCATGTGCACTTGCATTTAGTAATCTTCAAGTCTGAGATTTCAGATTGCTGCTACTCTAGCTTGGATCAGTTAACATAACTGATAACTTGGTCTTGTTTCCATTTCATTATGCTAAGAATTTTCCATATTCATAAGTTGAGAATTGTTCTTGAAAAGCAATCCCTCATAAGTGTGTGTTTTTCCCATGTACCATGTTTGTTAACAGATTGCAAGAAACAGTGCCAGACATAAAAAGCCCTAAGAAATGCATTTCTTGTGAATACCAATTCCTTGGAGCTGGTGCTTTGATGTATATTCAGAGCTCTGTCAGCTCTCTTTTCCTGTAATAGCTAGTGAGCCTTTCATCTCTGCCTTTACATTTTATGCCCACTTGCAGAGTGAGGAGGACAGCAGCTGATATTTTGTATTGTATTATCTTTTCATTATATCTGCAGCAGCACAGTCTAGTTGGCAGCCAGAAGTCCATGAAGTTAGTCTTCATGTCACCTTTCAGTTATTTTTTGGTGATTTTCTGTCTTTTAAAGAAATGCAGTGAACTTCTTTCACCACAGTGCATCCATGTAAGTGAGAAAGAGACTTTCTGCAATGTGTATGGTCTCCACAGTGTTGCCATGAAAATCATGTATAACTTCTTGGCATCTGTGTCCTGGAGACCAGGTTCAGCAGACTTCAAAGCAGGCACCACGCCATCTGAGCAGATGGGTATTAATGTAAGCATTGGATATAAATGTTACAGATATGATTCCCAGTTCCAAATGTTACAAAATGTTGTCCTGAACTTCTACCTCTGGATGTAAAGGATTTGTTGCAAATCCAGCTCAGGGAAGAGTTGGCTTTACAGTATTAGAAATTTAAATCTTGGATCAACTGTGTCATTTGCAATGTTGGAAGAGGGTGAGAAGTTGCTCAGAGGAGCTTGCTTGTATTTTTGGAGGAGTTCCTTTAAGTAACATGAAAATAAGCATCTGTGTTGTTTACCATTTTCATATGAATAAAATGTATTGTGAAGTCACTGTGGAAGAAAGCATTATTTTGTATTTTTCTGTGCCTGCAAGTAGGGATGGCAATTCATTGGAAATCCAGTGAACTTAATTCAGCTCACCAGACTTGTTTGTTTCCTTATGTAACATGATGGTTATTTAGAGTGAAAAGTTTTCTTTTCATTTCTCTGCCCTTTTTGTCCTGTATTTTTCTTACATGCCTATGTGGTGGAGGTGATAGATTCTTTCCTAGTCCTTGCTTACAACAGATGTGGTTTCTCTTGTCAGGGTCTAGGCAGTCTTTGGGTTCTTCCAAGACTTCTTCTATCTGTCCTGCCAGAGTTTGCATAAGACCTGAGTGTATAAGTGCTGCGTTCAGGAGCTTTTTCCACTCTGTGTCCCAACTTGAGGTGCAAAAAGACATAGCCTGGATGATCTGAGTAGAGGTGCCCCGTGATGAGCGTTGTTCAGAATCCTGGAATAAAGAAGTGTCCATGGGAGAAGCGGTGGCATCGCCGCTTGGGTAAAAGCACAGAGATGTGAAGTGGCTGTGGACCCACTTACACGAGGAGAGAGGCCGTGTTGGAAGTCAGATGCAGGACCTGTCTTTTCAGTGGTCTCTACAGGGTGGAGGATATGACCTAAATCCTACTCGTTTTTCTCCTTTTATAACACAAAGAGATTAGAATATGTATTTATACTGGAAGTCAGCTCCTTTTCCACATGATCAGATTATTTATCTTTTACATCCTGCCAAAAGTGAACAGAATGCAATTTGTTTGTTTATTTGGCATTTCTAAACTATCTTTTAAAATAATTTCTTTTGGGAAGAAACATCCTCCAAATTGTTAGTTTTCTTACAGCATGTCTAGTCCAGATAATTTCAACAAAAAGTTAATGTTAGCGGGATCATCCACTGAGGTCTTGGCTCTTATTCAGTGTGTACAGATGTTCTTTTAGACTCTTATCCTGTCTAGATAATAGGAAGCATGCCTAGTAAGCAACTGTGGAGCATGTTAGCATAATTCACGTAATTCCCAGTACCTCAGCATTCAGCCTGGGGCTGCAGACTCTAAAAATAGAACAACAGATTCTGCACAGCTTAATCCTACCTGCTTGTTAGCCATTATCTTCTTAATAAGCAACCAGCAGCTACCTTTTGTTTGTTGAGAACCTTTAACTCAAATGATTTTACCTTTCCTTTGGGAGTGAGTCCTGGGCTTTGGCCTTCTTCTTTGGTGGAGGGTTGTTGGTGTGTGTGCTGAGACTAAAACAGTTGTAGTTAGATGCAGTTTTAAAATTTCTCTTTTAGTTTATGTAAACTCAAAGAAGAGCAGATGTTGCTTAGTGAGAGAGGAATAAATTAAGTAGGTGATATGCTATGAATTTTTTGTTTAAATTTTTGGTTCTGTTTTTCCTTGGGCAAATGCGTTCAATAAGGGTGAGATTGTCTTCTCTCTTCTAGGACAAGCAGGTTGTAGGGGAAGACACAGAGAGTTTCCAGATGCCTTTTCCCCCATACCTCCATGCTCAGAGTCCATATACTGTGTCATTATTATGCTGAGGGGTTTTGCCAAGACAAAAGAGATTAATGCATGTGTAAGGGAAAATAATACATGAGAATGATAATCAAAAGTAATTATGGCAACAAATTGTGAAACCAGCAACTTTAGTTTAATTTCTGCAACTTCCAGAAATAATTTCCATGATTTCTCAAATGCACCTTACCAGTTTGATTCTGTAGTGTTTTTATAGGGTTTTGGGCCTGATTTCTGTGACACAGAGAGGATATGGTTTCCTTTGCCTCTTTCTAAACTCTGTACAAAGACATACATAGTCTAATGAAGCTCTCAAACTTGGTTTGAGTCTTTGTTTGAGGGCAAGTAGTAATACAAATATCCTGCTCATGAAAGGATTAGAAATGGAGGAAAGCTATTACATTGCATTTTTGGAAACTGCAGCAGGGCTGAGCAGACAACAAAAACTTTTAGGATAATTATGGGTGAGACCTGCAAGAGCAGTTCATCATCTACCCTTACATATGTCCTGTTCATTTCAAGTTGTTTCTTTTTACAAGTAAGACTGACAAGTCTAAATCAATTAAGTTTTCTTGAAAATTCAATTGGTTAATAAACATGGGTCAATATACTTGCAGCATAGCAGTTGGAGTTATGAAGTGCAACAGAAGAAAGTGAAATCTGTATTATTAAATGTCAAGTTTATTACATGTGCTAATGATATATGAAAATTAATGATGATTTATTGATTGAAAGAAGGATAAAGATGACCAATGGATGAAATGTTTACATGATTTCTGAAGGTTATGTGACTGAAATTCTAGATTTGGGAAATTTTATGATTTAACCTGAGAGATAAATGAGAGCTCTACTGGAAAATACCAGTTATTAGTTTCTGGGCTGTGATTCCCCAGTAGCTAGTGTAAGTTCATCTGCTTTTAAAAATTCACACAGGGATCTTGCTAGGGACTTTGAGTCTTATGAAACCACTGAGAGAAAGGAAAAGGAAAAATCTCTTGTCAGAACATTCTTCTGGATATGTATATGTAAGACATGCTTTACAAAGCTGAGAGTAGTAGTGATTATGATATTAGTGATCTAACTGCTCCTGAGCTATAGGAACTTGTGGCTGGTAGACTAAAACTTGGCTGGAAAACTGGGACACCTTTCAGGACATTACAGATGTTCGTTTTTGGGAAATCGAGCCTATTTCAGTTCTTCCTGTAGGTTGTCAGTATATGAGCCATCCCAAACCATTAGCTGCTTTTGAAAAGCTTTCCCTGCTTGCCTGAGGATAGTAGGGTTTTAAATGGCATGTAAACTTTCTGACTTGCTGTTGCTTGCTCCTAATATGCTGTTACAAGTTAGAATTTGACCATTAGGTCCTTGTTCTGTTTTCCTCAGTTTGTATATACTGCTGGCAGTGTCAGAGCATCACAGCTTTGACCTACCTCAAGTTTAAGGGTTATACTAAGTGGTTCTGTATAACTAGGAGGCACAAATACTGTCTTTTCATATAGCAGCAGTTAAACACTAACTTGATTTTGATTGCATAGCTATCTGGTCTTTGCATCAGTCAGAAAAATTTGAGATGTCAGCAACAAAGACTGGTATTTTAAGGTAAAACTTCTGTGAGATGTACAGATTACATTTACTTTCATAGAACTATTATTATGTGTAAGTGAAGTTAAAATTTGCACAAGGAGGTATGGTTCAATGATAATCACTTGAATGTCAAAAAGGTTTTCATGCACAGACAAGTTATATTTAATGCATATTTTATGATGCAATTAGTCCCTAAATATATGAAAATAATCACCTGATAAACTTTATGTGCTGGCATCTTCTTGTACTTGGCACATTTTTGATTTAAAGCCTGGCTCACATTCCCATAAAAATTGGAGTTTCTTTTATTCCGCTACTTTTCTTCATGGGAAGTTACCAGGTCATGGAATCCTTTATTGCTGAAAGTTCTTACACAGATTGTGTTCTAAAACTTCTAAAATGTTGAACACTCCCATAATTCATAATGAGCTATCCTCATGTGCAAAAAGTATTGCTGCTGTTACTCCAAGTCAGAATAGCACCTTTGGAAGGTTGGTTTTTAATATTACACAGTTTCATGTTGTGTGGCTGCCTGTGATGAGAGCTGTTAAAAAATGAGAAGTTGTCACCAAACAGCACAATTGCAGTGAACTGCAATCTCTTATGCTTTTCTAGATCCCCAAGTGAAAAAAAAACCATTAAAAAATTCTGGATTCTGGGGCATTTAAATCTTACCTTCTCATGAAAGTGTCTTGAGGGCTTCTTGCAGTGACCCCCCTGGCACTAGTGAGCAGCATGGGCAAAGTGCACCTGAGTGTAGTTTGGCATTTTGGCTCTGCTGGGTTTGGTTGGTTGGGCTCTGGGACTGTGCCTCAGAGCAGTCAGTTTCTGTGTTTCCCTGTGGCAAATCAGGATGTGACAGGCATGGACCTGCTGTGCTTTGCAAAATATAATATTTGTATTTTCTGAATGCTCCAAATGGTTTGAGTACCTGAAGCTATAGCATTAATACCTATTATGAAATAAATACCTTTTTTTTTCCCTTTGGAGCTTTGAAAAATTTAACTTCACACCGTTTTCTTGTCATTGCATAATCTGGGGATCTCTGAAAACAGCAGCAGAATCAGTTTTACTATGCTCAAAGGCCAGTGTTACTGTAGAGCAGGTAAAGGCTAAGGGGTGGTCACCTTGTTTAAGAATTGAGAAATGCCTATTTCTGGGTTGGTAGAAGAGGACATCTTGGAAGTGCTCTGACTTTTGAAGACCTTCAGAGAAGAAAAGAAAGGTTGCAAATGCTAGTTAAAAATGTGCTCCAGGAAATGAAAACTACTGAAGGAATCGCACTGTTTTCACTCAACCTGCATTCCCAGGGGAGTCATTAGTGAGTCTGAGCTGAAGAGAAACTTCCAGGATTTGACCCATCAAATATTTAGTCATTGTAACATTCTTGAATTACTTATTATGCCATATGCTAGTTCAAATAAATCTCTATAAAGTTTTT
The DNA here is from genome assembly GCA_018697195.1 of Certhia americana. NCBI lineage: Eukaryota > Metazoa > Chordata > Aves > Passeriformes > Certhiidae > Certhia > Certhia americana. Next base: position 85,595,197 of record CM031859.1, on the reverse strand, counting down.
CAAATGATCCTGGGCAAAAACCTTGTTTTTCTGGCTTTCTAGAATAATCTGATCCGCTGTAGAAATAAAAGTATCAGTATTACGGAAGACTGTGGTTTTGCGTTTTGTTGTGCAACCATGGTCACCTCCACCAAATAACAATTTCCCAAGAAATCATGGGCAGCCTGGTCACTGGTTAACAGGACTCCAGTGACAGTATAGCTCTCAAACTCTGTTCCAGACTTTCTGCCTGATGTCTGTCTGATCTAGGCATATATTGGGCAACTGATCTGGGTCTTGCAATGGATTATAACTGATACCGTTCTCATTTTCTTGACAGCAGGTGGTTGAATTCCACCGAGAGTGACTGTGCATTGCCACTGTATTAATTATGGGTTCTGCAGAAGCGGTAAAATTGGAGATTTAAACTATTTTTCTTTCCCCTTGAGTGATGTTGGTTGGCGGGAACGCACTCATCTCAGTTCTTTGTGCAAGTGGAAAAAATGAGCCATGAACCTGATTTGCACAAGCACAAAAGTCACATCTGTAGAGCTTGAACGCAGTGTCTGAAGTGGAGTTTCCATTTCTGATGGCCAGCCTGGCTCATCACCCTGTTCTGACATGATGCACTACTTCTAATTCTCATCTCCTCTCTTTTCCACTTGAAGCAAGATCTTTGTTGTTCATTGGACATTTTAATCTGCACTAATATTTTTGATGCATCTTTGGTCCTAAAATTGTTCTGCTCAGAAAGTTGACTTATGGGTAATTAAGTAAAATGGATTTCTTTACATATCTTTAAGTTCTGCTGCCAAAAGCCAGCGAATCCCTTTTTATATCTTGGTGCGCAAATTGTTTCTAATATGCAACACATTTTTAATTTAGCCCTCACATCCGCATTATTACTATTTAAATGCCACAGCCTATCTGTGGCACTGTTTGATGTATTCTGGATAGGAAGGGAGTTCTGCTCGAGCTGTATCAGATGTAACTCCATATGGCATTGTTGTGTGCAGCTGAGATGCTTGCCAGTTCCAATTTGGAACATGACATTCAATGCAAATATATCATGGTACAACTGCATTGCAAGGATTTGAGCTGATTGCTGTGCTCTGCTGGTTGTAGGAATATATGATTACAGTGTTGAGGTTATGGAGTGTGCTTTTGCTTTGAATGCTTAACAAGTTAGAGGTGCTCTGTATACTCAACTGTAACTTTTTCCAATTTGTCTTGTGAGTATGCAATGCACTAACCATTTTTTTAGTTGCCTAATGGGGGGGTTGTCTGCAAGGTACAACCAGTAGAGAACATTTAATGATGTAATACTGTACACACCTCTTCTGAGGTAAAAAAAAAAAAATAAAAAAAAAAATCTAGGTTTCTGAGTTATCTGAATCCCTGCTCCTAAAGATCTAGCCAAGGGCAGAGGTATTTCTTAAAGGGTGGGTAAGGAGATGATTTGCCTGTGTGTTTGGGGATTTTGACTTTAAGGCTCTCTTTCAAAATATTTGCACTAGATGCTTCAGAGGGGACAGGTGGTTGGTGGGTTGTTATCTTCCTCTTTGGTACCAGCTAGTGGGCCTCAGTGATGCAGGAGAGATCATGCTGTACTTTGAAAGGCTGGCCATGCCTATGGTGATGTGCAGTGCAGTGCCTTTTCCTGCCCCTGCCTTGAGGCAGGCTCTGGCCTGCTGTCTTTTCCTGTATATTTGCAGTGATAGTGTGTTGGACCCTTGTAAATACCATGTAGGATTTGCCTTTCCTGCATCTGTTGGCATACCATCATAGTTCCTTCATAGTGTTTTCCTGAGTTTGTTCCTCCTACATCCTGCATATCAGCATCTTCATGGCTTCTTGGAAACACTCTCTTGTGCTTTCTATCTTCAGCATGCACGTTTCATCCTGGAATTACGATCTGTATCAAAGATTATCTTAGGCTTTATGTGCAGAAAAATAAATCCCATCAATTTCATGTAATGTACCATTACTTTTCACTCAGTGTTTAGATGAGCTAGAAATGCAAATATGCCCAGAATTGCTTCTAATAGCAATTGTAGTAGCATGCTACATATACAGCAGAGCTTCTCATGAAAAACAAGGGTAAAAATAAAGGATCAGAAGTAAAACAAGCATTTACCCTGTTGTTTGTCATGCCAAATAAAGTATATCAGTAATTTAGAACTCACTGAGACAATTTCAGGGTATTCTGAAATAATTACATTTTTACCTTTTATATTAGAACTTCTTAATGTTATTTTGCAAGTGGAAAAAAAAAAAAAAAACATGGTAAAAAGCATCACGGCAACATGCAGGCATAGCAAGAACTGATGCTGATTAGGTCATCTTGTTAGTGACTTAAAAACACCACTGCAGATGGGTACAGGCTATGCTGTATTGCTGGTAAGTTGCACAAGCTGCTAGGGAACAAGAAGTGTGGACATTGAAAGATAAATCTGTGATCCTGGAAACTCATATAGCAGGCTGAAACACTGTTCTGTTGTCAGTAACAGTCCAGGATGCATGAAATAAAATTCCATTTTTCATAACTTGTTGGCAAGAGATTTTGAAAGAAATATCTGAGATGTTTTCAAGCTGTGTGCAAATCAAAAGGAGCGTTACTCTGAAATCCACATGATCAAATGTTCTATTCATGTGATAAAATATTGTAAATCCTTCTTAAGGGGATTCAACTAGTTAGCAGATGCTGCTTGACAGTTAAAATTGCAGCAACAGAGGTGCAAACTTGGTGGCTTGTCTGCTGACAGCTGTGTAGCTAAGTTGGGAGTAAACTAATATTGGACATGACTTGTAATATATTTAAGTTCCTAATAATTTACCACCTACAGGGTATGAGAAAATATATTATATGAGAAACTGTTTTGTGTATTGAGCTATTTACAGAGATCCTGAGCTGGCATGCAAAATATCATGTGAGAGACTTTGTATTAGAGTGTAGCAATAATACTGGATTTGAATGACTGGAAAAAGAAAGTTTTCCATATAAAGGAGGGTGATGGCACCAGAGGCTCCTTCAGCTCTGAGTTTTCAGTAATTTACAGTGACAATTCTTTTCCCTTGTGGCCTGTTTTTCTAGTTTTGGTTATTCCAGCTGCCTGTTTGTTCAGGTGAAATGTAAAGAAGGAGGTTTAGCTTTTTTATCTGCTGAAGACCATGTGTGTGGCTACTGGATGTTGTGTCATGAAGGAGGGAAATTTTGCTTGCTCTGTTTGGCATTGTGCTAATCACTGCTAATGTTCATATTGCTTCTAGTCTGTGTTCTCAAATTTTAAGTCAAGACTGCAAAGAACATGTCATGACATAAAAATTCTAAGTTTTAAGTAGTTAGGAGAGTTTTTATCTTTTAGTTCGTAAGACTTCTGTTTCTTTTATTTTCAAATTTAGGTCTTCCTGGCTGGAGCTTGTAGGGTAGAACTTTTAAACTTTTAAAAAAAAAAGTACAGCTAAAAACTGAAGTTTCCATGTAGCTGTCTGGACTAAAGCATTTTTTAAAAATGCCACAAATGAAGCAATGCTGAATTGATCTTTGAACTTTCTCCCAAGTAACTACAGTTGATTTGTCTGCATGGTGCTTTTTGTGCTTGCATTATAACTGTGTCACTTTAAAGGCAGATGTTTGATGTTACATGTTGCTTGTTTTGCTGGTCCTATGAAATGCTCCGGAAAGTTACCAACAGGACAGACCTCCAACAATTTGGGAGGAAGAAATGATTCACCATCCATGATGGTTCTGCCACTGTAATTTTCTGAACACTTCGCATTTCTGTTTCATTATTGCTTTCAAAGATTAATATGACCTAATCCCATTTTATTTTACTTTTACATACAGTTTTCTCATTTTTTTTCTAATGCCCCTTTCTTTATTTATTTCATCTTTGCATATGTGGGGAAAAAGCTTTACAATACATTAACTGTTCATTCACAAAACTCACCTTCATGAAGATTTGCGTCTATGCAGTCATTCTGACTAAAATTTCCTGTGTGAAACAAGGAATTTGCATTTCAGTTAAAGAAAATAGAATCTGTTTTGGTGTTTTCTGTTTTTCCCATCACCATGGTATCTTAGCACTTGGTAATTTTTGCAGGCTGAAAAAGAGCAAACCAAGTTTAATAAGAAAATAGAGACATATCACATATTTACTTGATAATGCAGTAGAGTTTAAGAATCCCTACATGGTAGACTTTTGAGTAAAATGTGTATAAATTCATTTACCCTGAGCTAATGTAGATGCAAGTAAGAGATAGTCACCTACAACGTTACTCTCTGAAAAGACTTCTTGGCAAAGGTGATGTCCGGCATGCTGCACACCCAGTGAGCAGTGGAAATCAGTGTAACTTTGCATTGTGCTCATCCTGAAAGTAATTACATGGATAAGCCACCTGCAGGTATTCCCTGGAAGTCCTCTCGCACATTTTCATCAAAAAGCTGCCATAGGTTCAGTTAGAAGCAGGTTTGCCATGAAGGTAGCTATTGTATGAACAGAACCCCTTGCAACAGTGTTTCCTGACACTGGTACCCATCTTTGTCATCCCCTCCTCTCTGGGAAGAGACAGTGCCTATGAAGAGAGCAGGTATTATAAAATTATCACAAAATCTTTCTGATTTATTAGAGTGTTTTGGGAAGTATTCATGCTGAATGCAAAAGACAAGGAGTTGAGTTTCTTGGTTAAAAAGAAAGTTGACAGGTTGAAAAGGGTATGCTTTAAACCCAAACCTCTTTGTGAGGGATGGTTCATTCTTTTTTTGCCTTTGTCTAAATCAGTGTGATTTGTCCTCTTACTGCGCTGCCTTCATGGGTCGTTCTCAGAGACTTCTAGCATTTTTAAGTTCTACTTAAAAATAACAGAATAGTCTGAGTTGAAAGGGACTCAGAAGGATTGAGTCCTTCTCTTAAGCTAATGGTCCATACAAGGATCAATCCCGTGACCTTGGCACCATGCTCCAACCAACACAGCTAATGGAATCATGTAAATACCAAACTGCACAAATCCTGGCATCAAATTTCTACTCTGAGTTTGCTGAAGAATGATGTTCTTTTTCCATTACTTTGTCACTGCCTTAACTCGTGCTTTGAACTGGGAAAGTTGTAGATTGGGATGGGTGGATTAGCCAGGTGTATAAAAATTTTACTGTAAGGGATTATGGAAAAATTAGGTAGGATAGAAATGACAGAAATAAAACAGAAATTGAAGATGATGGTTCAAAAAAGTTGCATTTCCAACAGTTAATCTGATTTTAAAAAGGACTGGGTATAGAAACAGAAACTGATGGTAAAATAAAGAAAAGCATAATCTAACTTGAAGATTTAAAGTTGAATAAAACTTTTTAATAGCTAGATTAATTATAAAACAATGCTTGGAAACATACAGGAGTACAGATGCATTGAATGGAAAAAAATCATCATTGTTCTGTTTACTAGAATGTCAGCCTTGGGGCTGTTGGCATACTGCTTTAACTAATTTCTGCCTTTGTATTTCAAATTGATAATAATCCTTGTTTCAGAACTTTCTGCAGTATTTGTAACCATCCTTTCCCAGATTCTCCAATCTCTTAAGTAAACTAGATGGTTATGTAAACAGGGATTCTGTCCTACAGTGACAGATCTGTTTCAGAGTCAATATGCTTGGACAATTTTTTTCTACTATAGAAAACATTTAGTTTTGACTGTCTTTATTATGGAAGGTAAATTTAGATGATGCTCTGAACAGTACAGGCTGAAAAATTTTCTTTGCAACAAATTCTGGAAAGTGGGTCTTAGTTTTCTCTAGGGACATTTGCAAAGTCGTGTGACATCTGTAATACCGTTTATGCAAGTCTCATCCCTGGTGCAAAGAGGATTTGTATTGTAGTTATGATTTGTTACGAGATTTAAAATATCAACAGTCTCAGTGAAACTGGATCAGATTGGATGGCTTACAGAGGAAGCTCACTTTCTGGATGACAATTTCCTTCTGTGGTGAGTCTTCAACTGTTCTGAGGAAAACTGGTGTTGGCAAGTGGAAAAATGGTGCCTTTTCCATTGGTAATTTCTAGGCCTTCGCACTATGCTAAAAGGCAGAGGAAGGGAACCTGGAAAGCTGGTACTCTGGAGGGTGAAAGACAGAGAAGTAGGTGAGAGATTGCCTATCTAGTATGTGCAGTGCTACTAGTCCTTCTTTTGTGTGGGAATCCCACTAATGGGCAGATACGCAAACTGGGATGTGGGCTGTTGGTGGTGTACTGCTGCAAACTTTGATGTGAAAAATGAGAACTTCATGAGGTGAAGTGGAACGTATGAACTGAAATGCAGTGTGAGGTTTTACAAAATTAAGCAAGTCTGCTTAGAGATTGCTGTCATACAGGCAGTAAAGTAATGAACATAGCTGCTCAAAATAGCTCATAGAAATTAGCAGAACATAGCTTTAATTCAGTAGCTTTCCCCACTAACTCAAGTGTGGGTTAGCTATGCCACAGGAAGCTGCACTGTTTATGTCTCTGATTTAATAGAATGTTCAGGTACCATGAGGTACCTGAACCTGAACACACATAAATGAATATATAGATTAACAAGGGGCATTGAACTTTTTGGAGCAAAACAGAAGAGGATTGTCTAAGCATTGATCATTTCTTTTAAAATATACAAGCTTCATTCTTTTTTATTGCAAGGCTTATATAAAAGAATGGAGCTTATCCTTTATCCTTTGGGCTGATGGAGCTGAAGTGCAGATAACAAAAAAATTTTCTATTATCCTATCAAAAGAACTTGGACCTTGGCTCAAAGAAAAGATAAGACCTTTCATGTGAGCCTTATCTGTAGGTCTCTGTATCTGTTTCATCAGTTGGGATAGCTTCTGAATAAGACAAATGGGAAAATATTTTTACTCATGTTAGGCAGGTAATGCATCTCTTGGCTCTTGAAGTGCTAATATAAAGGAAACTAAATGTGAGGGATGAAGGAGGTTTTGTCATGTTTGTTTCCCATCTACAGCCTGAGCCTCTTTTTGAGTTTCTCTTGAGTTTCTCTTTGAGTTTCTTCTTTGTTGTCAAGGAAAAGATTCAAACTAAACTTTTAGGACTGAAGGATGAGGTATGTTTAGCAAGGTAATATAATTACGAGAATTGTTTTCTTCCAGTTGTAATTGTTAAAAAAGGGTTCAGTCCCCTGTAAACTGCACTGACTTCAAGAAGACCAGCTTCAGTATTAGAGGTGGTAATGCAGGTATTCAGCCAGGAGAGGTATTCAGACTTTCTTTGCTATGGGGTTGAACTTAGGAGCTAAACTGGGATAAAAGGTTTCCCATAGAGCCAGTAAGTCAGAGGGTGCCTTTGCAAAGCAACTCAGAGAAGAGGTGTGTATCTCTGTACTAATCTCATAGAGAAAGTAGAAGCCTAACACAGACAACCAAATTTAGATGTCTAAAAAAGGCTGTGTGAATACTATCCTAGAGTGTATGTTGCCATAGACACAAGGAAGACAATCTGCATCCTGTGAAGTATTTCTGCCTTATAATGATTTCATTGAATAACTGTTGTAGTGTTTGGTCTTTGGTGAAAACAGGATTATCGGTCCAGTCAGGGCATTGTCATTATTTTTGTGTATAGAAATATGATTGGATTTTTTGATAACAGAGCCAATGAAAAATATATATACTAAAGCCTCTTTTCAGTGAAGTCCTGTTTCATTTCACCCACCCTGAAACTCAAAAACTGGGATTGAGAGAGTACCCTGTAGGCTTCTAATGTGCTTTTTTTTGTGAAATGTCTTTTACACTACCTGTGTTATCCTTTATTTTTATTGCAGCCACGTGGCATTTCTTTTCATGCACTGTGCCAGATGTTTGATGTTCAGTCTCTCTTTGTGTAGTTTTTGTTTAATGGAAAACTTCCCCCCTACCCTGTTCCTCGTGAAATAGGAATGCTAATTAATATAAATCCATTGCCATGGGCCTAGAGTTAGAAGGAATTTACCCCTCTTCCAGCGAGGTTATATTGTGATTGTTCCTAACAAAGATACCTTACTTCTTTAGAAAAGCAGTTGTTACTGGCAACAGGCTTGGTATATTATGAAATAGACCACCAGTCTGCTTAATGTGCCATGTTAAGTGACTGCTGTGTGATATTTACAGCCACATCTCTTGTACCATATGAAAGCAGTTTTTAATTAGAAAATTTAGGGCCTGTTTGTTATCGCTACGTTGATAGGATTAACTCTGGCACCTTGTTTACACGGAGAGGTCAGTGAATTGCTGAACCTGCTGTCTGGTCAGATGGGAATCACAGCCCTCCCTCAGTGCCACAGGAGCCCCTGGTGTTTTCTGGATGCTGAGCAACCTTTCTAACATCTTCAAGGCTCTAAATCTTTTAGTGCAAAACTATTGCAAGTGGTGTTTGCAGAATTAAATCAACATAAAATTTATCTGTGGCTTAGCGAGGTCACTGACCAACCAACTTGCATGTAGTGATTATGTTGTACTTTCTAAAGGCTTACTAAAAGATGAAATTTATATTTTATTTTCGTTGAATGATTTTGAATCTCAGAATTTAAGTTCTTCAAGCCAAGCTGGGAGGCCTTATCACAGCTGTATATATTGCATAATCTCCAGAGTGCAGGTTCTGTAGTTTATGCAGTAATCCTAGGCAGTAGGATATAGGATCCAACTAACAGTTGTGTTACAGTCAAAATACAACTTGCATCTTCATAGCAGACCTGACCAAATTTCTTGTCTGCAGGTTTTTTATTTTCCAGTTAAGTAAGATGGTTTAGCTAGAGATGATACCAAATTTTTTTTTAATGTACTGACTGGTCCCTTGTGGCCTCGTTCAAATGTACATTGCACTATTGCAATTGGTTGTGGGCAGACAACAGCTTTCCCTCTCTGAAAGGATTCATACCTTTCTTTCCAAAGTGTGCTGTAGTGAGCAGGTGTGGGAGAAGACAAGACGGAGAAGCAGGTGACTGTGAATGCAGATTCAAAATATTAATTTGTCTGACTTCTTTGAATCAGGCATTAGAAGAAAGGTTATTAAATTGTTTCTCTGGTGCTGCTCTGTACTGCTGAGTATTGACAAGAAAACACAAGCCTTTTAGCCTTTTTTTTTCTCATACCAAATGAGACCAATGGTACATTACAGCTGGACTTGCTGGAGGCAAAAGGCACAACACTCTGCTTTTGTAATTCGATTTTGTACAACAAAACATACACTGAACCTCACAGTATATCAACATTATGTATAGATCAACTAGTTGCACAAGATAAACAAAGAAATGTGGCATTTCTGAAGTTTCACAAGCTTTATAATAAATTAAAATATACAACAAATAAGGTGAGAGTCTTACAGCTGGAGTGTCACTTCAGTTTAATGGGAGCCTTTTTTGAACAACCTAAATTATCATGTGGCTGCTACCAAGCACCAGTAATTTCATGCCCGGCACCCATGTGAAAACTCTTGTCATTGGTTGTGTTTTGCTTTTAAACACCAGAAACCTCAGCCATTATTGTGTTTGCTGTGGCTACATGTGCAGCAACCACAGAAAGTTGTTTCAAACCACTGGTCAAAATTCTGTTTCTGCTGGTCATAGCTTTAACATGATTTTTTGTTTGCACTCTTGTGTTCGCTTTGGCTTTCAGGATACAGTGAGATAAAGTTATGTTTTTAAGAAAAGATTTTTTTCCATTTCCAACACTAGTAGGAATGGATGACTGACTGTCTCCTTAGCTCTGAATTTGGATAGTGAGGCTAGAGCAACAGGTATCATTAATAATTGCAGCGTTTGATATACTGCACGACTCCAATTACTGTAGCAGCCTGAAAATGTGAATAATTTGGCTTGTGGTTCATACTCAGAACTGGGAAAATCTCCAAACTGAAATTTGTAATGGAAGATATTAACACAGTAAAAGTGACCAAAGACAATTTCATTTGAACATGAAGGGTTACTCTCTGTTAAGACAGCTGTGTCTCACCGTGTCTGTTTGTTCCTTGAAATCTTGCCTTACTATAACAGTAGGATGTTCTGTCTTATGCACATTGGGAATGTTTGGGAGTTTACCTTGCTGTGTCTTCTCTGCTACCATCTTCAGTCTCTCCTTTTCCCTGTCAAATTCTGAACAACCTGTCAAAGAACAGATACTCCTGAAAACCCACTGTTACAAAAAAAAAAAAAAAAAAATAAAAATTATACTGCAAGGTGGGACAGAGAAATAAGCATGAAGACATTTATAATATCTGTCTAGTTATGTTTTGAGGCCTGGAATGAGCCCTTGCTTGGCATAGTGAAAAGGCACCTTTGCAGGCTGAAGCAGAACTACAGTAATTTCTGCCTATTGCAGCCAGGACTGTGACTACCCTGAGAGGCTGCTCTCATAAATCTGCCCCCTCTAAAAATTGCTTTGTTGAGTGTGGGTTGCCTTTGGGGGGGATCTGAATTAGTGCTGGAAAAGGCAACATCTACTACGAGAGAAAATGGACTTCAGCAATTTGTTGTACCATTTTCCTAACCTCTTGAGGTCCAGAGAAAATATCTCTTCTCTTCACTGTACCTCTGCTTCTTAACCTTGAGCTGTGTTGTATAGTCTCTGATGGGACACATGCAGAGCTGCAGATGAGACTCTGTGTGTAATCTCTGTAGGTTTAACCGAATTTTTTCTTTCACTGTAGAAGATGATAATGCTAAAAAATCATCACTGTTGTTTAATACCCATAAGCTGTGGTTGTCTGGATCTTGAAGGTAGAATTTAGCTGTTAACACCTGCTAGCTAATGAGGCAGTTAATAATGTTTTGTGCTATCCCATCATTATGCTCTTACTCTGTACAATGGGAAGCTTGCTCCTCGTCCACTTCTGGGATAGCCCAGCTGGGCTGCTGTTATCTTCCTTTGGGAGCTCCCAATTGCTGTGCCTTATGTGTGGAGCAGATATGAAGTGGTTGCCCGTGAATGTGGCATCATCCTGGAGCAAATCCTTGACTCACTTTGTTTCCAACTGTGAGACCTTATCCTACCTCTGGGACTGATGAGAGTCAAACAGCAAACTTGACCAAAAAGGCTGGGCAACATAGGTGCAATCTGACCACTGGAAGGCAAGTTAAAAAAACTTGATATGGGGGTCCACGTAAAAGATCATGGGATTTTTAAGAAACCAGTGGATCTCCAGGTAGGAAGATGGCTGGATAACTGGCAGGTTTTACTGTAAGTGGGCACTTAGTTTGGAAAAGACATTACCTGGCTGTGATGTTGTTTAGTGAGTGTTTGTTTCTGCTTTAAGAAGAGACATGCAAGATAGAGGTATTGGCAGAGACATGCACACTAAATTAATTTATTGCTAAATGAACATAATCATTCTTTGAGAGCAAAAGGCAGCAGAGATACTATATCAGCCCTTATGGGATAGGGGTGGTTGCCTCACAACTAAGGACATAGACAAGGCAGAGATGTTTAATGCTTTCTTTGCCTCTGTCTTCAACACTGATGGTGGGCTGTGGGGGTCCTAGAGCCCTGTGCTGGAGGATTCTGAGAATATTCAACTCCCAGTTGACCCTGAAATTGTGAGGGATCTGCTGCTCTATCTGGATCCCTGTAAATCTGTGGGATCTAATGGGATTCATCTGAGAATACTGAAAGAGCTGGCTGATGTCATTGGAAAACCTCTCTCAATTATTTTTGAATGGTCTTGGGTATCTGAAGGGGTCCCAGTTCACTGGAAGCTGGTGAACATTGTCCTGATTTTCAAGAAGGGCAAGAGGAAGAACCCTGGAAACTACAAGCCCATCAGTCTCATTTCAGTGCCTGGTAAGGTTATGAAGAAGATTATTCTGGGAAGTATTGAAAAACACCTGAAGGACAATGCTATTATTGGTCACAGCTAACATGGCTTTATGAGGGGAAAGTCCTGTTCGTCAAATCTGATTTTCTTCTATGACAAGGTGACACACCTGGTGGATCAAGGGAAGCCAGTAGATGTAATCTTTCTGAATTTCAGGAAAGCTTTTGATACTGTCTCTTACAGCATTCTTTTGGACAAAATGTCCAGCATTCAGCTGCATGTGATGGGTGAGCAACTGGCTCACGGGTTGGGCACAGAGGGTTACAGTGAATGGGGTTACATCAGGCTGGCAACTTGTCACTGTTCAGGTTCCACAGGGCTCCAACCCCAGCCCTGTGTTCTTCAGCATCTCCATAAACAATTTCGATGGGGCTTGAAGGGATGTTAAGTAAGTTTGTAGATGACACAAAACTGGGAGGAGCTGGTGACTCACTCAAAGGCAGAGAGGCATTGCAGAGAGACCTCAACAAATTAGAGCACTGGGCAATCACCAACTGAATGAAGTTCAAAAAAGGGAAAGTGCTGGATTGTGCACCTGGGAAAGGGCAATCCTGGATGTACAGACAGACTGAGGAATGAGACACTGGAAGCAGTGCCAGGGAAGGGGACCTGGGGATCCTGGTCAATGGCAAGATGAATGTGAGCCAGCAGTGCCCTGGCAGCCAGGAGGGCCAGCCCTGTCCTGGGGGGCGTCAGGCACAGCATCACCAGCCAGGCAAGGGAGGGGATTGTCCTGCTCTGCTCTGAGCTTGGGCAGCCTCACCTTGAGTGCTGGGGGAAGTTTTTTGTATTGATCCACAATACAAAAAAAAGACACTAAACTATTACTGTCCAAAAGAGGTGTATGGGTTTGGCACATCCTGGTGCCAAACCAGTACAGGAGAGCAGTAAGGATGGTGAAAGCCCTTGAGGGGAAGTCCTGTGAGGAACAGCTGAGGTCACTTGATTTGTTCAGCCTGCAGGAAGAGGAGACTGAGGAAAGACCTCACTGCAGTTGAAACTTCCTCATGAGAGCAAGAGGAGAGGCAGCCACTGATCTCTCTCTATGGTGACCAGAGGCAGGACCTGAGGGAATGGACTGAAGCTGTGTCAGTGGAGGTTTGGGTTAGATATTAGGAAAAGGTTCTTCACCCAGAGGCTGAAGGCACTGGAACAGGCTCCTCAGAGAAGTGCTCACAGCACCAATCCTGCCAGAGTTCAGGAGCCTTTAGGCAATGCTCTCAGAGACATGGTGTGATTCTTGGGGTCTCCTGTGCAGGGCCAGGAGTTAGACTCAATGATCCTGATGGGTCCCTCACAACTCAGTGTATTCTGTGACGCTGTTCTCCTTTTTGTCTTTCTTTGTAGGTGATCTAACACGGTCTGTTTCACATACACCCAAAATAAGACAAACCAGGCCCAAATGCTGGGCCAGCAAGCCAAAGATAGCTGATAGTCACACCCCATTTTGCTTTGCAACTGAACAGCAAATGCCTTTCTCCTAAGGGTGTTTTCTAATTTTCCCTGTTTCTTTCTCAGATCCGTATCCTTTCCTTTCTAACTCTTCTCCAGATTTAAGAAAAATAGCCTCAGTTTATGTTAATGGTCCATATTTCTGTCTGCATCTGTTTTTGTACAAACTGTTCCAGTTCAAAGGGGAACAGTTCTCAAAGAAGTTGCTCTCCACTTCTGGATGCTGATGTTTTGTCTGCTGAAAAATTGACTTTTCTGGTCACTGGTAAAATATATTTGGAAAGATATGGAGCATCTGTTCATAACTTGTCAAACAGATGGAGTCAACTAAGTGAAAAAGCATTTTTATGCCCATAGCCCCTTTAAAGCATTGCCTTCCAGCTGCTTCTTTCTTTAGAAAGGGTGTCTTGCGGATGACATACTGAGTTAACTGGAGTTTCTTTTGGTAAGTCCAAATGCCTGCAATCAGATGATGAACTAACTACAATACCGAGTCTGGATGGAATAATCTGAAGAATTTTCTATAATGCCTAAGCAGACTTAATTGAACGAGTCAGATCGCTGTATTTTTGCAGAGGATAACTGAGTTTTCTAGCTGAATGAAGTATGGAAATGTCCTTGAAGTAGTGAGTGAACAGAATGATACATTTAGAAAAATTTTGACAGAGTTCCTCACAGAAGATATTCATGTAATAGGGTAAGTACTTATAGGGCAGAAGACAGTCGTGCATAATTATTTGGCAACTGACTGAAAGATGCAAGTTGGAATTTCTGTTGGGAATTTTCGTAGTCGTACAAATGTTGCAGCATATTCGTTCCTGATGATTTGTTTGAACACTGCCTGTATCAGTGAAATTAAGTCTGACCATAAAGGCAAAAACCATGGATCTTATTGTCAGTTAATAGGATTGTTTATGGAGAGGAGTAGTAAATTAGATATCTAGAATGTTGAAATTCTTCTTCTGAAGCAAGAGGTAGCCAACTAAACTGAGAGGCAATGGATTTTGCAAAGTAGAAAGTAACCCTGTACATAAAATTTAACTACCTGCAGTTAGCAGAGCGTGTGAAAAAAGACCTAGTTTCAGCGTGCAGGAATACTTGCCTTCAGTTACTTTGGTAAAGGGACTCCTTTGATTCTGGTGGGCTGTTGCTGATCCTGCAGTGTTCAGAGCAGCCCTGCTTGCTGAGGCTGGGAGCACACGGCATGGCATGCAGTGGGAGTCAGTGCCGTCTGACAGCCACTTCAGAGACAGGTTCTTCTCTCTGCAAATCTCCATCCAGGTGTTCCTCTTCTGCAGCAGGGCAGGTGTCTTAGAGCACTGCTAGCCTGGGGAAGGATCAGAGTCTTAAACAGAAGATTTGAGCTGCGTGTTTGAGCGTATCTTTGAAGACGGGCATGTTCAGGTGGTCTTTGTGGCTAGGTTAGTTCAGTGCTAATGCTCAATTGCCTGGTTTTGGGAGAGAGTACTCCCAAAAGCAGTCTGTTAAAAAGCAGAGATGCTGTCAAATGAAACTGAGAGAAACTTTTTTGTGATTTTGTATTCTTGTAGCAAAAAAAGTTTGTGTACTTGCAAAAGCAGAAGTCTTTGTCTTTCTTGTTTTATCTACCACTGCTGCATACAGCAAATGTTCTTTCTGTCTTGCTGGTGGTTGCACACTTCCTCCCTCTGCCCTCCTGCCAGCAGCCTCAGCTTTACACCCAAGCTGTATGAAGGAGAATTTTGTTTTTCATCTTCTAGAAATCCAACTCTCCTCTCTATTCACCTACCTTTGAACACAAACGTAGTGTATATAAAATGATTGCAGACAGGCAACCAACTGCTCTTCTGAGTCAGGAAAATAAGGAATTTAAAAGTCTTTTATGTAAAATTTGAGCTATGACTCAAAAATTTCTTTCTCTACCATTCTTTTCCTTCTAAAGTCCTCGGCGTTGCCATCTGCACTCTCACTAGGGGCTGGGATTTGGCTGTGTGTGAAGTAGGGTAAGAAAAATTGTTTTAAGAAAAATTGCTACTAAAGGTGTTCTACATTTGAATGGTAACTGCTGAAAAGGTAGCACTTCCCTGCTTCCTTTAGTGATTGTATCATGACTGCTGCTGCTATTTTCCTGTGCGTTATGTTTACCTTCAGGTAGATTCTGCTAGTGCTAGAGAAATATTTCCACTTCTAGCATTTACATCTCTAAATCAAATGTCTTTCCTTTTCATATGTTCAGAAACTCCTTAATAGTCACTGTTAAGTAAACTGGGCTCTGCCTTTTAAACATTCTCTGTCCTGCCCTTTTAGCCTGGGTTTGAAGAAACGTGTGTATGGGCTTTTTCTTCCCCATGAGGAAAACGTGAGCCAAACCGTTCTGTAGCCGAATTCCATTCTCTCCTTTTTGGCAATTGCACAGAATGGCTTATGCTGTGTGGAGTTTGGTGCAATTCCACTGGAATTTGCTAGAGTTGCACTGATTTATACCTGGTGTGAATCTCATCTTTCCAAAATATTACTGATGCAACAGAAATGCGGAGCTGAAAATTCCTCAACTCAGAAGCAGAGTGATCTTCCTTTTGTTTTGCAGTAAGTTAATAGATTCTTGCTATCCCTGAATCTTTATCACTAACTTCAGTTTTCATTACCGGCTGGAAGAAGTTGAAATATTTTAAAGAGTATCAAAATAAGATCATTATTCAGTAGTTTCTGGTAGAGTGGAATCCCTAAAACCTTGTTAGGACTATTTTAGAAGCCACCAGAGCACCTATCTCAAATTGATAGGCTGCAAAGCTAATCTTTCCAGTTACTGGAATAGATATTAGTATTCCTGTGAGCAACCTGTTGCTTCCAGTGGCAGTTTTTCAGCAGGGGCTCAGAAGGGATAGTAGCTGGGAGTACTCTCTTCTGATTGGAACATAAATGGCAAGAGTCTTGGGGTTCGTTTGGGGTTGTTTTGTTGGGTTTTTTTGGGTGGGCCTGTCACCCAGGCCTTGTTTTACATGATAGAAACGTTAATTTTATGTTGTTTTCAGAGTATGAATCTCCCCATTTTGACTTGGTGCATCTCTTTTCCCTGCAAGCATCCAGACAGTCCACAGTCTTGGATGGAAGGACACTCATGACTAAGAAAGAAGTCAGTTACCGAGTAACAAACTTTTCATTTCACTCTTGGGTGATGTCATTCACTTCCTTCTTCAAATCTTAGTTCTGTGTCCTTCAGCAGCTGAAGTTTCACACCTAAAGGCTGTTCTGCTACAGCAGTTGAGCTAATTCCTGTAAGTGTTAGGCCCTGCAGTCAAAGAACTGTAGCAGAGAATACACCATTCAAGTAGGTGTTTGTAATTGTCCCCAAAATGAACATTACTACATTCTAAGGCTATGTTTGCCTTTACAAGATTCCCTGCCTCATAAAGAGCCTGGATTTTTTCATATATGATGGGGAGAGAAAGCAAAGTGAGGGACTGTGAAGGTAGTGGGGTAATCCGTTGGAGAGACACATCTGTAAAAGAGCCAATATTGCTTATGGTAACAGCTTCAGGTCTTGGAGGTTAGTGGGACATCTCCCTCGGAGCTTGGCAACCAGCCTGTTGTACTAGGATGTGCTGTGCAGTTCTAAAAGCAAGGATCCACTTTATTTTCATGCAACTGTTTTCTTATCAGCAGCTAAATAAATTAGATCTAGATGTGTGGCTTGTAGGATTCTGTGTGTTGTGAGTTAAATTTGCTGCTGCAGCCAGAGTAGTTCACTGTAAGTTCAGTATGTTACTGAATATTTATGAATGAATATTTTTTGTGTTTTACAATGACATTTAGCAATACATTACAGCTAGAGCCAAATAAAATAAAACCTCTTACAGAAAGAGCAGACTTGGGGGAATATATCTCATCAGATTCTTGCTTTTCCTTGACAGATAGTTTGGGGACCTGTTCTGGAGTTTTATAAATTACTTGTTTGTGAATCTGGCATAAAATCCTGGCCTTGCTGAAGTTAATGAGTGTTTTACTGCTGAGTCTAGCAGTGGTAACACTGGAATTCTTGCTTCTACCCTCCTGTCCTTCTTCGTTCCTGATGTGTGGGAGGTGTGGGGATGCAGACAGTGAGAAGACAGGTCTTTTCCTTTCAGCTCAAGAAGTGACTGCATGGGAGGATTCTTGGAGCTGGGATATCTGTAGAGAATAAACTTTTTTCCATATCCTCTGCTCCCTGTTCTGTTTCCATAACTCTCCGTCCCACCTCTGTCTCTCTGAGATTTTTCTGTGGAGAGCAGAGAAGGAAAACCTTGGAGGAAGATTGCTGGCTATTAGCTGAAGCAGATTCTGCCTTAAATGTTTACATTTGCTGAAGGAAGGAAGGAAGACTGTTTAGATTTGGCTGCTCTTTAAGGATCTGGACAATCTTTGCATTTACTTTTCTGTATCAATACAGTAAAACGTGACACAGAGGTTTTAAACTTGACCCTCATGCAGTGTTCTATCCTAGCGCTGACCAATCTGTTTTAGCTCTCTATAGTAAGATTGTTTTCTTTGCTACTTTGCTTGGATCATTTTTCAAGCTGATCCAAGGGACTTACCTACATTCTTGGAAGCTCTTGCTTTGGGCTTGGACTACTTTCGATATTTTTTTCTTTTCTGATGAATTCTCTAAAGTCAAGCTTACTGACTTTCTTTGACCTCACAGGTTCTGTCCTGCCCTTCTCCATTGGTGCAATAAATTGTTTTAATTTGCTGGAAAATGTTTTTACTGAGATCTTTATATTTATAATGGCTCTTTTCAGGCTAAGGTAGAAATGAATAGCATATGGCTATTGTGAGAATAAAATATTAATTTTGGCAAATTTAGTCAATTCTCTGTGGGTGTTCTTAGCCTTTAAAACAAAATTATCACATATTTGGCACAACTGTCAAGTGCCTGGGTTTTGACTCTAAGCCTTAATCACCAAACGAAGAGAGCAATGTACTATTAACATGTTAGGAAGAGACAGTAGCTATGACTGTGTGAGCTGAGGGTGGGTGTTTTGCATGGCTGCTACATGGTAGGAAAGAGGACAGATTGCAGTTAGGGCAGTCTGCAGCAATTAATATATTCAGACTGGGTTGGTCTCCATGGTATGTCTGAATTGAGCATGTCAGAACAATGAGTTTGGATTCAAAACCAAAAAATTTTGCAGGTGATGTTTGATGTCATCTTGAATATTCCAATGTGTCTTGGTCCATTGTTACCATCAAATCTCAAGGAAAAAGATTTATGCATTGAAAAGCAGCAGAGGAATATCAATTGGTTCATTAGAGACCTGCTGATCATAAATACCTGCATAACACAGCATCTAATGGGCAGTGCTGTGTGACAGCAGCATAGGCAGTATCACTTACAACTTTATTGTGCACAGTGCTGACAGCGCCTACAGAATTCTCTCCTTGGGAAATGAGGAAAGTCACTGTTACATAGGAGGGCATTGGAGCTTTTTTTTTTAATCTGCATGGATACATTCGAGTCACCTTCATTCCTTTCTGAGTACTTCACCCTTAGTCTGACTGCAGTCCAGAATGACATTTGCATTTCAGATGGCATATTGTGGCCCAGCGGTGTTATTGATGATAAATATCATTTTCATGAGCATTAACAAAGCAGGGCTTCGTAAAGTATGTCAGTGCCTCTGTGCTTCACTGGAGCATGATCTTCTGTAGCAGCACCAGCTGATGGAAAATACAGGGCTGGAGACAAGGCCATTTCCCTTTTGTTGTATACAATATGGTCTTTAAGTTATGTCTGCTCTAAGATCCTACGTGTCCTTATGAAGGGACTGATGACTCTATTGAAGGATACCCCAAAAGTGGGACAGAACCCTATAACACCATCACTGTTAGGGAGGTGACTGGTGCTGTCAATTATGGATTCATGAACTGCCTTTGTATTAGTGTTTAAAAGCTGTGCAGCCAGCCTTGTAGGATTTGGATGTCCTTTGCAGGTAATGGAGAATTTGTGAGGGAGCACTAAATGAAAACTCCCTCAAATATTAACATTTTTTATTCAGTTTAGTTTTTGGAAAATTTTAATACTTTCTAAGAACACTTGGGAAATTGTACAATATTCTTCAGTTCTACTTTTCACCCAGTAAATCTGACGTGTGTATTTATATGTAGGTCTGTGTGGACAGACATTGGGTCAGTCTGGGACATGGGTAATCTGATTCCCAAAAGGGAGAACAAGTTTCAGTTACGCTGCATGTAATTTCTGTCTGGACTGCTGTTTGGAAGTAGCGTGACTGTATTACTAGTTCCTAGAGGAAAACATTGTCTTCTGTTGTCTCTCACATGCTAAGCAAATATAAGCCAGAGGGGAGAGAAAAGGAGAGGAAAAAGGATGGGGAAGGGAACAGAAAAAGTCAATTTCTTAAACAAGATTTTGATCATAGATTAGTATTTTTCTGGAAACGAGTGTACCACTACCAGAACATATGTTATGTTGTAACTTGAAGACATTTTGATAATGTGCAAAATGCTTTCCAAAACCTTTGAGTAAGGCATTTTGAGATTGAACCAGTTAACTACTACCAAACATTTCTCGTTGTTTTTGGGCACTGTTTAAAGGATCCACGAGGTTTTCACTTTTTTTTTAAGGCCTTGTTCAAGATTGGAAATACTGGAAAGTATCTGGGAAGTGACTTGAAGCAATGGTTTTGTATCAAGCTTTGTTCAATTGTGTGAAAGTTGTGTAATGAGATTACTGGCAAAGCAGAATCATAAATTATGAATAGAACTTAAATGACTGTCTGTCTCATGTTCTGAAATAGCTTCAGTCCAGGAGTCAGGACTGATCTGGGGTTGTGAGCTGGTGTTTTTGTTTGTAACAAGAGCATAAGCTTCCTGCAGGTGATTAAACTGTGGCAGCATCCTACTGTACCAGAAATGGGACTCTTGAACAAATTGCTGTATAACAGGGGATAGTATTTTGATATGTTCCCTGTATTTTGATCTGTCTGATTGACTCATAGATCATTTATTATTCCAAGCTTAGTCCTCAACTTCCAGTTTGTAAGTAAGGTCCATTGATGAGCACAGGAATGCCAGTGTATGTAACCATGAGCTTCATTCTGCCAAGTCCTGGGTCTGTAATCCCTGGCAGCATCCTTAACCGGAGCGCTGTGTGTACCTGCGGGATCTCTGGGCCCTCCTGCCACCCTCTGCACATCGCACCCTGCGCTCGGGATGTGTCTGTACCCTGCTCCTTCAGCCAGGGCTACAGGGCAGAGCTAAACACAGGGATTAACATGATGACTGGCATCTGCTGTTTCTTTATAACAGTTCACAATGGAAAACTCATTTTCTTTTTTAAGCTGTAGCATTTTAGGAAAGAACATGGGGTGATTTTTTTTCTTTATTTTTTTTTTCCTTGAGTGATGATTTCACTAGGTTTCTATGTTAGCTCTATTCTTACTTGAATATTTTTAAGGCTAACACAAAAACTTCCTAAAGTGTTGTTTGTAGAATCGTTTGAAAAATTTAGAAACATGTCTTCATGCATTTTAGTTCAGGTGTATGCATGCAGACATTTGGTTTCTTTCAAAAACTGGAAGATTTTACTTTTTTTTCTTTTTTCTCTCTTTTTTACTCTTTTTTTTTCTTTCTTTTTTCTTTTCTTTTTCTTTTCCTTTTTTTAAAAGTAATCAGGATGCTCTTTCTAGACCTTGTGTCAGTAACTTTCCCTCTGATCATGACAGCTAGAATTGGAGACCTCTTTAATTTGGAGTGTTTTAATACTGCTCTAAGCTCCTGATTAATGTTACAGGAGGTTGGTTCAGAGTAAATTGAGATGCTCTCTCCTGCAGGATTTAAATGTGCTGTTTCCATTGCCACATCCTGCTGATACTGTGGTTAAGGATTAAACTGAAGATCTAATCTGATGTGGGGTCTAATTATAAGCCTAGGAGCCTTAAAAGCATATATTGCATTTATTATTCATTCAATGTGTTTTTTAGGTACTGTAGTATGTTGGCTAACTTGTATGTATTATAAACTCCTTTTCTCCTACTCCTATGATCAATAAAGCCTGATTTTTTTTTTGTTCGTTTGTTTGTTTTTTTGTTTTTTTTTAAAGCAAATGCAACTTTGGAAACCATGAAAAATACTGCAGTTTCCTTTCGATGAGAGCATATTCTGTTTGCAAAAGAACCAATATTGCCATCTAGTGGGAGTGAAGATTTTTGACCTGTCATGCTCCTCCCTCTAGATGCCTGTTATCTAGAGTTCTCTTGGAGGCACCACGTATGTTTCTAATGAAGGTGCAGAAGTTCTTTTTCCCCTAACTGTGGAGACAACTTTGCTGTTTTATTGCTGAAGTTACTCTTGCATATATTGCTGGAAAATCAGAAATATTTTTCAGGTGTATGGATCCAAATGTGGTTCTTTCCAATCTGCTTTCTAAAGTACACTGTCAAAGGAAGCACAAGGTAGTGTTTCTATGCTATGGTCTGTATGTATGTATGTTACTTTTTCAGTGCCTCTGCAACATGTAAATGAATTTAAGCCTTTGAACGTGCCAGTTTTCTAACATCTATAAAGACTATCAGAAAAATACATATTTTTCAAGTCTTTGTGCAAAACATAAATTGAAAGTGTTCTAGTATATATGTGCAAAAAATCATATTGAAAATGTTCAGTGAAACAGAACAGGAGGTAGGATTTGGCTGAAGCTTTGGGATAAAGAGATTTCCAGAATGTTTCTTCTCCCGTTCCCCCCTTTGTTTCAGATCAGGGCCCACTAGGGGTTTCTGGAGATGGAGATAGGATGATGCCTCATTAAATTAAATTTTTTGTTGCTTTGTAATGCTATATTCAGCTTTTGTTGCCTTGTAACACTTTTTCTTCTGAAACTGGCTAGAATCAGCTAAGTAGTAGGTTTTTTTCATGGATTTAATCATAGTGTTTAATTAATCCCCCTGCTTTAGTCATCAGTCTGCAGCTTAGCAATGCAGGGTCCTAAGCATCTAATCATTAGTTCTAAGTGCATTTTAGTGATGGTTTTAGTAATTCTCATGCCCAATATCTGTGGGTTTGACTCAAAGAGCTAAAAGAGAAATCACTAATACAGCTCTACGTGGTTCTGCTTGTAAAGCACAGAACATTTAGCAGAGTGATAGTTATGACGGTGTCACTATTACAACTCTTTCTTCTCTTCCCATTTTCCCCAGTCCTTCAGCAATGAATTGAATTCAATCTAGAGTGCTTTTCACATCTCTTGTCAAGCAAATTGCTACCTGTCTTTCAGAAAACATATATGATCCAGAAAAGTGGCCAATCCATGTGTTTTCATCAAACTCAATACTCTCGACTCATAATAGTCTTTTTTAGCTTGAGGATATTAGTCTGTGTTTCATCAATGGCAATTGGTATTGCAAAGCTGTTTTTTGTGTTCAGTGCTGCAGTGCTGCTGATGCCCTGTCTTACTGTTTATAATTGGGTGAGGCATGTATTGCATAATTCAAGAAGGCCAGGGTTGTGGATGGAGAGAATTTGTAAGTCCTGAGTTGGCTTGGGATCAATGTCTGGAATCCAACCTGCTCATAAGAAGAGCTGTGTGATGTTTGCTTCCTTTATTTGGAACAGAACTTCAAAGTAATTGGAAGAAACTTACTTTAGGTCCATGTTTGTATTTATTTGTCCATGAACCATATGATGGTACTGTTCACATTTTACTTGTACTGTGCAAAAGGTAAAACTGAGAGAAAATTTGTACTAGGGTCTGGTATACATAATCAGTGCAAGAGAGGAGTAATAAGGGGGAAGGCTGGCATACAAGTGGGAAATAGACAAATAAAGTAAATTACTTTCATATTTCAATATCCTCAGTATTGGATACTGGTGAAAACTGTGTGGTCATCTCCCTTTGGCTTAATCTGTTTAGGTGACATTCAGTGTTCAGGTGTCCATCATTTTTAGTTTGTTTCTCAAGCCCTGCAGAATCAGGCTGTCCTGTAGCTGGGAATGAAACTCCTGGTTCAACAAAGCACTCCCCTACTCCACATAAAGTCTCTCTTCCACCTTCAAAATCTCTGTTTAAATTCTGTAACCTTAAGCCTTCTCACAGGCTTTGTGTCTTCATAATGAGCCTAGACCCTTCATATTGTTCTTTGGGTAACTTTCCCAGTGTTTCCTGCCATTTTATTTCTTGTAGACTGCAACTTCTGCTGGACAAAGACTGTGAAGTCTGTATCTTGTTTACTGTCAGTTGTCATCCAGCCTTGATTGATGATGATGTGCTTTAGTCTGGGTGATCACATTGGTTTATATTTCAGAAGTAATACTACTGCTGGAAACAGATTTTTCTTCTCAGAGCAATGTTTCTGAAGTATTTTCATGGTTTCTAAGCCATCTTCTCCTAATCTTTGCGTCTCTCCTAGTACAAATATTTAAATGCTAAATAATGTATTTAATTTTAATTCCCTGCAACCAAGAGAAGAAAAGAATAAAACTGTTAAGGAGTGTGAAAAAATTAGCCAGCAGCCAATGGTCTTTGTTAAAGTAAATAATTTTTAAGAAGATAAAAGGTAATTAGAATTAATCAGCAAGTGTTGATACATTATTATGACAAAGAGCTGACAGAAATACTTGCAATTTTCAGATTCTACATAATTTGGAAAATAAGGATAAAGGTGTTTTGAATTTTTTCAAAATTTCTTTTATTTATATTATCTGATTCCTCCTGTTTTTCTATGTGAAAAATATTTTGATTTCATCTCCATAAGTGTTTTTATTCACTTGGCCGTATTTTTTGTTGTTAGCATCTTTTTAAAAGACCTTTTTATTAGAACTCTATGAAAGAGAAGAATTGGCTTGATAAAAGGAGGAGTAGTTCTTCAATCCCTATTTCAAATCCTTTGAATTTCTAAGGGCTATTCCCCCCAAGAATTGGCAAACAATTATGGATATGTTGCAGCAACAATAATTTCTGTCTGCCCTCCTTGCTCTTCTTTCTCAAAGAGGACACAGGTATCCTGAAGTTACTAACTTGTTATTCTGTAGCCTGGAAAAGAACATTATTTAGAGGCAACAGAATAAAGCTGAGGCCATCTGCCCAACTTTTCCTTTTAATTTTCCTGCAGGTTTTCCAATTCATCCTACACTCGATGCTTTTAGAGCTACATTGCTAACGTTACTTGAGCTTCATTGGCTTTTTTTTTTTTTAAAAGAGAATTTGCATATGCAAATAAATATACTTGAAGTTATTTTAAGGGATATGTAATACTGTTATTATTGCTATTCTCAATAAGCCTGAGAATAGCAGGGTACTAGGGTGTTTTTCCTATTCATAACCTCTTTCCCAGGGTGAATGTTGTGTCGTCAAGAACTTAGGAACATCTGCAACTCAAATAGTCTTATTTCCTCTTATCTGCTACTAAAAATTGAGATGAGGGACATTTTTTTTCTGTTTGTTGGTGGTGTGGTTTTTCTTTACCCCAAAGTATCATTTTTTGATTCAAAGGGGAAATAGGATTGCGTTTCCCCTTTAATTACCTTATTTTATGGCTTGAAAAACCAAGACCTTGATTTCTTGAGCATGTATTTTGCAGGTATATTAGCTATTTAAAGATCCTTCCTCCCTCCCTCCCTCTTTCTTTTTGAAATTTGTCTTCCCTGATTATTGCTCCATAGCTCATTACTATTCATATAGAGTTATCCTCTTGCTGCTCCGTGTATGTCTGCAAGGACACACATTAGATAGTTAAGACAGCAACTGAACGATCTGAATAATAATGTGAAATAGAAGATCTAGAAATAAACCATATAAACAGGAAAAATTACTGCAGCTTTGGAATGGCTAATTATATTGCACTTCATGTGTTTTATGGTACATCCTATTTGATATCTAATTATAAGTACATTTCCTATGCAATCTTCTTAATTTCTCAGGACCTTGTTCTGTCACCCATACTCTCACTGAATAGTTCCTTTAAATGGTAGCTCTTGGCTGTTGTCTGGGGCAGAAGGGAGCACCAATCAGCTGTGCTGCAAATTGTCAGCTATGTTATGTACGAGCCAGTCTGGCCTGGATGATACACACAGCCTTTAAAAACATTCATCACCTTGCTTGCTTTTGCTTGCTGACACTGGAATGTTCGATTTCAGAAGGAAATGTGGGAGGCATTGAACTCCTCTGGCTTTTGCTGTAATTTCTGTACGAGTTCAGCGAGACATTGGTGTTCCTACTGCTGCATGTGTCACGTTGCCCATATATTTTCTTTTGGCAAGGTCCATCAGTTGAACGCTTTAGGCTATCACAGAGGCTACCTTCCACTTGTCATGTAAGTGGATTTTCACTGATGAACCTGAAAGTGAGAGATAAAAATCTAATTTAAAACATGTCCTGGTCTGCCACGATCATCTCTAGGAGCTAGAAAGCCATGCTGTGTGCCAAGGAATGACTCCAGCAGAACACCTGGGATGCAGAAATAGTACAGCAGAGAACTCTTTTATTACAGGAGAGGAACTTTTAAGGATGGCTGAAAATTTATCTCTTGGCAATAATTAGTAAACCATAGAGAAGTCTGTACTCAGCTTCCTGCATGGAGATGTAATTGTTGTACAACTACTAGGAAAATCTGCAATACTGACTTTTGATCCAGACAGTTTTGCAGGCTGGAGGATAGCTGTTGAAACTGGGAGAAAAGAAAGGAAAATTATCTCAGGTCAGTGCGGAATTGTTTTGATAAAAACAGGAAGCAGGTTATGCAACTTTAAACCTGGTATTTACTGTACATTTGTGTTTTTCTGGTTTTGTGCTGTTTAGTAAAATATGATGCATTTGAAGTTTCCTTCCCCATTTCTTCAAATATGTGATGCCAAGTTAGCCTATTGCCCTCAGAATTTCTGTTCCACTGAAATACAGGGGAAAAAATTGGATATCAGGGAACATTCTGTATATTAAGGGTTTTGCTATGAGTAGATTCCACTATGACATTAAATTCTGGAATTACTAAGATCTGTATATTATAGCTAGCATGAGATATATATAAATAATTGCTTTCTGAAATACTAATAGTAACCCTGTTCCTCTTCCATTTCCTTTTAGTGAAAATTTATGAGCTCACACTTCTCTTTTATTTCTGAGCTGCTCACAAATTTTCTGAGATTGACCAGGGATAATTAAATTTAAGCAACAAGGTCTATATACTATAGCTAGCATGGTATTTCCCTCTTAATGACTATTCCTTTTCATTTTGTAATTTCCAGAAACTTTCAATCTTTGCCTTGACTTAAATGTCACTATCTCCAAGCAAAAAACTGACTCCACCCTATGTATCCTGAAATCAATTAAAATTTCTACTTGAATCTCAGAATATCCTGTCAGTGGGAGGTCAGGGAACATGTTTTCCAAGATATGAGAATAATTATTACTGAAATATTCAAATTGAAGGCTGTATGCATTTCCATCAATGGAGAGAACTTCCAAAAGCCAGAGCTAGCAGGAACCTCAAGAACAAAGTTTTGGAGTCAGGGAAGTTTTGGGGGAATCAGCCTGAAACTTGGCTCACTTACCCCAAGTCTAAAATTTATACTGATCCTAGAATCTTAAGGAGTATATGTTGGTCACAATCTGTAGTGTTGTGAATGGCATTCCTTTTGTTAGGTGACTTGAAGTGTCTTTGGCAAGCCAAGACTGTCTTTCTAAATATTGTTTGCATGTGTTTGTTTGTTGGTTTGCTTTTTATTTTGGGCTTGGCTTCTGAAGTTTGTTACATTGCAACACCTGTCAGTAAGTATTCCAAAACATAGGAGAAAACCTGCCTTTATGTAGTTAAATGGAATTAATTGTAATTGAACTGCAAAATAAGGAATGTGGTCTGTGTTCCACTTTGTGTTTTGAAAGTTGAAAAGTTGTTCTGGAGTTTTAAAGGGGGTCCTGAATTTTAACAGTGTTATCAGAGGTAACTAAGGTTCTTCATTTTCCAGGCTTTACACAGGTGAGTTAAAAGTCTTTTCATCCTGATCCTTTGCATTATTTGCAGTTGAATTTAAGATGGTTGAACTACAGTACTAACTGTAAAATGGATTTTCTGCTGATGTGGTTCTTCAGAAGTGGAATTTAAATCTTGCTTATAAATGTTCGATAAAAAGAAACAAAACTCTTGAAATGTGTCTGGTATTCTTAGTGTGGAATTGCTGTCCATATAAAGGTAAAAAATGAACATGAGCAAAACGATTTCTAAAAGATTATTTTTCAAGTACTTTCAAGATTACTTCCAAGTGTACCTAATAACTCTGCATCGATAAATAATTACCCGCAGGTTTTAATTAAGCTGATTCTTATTCTGATTGCATGTACTGTGGCATTCCCTCTTGGACGGGCCACGGTTCAGAATCAGATCCAAAGAATCCCCACAGACACCACAGACTTCACAGATAACCATCAGTCTTCACAGTGCTGTTTTGGGGAAAGTACTCCAAATTCTCCCTGTCTGACTTTGGTTTTCTGTACCTCAGAAAAAAAAGCTGAAAATGCCTGCCAGCTGTTTTCCCTTCCATCCACTCCTACACATTGTGAAGGTTGTTTCTGGAACTATTTCAACAAGTTTGTACATACGGCTTTCTACTAAATGGGATCAATAATTCCAATAATAACAGCTGAATCTTCATATCATCTCAGGTGATTCTGGGAAATTGTTACAATATCAAAAAGCCTGATTCTGCAGAATTTGCAAAAATAATTTGCCTTGGTATTCTTGGCATACTTGTCCTCATGTCATGAATAGTATATTCACAGGTTCTTATTTCCAGAAGGAATTTAATGGGAGTATAATATAGTTTGTAAATATATCTAAATTAAATGAAATTTATCCAGAAACTTATAGAAATCTCAATTCCAAAGAATTATTCATTTCAGTGGTGTTTTCAAATATAAGCATTCAGAGCAAGAGCAGAATTTACCAAAACAGAATGTGTTAGGATCCCATAGGTTGCAAGCTTGCAAAGCAGCTTTTCAATGGTTTCTGCCAGGGAGTTTAAGCTGTGTGGTACCCTTTAAGCCTTGGTACCCTTTGTAGGTAGCCTTTGGCTGAGCAAACAATACTGTGGCCCTGGATACTCCCTTTCTGCCCTTCTGCCTCCCCCCACACCCCTCCACTGCTTCCTGCAAGCAGCACCACTCTGCAAACCCTCTGCGCCGTGCAGCTGCTGCAGCTCCGCCACGGCAAATGTGATTACCTCAGTGGAGAACGCCTTTTAGGGAGCACTAGTATTGATTCCAGAATAATGGTCCTTTTATCTTTCACTTATTTTTCTGCTTTCAGCGATTGGCTTTTCCTTATTATTGCTCCCACGGACCTATTTCAAAACCAGCACAATATTTGTAGTTCAGCAGAAATAAATGGCAAGGAGCATCTTCTGTTTCTTTTATGAATAATGAAGCAGCAAGGGAAGGATTTGGTCTATAACATCAGTAAATATATTGATGGGACAGACAGGAAGGAATTAAACACTTATGACTCCATGTAAACGGTCTTAATTCTATGAAAGAAATTTTTTAAAAGGTATTTGAAGGCTGATTTTTGAGTACCTATTGGGAAAAAAAAGTTGTAGAGGTTGTAAATTAAGCATTGCTTCAATTTGCAGAATGTAAATAACAGAGACAGACATATAATCTCACAGACATATAGTAGTAGACTTTTAATGGCTTTTCTACACCTCCCAGAACTATGCTGGGAGAGCTGTTTCTGTCACTGGCCATAGAACTTCTTGGGCTCATAAGCTCTGAACACAAGAGCCCTGAAGCTCTGTGCTTTCAGGTATATATGGTCCTTTCCCACTAACTTTCTTAAAAACTTTGCCCTAAGAGAACTTCTTCCTCCCCACCAGCAAGCAGCTTTCTGCTTCATCTCACCAGTCCTGATTTGTACCCATATTTGTATTATGCTCAACTAGTTGTAGACCAAATACCCTTCAACTTTTTCATCACAAAATTACTTTATGACCTAAGTACCTTTTACTGTCTTCTTATTCTCCATCCTTTCACTGGTATTTTTACTATTGTTTTTAGGCTTAGTCAAGCTATGCTGCATGGGCCCTGATAACCTTAAGGTTAACCTTCACAAACAGCAGTATCTTATCTTTCCTGTGAGATTTCCAGTAAAAGTGACAAGCAGAATGTTATAAGGCTGAGTTGTGTGGAATGGCATATGCTAAGTAGGATCTGAAATAGGACCATCAGTATTTCCCATGGGTACTCACTAACAGGGTAGTGAGAACCATTTTTTCTTATCAGTGGGTATGTTTGATGGTTTTGAGTGGAACTCTGTCCCCCTGACAAACATCTGTCAGCCAAAAACCTGAGCTGGGCACACTGTGACAGAAACCTAGCAGAGCACCACTCCTCTGTATAAAAGTACTACATTGAATGGTTTTTCCCTTCCAGATGAAGATAAGCACTAGCAATTAGAGGGGTAGTGCTGTGGGGGGAGGGAGGAAAAGGAATGCTGTTCTATACTAGTGCTAAAAGCAGAGATAAGGACTCTGAATGCTGGTTAGCAAGGTGGGGTTAACCCTGCCGCCTGCCTGGCAATTTGCAAAACTCATGTTCTGTTTCTGATAGACTGGGAGAACAATCTGTGAACCAGGCTGGGGTAGGTGGTGCTGCAAATTTTGATGAGCTTTTGCTTGTATTCAACAGCAGCTGAAATCATTTGAATATCACTGATGTTTTGTTGGGTTAAAGTTAGGTCAGAGTTTAACCTTGTAAGTGAAAGTTATGTTAATGAGTAAGTTATTTATTAAGTTAGTGCTTAAGTTATTAAGTTAATGATTTCTCCACATTACATCATTTCAACATATGTATTCCATGGATATATGAGATGGGACTTCAACGACGTGGATGGAAGCAGGAATGATTTCTCTTCGGATAAGAAGCAGTCCTGGCACTCTGAGAATGCCCAACTGGGACCTTTTTTCCTTTTGGTGAATTGCAAGGAGTAGTGACTCATTATGATTTCTAAGAGTGGCAATTACTGTTTGAGAAAGGTGATGCCTTTTTTTTTTTTTTTTTAATATTTGACCTTCTTGTGCCATGTGACTGGATCACAGTGAAGTGCTGGGAGCTCTGGAGATGGCACTGATCTGTGGCAAAAATCTGTCAGAGATTTAGAGATGAATGCAGCACAAAAGTAGGAAATATTCAGGGATTTTATTATCACAGGATACTTCCATGTTTTATATAATTTTCTAAAGAATAACATCCTTCTATGGAATTCTTTGTGCCATAGCAATCCATCCTGTTTTTAATCACAGGGTTCTGAGGAATAATTAGTAATGTAATTTTTATGTCCTCTAAGACATGGACTAGAAAAGCTTTCTAAACTTGCAGGTTGAAGGTTCTTCTGCAGAGTCAAACTTCTTAAGGAACTTCTGATTCTCACATAATAGTTATGGAAATTTCAAATAGTTCTTTAATCAAAAAATGAGATGACTGCAGTTTCAACTTGTAAAGATAATACAGAGCAGTTAGAAAGTGCATGATAATTCTGAACTGGTTACTTTCCACTGCAACAGGATTTATTTACACGTTCATATTGGTATTTCTGTAAGTAAATTTAATTTGATTAATCTCAGAACTACTCATTTAGTGTTAGTCCAATGCTGAAAATTATGTTTGATATTACAAGCACAAAAGCATCCTGTCATCTTTCTCATCTTTTGAGAAATTCCCCAAGTCAGTCAGTTGTTAATATAAAAGTTACAGAGCATAGTAAGGAAGGGATTGAAGAAGAAGAACTTAGTTCCATATATAAACAAAACCAAAACAAACAGGACATGTTGATTCCTGAGATGAATTAGCACTGTAGCAAGTAAAGATGAGATAATTCACTGATGGCTGACACTACTGCTGGCTGACACAGGGTTATGGCATCTACTTCCTTTGTACTTTGGGGTTGGGTTTGGTGCTACATTTTAGCAGAGTTTATGTGGCCTCAGATGAGTTTTAATTGAGCAGGAATCAGTAGGCATTGTTGAAATAACCAGGCTTATAGGAGTTAAGTTGCAGTTTTAAAAGTGTTTGTCCTTCTCTAGGCAGATCTTCAGTGAAATGAAAATAGGGTTGAAAAATTTTATTGTTACATAATAAGCCAGAAAATGCTCTACTGGAACAGCAAAACTTAGAAATATTGCTGTGGCTGTAAAGCATCAAATATATATTTAAATATGTCAGTTGCTGTGCAAGAAGAAAGTACAGACATTTGTGTTTGTCATGATTGATTTTACCACATGAAATCTTGAGATAATGCAGAAAAGAGTACAGCGCATCAGATAATATTATAGAAGTGTTAGCCAGTTTTAATTAAGGGGCATTCTTGATTTACTCCAGCCTTGCTTGTGTGTCTGCTGATGCTTTCAAAGAGATTGACCAGGCTCATTTTGTGGGGCTTCTAATTGTGGGGTTTTGTTCAGGTAACTTATGTTACTGTTTCTTTCTGGGGTTGGGGTGAGTTGGCCTCATAGGTCACCCAGGAGGTGAGGAGTGAAGTCCTGTCCCCAGGTGCCAGTCCCTACAGCTGCTGCCAGCAATCCAACAGCAGGGTTTAACACAGCAGTAGGAGCTTCTTGCAGGGGTGGGGGCTGCTAAGAAGGCTAATTGCCACCATGCCCTTCATTCTTGGTGGCTGGAGGACATCAACCCATGAGCAGGTAAAGGCTTGGAGGTGGGGGTGGTGCAGGCAGATAGATACACAGGCCAGGCTGAAGTAGGTAGAGAGCAATGGGTAGCACTATCTCTATACAAGATAGCAAAGACCTTGGCTGGCCAAAGGAAGCTTTGGAAGAAAGAAGCCTTCCTTGACTGTTTGATGTAGGTCCCTACCTACCTGAAGGGCAAGTGATCCCCAAGTCTGTGCCTGTGGACAGGCTTTTGGGCACTTGATAGGATTCATCAATGAAGTCCTGTGCTTTGGCCCTTCGCGGCGTGAGGCCACTGCTTGGTGTCTCTTGCACTCCCTCGGAGCAGGTTTGGGCTGGGCCACCCTGCGCTTGGCCGCGGCCGGGCTGGGCTCGGTGGGGCCGGGGAGAGCCGGCTGTGCTGGGCTCGGTGGGGCCGGGGAGGGCCGGCTGTGCTGGGCTCGGTGGGGCCGGGGAGGGGCTGGCTGTGCTGGGGCTCGGTGCTGGGGCTCGGTGCTGGGGCTCGGTGCTGGGGCTCGGTGCTGGGGCCGGGGAGGCGCTGGCTGTGCTGGGCTCACACCTCCCGGGGAGAGCCGGGTGCCGGTGTTGGAGGCTGCAGCCAAACCGCGGGCAGCCCCAGGGGCCGAGAGGGCACGGAGAGAGCTTCCTCTTCATGCACACGGTGGGGAAGGAGAGCTGGCGGCCGACACCTTGCATAAGAGCATTCACAGACGACTTCAACTTCTCCTCCCGCGTCTTGTGTCTGAGGCTTTCAGTCCTATGTCTGCTAAAAGCGCAGCACAGTGCAGCAGTTGGGTATTGCCGGGCGTTTCAAGGGCTGGCTTGTTAGTATAAAACCAAAATGTTTGGTTTTCCAGGCTGGCGTGTGGAATTAGATGTGTATTTAGACCAGTGATTTTGGAACTTTCTGTTCCACGTGTTTTCTTCTTAAATTGGATTTCTGCGCAGATGTTTGTAATGGGAAGGATTAAACAACGTGATGGGAGAAAATTAGGGATTTTAAAATAAAACTAATTTTATTGAAGAAGTTAAGCATTTATACTTTTTATACTATCCTGTGTTTGTAGATTAGAACTGTTCCTATTATCTCTTTTTCATTTTCTTTGGGTGGGACAAAGTATATGAAACTAAAACTAGAAAAGCTTTCAGTTATTTTGTTTCTGGGAAGGGTAAGTCTTGGATGTGTTAGTCTCATGTTGACCTTTGACAGGGCCAACAGGTTTTTGGATGGGAGTTGTAACTTAAGTTGTTCTGTTTAGGCTAATAGCAGAAATGTTTAATAAATTGTTTCTAAGTTGCTGTGGTAACACACTTAATTTTCTTTTCAAAAACAAATCCACTTTAAATTCTAACTTTTAAGTCAGATGTTGAGTAATGTTACTGAAAAGTTACCAGTTTAAAGCTTTTTAGAAAATGACTGTCGTGCAAGTTTAGACATAACCAGAAATGTTCTGGGTAATTAATTTTCATAACAAGAGGCAAGGGATAACAATTTGAATTCTCATCATCACTAAGGTGATTTAGAAGCATGTGCTACTGATGGTCAGGTTCTGATGAGCTGATTAGGTTTTTTTGAATCATGTGCTGCTTTCTGTTCCATTTTGTCTTTCCATAAGTTTGTCAGTGAAGAAAGGAAATTTAAATGGTAACTCTTTTTTTTTTATTGAAAACCAGTATAATTACAAAAAATCCGACTTCTGCTTCTGGCAAACAACCTTGTGTGTATGGAGAGTGTATTTGTTTCAAATGAGATAATTTTTGAGAATTTTTGAACAGATTTGCAAATAACCTTTAAATTGGATGAATTGCTGCCTTTTCCCTTAGCTTCCTACTTATGTATCTGCTTATTTATTTGAAATTTGGGAGGATAACTTTCTTCTTAATCCTCAGAATTGGCTTGTTAAGGTTGCTTAGGAAACAGGATATATACAGACCTGTAAATTGTGATGAATTTTACTTCTCTTTCAAGGATAATGGATTTCATGGAATAGAATCATCACTGGAATGCATCAAAGGCAAGACAATTTTCAAAAGCCTTGAGTAACCTTCTTAGAAAAGTCACTGCCTTAAAAAGAGGGCAGAGAGCATGGAGGTAACACTCATGGCACCAGGGCTATGATTTTTGTGTTCTGCTCTTACTTCTTTTTCCCAAGAAGCCATACTTTTATTAATGACTGCTTTTTCTGTGTAGGTTTTTGGTGGGCTTTGTTTTGTTTTGTTTTCAGTTTTGCAGGGTTTAAAAAGCTAAGTAGTTGTAATTCTGCCAGTATTCCTGACTTTAACAATGCAGAAAACCTTTCTACCAAGCTTAATGGCAGGGAAGGTCCACGCCTTTCCAGCTTGGACCTGAAAATACTTTCCTTCTTTCTTAATTGCCTTACAAAATGGCCTACTCCTGCAAAACCACTTTCTCATAATGTAGGGTGAATGGCTATACAGATTTTCTCCAGGAAAGAGGTATAGACAGTCACATTTGGGAAAAAAAAACCCAAAAGCTTTGGGTAGAAGGTTCAGAAACACCAAGTTGACTAAAAATGTACATTTCTCTGAAAAGCAAAGTGTCCATATCACCTTGGGAGGATGTTTGAGCAAGAGGGCCTTCCAGGTTGTGCTTGCTTATGGAGGGGGTCATGCTTCCAGCTCCACTGGGTGTTTCTGAATGTCTTATTGTATAAATTAGGAAAAGAGATGGGGAAAGCAGGTGGAAATCTCTCTGGGGGATTTTGTTTTTAACTTGCTATAATGGTTTAATAGTTAGCAGTTAGAGCTAAGCAGGTGTTTTAAGAGCTCTTATTTAACAATTATCACTCATTTCCGGGCTTCCTGTTTGTTCAGGCTGCTGGAGAACATCACAAAATCAGTCAACTGCTCTCAAAACCTCTTTTAACCCTTTGTCATCTAGTGAAGCTGGGAAAAACCCCTGTCAAAGAGCCACGTGGGTGATGGATGAAGGATATAGCACAAAGCTGTTGTGCAAAGACTGTGGCAAATCTTGCCTTGTTCTGAAATGCATTTCTTGTTTTCAAGTGCATTGAATGCATTTCTTTTGAAATGCATAGAAGCATTGCATCACTGTAAAAAGATATCTTTGTTTCATCTCTTTGGTTAGTATTTTGGGTCTATTAGGGAAGGAACTTAGGGAAGCCCATGGAGCTCGTTCAGTTTGGTACTTTTCCTTGGGTTTTTTTTGTTTGCTTATTTTTATCCTACTCCCTTAATGTTTTCCATTACTTACTGGCCCAAGACATGACAGACACATGAGGATTTATGAAGAAGATGGCATTACTTAACCATCCTTCAAAAGGATGCTCAAATATTCTTTGTTGTGAATCATTGTGATAAATTAGAATTTGGAAAAAATATTAGGAAATTGTGAAATATATCCTTTTGCCTTTAGCAATTGCTGTTCTGCTGATAATATGGAAGTAAGTTTTTCATCTACTCATAACTTGTTCCATAGATTAGTACTAAACTATGGGGAAAGTGTGATCTTATGTCAAGATTTTAAAATCAAAACACTGACAGCACTCTGGGGTTTGGTATTTGGACACATAACAAACTGGAAGTTTGTGAGGGCTTTTTTGGTTCGTCCTGTAACAAGGCTTTATGTTAAATGGATCACATTAATATTTACTCATAAAATGAAATCAATGCCAGCAGTTATTTTCTGGGGCACTTGTGTAGTCTGCTTACTGCATATATCTGCTTTTTCAAGCAGGGAGTCTTTAAGAAACCATCTCAGCATGTTCAGAAATCCTGTTGTACTTCCTTGAGAGATAAAAATGGAAAAAATGCTTTTTAGTTGGAGTGCTTCTGCAGGTTGTAGAGATGGGTAAGAAAGGACAGGCTCCTTACTAGTAATGGCCCTTGAGTGATGAGTCCTGGTGAGCGTAAGAAATCTGGGATCTCTGTGTCCATTCCTACATTTGCATGTTGCTGATGGTATTCATGCTACCTTCAGCTCTGTTCCTACTGATATAAGTACTTACTTTATCTAGTTTTCCTGAAACAAAACTTCCATCCTCCAGTGTAAGGAGGCTTAAATCAGGCCAGATGTAAGCCCTGCTCTGGCAGAAAGGCTCTTGGTGAGGAAACTGTTCCTACTATGAGAAAAGCAATTGTTGTGAATGGGAGGGTGGGGAGGAGTGTGCTCTGTGTGTGTGCACATTCACCCCGCAGATGGTGTGCAGGGACTGTGAGGTTGCAGGGAAATGCTTTCAAGAATCCTGTCATGCACGTATGTCGATGCCCCGTGTGCCTTTTGTCATCTGTCCTGGTACCAGGTATCATTCAGTTCAGGAAATTCTGATGCAAGTTTAGAAGGGTTGCTGAATATATGTTACAAGCGTTCTTCAGCTGAAATCACAGAGCTTTTTCATTTTGCAGTTCTAACAGGCTTGAGCATGCGGGTAAGAAAGCAGTACAAATGGATAAAGTCGATTTACGTTAAGCATGAAAGCAGTAAAATAGATTTGTACTCTAATATGCTATGAGTTTGGTCCTCAGAAGAAAACAGGGGAAAAACCCAATGTATTGTGTTCTGGTTTGAGTAACTTTTGTTTTCCTGGTGAGAAATGTATAATAATTTCTCCTGTTTCCTTTTAAGATAAAGTACATATTCTACACATGTTTTTCTCTCCCATATTTCCTGTTTATTTTCACATCTCATGTCTAAAATCAAAATCCACTAACTCATCACTGGGAGCTAATAAATCCTTACACTTAAAACCAGAGGAAACAAAGCAATAGAAACTTGTGAGTGATTTCCAGGGAAAGGAACAGAAGTGTTTACTTGCAATGCTATATCAGATTGTTATTCCTTGAAGTTCCTCAGAACAGGAGGTGGGTCTTTTATCCTGGAGCTGCACTATGAGCTCAGAGTTCTCACTGGCACCCTTCAAAAATACTGCTGCAGAAATAACAATTCATTTCTCTTCTTGAGAGCCTATGTTGTCTTGCAATGTTTTACTGGAGCCGCTCTCCCAAGCTGAAAGGGCTGTTGGCAGCCCCAGGCTGTTTAACAACCCCAGAGTTGGATTTGGTACGCAAACATCTGATGCAGCTTATGACAAGGTCAATATTTCTGGCCCAGGTACTCAGTGCTAGTTTGCATTTATTTTATTTCAAAGGTGCTTTGAGGATTTGGAGGCATAATCCTGGAGATTTTGAATGCTTGGTTCCTCAAGTTATGCTTTGGAAATCTAGCCTCAGTTAATTTCAAGTGGAAGCTGTCCAAATGTAGATAAATCACTTGGTAGGTAGATGGGTGTCTTATGGGTGACAATATTTTTATTTTTCTTTATTCAAGCATGTTAGTAGTTGAAGGGTTGCATGAATAGCATATTAGGTAGTCTTCTGATATAATAGTCTTAAATTAAGTTAAGTTTTTTCCATCTGGTGATCTATTGTGTGTGTTTTGCAGCTATTGTCATTTGGAACAGACTTTGTCAAATATTCTGTCTCAGTGACTCCAGCTAGTCTTAAATCTCACATGAGGATCTGTGTTTTATGGGGAGAAGTGTAGTAGGAGAGAAGGTTTTGTGTAATGTGGCTTTTTTTAATTCCTACTTTGCTTTTCTTTTTACTACAAATAATATGGATTTCTTTGAAAAATTTGTAGATTTTTAGGATTACTAAATATATATATATACACTATATATTTTGTATAGCTGGTAATGACAATTTATTGTTGTGTACCACAAGTAAAAAAAAATCACAGTTCATATACTTTTTTACTTTTAAAATAATGTTGAGAGGGTTTAGTCAGTCTGTGAAAAAGGAGCATGTGAAATATTTAAAAAACTTAGTTGACTAGATAACTTGAGTTGATTTCTTTATAAAGTCTACCTCTTATTACCTTTTTTTCTTTTTTTAAGTTAATGCGAGACCTGGGACCATACACAGAATCATTCGGTTTGTGTGGAAACATCAGGAATTAATTCAGCAGTTGAATCAGTGCTCATATTCAGATTAATTAATGTGATGTAAGAGACCATGAGATCACCGTATGCCCAAATTAGTGATCTTTCTCTTTTATATATTTTTACTCCCCATGATAGAAAATTCCTTCCAAGACTTTGTTGTAGATGGCTTATAACAATATCAAAGACAAAGCATGATTATAAAATTTGCAAGATTTCCTTTCCTTTTTCTTCTTAACACATGCTCTGAACAGAGAAGTTTCAAAACTTTTCATGTATGTGGCAACTAGAAGTGGGTGTGCGTGTGATTCTGAGAGATGGAACAATAACAGATGTTCCCAAAAGTAGTAGGTAATTCCATGGCAATTCATCAAGAAAGAACATGCAACCTAGGGGAAACCAGGCTTCTTGTAAAGGGAGCATTCTCAGCTCCAGGTGTATAAATCAAAGACTTGGTGTATACCAGGCTCTATTTTGGTAGGCCAGGAAATATAACAAGTTTTCTGTAGAAAGAATCAAATAAGGTTGGTCCTGTAAAAGTTCACAGAGTATTCTTCTCATGTAATAAGAAACTGCTTGACAGCCTTCTCCTGAGGGAAGGCAAGCATTTCTTCGTGTTAGATATTTTATTTCATTTTCAAGTGCCTTAGTCTTAAGTCTCTTCAACAATAACATCAGAAAAAATTTTGACATCTTCCTTGAGTCTTCAGACTTGTAACACAGCCATGCAAAATTCTTTGCGTAGCTGAAACTCAGAAATAAAGGAATGCAAAGGGGAAAAAGGCCGCAGTGCCAGCTTTTTAGTCCTACATCTGCCAAATAAGGCTCAAGCAGATTTGCATCTTAATTAGTTTCTAATGTGTTTTTAGTAGGTCCATCAAGACTGAACTCTTTCAAGAGAGGCTTAATGGATGATGAAATGTTTTCTTGTGCTAAGAGCCCAAAATTTAAAACGACTTTTGTAACAGTACTAAGTTTATAAATATGAGGTAGATTGCATAGAAATTGTGTGATGGCAAATGGCAAAAATGTGCCACAACTGAAGTTGCAAAGAGCAAGAAAAAAATCTCTCGGTTTCAGGAATTTTGTGTATTGGGGATAGGTGCTTGGCTTGCTCATGGTGTTCCATATTCCTGTGTCCTTTGAAGTTGTACGGGGTAGTATTTTTTTCCATCTGTGTTACTTATTTTCATGTGCTTGTCCTGTGTCCTCCATGAATTTGCTTTTATGTTGGGAGAATAACAGAACTTCATGGGAAATCGTCCTTTCTGCCTTGTGTGCAGGCTGCAAAGACATTCAGTAACAATGCTGAATGCCCAATTTATTCAGTAGGGGCTAGGGTGTTGAATGGTGCCAGTGTCCTCTGAACACCTCTAGATGCACCTTGGGTCCCAGGTAACTCTGAGCTAGTAGCACTGGTAAAATTTGTGATTCAGTGTACAAAGCTGCTCCTTGAAGGCATAGAAGTTGAGGGTTAGTTATTTTACCCTTAATGTTCAAGCATTTCCAAGAAGGGAGCAAACCTGAAAATGACAGCAAAGTGGGATGTTACTTCTGCATGCACTTTTGAGTGTTTGCCCCTTCTTTAGTCCTTATTCTCACATAGAATAGCAGGTTTTTTTCCACATTGGAAATTATTTCTGAAGATTTTTCTGTGTGGGAGCTTTATTTATATTTACCGAACTTAGAGGAGTTTAATGAAAATCATGTTTGTGTACAGCGTTTATATATAAAGTAGGAAATATAAGCTAAATCTGGATTAATTTCCATAAGCTAAAACTTGATTAATTTTTCAGATAGAGATTTGTGGACTTGAAGGTGGGTTATGCAGTTTGTACAAACCATGGCTTATATCTCTGCTCGGTATCTTGCTTTCTTCAAGTACAAAGTAGGAATCCTCATTTCTAATTTTCTTTACAGACTTTGTGTTAGTATGACAGTTCATTTTTAGCTCTAAGGTATTTCGTTTTAAGTATTTGTATGATACATGCTACTCTGGAAGGAGTAAAAGACTTGATTAAGCCTTAGGTTTGGAACGCCACGCTCAAACAGAGGTCTGCTGAGATCTTCTTTTTTTGAGTTTGATAAAACTAATAAAATTTAAAAGGAAAAGTATTGTGTGTTTTTTTCCTGACAGATCTGAGCCTGGCAGCATTGGAACAGTATTAAAGATTCTGTTGTTGAGTTTAAAATAGGACTTCATTCAGCTTTTCTGCTGAAGTTCCCCTCTTCTGAAACCTACTCTGTGTTCTTCTGATGCTGCTTTCCAGAGGCGGCTGTGTGTGGTTCGTAATAAACTTGGGGGATGAAAGTATCCATTGCATAGGCATCTTTATTTTTGTGTCATCCATTTAGTGACATGTGGTAAAGTCAGTGCACCACAAATAGTAGAGTAAGAAAGAGGAAATTCAAGGGCATGCTCATAACTTTATCTGTAGTGCCAGGTATTTTCAAGGAGAGTAACTCTGAGATGTATAACTAGATGTTTTTTCTGTTATGTGTCTGATTTCTCAAAGAGACCAAATGTCCTTTTCTGAAGTAAGCCAGTCTTTCATTCTGCTTTCATTGGCTGCATCTCTTTTTGTGGAGCATTTTTGTAGCAGTAGAAGTGGTCATGAGAGGGAGATGATTTAGGGGAGAGAAATAAAATGCTGTGTCAGGGCTTAGCTTCCTTCTGTCTCTCCCAAAATATGCCTCTAGTAAACACAGAGCCTTAAGGTCTGACAGATTTTTTTTTAAATTTTTTTTTTTTTTAAACCTTTAGATGACCAAGCCCAGACGTTATTCAGATGCTTTTTGAACTTTGGTTTGCTAGAGCCATCTGCGAGGGAGTCAAAGTCACTGATGGCAGTCTGATACAAACTGCAGTAGGAGGTTTGGTAGTTAGGTAGCTTTAGGACAGCTCATTATCTTTGAGATGTCTTTGAAGTTAAGTTGTTTTATTACTAAAGATTGATTTAGTCATCACTTCCAGACTGCAGCCAAGTAAGCCCACTGCTGTTGCTGTGTTCTTCAAAATCTTCTTTCAAATATCTCAAAGTTCCCTGGAAGGACTTGCTGTCTACAGAGTGACAGCTTCAGCAGCTTTCAGTTTTCCCTTCCCTGATGGAGGTTTGTGGTCACCTTGGTGTGGAGGGCAACACTGCCATAAGCTGCCAGTATTCCAGGGCATGATCCCTCCCAACAGCTCTTACGCTGCCATTGAACTCGAGTATTTTTAGAAATGTTTGCAATGTGAACTCAGTGGTTATCCTGATTCATGTACAAAGTAAGGGGAAGTACAAGAAGGATAAATGCGTGAGAGTAAAGCTTGCAGTTTGGTTTGATGTGTGCTCTGCTTGCTTAGCCATAGGACAGGGAAGCCATGCTTGTATTTAATTTGTATTGCCGTTTTTAATTACTCCATAAATAAAAACACTGTTATCAACATGGTTCAGAAATAACAGTGATTTAAAGCTCTCAGATAATGTGATATTCAGTAATTTGGTAGAAAATAACAAATACATAGTGATAATTAAATGTAGTAGATTTTATGCTTAGCTGCTGAAATATTTTGGGGTAAAAATACCTTTACAGATAACTGCTCAAGCTTCTATAAAAAGCTACCATGAAATAGAAAATCAAGAGTCGTGGTAGGAGGTATCTGAAGTAGTTGTTGCTCTAATATAAGTTAATTAGACTGTGAGTCCCAGTATGATCTACTGTTTTTTGAACTCTCAGAATTAACTGTAATTTCCAGCATGTAACTAATACAAAATCATGTTTTTAAAATGTGCCTTGGTTCATGATTATAAAATCAAAGCCACACATTATGAAAACAATTCTGAATGAAATATTGATTCATCCATTGTTGGTTAATTTTGTACCTGAAAAAAATCCTTGAGAACTGATGGTTCTATAGATAAAATGTCATTTCTTCAAAATTCTGCAAACTGGGTTTTTGTGTGTATTGTCTTTTTTCTTGCCAAATTGCTCGTTCAGGCTTGTGCAGTGTGCCCGTGGAGTCAGAGCACTGGTCTCTCTCTGTTGTTTTTAATGCTAACATGTTTGCTGCTGCTTGTGGTTTTCACTGCTTATTTTATAACAGAATTTTAGAGGAGGATGGAAACTTCATCCCATTTAAATGGTAACAAAATAAATTCAAGTAAACTAGTCTAGTCTTAAGTTTACACTTTGCTGAATCAGAGAGGTCCAGTTCCTTCCTTTGATATTGTTCATGCAGTGAGAACAAAGTGAAATAAAGAGTTCCCTTGCATTGTGGTAAATCTACTGCAGCAGTCAGAAAAGCTGTTATTGCCTATGTTAAATCCTAAAATTTGCCAATTTCTACAATTGAGGAGTGAAGGGCTCAGGGGTGAGTAGCATCAGCAGAGCACAGTGTGGCTGCCAGGTTGTGCTTTCTGCTTGTTTGAAGAATGTTTTGGGGTATACCTGTTTTAGAGATGTCACTTGGATGCCTGTAGGATCCTGACTGTCTCAGGAGTGACAGCTCTCCTTGATGCCAGAGTTCAGTGTTCACCTTCGTCCTGAAGTGGATAAACTGCCATTAAAGTATTTCTAAAATACCTGGTAATGGTTCAGGTTTTACTGTTGTGAATGTTCATCCTTTTGAAAACAATTTTTTTTTTCTTTTGAAATGATCTAAGATGAAAATGACAACAGATCACAGCTCAGATTTAACCTAATTTTATTAGGTTTTCACAAAATAAAAAATGGGTTAACCAATGATCTTATAAAGAAATTTTAATACTAAAATAACTTCTGCATTTTTTCCCCAGCAATTCCTCAGGTGTATGGAAAATGCTGCTAAATTGCTTGTGTTCTGAACACAGTTCCAAAGTTGCATAATCTCACACTTTTATTTTTTTCTAAGGACAGTATAAGAAAAATGACCAGATTCCTGAGAATTAGTCACAACTACATGGCTGAATACCAAGTACTGTTTGAGCCAGATTCTGAGAATGCTAACATTGTCATCCTTTCATCATTGCTGGATCCTGCTGCATCTGTAAATTCAATAGTTAGCAACTTTATTACCCTTATGTAATACATGTATAGATGTATACATGCATACATGTATATATGTACACTGAATTTTTAGAGAGGAAGTCCTTTTCCTTGATGGAGGAGTGGTTTGGAAATGGGATAAATTGAAGGCACTTTTAAAGTTGGCTGCTTTGCAGAGAACAAAATCTGAAACGATCCAAAAGAGAAACTGCATAGATTCCTGGGAGAAGTTAAAATGCAACATACTTAACTGTGCCACAAGCAACAGATTGGACAGGGTCAGAAAATCAGGAATGGAAACAGTCCAGCTCTCTTATTCCGTAATATTACATAGACATCATGAACATCTATTGGATTCCTCAAAAAAGCCTTACTTAAAGGGGGGTTCCAGATGGTAAACAAGGTCAAATTTGTGCATTAATCATTTAATCTCAATTACTAGTAAGGAAAATACACTGTGCTAGAAAAATGGGGAAGGGGGGCAGAACAAAATCACTCAAAACCAAGCCCTCCCTTTCTCCCCCCACCTCCACTCCCCCAAACCCCTACCAAAATTTTCTTCTCCAATACAGAGGGAAGAATTTTTTCTGCTGCTTCTGTCCTTGAAGTCTCTGGAAAAAAGGGACTAGTGCTGTCACTGTGGTTGAGCAAATCTTTGGGAAACGGTTCTGTACTTTTTTATAAAATCTAACTATGTAGTATATGAAATGTAGTTCCCATTTCAGATCACTTGTTGAGTTTTTCTCAGACAAGAATGTTTTGAGAGTTGCAAAACCAACCTGGGTACTACTAAGTTTTGGTGATGGGGTTGTCCAAGGCAGAGATTTGTGCAAGCAGTGTGGAATAATACTTTTGAAAATTGTAGGCCAATCATAGAGGAATAAGGAACAAGAATACCCAAAACTTAGATACATTCCTGAGGAGGCCTATCCTGCCTGCCTCCCCCCTTCTTACAGCTGACAGATTTTTCATGACACTTCCCCCAGGTGTGAAATTATTCCTCCTTCTTCTGTAGGCTGCACATGGGAGGATTATGGGAGGTCGACATTTTCAAAACTTGTTGGAAATTGAGGGGAAAAAAGTGTATTGAAGACCAGATATACCTGCTGCAAGACCTTTCTCTGCCCTCTCTGTGTGGAACTAGAATTGCTAAGCCTTGTGCTGTAAACCCCAAACGGAAATTATTTTGGAAGTCAAGTGATAAGGTTCCATGCTTTGTTGAAGAGATAGGTGCACCACCAAAGCAGTTTTGTGTACAGGGCTATCAGTGGGCTGCACTAATGGTTGGTTACTCCTAGTGGGTTTAGCTGTTCAGTTGTTAATGTGGCAGCATGGTTGGAACCTGTGAACTCCAGCATATGTAATGGTAAAAACATGAGGGCCTAATTGCACAAACGTGTTAAAGAGAGCCTGAACTTTTTAGAATTTGTACTCTAAATAAGACAAATAATAGCCAGTGAAATAGGCACATGGAGGGTGAATAAAGTTTCTTGCTCAGGGTGACCCAGCAAGTCAATAGCAGAGCTCGCAGTAGGATTTCTCAAAGCATTCATATATTGGAGAATTTGCTTTACAAGGAGAGAGACTGTGCTCACTGTTTTTCTTTAAATAAAAAGAACAATGGGAGGTTACTTAATTTGGATATGTAAAGTACCATTAAAAAAAGAGCTTTTTATTCCCAAAAGGGTAAAACAAGAACTGAGGGCTATCCAGACAGATTAAAAGGTCAGCATAGCACATATTTTCTTTC
Organism: Certhia americana; assembly: GCA_018697195.1. NCBI lineage: Eukaryota > Metazoa > Chordata > Aves > Passeriformes > Certhiidae > Certhia > Certhia americana. The sequence goes on along the minus strand of CM031859.1, from coordinate 85,550,631 downwards.
ATGTTAAACTGATAAACTGATGAAACCAGTTAGCAAAGGAGGTAGCAGATACTTCATCCCTAGACATTTTCAGAAAAGACTGAAAGCCTTTCTTGGAAGACAGGTGTTAGCCTTGCTCTATTTACTTGGTTCAATACAAGAGTAAGTGGGCAGCATGCTGTGCCTTCCATTAGCAGAACTGGATGGTTCTTATGCATTTGGAACTGAATTTTAAGAGCTAAATGAACAAGAATTATTCAGCTACCTTGAGCCATGTTCCAGGAGCTCTGTCAAGGCTGTGTGAAATCTAATCTGAGCTCTTGCAAAGAAATTACTCAAACCTGAATAGTGAATGCTCTTGTGGTTATAACTGGAAAAAACAAAACCAAACAAACAAAAGCACCAAAACCAAACAAACAAAAAAGCAAAAGCAAACAAAAAAAACCCCTCATAACCCCCTCCCCCAAACGAGTTTGAAGGGTTTGAATTATAATAATTTTTTTTCTAAGAACAAACCCGTAAATGACTCTGCACTTCCTGTTTCCTCATGGACTAAAAGAGGAACATCCAAATTCCTACAATACAAGAATGACTAAGTCTCAGGTCTATTTTTCTTTCTTTCTTTTCTTTTTTTTTTTTTTTTTTTTTTTTTTTTTTTCCCTAAATCCAGGAAGTACTGGAAAACTTTCTGGATGTCTGAAAGAGCGAGATTTTTAAAAGGTTTAGTGGGCATCTTTCATGTCAAATTCATATCTAACATGTGAGAACTCCATATGTAATTCTGTTTAAAGCACTGCAGTAAATGAAAATAAATGCTAAAGAAAAATGCCACTTAATGTCACATGGACCAGAACGTGGTTTTTTCTTAGGGAGTTTTGAAGATATATCTATTCCTGGTGTGCCACTTCTGGCTGGTGGACTGTGCCGTCTAACTTTTCAGGAACTATAATAATAGTAGTGGTTATTTTTGCCATTTCCTTTTCTGTAATCTCTGTATTCAAGATGTTGCATTCTGGTCTATCTGTTTCATGCAATACAGGTTGCCTGGCAGTATGTAGAAAGGTATACAAAGCTACTAAATTTTATTTTACTTGTTTTTCTTTTTTGCATTTAAACAAGGGTAGAATGAGCTATATCAGTTTTCTGTTTAGTTGTTCTTTTAACAAAGGGTTTTGTAGTTGACATCCAAGGAGTCTTGGAGTTGCTCTGAGTTTGTTATGGCTAAAGCTGCAGAGGAAGTCCAAGTGAATCACAGATAATTGTAGTCCTCAGGATAGCCATTTTGTTAACAGAATTAGCTTCATTAATCTTTCTAATCTGACGATTAAACTGAGGATAAAATATCAGAGCAACACAAACATTATGTTGGAAAAACCCCTCGACATTATTAAATAGTATGGAAAGATCTTATCGTGATACTTTGTAAACATGGCAAAAAGTAGAACAAAAATAGAATGTCTTAATGGTGTTTTCTTATAGAAATAAAATTTTTAGTTCCTCTGGCAATTTTTTAAAGAAAAGTGCATACGATAATGTTGAGGGTTACATTTTTTTTTTCAAATTTTTGAGGCATTTTTTACCAGTTCTGGGTAGTCATTCAAGAAACTTAAGTATTTTGATGCTATTCTTGAATTTACTTTTTTGGGGGAAGATTGCATGACTGAACGTATCTAATATGAATAATTTTGTGTGCTTGAAACTGCCACATTTACTGGCAAAATGCTTATTTATTCTAAGATGTTAGAAATTCCCATTTCCCTTAGAAAACAGGAATGATCTGTTTAGATATTGAACTGAGACTAGAGAGGTACGTTAAATTCCCACACTGTTACAGACATCCTTAATTAAACCTGCCCTGGGGCTCCTGCGTGTGCTCAGTATAGGAAAGGAGGAACTTACTGCACAGTTTGTGTAATCCTGCTTGCATTTGTGTGTGCCACAGAGTGTGAGGGCAAAATAAAGGCTTTCATTCTAAACTGAACAAGTATTTAGGAAGATTTAAAAAAATAAAAATGCAAAGATGGTTTTGCAAGAAGCTTTTATTTTCTTTGATTCTGTTTTCTGCTTTCAAATTTCTTTAGAACTAAACTTGATCAAAGTCTCTGAATCAATGCGATTCTTGGCAGACTGTAAGTAGGAGAGGTATTTCCAGAAAGGATGCTTTTGTTTAAATACTCGATGCCAATTCTGTATAACCATTGTGGTTTGTATATCATGTGTTGTTTGTTTATTATAATGTCAGTGTTTGTTGTAAAGAAACTCAAGTTACAGATATGTATGTGAAAGGATGTGGAGAATATTTGGAGAATATTTTTCTCTTCCAACTTCATAACCCAGCAGAAGAACATTGATTTGTAATTTTTGAAGCTTGTGTATTCATGGTTTTGTCTTTGTGTTTGGTGGAGGAATTTTTTTGTAACTGGGAAATAAATATTTTCGTTATATTTTTGCAATCTCCTCTCCTTTCTAACCCAAATTTAGATAGTTCTATAAGGAAATTATTCCCTTTTTGCTTTTCAGTTTCTTGGAAATAGAGAGGTATCTGTAGTGACCCTGAATGGGAAAGCAGAAGACACATTTTTTTAAAATTGCATTTAAGTTACTAAAATTATCAGTTGCAAGGATAACTGAACAGAGACATTTTATGTTAACAAATAACAAGCTTTCAACTCCCTGGATGAATAATAAAACCTCTTAAGTAAGTCAGCATGGTTTTGGTTTCAAATTTCTTCATTACTTTTTAAAAGTAATATTTCTTACGTTTGGGATAAAGCTCTGTCTTCTGACATAGCAGGACAGCTGAGATCGTAATGAGAAGTATTCTCAGATTTAAGAAGGAGGTTAAAAGAGGTTAATATTTCCAAAAGAAAACTGTTAGAATAATTTCAGAGTAATTTCAGCTTAGCTTTGTTCCTGAAATATTATTTTACTTCCTTTTGTTTCCTTGTGACAACTTCATGCCACTTCTGAGCTGTATATATAATTTTTGTCTCTGCATGTTCCCATGTCTCCTTCCCTACATCCTTTATTTTTCTCATTCACGTGTGGTTTTTAATTGAAGATGTTTCAAACCCTGTATTATTTTATTTCTGCAGCTTTCTTTAGTTCTGCCCTCTTGAAGTAGTGTTCTTTGTTTCTTTCCTAGTGGTAGTCCACAGAGCTGCTCCTCTTTGGCACTGCCTTGGAGTAGTTTGACCATCTGGGTAGGTCAAATAGTCCAGCCCTGTGACCTTCTTCTTTGGCTTTGGGTGCCAAGGTGGGACTTGAAACAAAACCTCAAGTCAATCACTGTGTGTGGTGACGCAGTGCTGACAGGTTGATCACCTGCCAAATTTCATGAAAGGTGCCCTATAAAGTAAACTGCAAAGGAGGTCAGGGCTTTTATCATGTTATAAGTCCAGTTTTGCACAGATAGAGGAGCAGCTTGGATACTAGGGAATTTTCAGGAAAGTCTTTATAGCTTCTAAAGATGGCTTATTAAAATAAGATATTGTACATTTTCTGGAAATTTGAGAGAAAGGACTTAGTCATTCATTGGCAGTTTCTGAGATCAAAGGCACCTCTGGGCGCACCTCTGGGGCTATCCTAATTGCATATTCTGTAGTTTTAGCCACTTTAGTTGAGGGTTGTGGGGAGAGGGAATCTCATTCATATCTAAATCAAATTGGCAAAAGAGGAGAGTAAAAATTTACCCATCAGAGTTTTATTTCTCTCTGCTGATGCACTCTGGCTTGCAGCCGATGCTGGTGTTGCACATCAGCAAGCTACTTAAAAGTTCCAGCGTCATTGAAGTACAGTTTGTCCATTTGCAGCATATTGATTTAAGCTGTTTACTTCCTAATGGAGGATTAATTTCTGTTGTGAATGCAAATGGAGAGTACATTTAACGTGCTTGCCTTCTAGATAAGAAAGGCCTTTTGCCTTTCTTCCTGGGGAGCTGAACAAATTCACACCCATAAACAGTAGCGGTTGTTTTAATGTCAGGGGGGGTTTAATTGAAACAAAACCTAGATGTGAGTTTGTTGCTAGCTGAAACAAAGCCAGCACAGCTCTACTTGCAGGTGAGCCTGAGGCAGAGATGAACTGAAGTGGGTTCAGTTCCTGCTGCATTCTTGGCACATTGAAGACTGTAAGTCCAGTTGGACTTCTCTCAAAAGTTCCTGACACACACTGCACAGTAGTATTTGAGAGACTAAAAATGTGAACCTCTTGTGCAAAGGGTCTGAGACTTATACTGAAGTATCTGCCTAGTTTGCGCTGAGGTTTCATGTACAGTTTATTTATTTTCTAATATCTGGGAAGATCTTCGCTCTAAGGCAGATGAAAGCTTTACTCAAATTAGGTGTCATCCATGTCCCTGACCTTTGTTTTGAAATACAGTTGATTCATAGGCAAGTTCCAGAGTTGTCTATTTTTGGTGAGTTTGGGGGTTTCTTTGGTTGTGGTGGGTTTTTTTGGTGTTTTCTTGTTTGTTTGCTGATGCGTTTGTTTGGATTTTTTGCCTACTATTGGGGTGGGTTTTTTCTGGTTTTTGGTTGTTTTTTTTCTTACAGAGGACTAGAATAGGAATAACAGGCGAAAAGCTGAAGGGAAACTTACCATCTAATATCATTATTTCCTAGGACTTAGTTATATCCTGTCTTTGGAGATTATTTCGCCTTGTTTAGGAAGAATTTTAATTTATGCCTAATACACAAAAAATTAATATGTTACACCAAAATCTTGGACCTTCCAGCTGTTAATTTCCCTGATTTGAAATCTAGAAATCAGCACAGATACTTCCTTTATTCTTCATACAGAAATGCTATGTGGATAATGCCTATTGTATACTATGTTGAATTCCCAGATATGGGAATACTCTGGTGGCAGGAGGAGAGTGCAAGAAAGGAGTGTTTTGAAAATAAAGAGAATAAATATATCTTTACAGGAAATACGTAACATTGCTTTGGTATCTTAATCTGTAAGTATTCAGGCAGAAATTCTTGCTTAAAGGACGTAAGGAAATATGGGAATTACTTGAGGGATAAATGAAAAAAGTATGCAGTCCACCAAAACACTTTTATGTGGCCAAGAAAAATTACCAGTCAATCCATGTGCTTACTTTTGTACAGACACATATTTCATGATGGTTGTGCAAAGCATTGAAAAGTTGTCTACTCACATGGAACTATTATTGCAGTTAAGGAGAAACTCAAAATATCTGGCTAAAGTAATTTAGGAAAAACTCCAAATATCATTTTTAGGTGATTTCTGAGACTGAAGAGATATACCACCTATGAATTTGGCTTTGGCATATGAGCAAGTGGTTGTCTGAAATTGTACTGTGGTAAGATAATTTGGTAGCCTTTATCAGTTTTTATGTAGTAACTGGCTGACTACTATGTGCTAGCAGCCCTGACTATCTGCTCAGTGTTTTACTGCAGAGTGTAAGGTAACTTCCTTTCCAGTTGCAGTTCTGTAGCGTGACTTTAAAAAATGCTGGTAAGCTGAGACAACAAACATGTTTTAAATACTTTGTGACAGTTAATTATTTCCCTGTGGTTTGGAGAGTGCCACTGCACTAGTGCATTAAGAAATACATTTTGAAAAGCATTGTGATGAAATTACAGGTCAGATCTTACCACACAATGCAATTCCCTTATTCTTAAATCAAATAACCATCTGTTTTGGAAAGTGTTTTTGCTCTGAAGAGTTTCTTTTCTTTCTTGAAATAGATTTAGCAGATGTTTCAAGAGAATGTCTTTATCCAGGCTTTTGTTCAGTAGCTAGTTTTACTGTCTGTTCACTCAATAAGTCTAGTTGGGTGTTGCTCAGCCAAATCCTGCTCTTACACGCTGTACTTCACGTTGTCTCTGGGTTTGTGTAGGTTCTTTGTATTTTATCTTCATTACCATTGCTAAAATAATGCCACCTCCATTTCTAGTGTAGATACAGTTTTAGTACTGTGGAAAAATACTATATAACTTTGGCTTATTCCCCTGTCTTCAGGGGAATAATAATGGGGCTTAATAATAGAACACTTTTACATCCTCAGAATAATTATCCTGGGTTAAATAAACCAACAAATAGCACACACTTGTGTCTGGAACACTCATGCTAGTGAGTTTCCATTGACCTGTTCACATGCAGAATGCCTGAACGGTTAGTCTAGGCACCCTTATCTCTTAGGGTCATCGACTTTTCTGCTCAGAAAGAGATTTCTCTCTCATTGATTTATTTCCCGTTGTCATGAATTGTGATTGTAGGTGTTTAGAAACCCTAACCAGTTTGCCGTAACTCTTAAGTGCTGTAATAATAGGTAATACCTTGTACATACTCTTCTGCCTTTTGAAGCTTTCAAGGAAGTAAAGATAATCTCTTCCTTGCTTCAGATCATGGAATCAGAAACTTGGTTTCATGCAGTGACCCTTTTGTGGTTGTGCTACTCGATGCCTTTGCAGTCGTTTGTACCCCTCTGCTGTCTGTTACACGTACACAGAGCCAATTGTCTGCCTTCACTTTCTGGATTCGACAAGAGAACCACCCTGAACACCCTAGGCTCAGCACAGTGGTCTGTAGAAGTTGTTGGTCCTTCTAATACATAAAAATGAGTGTTTTACTTCTGACAGGGCAGATGTGCTTGTGCTCAAACAGCCCGTGCATGTGTTGCTGTGCATTCAAAACTCCTCCTTCTTTGGTGTCTGGAAAGCCTTAAGCACAACATATCGTGAAAAACCAAGGTCATATCACATGTGATTCAGGACACCACAACTGGGCATCAGTACATGCTTTAGTAAGTAATGGAAGGATTCTTGTTTTAGAATTCGTTTCTGAATACTGTGGGTTATTTCAGCTGAATCTTGATTCTCCCTGGCTGCTGCTGTTCTGTATTATGTCAGTGCATGTGTCTGGCACTGAAAAGTGTTTGATGTTTTCTGTAGGTCATGCAAGATGTTTGATGTTTTTTGTTGACTTTTGAGTATGAGTAAATAATTGATAGAATCCCCTGTGGCCAAAATTTCTGAACCTTTATGTATATCATTGTGGTCAATTACAATGCGTCAAGCTGTGTTACGTGTCTCTCTAATTATAATAATCAAATATGTAATGTTCATAATGAAAGGCAGATTTGTGAACATTGTAGCAGTGCACTGACTCCAAATTTTCCTGCTGCCTTTGCCAGAAGAGCAAGAGGCTGGTGGGGTGAAAACCAACATGGAGGTAAATGGAGATTGTAAGGAAGTTGTCTCAGTATGTTTTCTGGGTAATTACTTTTGAAAGTCAGGTTTACTCATGTAGTTAATGATGTAATATGTAAAATTCTTAATTTTCAAATACTGTGAATAAATAATATTTGCTCAGCTCTTTCGCTGACCTTATGGAGCTTACTACAATCCTGCTCATTTCAGATGAGCTTGAAAGGGATTCAAGTGTAAATGCTGGGGCAAGTTTGGTAGTTTAATCATACATCTGGCTGTTCCTTTGGTTGAGAGTTTGCTTCTGTTCCAGTAAGCATAGTGGGCTTGAAAGTTTTCAGATTACTCAGGCTGCAGTGATTATGGCTATATTGAAAAGTATCAATATCTTATTTTCTATTAAATAAGTTAAAATAGATACTATATTAGCTATTTAAGTTGAAGCACAAAAATCTTGTGGCTGAAGAACTAAAGACCCGCAGACTTTCCAGTCGTTTTCTATTAGACTATAATTGTTCTGGTTTTCACATGCATTTTCATGGAAATAATATTTACCAAAATTGGTAAATACCGCTAAAAACAACAGACAGCTTTGCAGCTGTAAGCACTTTATGCACAATCTCTTCCCTTCTTCTTTCTGAGAAGTTGTGTTCATTAAGAAACTTTGCTATGCTACACTCTGGAAGGGTTAAACCATACTGACTTTCCAGGTCTGACATGAATCAAATAAGCATCTGCAGCGACAGATCATGTGCTTGGAGGTTTATGCTTTAAGCTACCCAAATATCAGATAATCCTAGAACATCACAAGAAGAGGTGCAAAGCAGGTTTTATGATTTAATTCTTTCTGTTTTCTGTGGCTTATACAGTCCATTTAGGTTTGTATTGTTGCCAAAATCCTCAATAGCTTTAGGTTTGGAGGGGTTTTGCTTTGTTTCATATGCTCTATAGCTAAGGAAGATCAGAGTAAAATTTACTCAGCCTTTCTGCTTTTAGGAATTTCAGTCATGAAAAATGCATTTGTCCACTCATTTTTTATTTCAGATGTGAATTCATCAATGACTGTCCTTAATTTATCTTGAGACAAGCTGGCTTTTAGATGAATACAGTGCACTAAATCTCAGGTGATGTCCTTGCATTGGAACATAGGTGGCTGACAGACTGTGTTATGATCAAAGGAAACCCTATGGCAGTGGGGCACTGAGCCACTGAAGACAGTGGTTTGTCATTTGCTTACAACAGGTCTCAGTTTGTGCAGAGCATGCAAAATCTGTGCTGATGCTGTCAAATGGAATGAAAAGAACACCCCCAAATGCTGATGGAATTATTCAGGTTGTACATAAAATCTTACTTGTATTCAAATATGAAGTATCAGTGTGACGCAAGTGTTTCCATAGCATATTCTAATCTTTCTCATCCATCTAAGAGTAGAGAGATTGTGTGGTTTCCTTAGAATATCTTGGTCTAAGAGAATTCTCTACAATATATAAATTTATATATATATACATAAAATATATATGTTTCATATATTCTAGGGTGGGAAATAATATCTTACACCTGAGAGGTGGAAAATGGTGAACTTCTAGCCAAGTTTAGGGCTCCATTTTTCAGAACACTTAGGAGTTAAAAACTTACAAAAAAACAAACCTCAAGGAAAAGCTGGGCCATTTTCACAATCTTCTGCATAGTTTGATTAAATTTTGCCTTATTCTAGCTTACCAAAGAATTATGATCCATTGAAAATGTTGCAGAGAAATATTTCAGCATGCTTTTTTTTGGTATTGTTTTTACTGATAAGTATTATCTGAATGAAAGAGAAAAGAAATTGCATCCTAGATATATACCCATTAAAGCTGTCTAAAAAAAAGATAAAAACTAGTTCTTGGTAGTGTTTAATACTGCTGAAAGACAGGATGTGTATTGCCTGACAAAATGAAGCCTAACTGAGGAATAGGAGGAATGGTCCAGTGGGCAGACTGGGCCTCCAGAGGACCAGAGTTCAGTTCTTATTTAACCGTAGGCTTCTTGTATAACTTGCCAGAAAGTCATTTAGTCTAGCTTGTGCCTTTGGGAGTATCCCATTTTGCATATGGGGAACTGTCTCAGAAGGGTGTTGAAAATAAAATTCCTTAATGACTGTGAAACTGTATAAATTCCTTCAATATGCTGAAGCTTGGCCTTGTTTTCAACATGGGCTTTTTCCTCTGAAAGTATGTCTGGTTTTATGGATGGTTGCCTTTTGTTCCCTGAAACAGGCTACTAATAGGTTTTATTCAGGCCTGGAGTTTTTGATTATCTGTGCTTCTTTCCAGCAATGATTGTACTCATCTCAGTATGCTGCCACATGTTATTTGAACAATACAGAAGTACTTTGTTAATTAATGTTACTTGCACATGCTAAAACTGTATTTCAACAAAAGTCATAGCAATAGCATGGGTCAGCAACAGGGTAAAGTTTTTGGTGATCAAAAATTTTGGATAGTTATTGTATCTTTTGCTGCATGTGGCAAATGTGATGTATATGTGCAAGGCACGTATTTTGCAATGTGTCTTGCTTATAGCAAAGTTACTCTTGTATCAACTCCTCTGTCCCGTCCCTAGTTTGCGTCTTGCCTTGTTCCCCGTTTCATTTTGTAGACGTCTGCTCATAAGTTCTCTCTGCACATGTAAAAGCTAGGCTGCATTCAGAGAGAAGTATTTTTAGTCAAAGAGAAGGGTCAGAATCAGAATTGCCATGATCAAACTATTTCCATTGCATTCAAGGATGCCTGTTCTGTTCAGATGAGTTTGGCCAGCCATTCTGTTTCTGGTTACATATGTCTAAGGGCATTTCACATGCGATAACTTTCGTGGCATTTGTTGAAAAGTACATAGCAACTTTAGATTTTGTTGTGTGTGTATTGTGTTACTTAATTCTAGAATGACACTGCAGAATCTAAGCATAGCTTATTGCACAGATTGAAAAGAAAAAGCATACATATTCTAGTAGTCTCTTTTGGAGGTATTTATGCCATTATGTTTCTAGGTGTTAAATTAGACATTTTTGAATAATTAAGGTTGAATCAGTCCTTTTTTTATCTGTTTGGCTTGATACATGAAAGACCTGAGACAAAAAGAAGGGTTTCTATCAGTCTAGGGGATTCTGTTTTTTGTTGGGGTGTTCATTTTATGTGTAGGGTCAGCTGAGCTGCTGGCTTCTGGCAAAAGTACTAATTCATATGACTGATAAGACTGTCAGTGCAAGTACTTACTGAAATGAAATGTGGGTATTTCATAAATCGAAAAATAAGAATATGTCCATTTCATTCTTATTGGCATTAGAACATATGAAGTCTGAAACATGCTTTCTTTTTAAAAGAGACCTCCTTTTATAAATAGTTCATTTTTCTTAGAGCATCAACAAAATTTCCAATTAAAAATCACTAAGCATCATTTCTAATAAAATGTAAATTGAAACAGTTCACTTGCTGGGTAATGGAAACTTGGTTTCAGGCCTCCAGTCTTTTTCCTGAGTTGCTTCCAATGCTGTTTGTAATTAAAGGGGCAGAACAGAGATTTTGTGATGGTGGTCAGTACCTTGTTGAGATGCCTGATTCTTCTGCTGGGATGATGTTGGGGGTTTATGTGTGTGCGTGCATGCTGGGATTTGTACTGCGGAAAGTATTTTACTGAAACCTTAACCAAACAGTGTATAGTGCTGATACAAACAGAGCATTAGAAATGTCTGTCTTTAATACAGCCATCTGTTGACTGCTATAGCAGTTTTTCAAAAGCCTCCCTCAGCATAGACATCAAAGACTATTCATGCACCTGTGCTTCTGATCTTCTAATATTTTTCTTATTTAAAAATGGCAAAGGGAGAGGAGCAGTATTTCAAGATCAGCAGCTTTATTTAAAACAAAACAGAAAAAGCCAAAACCCCCCAAAAAACTCCATCACAGAACTCATGCTGCCAATTCAGGAATTGTTAAAAAAGTCTTTTTTGGACATTCAACCCTATTATTTATAAAAAACCAGACACCCACGCTTTCATTTTCCTCTCCCTTGAGTAACCCCTGGCCTTGCTAACACTATTTCCTGCCTGGTGTATTTACTGAGATCATTTTCTTGGTCCAATGACATCAGCAGGACCTGTGAACTCTTCTCCTGGCCCTCTCTTCAAGGACAGTAGTCAATTGGAAGGAGGAACTTGCATCTTCCTAATGCATTCAGCAACCATGTCCTGAAAGAGAGGGGAAAGCCTCTCTGTAAGGTCCTCTCAGGTGATGAGAGAAAGCTGGAGACAAAGAAGGTGGCCCCATGGGTCTGCCTACTGAACATAGGATGGCAAAACCTGGTATAGCTGGGGTGTTCTGATGTCCCCCTATTTACTCACTAATCTGAGAATACCAATAGGTTGGTCTCCTAAGTTACCAGTGTGAATTGGTGATCTGCTTCTCATCTCCTGCTGGCCTAGCACTTCCTCCTGATGTCCCTTGTGAGAGGACAGGGTCAGCTCGGTCATTTGCTGGCACGGGGGAGGCAAGGCCACCTTCCCCTGCTGTGGGAGAGGAGGCTGCCATGAGGAGGGAGGGGAGAGTGCCTGTTCCCAGCCACAATTCTGCAGTTGCCCCAGAGTAGCAGAAGCATTGGGCAGGTTCTGGGGTTCCTGCTGTGAGAGCAGAGCACACATCCCTGCCTGAGTCTGGCCCTGGCCTGCCCCATCCCCAGGGATGGGTCTGATAGACAGGCTGGGGCTGCCCAGGTGCCTTCTTGACCACCTGCTCCTGTTAGCAGTGGTGTGACACAAGGACAGGTCCTGGCAGGCAAGGCTCCTTGCAATCTTACCTGGGTGGTTTTCCTGCTGAAATAGGTTGGAAATACAGTATTTATGTATGCAACATCACATCGCTCAGTCTCTGGAATCATGTGACAGTAACTGCTATTACTTACAGTTACAGCAGAAGCTACTGATTACATAATGTTTTAGTTACAGTTTTATTTTTGAGTTTTGTTTTATTTTATGTGTAGCAGCAAAAATAGTTTTTAATTTGTTGTGGACCATTAAGATACTCAAATCCAGCAATATTTAGATTTGCTGATGAAACTTGTGAAGATCTGTAATAAGCTCTTCATTGTGGTGCCTAAACTTACTGGAGTTTATTCTCCTAGCCTGTGAAATCTTGGAAGTACCGCAGCTTGATACTGAGCACCTGTGTTTCATGCTGGGTGAAAGTGGTCTCCACATGGGTAAAGATTCCTTAAAATCCACCAGAACAGTGCAGAAAGAAACAAATTTTGTGTTTCAGAAAAAGAGGATAAAGCATGTATTTTTTTCTCCCAGTGGGGACACAAAGGGAGTATTATAAACACGTGTTAACCGGCTGTATGAGCTGTGTGTGTTCATTTCCCCTTTTCTGTGACCAGAGCTGATCTGTCTTGCTGTCACACTGTTGTTTTCCACATTTGCATATCTGGGCTCAGAATAAATTACAGTAAAAAAGTTGCTCAATTGTGGCAATTTTGACTTTCTTGAAAATAGTAGTGCAAATATACGTCAGAACAATACATTAAATATTTGAAATGTAAAATTCACTGAGCTCAAACTTTCCAAACATGTACACTTCTTTTTTATTCCAGTGAAGATGCAGGGTCCTCAACCCCTCTTTGCAAAAGGAGGCTATATTGTGGAGAATGTGTCCTGCCTACAACTTGACTTTGTGAGATTTGGAAGCTTCTTGTTTCCTGCATTTGCAGTCACTTACTTTGGGAGCCATTCTAAGTTTGATTTTTTTTTTATTTTTCTGTTCTTGATTACAGATTGACTTGGAACCAGAAGGGAGAGTGTATGTCATCATAGACCTTTCAGGATCGTCAGGTGAAGGTAGGGACTTCCATATTTTGTCTTACTCTTTCATGAATGGAATCTCCAAGTGTCTCTGCAATGAAAGTACTGGAAGAGGTGTGTGCTGATATCCTCAAATCTGTATGGGCTCAAGTTAAATGAACACATTTTGTTCTCTGCCTTTGAGTCAATATTAATCTCTGATGGTAACAATACCAGCTAAAATGACCATAATGAAATAACCATATTTTAGTAGTACTAATTTCCAGAGGAAACTTCCAAGTTCTTTAATTTTTGAAAGAATATTAACCATTATGAGGTAGAAAGGATAAGATGCCAAAGATGAGGGGCTCTAATTTATTTGCTTTTTAAATTATTCTAATATTCGGTATTTTTCCATTTCAAGTAAAATAATGTTGTAATTATATTAAGTGTTTTCATTTTTATGACACAGCAGTTGCATGTCGGAAAAAAACCCAAATATGGAAGAGAAGTATTTATTACACTCTTAAGAAAAATTCTAAAAATAATTTTCTGTAGCTTACTTTCAACAGAGTCAAGTGATATATGGTAGGAATAAGATAATTTATGAAGAAGCAAATCTGTGTGTCATAGTCATGCACTTGGTGACAGCCTGATCTGTCAAAATGGCCTAGATGATTGATTATCTTAAATTATGTCCAGCAATCAGCTTTGATCAGCTTCTCCCATTAGCTCACAGAGCTCAGTTAAATGAGGTTATCGTTGGTTCATCGTCCATAAAGAAGATTCACATGAACCCTGACAGGAGCTGAAACCAAAAATGCTGTGAAATGGAATTATTTTGCCTGGCACAGTGGAGAAACAGCGGAAGAGCATGTTTATCTTTCTGTTCTTTGTAATGAATTGCTGCACTCTGACCATCTACTAGCAGTAGCTTGCAAAAACACATATTGCTATAAATCCTGAGTTTTCAAAACAAACTTTATCTTATAGCCTCTTTTTGTACTCGCATAAGATACACTCTACCATTTTTTCTTCCTGAATATTGAAGAGAATATCAATTAAATAGTAGCTTCCACATATCTTTCTGACTGGCATGACAATGATCACCCAAAATCTGGTTAAAGGCATTGATGTGATTCTGTCACAGGGCAGGTAGATGTTCTTCCAGCCTTCCACTGATAGCTAGTTGATACCCAGTCGAGCCTGTTATTATTTCATCCCAAGACGCATTCAGGTGTGTCAGATTGTCAAAGGGAAGGAAGAATGGTGTTATGTGGTTCTTCAAAAGTTGTTTTATACAGGAAGGAAAAAAATGGGTATCCTAATGTCTCCGTTATTAAGTGATGCATTACCCTGGGACACTTGAAAGGTGCTTAGAAAGAAATTTGTGTCACTACAGTAGCATTGGAGGCAAACATGCAAATGGAAACAGGCCAGAGAGGGAAAACAGCTTGTGAAATGCTTTTGGGAAGCCCTCAGGAAGACCAAGAGGATTTAGTTGAGGTGAATTTGGTAGAAAGTAGAGAAGCTGGTGCACTTACAAAATGCAATAGAATTTATATACTTTTTGAGCTTTCCTATGCAATTAAATAACTGTGTAAAAGTGTTGGGTAGAGTTATTGCAAAATTCTCTAGGACAGTTCCAGTTTTACTCACAAAGGAAAGCAGACCACGCTTGTACAGCTGTTTGTAAACCATTTTTATAGTGTTGTTAGTGATACTGTGAAATCCTATTATTGGACTGTTTTATTAGGACTCTGGCCTAAATAATTTTGGATATTCAGTTATGTTATTGAAGCACCTAGTTTAACATAAGTGTGCATCCTTGTGTAGTGAACAGAAATGCCTAGAACACATGGGAAATATCTCAGTCTACATGTTTCAAAAATGTCTTTCTTATTTTATGTACATATATGTAGGTAAAGATAATGTATCTGAGAGGTATTTATGAATTTCAGTGGGCCAGTTCATTGTAGTTGATCTGTATTTCTTGAATATTAAGGGGATATAAAGTTATAGTAGGTGTGTCACTTTTGCTTGGCCAGGGTTGGTTGAAGTGATTGCTACTCTTGACCAAATTTCTGAACCAGGATCTTGGTTTTTGCACTTGAGTCATGCCTGTGAATAGTAAGAGTACATAGTATTCTTTTCATGATGCACAAATGAGTATCACTATTTCACCTGGAATTTTGGAGGGGGAGAAATGTCAATTTATGAAAATAGAAGTACTCATAGCAACAATTTTAACTGGAGGAAGCAATCAAGTTGCATGTTTCTTGTGAAAATGTACTATATACTTACCAGCCACTCTTGTCTTGTAATGCTGTATACTGAAAATTGGACTTGTTTCTCCTGTGTAATATAAGCAGGTTTCTAGTTATCAGCAAGCAGTAATGTAACTTCAGTTATTTGGCACTTCTAAAAGCTTTGTCAGACAGATATCCAAGTTCTCTTTTGGTGTAATTGACTTAGGATTATTTCAATCCATTTATATGGACAAAGAGCATTGTTCTCTACTGTACTGCCTTTAAAAGGCAAAAGTCCTAATTTTCCAGGCAAGTCCTTTAAGTGTGTAAATTGGTATATAAATGGAAAGTAAGCTTATGTTGTTAGCATATACCTCTTAAAACCCAGTTGCTGCATAGTCCCAGCTGCCAGATTGCTCATCCTGCACTGTTTGCATTTGTATGGCAAAACAATTAAAACAGTTCATTGTTATTAGCGGACTTCCTCAACAAAAGCACACGATTCCTGTTCCTCCTCCCTCCCCCTTGTCTAAGCCGAATCATTCATGGACTTGTGTGGCTTAGGTGTACAGAACAGATGGAAATCTAGCAGATTACAAAGGCAGGTAAAGGGTACTTCTGCTGCTCCCTAGGCACAGACAGAATCGTTGAGAGCCACCCTAGCATATTATCAGCATCCAGCCAATATTTTTGGAGCTGTAGGAAGAACATTAGAGTTACTGGTTTCACTTGAAGTTTTCAATGGATTGTTCAAATTCCAGGGAATTTAGATTTGTTCTGAAAAAATAATTTTCTAGAACTTGGTTCCATTCAGTTCTAGTCTTTAAAGCAGAAAAAGATTGGAAAATGCAAATGCTAAAGTCTGAGAAGTGGAAAGCAAGCTACATAAAAAGCCCTTACAAGAACAACAACAAACCCAAGAGGAGTGTTTTTATCATCACCTTTTTACACCAATCCTGTTTTGGAACCTCCTTATAGTTTCTGAGTGTTTGTTTCTGCTTGGATAGGGATGGTGAGTAACTATTTATTTTAGCAATCTTCTGTAAATTCTGTAGTAGGAACTGTCCAGCCCACATACTGAAAAGAAAATGCTAAATAGTTTGTCACACAGAAAGTGATGTTCTCAAAAGTTAGGATTTGAATTTTTCAGCTAAAACATGAAGGTTTCCATATTGTGCTTCCAAATCAATTCTGCAAAATAATTTACCATTTTGGTGATGTTGACATAGGAAGAGGGTGAGAAAACTGCTCTTAAAATAAGTCTTTTTAATTCTCCATTTGAAACTATGTAAGCAGTATTTCTGTGACACCTGTGAGTCACATCTTTACACTTCCTTTGCCAGAACTGATCTGCAGGGTTATTTACCTTCTGTAGATTTACTTTATTTAAAACGGTGCATTTAGAGTAAATCTATAGTTGTTTTCTGTGAATGGAAGCAGCTGTATCAGTGGAACCTTCCCAAATGCAGATATGCACTAAGGTGTCTATTCACAGAACTAAACAGTAACTTATTCAGTAACAGTTAACTGCAACAGTTAACAGTAAAGTTCTATTTGTATTTTTTAGAAATAGTTGTAATTCTTTGGTTGGGTTTCTTTAAGTGTTTTTAAGTGCTTAAGGAACTGCCCACCCAGTACTTTAAGGGATATTTCAAAAGCAAATCAATCCTTTTGGTCAAACAAACAAATGTTGCTTTTCATAACCTGACACACCAAGAGTATGTGTTGGAATTTGCTACATAGATTTGTTGGAATTTAGTACATAGATATGTACTGTGCCATATGCAAGCACATAGCATCTTTAAGGTTTTCTGATAGCTTGCTTTTGGAAGACCAAATCAAAATGTGGGTGGCTGCAGTTGATATTCTACCAGAATAGTTTTTCAGTCTTGCAAAGCATGTAATCAGTCAATTCTGCTATTAAGTAAACATTTAGTGACTCCCCTTTATGTATGCAGTTGTAAGACAAACAAAGTTTATAGTAGGCCGGTATTTGTAAAAAGGAATTAGCT
Organism: Certhia americana; assembly: GCA_018697195.1. Classification (NCBI taxonomy): domain Eukaryota; kingdom Metazoa; phylum Chordata; class Aves; order Passeriformes; family Certhiidae; genus Certhia; species Certhia americana. Next base: position 85,533,410 of record CM031859.1, on the reverse strand, counting down.
TGGAAATTTGGTATTTGTTCTCTTACTTTGCAAACTGCATCTAAAGGTTTTAAGTCTTGTATGTTGAACTTTTGCCTGGGCTGTGAGGAGGGATGTGTCTGTGTATCAATCTGTCAGTGAACAGGAGAATCTGCAAGATTTGCTGCCTTATTCATTTCTTCAGTGCTGCTTGTTGTGCAAGGTCATATTGATTTTCTATATTAATTCAGTGTTGCTGTAGCATATGCAGTATTTCTATACTAAAATGCACTCACTGACTGTTTTATTGACATGCTTTGGCAGTGTCTTTACATCCATTTTTTCATCTTTTTCTTTTAGTTCTTACAGAGCTTTGTAAGTAAAGTTTTTTGAATTGTTTGAGAATTATTAAGAGCTCTGGTGTAGCTGATTGAGATCCAAATGCAGGCTAAAGTTTAAAACTTAACTAATATGATGACACAATGATTCGATTTACAAACTGGAGTAACAGATGGTCAGCAAGTGGGTAAGAGAGGTAAATTGCCTGAGGAATGATTAAAAACATTTTCAGCAAAGTCAGTTTCATATGTACTGAAAGACAGGGGCTGCTGTATTTAACAGCTTGTGACCTGCCTGCTGCATTTGTCATTGAAGGTTTCTTTTTTCTTTAGAATTACTGGTTTATGTGGGACACTTACGTTACCATTTGAAATATGTCAATATTAATTCAACTGTGGACAAATTCAGAATGATCTTGACATGTTAGGTTTTTTTCTTAACTGTGTTTATTATAGGTAACATGCAATACAAATACAAGAACTATTCAAAACTCTTTTTCTATATTCTGTGTCTAATCAATTGTAATGATTATCATTGTTAGATGGTCCAATTTGCATTATGGATTTATTACAATTACAGATTGCCCATATTTGAGTGGGCAGTTGAATTGCAATAAAATACCACAGCTAATAATATATTCATCTTCAGATTCATCTGCTTGTAATTTACTAGAGTTGCACAAGATGAAGAACATAAGGTGATATTTTACAATAAAGCCTGCTAACTGAAGTCATGGTATTTTGTGAATGGAAAACGTTTTGTTTATATTTATTATCTGGCCTTTTTACATTGAAATAGCCAACGAAAAAATCCTTAGTCTGCACCAGGTTATGTATTTAACATGTAATTCAAAATATATAAATTTCTAAGAGCTTTTTCAGTTCTTATCTCATTTACTTCAAGGGTTTCAGGTTTGCAAATATGGTTATTGTTGATTGGTGTATCAGGATAGAAGGTCTGCATGAAGAAAGCGTTAGCAGAAGCAGAGAATGATTCTTAATGCCATTTTTGTGTCTCATACTTGATAGATCTGTAACATCTTGTTAACCAAAATTAACAACTTGTTAATAAAAATATCCAGAGGATTTGTTTTAGGCATTCAACTTCAGTAGAATTGATGCAGCAAGAAAAATTGCATTTCAGTTCCATGTTATAGTATCCTTTTGCAAAAATCTGTTCATAGAAAATATTCCGCAGGATAAAAACTTTCTCTACAATTCCTGATGTATCTCTTTGCCAGTGCTTTTCCTGGAAAAGCACTTGTATGTTGTAATTTTCATTATCATTAATTATGCTTCTTGTGCTATAAGGGCTCAGTGAATGAGATCTGGTTGTGCCAGGCACTGTTTGAACAGAGAACAGTGGAAGATGCTTAAATAGAAATATCAAAGTATAAATCAGGGAGCATTTTTGCTTGGTTGTTTCAGGAATTTGTGTTAATGAAGAGTAGTAGTTTCTTTCACTGAGATCGTATTGCACATAAAACTTTGACAGGCTGTTTGTTTGTTGGCTCCTTGTGGCCATCAGCTGCTGATCTTGGGGTACTGAACAGGCAGTGAAAGAATTCTCAGGTTTGTTCAGAATTTGTTATTGACTCAGTAGATAGACCTGAATATTCTTCTGGTAGGTGAAGAGCAGCTCACCTTTCTTTATGGAAACATTTCTCAATTTCTTGGAAACCTTCTCAGAAGGTAAAAATTTTTATTTCCATTGATTGATCTCTTCATCAGGATGCATCTTTAGTCCATCTTTGCTGTTCCTCCTGACAGTAGCATCTCTCTCAAAAGGTTCAAGTTAATCAGCATTTCATTGCAAGTAGTTACATATTAAGATTTCAGCACAGGAGTCAACCTTCTTTATTGTAGTAGTTTTCTCTTTGCTGGTTTAACCACTTGTTTGCAAGTGTTACATCTTTACTAGATTATTTAGCTTGGTTTTTTTACATGAGAATGGATGGAGAACTTATTTTTTAGTAACCCATTCACTTACGGTAAACACATGGAAGAAGAGAGTCACAGTCAAAATAGGGTAACTATGAAAAACCTTCTTCTCTCTTATTTTGCACCCCAGAATTTGATTGAGTGTTCAAGTCTTACACATTCTTACTTTTCTCTGTATGTTAGAGAAGAAGCTGAGTGTTGGATATATCTCAGGCAGATCCCTAGGGACTCTGGGGAGAGTCAGTGGTTTAGACAGAGTATGGATCTTTCAGGGGGACCTAAGTAGCCTCTGTAGCTTTTCCAGAGCTGTAGGTGAAGCAAAAAGGATCCGCACAAAAAGATGTGTTGTGGCACAGGGGCAAACAGTCTTCCAGTGGTAAAATGTAAAGAGTCTGTGAAGTAAGGATGCTGTTTGACATCTGGGAAACTATTTACTGAGAGTCGGCAAGCTACTTGTACCTTACATTTTTAGACTTAAGGCTGGGGCTTTTGGTGGGAGTTAAAATAATCTGAAACTATGTGAATGTGACAGTGGTGAGCTGGCAGTGTTAACTGGGTGGTTTTTGTATTCAGTCAGTTGACTCATGTACGTTTGCAAGTTAGAGCTCTTCTACAAATGCAGCTTGCCCTAGAAGTTCTTGGGAATATTGTGTGCTCAGGGAGATAGAGGGTTTGAAGTGTCAATACTTTCTATATATATACTATACTTTATATATGTATACTATACACAAAGTATATAGCTTTTCTCTCTTCCTACTGTAAAGCAAAATATCCGGTCAGAAAAACCAGGCACACATTGGCTGTTCAGCTCTGCTCAGTCTCAGTAAGGACTTCGATCTAAAGGTCTAATTTCCCATTTTTATTCATAGCTTGGATAAAGGTAGGGTCCTACACTGGATTTTTGCCTTTCCTTCTGCTGGTTTCCCTGCTTTAAGAGAAAAAACCAAACAAATAAACTTATCAAAATCTTGACAACAAACTTAACCACAATCTTCCTTTTCAAAATTCCTTACGTAGTGTATCAACTGAGAATCTTTTTCCTTTGAAGCTTTGGTTTTATGTAGATGGGGTTTGGGGAATTACTTTCTTCCCCATTCAGGCTTTCATTTCTCCAGTAACAGATCAACACTCATTCAAACTATAAGGGGAAAGGTTAAAGTCAAAGAAACAAAAGAAACAAACTGATTTGCAAAGTTTTCTCCTTCTGCTATGCCTTTATTTTCTACTCTTAGGAGGCATGATGCAAAGCTGCTCCTAATATGCCTTTTTTCTTGAGTCTTATTTGTTTTAAACCTAAAACATATTGGTGCTGATGTGTGGATGCTTATTACAAAACTGAAATTTTTTTTCCCAGCTTTTTCTCTCTTTTTGAAATTATTCATCTCTTTTATGAATTTAAAAAAACCCTATAAAGAATCTTTAACCATCCAGATACTGAGTTTCTAGGTTTCTTTTTCTTCTTTAAGTCAACTAACCAATGAAACGAAAAATCCACCAAAAAAACTTCCCAAGCATTGCATTTATACTAATATGTAGATTTGTAGGTTGCATTGCTCAGTCAGACAATTTTCTCATCTCAAATGAACCCATTTAAATGGATCTCTAATTTTCCCCAGTCTGTTAGAATATGTAAACATCATATTTAGTAGCTAACTGCAGTACCTGACTGGTGTGTATTTGCTTGTTGGTGCAGTAGGTGATGTATTTCTTCTGAGACAGAATTTCACCCATTGGTAGTGTGGCATCTGAGAGCAGATGGTTTTGTGGTGTTAGCCAAGTGACAGTAACTGGAAGGCCTGAGAAGAGGAGCTGTGAAATAATAGTCTGAGTCTGCACTGAGTTTTTTCTCTCTTGCCAGTTGACACTGACTTGAGTAATGGCACAGGCTTTTATTTGGGAAAATGAACCTTGCAGGTTAACAGTTGAACCCCAAACTTCCTTTTAAAGGTATCTCTGCACACACAAATCAGCAGTTGGTGACAGTTCAGTCTGTTAGTGCATGAGCCTTTTAAACTGCACTGCTCAGTGTAGAGGTTCTCCAAAGGGTGCTTATATAAATTTAACTTTGTGTGGCAAATGCCTTCATAAGGAACATCTCTCCATGGATTTATAGCCATCCCTTGGATTGTATCCAGTTAGCTGATTGAACATCTGGTAAGCATTGTGTGTTTGTACTAAGCCCTTACTGTATAAAGCTGGCTCAAGCTTTTCAGGCAAAGATCAGCGACCTTTCCTTGGCGGGCTTTTAGCCACTTGCCAAAATAAATGCTTTGCAGGGAGCAAGACATAGATAGAAAATTTGGCTTAAAGGCACCTTTATATTGTACTGGAAGAGTTTGTACTTGCTTAAGGGAGACTGTGTTAGGCTGAAAAAGGATTGAAACTCATATACATACCATGTTCCCAACTGCTGTCGTTCTCTCTTCCATTTATGTAGTAAAAGCTCTGATTTCCATATGTTGGTTTGGTTTTTTTTTTAACAAAATCGTGCAGGGCCTTTGGAATTGGGATGTTTAATTTTATCCCTGCCTATGCCTAGTGTGTTTTTTTAAGAGAACGGGAGAAATGTATCACATTAAAAGCTATAGTGGTGTTTTCATACATAAGTGAAGCATGAACTAGTAGTAAGTTTTGAAATAGAAATGTACTTTTTGAAATCTGTGTGGCTAGCTATTTCATAATAGAAGACAACATGGGTGAATCCAACGCTTACTGTATTCCATGATGAGTTGTGAAAAATGCATATAATATTAAGAATTTGGGGGGGAGGTGTTGTTGTACTTCTTAAAATACATAATCTCTGCTCTGTTAGATTTGTTAGTGTTTTGCTCTACACTTTTGCTGGTGCAGATCTGAATAGATCTTTTCCTTTTTCATCCTTGTTTCCCAACATTAGTGAAACCTGTTTATTGTTAGGGTAATTGAGGCAAAAGGCCTTGGTATAATCTATTCTGATTAATCATTTAGGGGGTAGATAAATGAGAAAATACACACGTTAAAGACAGGTTTAGCCATGTTCCTGTCTGTTCCATGCATCAATTGGATTATGAAAACTTACTTGTCCTGTAAATATCATGAACCAAATGTCTACTGCCTTCAACATAGCCTGAAGATCTACTATTGTTTTTAAGATATGAATTTTGCAGTAGTATAAACAACTGGAGTGTCAAAAATCTGTATTCTTCAAGTATAGTCTTGAAAGGTTAAGCTATTGAGCCTTTTCATGAGTGCTCTGTACCTGTAGCAGGAAAAATTAATTTGCAATTGTAAAAGGCAGTCTCTGGAACTGAAAATGACTTGGTAAGCCTTGCATCACTTGCAAGTTGTAGTTTTTAAAAGGAAGCTGCGAAGTCCAAAAATGAAGATTAAGCCCTTTCATTATTTCTCTGAATTTTTAGAAGTGCTATACTAAGGGCAGTATTGCAAGCTGAGATACATATTCTAAGCCCTGTCTTCTACTTCAGCTCTTTTTTTTTCCCCTTCCCATTATATCCTTTAGTTTGCTTTCATTATTTCTGCCATATGTGTTCCATGTATTTATCAAAAAAGTGAATTATATATGATAGATACCAGGAATAATGTAAAATAGAGATTTTAATGTACACTGGCAGCTTTAGCAAACAAACTGCCTGATACTTTAGACTTGCAGCTATTGCATGCTGTGTAGATCCTTGAATTCTTGTACAGTTAGGATGAGGTATGTTTCTAACAGATCATACTTTTGTAATGTCTACACACATGCAGACAAACTTTACACATTGATAAATGGTAAAATAATATCAGCATCAATCTGAATTTATCTGAGGAATTTTAATAGCTCCAGTTTGCACCAGCAGAGCTCCTTCCTGCAAGACAGAGAGATTGAAAAAAAAAAAAAAAGTCTTATTTATATTACAGTATTGTAAAGGAACACTGGGAAATACTCTTTTTTTACTTCTCTGTTATAATTCCCAGATCAGTACCTGGAGACTGGGTCTTTCCAATGAATTTTGAAGCATATGCTTTTCTTCTTTATTAGACTTAGTGTTTTCAAGAAATCTTCAATACAGCATTTTTTAACTTCACCATCGAAGTCTGCTGTGGTGTGAATGATGGTATTTAAAGGAAACATCTGACATTGTAGTAGATAAGTGACCAGGGTATTTGTTCACCTCTGTCTAAAATACTGGAAGAAGCTGTACTTCTCCTTTTCAGATCAATTTAATTGTTTACATTGGCACAGCAATATCATAAGGCAAGAAAGGAAGAAGGAACTTCTTTTCCTGTTAGACTTCAGAAAAATGAAACAGTGAATATATAATCACTTTCAGAATTCGGTCAGGGTTCTGCAAATCCTGAATATAATAGCTGTAATATTTAACTATAGTGTGACAAAGACCTGAAACTATCCCATGTTCTGTTTGAAAGAGTACCCATCTAACAGTCCATTTCTCCTGGTAATCCTGTGTCAGGCCTTTATTTGGGGCTTTGTAAAAATCAGATATTTCCTGTGGAACTGGCTTCTCATCTGAAGAGTGCTCCACAGGCAGAGAGGTCAGAATTTTAGGATCAGATTTGATGCTTTGCCTCAGGGGGTGAGTTCTTAGTTTTACAAAAATAGTCCTTTGCATTTCAGTTGAAAAAGTAAGCCAGCAATGCACAGCCACATGTTTAATTAGCATTATATTTAATGTAATATTCAGAAGCAGAGTTCACAAATATTTCAGTGCTTTGTAAATATCAGCATGAGAATTACACATTATACCTGCTGAACAGAGAAAAAAGAGGAATAAAAAGGCCTCATTGGCTGCAAATGCAGGAAGTAAAATTTAAATAGTGGGGAGTTATTTTAATTTTTCAATTACAGCAACTTGTGTTTCAATATCTGACTTACTTTGGGTTTAGGACAGCTTGCGGACTAGACAGGTTTTTATTTACTTTTAAATGCTTTAAAGTGTTTTTGAAGAAAGTAGAGTTAAAGTTTATAAAGAATTCCAAGAGGTTTTTTCTATAATTCATTTGTATGCACTCCACAGTTGTAGCAGATTTTGTGAATATCCACAGTGGCAGATGTTTGTTTTAGAGCATGCAGTATTTTTGTGCTCAGAGTTTTTGGAGTGAACAGAAATATTTGGTTATTATATTAAATACACTTTGAGACTCATGCAAATCCAGTACTTCAGGCAAGACAATATTAATGCTAAATATTAATAAAAATGATGAATCCATTTTATAATAAGGTTTTTGAGTCTGGGATTGTCTGGTTAAACCCCATAACTGGAGCAATTTCTACATCTGCCATCCTGACTTCAGGCGAGGTTCTTCAGTGTATTAGCAAACTTCCCTGGAAAACTGGAGTATATCTGTCTATTATGCTTCAAGGCTAATATAAGTGGAAGCATTCCTTAAAAGAAAGAGCTTTATAAATACTGGAAAAGGACTTGAGATTTAGATTTATATCTTCTCTTAAGTGTGCACTCTTCATTGAAAGACTAGAAAGTACACTTGGTGATGTAATGAACTTGCAGTTAATAAAATGTGTTTATCCCTGTTTCAGAATACTAAATATATTTGTAAGTTGGGAGAAGGGGTTATATGTTTTAAGGATTCATTATTGTTAAAATCTTTTTGCTGGCTGTAATTACTAAATTATTGTCAGGTCCTTTATCAAAATCCTTTTTCGGAGCATTTTACCGAATATAATACTTTGTGTACAAATGCAGGAGTTATTAGTCAGTAGTTAAAACTAAATTTGACGGTGGCAAATTGGCCATTAATAGAAAATAGTTTTTGGGTCTTTTTTTTCCCCAATGTGTGGTGGTGTACTGGATTTCAAATCTGATTTTAAATGATTAAAATCAAAGTAAAACAGATGCTGACTCAAGTTGTGCCAGGGGAGGTTTAGGCTGGATATCAGGAAAGATTTGTACATCAGAGTATGCTGCCTAGGGAAGTGGTTGAGTCACCACCCCTGGTGGTATTTGAAAGACCTGTGGATGTAGCACTTAGGGAATTGGTTTAGTGGTGGACTTGACAATGCTGGGTTAGTAATTGGACACAACATCTTAAAGATCTTTTCCAATCTAAATGATTCTATGGTTTTATGAAGACTCTACTAACTAATGATTTCAGGATTTGAACATTAAAATTCTTTAATTATAGTTTGTTTGGATTTTGTTGTTTTGGTTAGTGTTTTTTGTTCTAAATGAGCGTTTTCATTTCCAGGTATTATTATTATTATTAGAGAGCATAAATTCTGCATACTTGGGAAAGCCAGACATCTAACTTATTTAAGAATTATTTGACTTACTCATGTAGTCTTTGTGGGATAAAATCAGTACCAGAAATTGCATCTCTTGTTTTGTTAAGATACTGCTTTGGAGGGTTTGATAGTGTCATTTCAGAAGAATGTATAGCTCAATTAAAGTTATTTGGCTTCCCTTAGGTTGATTAAGCATTTCCCTTTTCAGTGCTTCAGTGTTTGACTAAATTATGTAAGAAAATCCTAGGTTGTTCAAGTACTTTTCCTGATTTTTTAACTGGGAAAAGGGGAGGGAGACTTCAAACATGCAGTAGTATCTTGTTTGATGTCCTCTCTGAAGGAACTCAGAGTTTCCACCAGGATAGTCAAGCCGTTGACACATTAGGATGTGGTCCAGCTTTTCAAGTTTCTGTTTCTTTGCATCATTATTTTCAGCTTTATAATTCTATATTGCACCAGAACGGCTAACGGGCTATGAGCTGTGAAATAACATGAGCCCGTGTTTCTGTGGTTTTTTCCTGGGTCTCAGCAGGCATCATTGGAAGTCTTTCCACTGACTGGACAGATCACTTGAGCTGTCAGGCACAGTGTTTTCTGACAAACTGAAAATAGGAACTTGGTGAAATATTTGGAGTAGGGAATAAAAACATCGTTCTTTTCTGCCAGTTTAGCTACACAGAGAGAACTATGAAAAGCATTGGAGAGTATTTAATTTCATTGCTTCTGCCTTTGGAGAAAAGTAACTTACAAATAACCTTATGGAAAGCTGGTGCAATGAATACGGTGCAATACATTCTACACAGTTTCCCTGCAGTGTTCATATTTTTTTTTCTAGGGAACAAGACTCCCAATTCCTAATTCAGTACATGGTAAGAGTAGTCAAAAAAAGTTTTCCTGTGTATATGACTGACACACAAGCTATAAAAGTTGTATCTGAGAACTTGCATCTTCTTAATTTCTTTGCCCGAACTCTTTTAACCATATAAAGTATTAAAATGGAATTATCATGTTACCAAATTCTTTTTCTGAGCCACGAATGCCAGATGCTATTGAAATCACAGCTACCATCACTCAGGGTTGTATTTACATGATAGTTTCATACTGATTCCTTCTAACAATACTGCCATTGCCAACATTACTGGTATTGAAGGACTGCATGAAAGACTAAAAGAGGATTTGATTTGCCATAGAACAGTTGAGACTGAAATTGTTGTAGCATTTCCTGTCTGAACAGTTTGGATAGCATGAGGCACACAGTACTTCCTCTGTGATTGTAATGAAGGCAGCCTCGCTCCACTGAAACAATTTTGCATCAATAAGATAGTTGGAAGACAACATGGAAAGAATCCAATCTTCCAATTTCATACCTACATTAGAGAAACTAAGAAAAGAATCTGCCTTTTAAACATCTGGAATCTATTTCTTCAGTTTTATGGTATTGATGTTGGGTTTTCTTTTATTCATTATTCTTCTCTCTGTTTCTGGGAGACATATGGTTGGGCTTTTTAATTAGTTAGAAAATGGAAGTTTCTGTTAAGGATTTTTCAGAATAAAGTTAAATAATGACACTGTTAAATTCAGTAGGATCTAAATTTTATTGCTGGTTTCCTATGTTTATAGCACCCAACTAAATATTTTCTTTCTTTCCCCTTGTAGTCCTTCCTCAAATAACAGCTGAGGATGGACTTCAGTTGGTATACAGATGAGCTGAACATGAATGTGCTGTTAAAGATTATGTAGTTCCAGTTTAAAAGGATCTTTGTAGTGTTCTCGTTTTGGAAATTTGCTGCTACTTTTGCGTAGCTGTGCAAGCAGTAGCATTTCATTTTCTGAGAAATGGGCACAAACCATCAGTAATTGTGAAGAAAGACTTTTTTATTGTTTTTAAAGACATTTTTCTTTCTTTTTTCACTTGGTTACTATTGTTGGTAGCTCCTTCCAGTGAAGCCAGTGGAGCAGTTGGAGCAGTTAGGCAAATGGTCTCTTGAAGCCAACACCTATCTACAGAAATCAGTGTCAATACGAGGCTTTTTCTCCTCATGTTCATTAATTTACCTGAGATATAGCCACCTAACTCATTTAGGTTCTTATGGAAATCCTACCTGTTGTCTGTCCCTGAAGGCATTAAAGCCTTAATCTGTCTCATACTTCTTTGTGTGGGGCTTGATTATGCACAGCTCTCAGTACCAGTACATACAAGCAGTGTCTTCTCTTGCTAAACCAAACAAAGCTTGTTTTATGCCTTGTTACAATGGGAGGAAAACAGCAGACTACCATTAATCGAATTGTTTGAATTGGGATCTAAAAATTAAAGTCAAACTTCTTTTTCTCCTTGTTGCTCTGAGGTTGGATTGTATTCATTATCTTGCTGACTGGCCTGTGACTGTCTTCCCTTGCTTCCTGCTGAGCAGCTTATCCCGGCCCCAAGTGCGTTGCTTCCCCTTCCACTTCCTGCCAGCTTCGCCTCCTGAAGTGCAGGCAGGCCAAAATCTGAAGTCCCTGCCCTGACAAAGCTGATTCTTACTTGGATATCAGTATTTGGAGCTGCAATTTCCTGTAAATCCTTCCTTGCTGGGCTCTTTAAAGTTTGCTGTAGTTAGGATACGTAGAAGTACTTACATAGAAGACAGAATCAGTTGAACAGCAGAATGGATTTTCCTCTCTGGTTTGTTTTGGAAAGACCACTGAAATATGTAATTGCTCTGGAGAGAAGTCATGACTTTACTGTGGCAGAGAGACTGTGACTGGCTATTATTTGGAGTTGACACTTAGCAGGAAAAAAAATCATTGCAAATGGAAATGTTTGTGTTTTTTTACAAGTTCTAGGGATAAATTGGCCTTTATCTAGAAATAATGATGCATGGAACTGCCAATCGAAAACACCACTTGTACGCTTTGCTTTTGAGAAGATGAACAGAATCCATAGGAAAACATACTAAATAGGAGATACTGTTGTTAAAAGACCAGTCAATTACATAACCAAAATTAATCTTAACCTTGTAAATATGAATAAAATTTAGACTAAACTGTTTTCATCAATCAAAAAAAAAACCCATGTGTGCGTATATACACACATGCATATATATGTATTTTTGTAATTTAAAGAAATAATTTATTACTGAAAAACTTCTCATGAGTGCCTGGAAAATGTTAGTATTAGATATGTTGCATCACAAAAATGAGAAATCCTGTTATGGTTATATCAAACATATTGATGATTAATAATGGTTGCAACAATATTAGTATATTTATTAATACTAATTAAACATATATTCTTTTTATGTTAAATCACCAAGTTACCTTAAGTTTTAAGTATAGTTTATCATTTTGCCTGTCTGGAATATTCTTAGTTGGAAAAAATTTTGCCACTTTAATAGAAGGTACTAGAGTACATGAAATATCCAATTAATAATTTGGTTGGCTTCAGGTGGTCTCCCCTAAATATCAGAACACATCCCAGAACTTCACTTTGCACCTAGTTTCTCCCACCACATTAATCTTCTTCTGAATGAAAAAAACTAACCAACTTATGTCTGTCATGCATTTCCATCACAGCTGGTGACAAACATTTGAAATGAGTGCTTCCTTTATTTAATATTGTCCATCTCTAGACAGATACATTAAACCACTTAAATAGCTTGCTGAACAACAAGACTGTTTTGTAAGACTGGCTTTGGCTTCATATTTCTGCTTATGGCCTAGTGGTAATTTTTATGTTCCTTGTGGCAAAAGCACAGAAAACTTGTTTGAAAACTAAATAAAAAGTCAAAGCAAGTTTTTAAGTTTCTGCAAGTAAGGAGTTTGAAAATCTTGCTGAAATTTAAGCAGCCATTTGACTATACAGCAAAACAATATAAGGTGTTTTCAGTGTTCTATCATTGTCTCTGAGGTAAGAAAAAAGATGGTGTTGCAAACAAGTTGCAGGATGATAGGTTATGTAATTTAGAATTAAAATATTATATAAACTATAATCTTGATACTATGGTCTTATTCCTTCTGCTGGTATTGATGATGTCATTTATATGGAAAGCAGCCAAGCTCTGCATGGCAGTAATTGCATTTATATAGTATTTATCATCATGGTACACTTTATATATTGCTTAAGCTTTACATCTTTAGAAAATCTGGGTTTATGTGTTCAGAGATGCTGAACTGGGATGACTGACCCAGATGCTGGACTGGGACAATTATAAGCGTGTGGGTTGGTCAGTGAATATAGAACTCAGGAAGCTTCCTCAGCAAAAAAGTATTTGTGACTTTGAGCAAGCCATCAATTTACCCCACATCTCAATTCTGTTTTTATGTGAGCGCTGTTATTAACTAGGACTGCCACAGGGATAAAATATATGGAAAATTAATCAAGCAGCTAGGGCTGCAAAGAGACTGGATCACGTTGGAGTAGAGATTGTCATGATGCCCATGGTAGGAGCCTGAACTCAGACAGTCAGGTGTTGTGAAGAAAAACTAAGGGATACATCTGTGCCAGATATTACATGACAGAAGACTTTTAAATCCTTGTTAACAAGAAAGAACCTTTCTGATTCTGGAGGAAAATATAATCAGAAATGTTGGTATTTCTATTTATCTTTTGTCTGTGCAGTACTTCAGAGCCTCCAGCTAGTAACTAGCAAGTTCTTTATTATTTTGCCTTAGACCACCAAACTGGAAGATTATGAGGCAGAATTGTTTTTTGGGAGCTGGGCACTGGAGGTTGAATTCAGTCTAAAGCAGAGCTGTCAGTTGTCCTCTCAAATCAAAACCCCTGAATAAAATCAAATTAGAGTGCACTAACTTCAAAATGCAAATTTTTGAATTTGCACGCATAGGTAAAGGAAATACATAAAATTGTTCTGTCAGTTTAGAGGAAAAGCTGCTGGAGCAGATTCTGATTTGCTCTGCTACCTTAACCTGATGGCTGCTGCTGAAGGCCATGACAATGATCTGTAAGACAGGGTTTTGCCATAGGATCAGCCCTAGGCAATCTTTTTGGTGTTTCTATCAGCACTTGGTCACTTCAGAGATGCAATGGAACCCACAGTGTGCTTCATCTATGACCTCCTTGAAAAGAAAATCAAGTTTGGGTAATAAAGCCATGCAATAATATTGACATGAAAGTGATTCATTTTAAAGCTACTAAATTATGACTGAACCACTTTTCAGGATTGAGCACTGTGATCCTCATTCATGCAGGGCAAGTGGGCACTGCTGATGTACAGGTTGCAAATCAAGTACTTTATCCTGTGTCTCATCTGTGTGACACAAATAAGGAAAAAGAAACAGCTTAATGAAAGGGTGCAAATCTTAATTTTTTAAATAAAATATTCCATATTATGGTTTTAGTGTAGAGCATCATATTAGCTGTGACTGGCCAAGTCTTTTATCTGTATGCTAATCACTGTAATGGAAAATATGGATGGTCAAATTTTCATACTGCATTACCTGGAAACTCCTGGAAGAAGAGAGCGATTGATTATGAAAATAGCTGAAACATCTTTTAAAGCTATAGGGGTTTATGTCTGAAATAGGCAAACTTCTTGGAGGAGTTGGTTTTGTTCTTGTTATTCAGAAATTATATACTTGATGTTCAGTTCAAAGTATTTCAACATAATGCTTTTACCTGAACAAAATTGCATTCAGTAATAGTAGAGGGAATGGATTTTGATTTGCAATTGATTAACTGTCTTAATGTGTTTGTGTCAATTGAAAAATGCACTAGCGCAAGCAAAAGCTCAATATTGCTCCAAGTAATTTTCCAGGCATCTGTGTTTCAGTGGCTGGATGGCATTTAAGGTAACTATGCGATGTAACGGATGCTGATTTCATCCTATATTGCTGTCATGCTAATGACTAATAGTGCTGATAAAAGGCAGTTGAGCATGTGCCTGGGGCATGGAAAACTGAGTCTCTGGGGTGAACTGTACCATGATGTCAACGTTGTTCAGAATGCATGGATTCCATCATGGCTCTGTGTTTTGTCTTTAAATAGTCCTTGCTTTTTATGCAGGACTCCTCTGCTCTGATTTACAGCGAAATTCTTGTATCTCTGGTGGTGTTAAATTGCAATCAGCACTGGAGACAAAAGCAAAATTTTAAAGTTTTAAAAAATAGTCTCTGCTTTTGATACTGAGGGAATAATACTTGGGTGGCCTGTGTGAAATTAGCTGGTGGTCTAAGTCTAATTCCTCATGGATGCATCAAAAACAAACAATTAAAAAAATCCCCCTTCATTATAAACAACACCCTTGCTGATACATTCAGCATGGAATAAAAACTGAGCTGTGGAGGAATTAAATCCTCTGTGACCTTTAGTTTCAGTTTCTCGTAGAGCATAGTGGTAGAGGAAAATTGAGTCTTCTGTACTATTTTGTTACTGGATTTCATAACCAGCATACAGATACAGTTTAAGAAGGGACCTCCATCCACTGTTCATTCATTTTTGAGCAAGTACAGGAAGCCATAAAACGTTCTATTTAGATATTGACTTAGTACCTTGAAATATAATTTATCTGTTTCTTACCTGTTGGCATGCAATATACTTAAATCGTATGAAATTTTTTGCCTTAGCCCTTACTGATTAATTTAACAGTTAGTAAATCTCATGTGATTTGTAATTTTGTGTATGGGATTGTATTTTCGTAGTTCAGTGTTCCTCACTGTCAGTTGAAAGAAGGAAAAGGAGCAAATGAGGCAGTGAATCCATGCACTAACAATCTGCTGTTGGGTGTGGCTGAGGAGATCCGCATACTGGTTGATGACAGCCAAATAAATTAATTAGCTCATTGGTGAGATACTTGAAAATTCTTATGCACTGTGCCATTAGATTTTAGCCAACTGCATATAAGTATAAAATGGAGAAGCTGTGATTGCTTATTAGCGGTATCTGGAGATAAGCCTGTCATTTTCTTCTTCCAGTATGAGACATGTTCTTTAAGAAACAGCAGAATGCAGCCATGATTGGTTTTATTTTGCTTATGTCTGTCTATAGTGACGTTTAAAGAAACTATGTAAGAAACGTACATCCTGTATTAAATAATAGACTTTCATCATTCTTTTTCAGTTATTGCTTAATTTATGTTGGATATGGTTAAGAATAGGATAATACAATCCTTGAGCCCCTAGATGGGAGCTTTATCTAAACCTGTTAAGGTAACTACAAATGCAGCAGATGGGCTCACTTCAGAGTCTACAACATTTCGTGTTATCTGGTGCTGCTGCTTTTAGAGACACCTCTCTGGACAACTGTACAGAAACAGCTGTGCAGCAATAGGGCAGAACAATGTATTCACCAAACCTTTGTATCTCTCATTGTTTTAAGAGCATTCACAGTCTGTGTTTGTGGAAGATGAGGAATCTCTGTACTGCAGTAGTTTCTCAGTGCTGTACACCCCTCTCGTGTTTGTCTGAGAGCCTTTCCATCTCATCCTTTCATATGCAATAACACTCCAGTGCTCAGCTGCTTCTTGAGCCTAATAACCCAGTGGAGTTTCTTGCTGGAGGATGTTTTACTTTAAACAAACCATTCATGTTTCTGCTTCTGTTGTTTCCCAGTATTCTGCAAACCAGGAATCAGGAACGGGAGGAGCCCTAGCTGAGCAGTCATGCAGCTGAAAGCTGCACGCTTCCTCTTGGCTCTTTGCAAAACCACCTATATAAGTCCAGTGCAAGATGTTCTAGTGCAGCTTGACAGACACCTTTCCCTGTGCATCTTCAGGAAGGATCACCATGGTGAAACTTAATAAAATTATTTATCAGCATGTTGCAATGTTTGCTGTGTTAGCCAAAGCATTCTCCATGACAGTGAAATGTAGCAATAGTAAAAGTGGAAGCATAATAGTGTTGCATGCTTACAGCAAATGCAGGTCGTCTAAAAGTTTAGCCTGCTTTTCTCATTTGTGTCCATGTTTTAAATTTCAATTTTAGTAATGTGTCATTTTGTTAGGTTTACCTTCAATAATACACAAGTTGTGACTAAAAGAGTAGTTTCTTGTCTTCTTTTATTTCTGTGCAGAACACTATTCTGTGTGGAATAACTTATAGAAGGAAATAAAAATGTTGATAAAATCAGATCCTGTTGATGTAACTAAATGTATTTATTTCAAATTGTCATCCTGCAAAGATGAGATTTAGTAGAGAGAGGCCTCTCTTATTTGAGGCAAAGGAACATCTGCAGGTGCATCTGGAGGAAACACTTGGATCCTGTGTGTTGTGGTCTGTTTTTACTGGGCTGTTATTATTGGTCACTGAAAGGCAAGATGCCAAAACTGGACAGGAAATACTTTTTTTTTCCCCTTTCTATGAGAGTTTTCTGACAAAAATATATTTTGCATGGAAGCTTCTGCACATAGTACGGAGTTTTGTTAAAAAATTTCTTTCCCATCCTCTCCCAGCCTTTTTTCCAAAAGGGTTTTGGAGTAATCTTGGCTAAACCTAGTGTGTGACTTTTTGAACTGAATTTGTTATAAATAGGTGTTTCCACTCAGCTTTTGCATTTTGACAAAAGAACTTTCAAGCAGAAACTTCCTGATTTTTCAGGCAGTGCTATTCTAAATATAGGAACTCCTAAAGGAGATCTAAAATTGCTTCATGCTCAGGTACTTACTATTCAAAACCACTATGATGACAGTTCATTAAAACTTTGAGAGATGGATTGAAAAGAAATTCTATGCAAAGTCCATGTTGTTTGTGCCTCTTTCCTCTCGAGATTTTTAGCATGTCATTCCTTCATGCCACAGCACACACTCCCCTTGAAAACGGCTTCAAAGCTGTTTCATTTTTCTCCGTCTGTGTCTGTTCTTCCTAACGAAGAAGATACTGTTCCTTCTGGGAGCCTGTTGGCTTACTTCAAATGTGATGCAGCAAGTGAAGTGTCAAAGGTGATTATGTTCCTACAAGCTCAGTGAAAAATAAGTGGCTTGGTGGAGAAGGGAGGACTTTTATGGAAGATTCAGAAGTGCTTAGAGACCATTCATATGAAACTGGTAGGAAAGCAGACTTTGGTAATTCTGGTTTTCATGAAAGCACTTTTACCTGTCATGGGCATCTCCATTTATTTCATCTGCTGTTTTTCTAGCTTTTTTTCTTTTTTCCCCTTTCTCCTTAGAGGCACTAGTGAAAAAATGCTCCTTACTTTGACCAAAAACTCTGTTGAAACAAATGTGATTTAAAAGCACAGGCTATTCCTAATAGTCCCCTTCTGTTCACCGTGTAGTTGCTGATTCATCACTTTGCTGCTGGGCATGGATCTGCTGGCAGACAGTTTGCCCCTTTGTCTGTGGCCTGAAGCTGTGCTTGTATCCCTGTGAATACTCCTGGGACCTGGGAGACTGAATAGTGTGAGAGTTTGCCATGTTTCGCTGAACTGAGGACACATATTTCAGTGTAATAGTCCAGTTTGTGACACTGAATGATCCACCACCCCCATCTCGAAGGCCTCACATAAAGTCTATAAATTATCCTTTCTCACAAGATGTGAGTATCTGATCTGTACTTGTCATTCATATCAGAAGATGAGTGAGAGCTCTGGGATGCAGCTACATTGCTAGGACTTTGACCTGTCCATCTCACAGAGAAAAAAATAATCTGCAGGGAACAAAATCCATCTCTTCTTCTGTGGAGCATCCATTCAACAAGACCATCATATCTGTCCTTTAAATTTTCAGCTTTGAGGGAGTTTTGGATGATATTTTATTGAAGCTTAGCTGATTTCTCTCTCTTTTGTTTGGTAATAGTATTTTTTACTTTGGTACCTGCATTGTGATGTAAAAAACAAAACAAAACAAATCCTTGAAATAGGATAGAATTTCTATTGTATTCCTGCAGATTGGGAGAAATACGATTATCACAGTATTCAACTAATTGATCAAATGCATGTATACTGAAAAATATCCATGCGAAGTTAATTTCTTTCAATCAGATTCTTTGTGCTGGTTTCACACTTGTGATGATTGCACAGTCCAGCCTCATCAGAATTTACAGGATTCCTATTACTATTTTGATTAAACTATTTCTTTTTAACAACTCCTTTATTGAAAAGACAAAATGATCTTGGTGTCTGAAATCTGTGTAATACTAAAGGAAGCAGGATAAATTTATATCACACAGTCTAAAGTTCTAATGCTGATTGTTGTATTCTACTCTAGATGTTATTGTGCAGAAACAGTATCTGGTTTTAGGTGGATGGAAGGTTTTGGCCATGTAGCTAATTTTTCAAAGTTCATTTTTGCTATTGGAAAAGTTTCCATAGATCCTATTCAGTTTCACACTGACCCTTTTGGCTCAGTTTTGACCTTGGCAGCTCCTGGCCATTGTGCTTTTCTAGGCAGAATTTTAGAACTGAACCTTGTAACTTGATCTTACAGGTGTTCAGCACCTCTAAAAGGGCTGAAATGCAGAACTAGTGTTTCAGGGTGTTCAGGTTTGTGGAACACAACTTAGGTTTGTCATCAGGTACCTTTGTTACTTCTGTCTGATACACAGCTTCCCAGAGAGAGGAATAAAATTAAGAGTTATGGATTGATCAGTAATTTACTCTATAAACAAAACAACAGTGGTCATCATCACCTGGCGCAAATTGAAATAACAGTTTTTACTGTATCTTGAAGTATACTGAACTGTCTCTTGATTCCTGTTAGTGCCATTTGTAGAGTGTATGTCTTGCTTTTATTCTGCTGGTATTCATGGAGCTTCTGAAAGATGTCAGGGAGGCTGATAGGCTTTTAGCAGGTGCAAAATCAAGTCTGGCAACTTCATAAGCTGCAGGGTTTTTGCAGCATTTACATTGCAGCTTCCCAAACACTTGGAGCCTTTCTGCCCAAGGGTATGGTAGTCTCCGTGGCAGATGCAGTGGAGGTTTATATTTAGAATTAAACACGGCAGCTATTTAAGATTTTTAGAGTACATGTGTGACGTAAGTGAAGTACTCTGAGATGTTAAATAGTATTGGTAGGATGGATAATCAATAAATAGGCCTGCCTAGCTTCTTGGGGGAAAAAAAGACTAGTAATTAGGACTTAGAAAAAACAACGTAAAGCGCTCCATTTAAAACCAAATTAATAGGCTGTATTTGCCTTTCTAACTCATGGGGTTGGATGTGAGTCCTTTCAGAGTGAATAGCTCCTTACCCTTGTCTGCCCGCCCTCCCAAGGCAGCCCTGTTTAGAAAGCAGTGCATAGTTGTGCTGCGTAGTCATGGTCTGCTCTTTCCTCCCTTGGACCAGCTTCAAGGGCAAGGTCCCAACCTCTCCCTGTCTAGAGCTGCTAATTTGTTGAGTCCTCTGTGACCTATGCTCCAGCACATGCTGAAGGTCTACCTGCAAACCCTCCACATTCCCTCAGCAAAGTGCTTGTTATCTATCAGAGACTAAGCTGTGATATCTGGTTTATATACATAAGTGTTCTTGTATATAAATGTGAACAGTGACCATAATGTGATAAACAGCAGACACATCTATATTAGTTACATTTGGAAATGAATTTTTGCAAGTCTGTAAAGCCAAGCTGCTATTTTACCTGCTCTCATTTCAAACACTCATCTAAACACTGACTGAGGGTTTAGAGTTTCGAACTCACGTAATTTGTGTTATGCTCGCATTTTAATCAGTTCTAGCTTTGAAATTTTTGCACAGTTAGATTTGTGCTTACGGAGTTGCTACTTGGCAGAGATTTCAGCTGTGAAACTGAGTGAGAGTATGTGCTTTGAATTTTAAATTTTGGTTCCCTGTCTGGAGAAGAATGTTGTCCTCTTAGACAATATTGCTCAAGAAATAGAAATTTGTGAATGAGGATAAAATTTGCTGGTTTAGACCATACCTAAATATGATTGTTGTAATGAAACCTACGAATTACTCTAGGCAAACACGTTTTGCAGCCATGCTTTGTTATCCTGCAGGATAATATAGATTTACTTTCAATGTGAAAAATAAAAATAATAAAGACTTTATGTACATAATCTGTATTTTGGTTTGTATCAAGTTTGTTTCAGCTAATTCTGAAGAAACTATCTATAGTACTGCATAAAATAGACCAATCACAACTTCAATCTTTCTCCATCTTTACTTAGGAAGAATCACAGATGTAGCAAAAGTAAAACCTGAATGAGATGCCTGTGTTCTGCTGTGTTTTCCCTCTAAGGATGAAAATGCTACAGAAATCATGTTTTAAACCAAGGAGATCAGCTTGGTTTAAAGATGCACTTGATAACATACTGAGAGAGAATAATCTATTGCTTCTACTTTCTGACTGAAGCTGACTTTTCTTTCTTCAGGCTTCTTATTTGAATTGATTTCAGATTGATAACAAGAAAAGGTTAGATTTTGAGACTAAAACATGAATTCACACTGTAGTTGCCCCCTTTTGTTCTTACTTTTTAAAAAAAGAATGCTTGTCGCTAATAAAGTTGGACATACAAAGCAGTAAAATATTTGCCATTAGAAACTGTTTGCAAAATGCTTTTATTTGGTACCTTGGTGCTGATAAACAGAATAGATTTTGTTTGCAGAATCACCATGACATTGAAAGATGTTATATAACCACCACAATTTTGGTTAGCAGGAACTCAATATTGTGTAAATATCAGAATAACCCAGCTGACTGCAGCAGGAGGTTATAGCACAATCAGATTGATTTTCCATAATGAATGTTAATAATGATCAGTTAATATTAACTACTTCTTTCTGCTGTGTGATAACAAGGGCTCCTGTTAAGCCAGGGATAAAGTGACAGAGCTTTTAGGGTTGTGTGGCATCTCATACAAGCATGGAAAAAAGTTCATCCTGTCAGAGGGTCATCATTTAAAGATCCTGTGGTGGGTTTTGTTCTGCTCTGCTTGCTTCTGTGTGGGTACCAATATCTCAAAACATTTTGAGCAAGCATCTGGATAAGTCACAAAAGCAGAATTGCTTCAGAGGTCACAATGACTTTGCATAATGAGTCCATTAGATGCGGTAATCAATATCAAGCCCTTGGATCTTATGAATATTGATGAAGCAATTGTAGCGAGGAGGTAGATGGGGAATTGAGATGCATTTTGGCACAATCAGAGAAACAGTTAATGGCCTAGGTAGATTATGGGTCCAGTAACCACTTCACAACATTTTGGATCTTTCTAAGTTACCATGAATAATAGAAAAGCCATTATGGTATTTGCAGGGGAAAAAAACTGTACATGGCTTCTGCTGCATTGTGCCCACACAGTGGTTCTAAAGACAGTGGTGTCACTCCATTGTTTGAAACACAATGGTAAAAATCCACTGGTGAAAACAGTGGGATTCCTCACAAAGTGAGGAATTATGTCACCTTTTCACTTTTTCTTTTAATTGTTTTCTTTTTTTTTTTTTTTTTTTTCCTTTTTTAATTGGTGGGTTGCGCTTTCTTTGTCTTTTTCTTGATGATTCCTTCTTTTCTGTAGAGGAAAAAGAATCTGGAAGGTTTTATGAGTAGTCATGAGCATTAAGCTGATTTTTGCATCTGCCAACAGTTGTGTGCCACTTCACCCTTCTGGCCTGGGCTTAGTGCAATGGCTTCATCCCTCTGAGCCCTGTAAGCAGCACAGAAACTTCTGAAAATCCCTGCTGATAGCTTACATACAAGTGCTGGCTGAAATGTGTTGCACTGATATTACAGAGTTTGCAAGCACAAAAGCTTGTAGCTGGATTATACAATCAATCATCTGATCTGCAGCCCAGCTATCAGTCTGCAGAACAGAGTAAACAAAAATTTCTTACCTTGCAGAGGTTGAGCTGAACATGCGTCAGTAGATAACTGGCAAACATATGGAGACCAAGGTCAGTTCAGGCCGTGTCCTGAGTGTGGGACAAACCAGTCAGATGGAAGAAGGTAAGGGTGAAGATGCAGAAAATATGAAGGGTAGAAGTTGATGCTTTATAAAGTAAGAGAAGAGAGATAGAAGGATGAAATTTTAAGTGTGAAGAGCTCCGGCCTATGAAAGGAGAGAGCACAATTTTAATTTCATGCTCTTTTGCCTGTGTAAGCAGCTGACCCAGTGTTGAAGGGCACAGCCTTTCTCATCCAGAAGTGGGAATGGATGGCTCTGAATTGAAGGTCTGTGTCCTTGGAGAAGGTTTGTAAAAAACTTGGTTCAATCAGCCATGACCAACTCGCTCAAGTCATAGTACAAAATCCTTAGAGTCGATTTTTATTCTAGCATTTATTTAAGAAAACCAATATGCAGAGCAAGTAGGATTTTTTACATAAAAACTGAGGGGGACCTTCAAGGTTGCATCTTTTACTTGGGTAGATCACACAGGTTCCAGTGTGGTGGAAGTGTATGTGATTGATACACACAGCATGTGCATAGAAGGCCAAATACAGTTAGAGTGACAGAAAAGTTACATTGACAGAGGATATCTCAAAAAATAGATTTCCAGATAGTAATAAGTACATTTAGCTGCAATTGTTCTTTGGTGACTAAAATAAATACCTAAGAATAAGTGTTGTCTATAAATATCCGTTTGGCTTAGTGCCAAATTTCTCTGCTGTTTATGGAAAAGCAGATTAAAAAAAAAAAAAAAAAAAGCAGTTGCTGTGACTTTTCCAGCATATGACCTGTTTTGACCCTTACTCCAGCTCTGTGAAATGAGACCAGTGTGACTGAAAACTGTCAGCTGCAAGTCCCATGCCATCAGAGAGCTGTGCAAGGGACCTTTAGAGGAAACTGGGCATTGGAATAATGTTTCATAACTTTTCTTGTTAAATAGCATCACTAGAATATGTGACCTTGACTAGTTTTCATGAAGTCTCTAGTAAATGCTCTTGGTTTGTATTTATTTTAGAGATATCATACATTTTTGTTTTGGTTGGAAAGCAGAAGGGCCGTTTTGCTTCTTCCAAATAGTGCTGAGATGCTACATATGACAGCAAATATGCAAGCTGATAACACAAATAATTTTCTCCATCTTGCAATGGCCTCCTACTGAAGGTGGCGTCCAGCTGGACACTGATAGTGTCCCACATTTGGCAGAGAGTTATGGTCTCATAGAGGTCCAGCCACTACCTGTCCTTCTTGGAATACTTATTTTTATTTCAACTTGGCATCAATCACAATTCTTTACATCAAATTTCACTGCTATTTACACCAAAAGTTGAAGGCATGAGACTGACAACTGTATTTACTTTCAAAAACTATTATTCACCTTTTTCTGTCCAGAATTACTCTGCTCCTGTGTAACACACGGTAGCACCGTAAGGATATTCTGCTGTCTGGCATTGCCTTGAGAATTTTGATTTAGAATCATATTTGTATAATTCAATGCTAGACCTTGTAAGTTCATTCATTACTTGAATTTTCCTTTTTTGCTTGCCAGGATTGTGGGTATAGAAAAACGGACTCACAGAATCCTTTGGGCTGGAAAAGACTTTTGAGATCATCCAGTCCAGCCATTAACCCAGCACTGCCAAGTCCACCACTAAACCGTGTCCCTCAGCACCACATCTGCTAGATCATTTTTAAACCATTTCTTTTCACACTCTCCTGACAATGGAGCACTAAATTAACATCGTTGCCCTGTGTCACACTTGATGTCCCCTAGTTCTTACATGCATATTTTCAGCTCTCATTAATAATTGTGTAGGAATTGCTTCTTTTTCTTGCAAACAGTTTAATAAAATACATACTTTATCTTGCTGTATTTCTGTTAATTTCTTTTATAAACTTTATAAAATGGTTTCTTTGTATTACAAACTGCTTCTCTTCTGCCTTTGTTTTGATAAAGTACCTTCTCATAGAAAGCTGGGAATGTGAACTGCATTAAAGATGCCTTTATGAGCAATTCATTCTGCTTTCTGAAAGTCTTACTATGGTTTTTTAACACTTGTTTTAACTTGTACAGGAGCCATTTCAATGTTCATTTGTCCCAAACAGTGAACCATAAATATATGGCTTTAAAGGAATTTATTCCTCAGCTGTTTTTTTCTGCTATTAACGCTCACTTGCTCCAGAATGTTACAGCTTTCTGTAACAAAAAGCTCTCTGCAACAAGCTGCACCATCACTGTTGGGCAAATAATTTCCATTTCATGTGCTCACAATTGCAGTGAAAGTGAGAGACAGGAAAAGAGGTAATGTTGCTGCTGTGGGGTCAGCCTTCTTAATCCTAGCTGTTTGACCTGTTTCAGCTAAAATTGCTCCAGAGATTCCCTGCCACTGCTCTCACAGCAACCTACTTGGAGCTCAGGGAGTGCAGCTTCGTCACATGCAATCTTAGGAAGATGCCATCTTTCTTATGCCATAATGTGAACGGATTGGTTTATCTTTGATTCATGACATTCAGTCCTCTCATGTGGATCTTTGTCTTTACAGTCACCAAACAGCTCCTGTCAGTTTGTGAACTGGAATACAACTAACCATATCTACTTTAAAGCTATTTCTGAGTGTGCATGTGTCATTTCACTGTTTTGCTCAGACTTGTATTGTTTTTTTACTTTGTTTTCCTTCTGAAGACAGTTCCACTTCTCAGGAGATAAATATTAGACCCTTGTTGGCCTGTATAACATTTCCCTTTGCCCTCTTGGGGGGTTTTAGTGGTGGTGTGGTGGGTGTTTGTTGTTGATTGATTTGGGTTTTTTTTCAGATTTCTTTTAAAAGTAATTTTTAGGCATTCTCTAGAGAGACAGTATGCCAGGTGATATAATCAGTACCTAGGCCTTTCATTGCAGTGAAATGCCTGCAGGTGGAACACACACAGTTTCTGACCCATTTTGTATATTACTACATCTATGAACATGAGCAGTAAAGCAGCCCTCAAAATTTGGGAACGTTTAACTTTTCTTAAATCATCTCTACAACTACTAGATGACTTATTAAAATCATCGTAATAGCCTGTTATTTTCCGTATTTTAATTCTGTTTTTTCTTTAACTTAGAAGCAAGATTTATAATTTTTTTTGTTTTTAATGTCAACATTTTTTTAACCTGAATACAAAAAATATGGGAGCCCTCTGGTGGGCTGTCCAACCTCTGCATATGTTTCTGTAAATAACAGCATAAAATCCAAAGTTGGTTATCAATACACCACCAAAGTGAGAAAACTCTCCAGTGCATGCTTATTTTCACACTTAATTGGTTTCCTATTGGTTGCACTTTTGATAATAGTTTACATTTCTTCTTGAATTTGCTCCCTATTTTCTAAAATGAATTAAATCTGAATAGAAACTGTGAAACCCTTCCACCCCTGTGCATCACCTGTTCACGATGTTCACATTAATCCCCAGTTTGTGTGTGCATATGAACAACATCTTGGGGAGCAGGAACCCATCCATGTAAATTACCAATCCCACCACAGATGGTCATTCCAGCATACTGGGGGGGGGGGCCATAACCACAGCCCAAGCCCTGGCCTTTGCTGGCAGAGAGCAGTACATAACACAGCTCTCCCTAGTTTCATTTATTTTTTTGTTTTCCTGTGAGGCCCCAGGCCATGCTCCAAGGGCGACTCTATTTGAAGATTCCAGAAAAATCACAGCAAAGAAAGAGCACTTGTATTTAACATGAAAAATAAAAGGGATTCAGCTTGATTATTGTTTCATAGGCTTGGAAAGGCTAACAGTTTTGAGAAATTAGAAAGTTATTTACAGTATAGACAGGGCAATTATCCTCTTTTTTTTCCCTTGGGTTCTCTTGGATTCAAAATGTACATCCATGGTTTCATTAGCTGGAGAAAAAGAAATCAAATGCCTCTGCAACTGATTACATAAAAGCCAAAGAGCTCTTCCTGTCTTTACATGCAAGGGGTGGTTTTGAGGAAAAAATAAACTTTTATTTTACGAAGGTTTAAAAGAAATTAGATCCTTTTTTATACTGCAAAATTTGGTTTATGTGGCAAAATAGGGGGAATGAATGAGATAGGATGGCAATATAAACATTGAATGAAATAAACTGAAATGTCAGTTTACTCATTTTTTAGATGGCAGAACAAATATCAGTCTCCTTATATATACAATTTTTCAATAAAAAGTTAGATTTTAATCTATCTTGGGCTTTTTAAGTATGAGCACTTAAATTCTTTTTCAACACGGTTTTATTTTTTTATTATCTTTTAATAATAGAATTTTGCTGATATTTAAAATAGAAGTCTTTATGCCTTTCTCTTTGCGGTATAAAACATCATGTTTCCCCCTGTTAGATAGATTACCTGAAACAATGGTGAACCACTACAGCAATGTTGCAATGGCCTGTCTGAAGTCAGGCTGGAAGGGTCTCCTTCATCAGAAGGTTGAATCATATGTTCAAATTCTGGTGCCTCTTCTTACAGCATCATTCAACCTGATCAATCCCTACAAGTCACTAAAGAGTTGTCTGAAAGGAATGAGAGGAGAGATTAAAACCTTATGAAATACTCCAGTGTAGATACTGAAAAACAGTAACTCTTTCACATTGACTATTTATGAATGTTGAATTACTTGACACAGCCAAGGCCTCAGGGTGCCTTGGCTTCTACTCTTTCCTAATGTGTATAAAAAGCACTTTTTCTGAAAGAAGAGCAAGTGATGTAGGAGCTGCTATGGAACAGCCATTCCAACTTGCTTCTCCATGTAGACAAGCACTTACATTGTACTTGCCATCCTTGTTGCACTAATACAAAGCTCTTGGTCTTATAAAATTGGCAACCAAACATTTGGAAAAATTTAGACTAATTATGCCAAGTCAAAATCTTTGTAACAACTGTAGTATTTATAACAACAGCATAAAGGGGATGAGACTTTATCCTTCTAGTGCTATAGTAAGGTAGAGCACTTCACAAAAATTAGGAATTTGGTTGTATACCGGTACAAATAGCCAATTCCATTGCTCCTTAGATGCTGCCCTGGCTCTAACTAAATATAACAGTTGAGTATTTAGAGGAAAAAAGATATTTTCAATTGAATAAAATGACTATTATTCAAATTGAAAATGCAATGAGCAGACAAATCCAATCATACCACTTATGATTTATGCATGGTGGCTGGCAGTGTTGTTACATTAGTCTAATAGAGCTGACTGCTGATAAATGTAATGAATTTCTGGGAATGTACAATGTGCACTTCCTAGGCATGATTTAAATTGGCATTGTGTGTGTGTGTGTATAATTTCATGGAAAAAAAAAGATCCTGAATGCTTCTTCATATCATTTAAATTATACTTGATTGTGCTGCTGCAAATCAGTTTCTTCTTTCCTGTGGTACTTCCAACTCCTCCTGACTCTGTCATGGTGGTGAATAGTGTGTTGGGAAAGATCAAAAAACAAGGAGCGTGGATCATAAGATGATTAGAAAGCCTCATAGTGGAACTACAGTCATGAAGTAAAATTCAGTTCTGTGGTTAGCAATAATAGAAGTTTCCACAAAATTCCTGAAGAAAACGAAAAAAAAATAGGTGATGGAAAATTAGTGTATTTGGAGTTTGTTTTGTTCGGTCTTTTTATTTACATTGAAGTAATGTCAGAGGCATATTTCCTTAGAATGATCAAGAATTTGAGGTTCTTGAGTGCAAAACAGCATTATAGAAGAAGCGTGCAAAATAGTAGTACTTATTTGTGTAACAATCCAATTTTCAGAAGTTAAATAGGCAGAATACTTGAAGGAGTAGATAGAGTACAATTCATATTGATATTTGTAGCATAGGTTTCTGAGGCCTTTCAAATAGTTGCAAAGAAAACATTCCAAACATGAAAAGGGCTTCAAAAGCGTTGAAATTATTTCCTGAGTTTACACGGGTGCCTAAAACAATAGCTGTGAGGTGTGAATAGCTTCCTTCATTTCAGTTAAATGTAATTTGAATTAACTTACTTGTAGTTGTATGGTACTACTTTGCTTGATCATATTTCAGTTGATGAGGATGTAGGAAAGATGATTCATGGGTCATATCTGCTCAGTTGTATTTACACATTTGCAGAACTTTCATTTCACTTTCAAGTTTCTAGCTGAGCTCAAGTTCTTCCAAATTCATCCTCCAGTTTTACTGGTAAGTGAAAGTTGGTTTCATGGGGGATGGGAGGTTTGGCTTTTCTCTAGCTTTAGGAAGTCCTTATGTGTTTGAAGCACAAGGAATATTTTTCCTAATCTTTCCACAGAAGAGTAAGTGATCAGGGAAAGATCTTCCCCTACCTTTTCCTTAGTCCTCTGCCATGTGTCTGTGCTGGTAATTTAGAGCCAAAGTGGGGCTGTTGGTTTAGATTAACACACCAATCTTTCACCCACTTGACTTGGTTACCTGGTACTCCAAGGCCAACTCCCTTGCTGTGCATAATGAACAACTATGAAATGATGTTAAGAAAGGGTGAAGCAACAATGCCAAAAGTATTCAAAACATTTTTAAACAACTAATTTAATGATACATTGATGTTTTTATTACTCTGACGGGCTGTTGCCAGTCTTGAATAGTCTTGAAACAAGGATAGCAAGATCTGCAATAACCTTCTATACCTCAGGAGATTATTACTACTTTTCATAGTAAAATAAAGATTGAAGAGCATAGCTGGCACAAGCATAATGACCATTAGGGAATAAGTTTCAGTAAACATTTCCCAAGAGAAGTTTGAGAGAGCTCTGGTAAAACCAAGAAGCAACCACTTTTAAAACTAGTCACAGGAAATCACAGCCGCCGGTATGGCTGATACTTAGTAGAATATTTGGTCACAGGAAAAATACTGGCACATTTATAATTGCCTAAAAATCCAGAGATTTCAATGTATAAAATGCATTGAAAGTTATTTCCAAGGTAATTATACTGCAGTATAATTAAATGCTGCTGCAGTAGTTCTTGCCTGGAGAGCTTTTCAATCTGGATAAGCATGTTGTTATAGAAGCAGCTTCACCTGCAATTCCTTTTATTTCCTGTAAAACATTATCCAGAGGCACGCAAAATAGTAAGGAAGTGCCCACTGCTTCCAGAAAGCATCAGAATAACCTTTTGACATACACTTTGCTTTTCAGAAGATGATTTTCAGATATGCTGAAGTGCTAAATGCTCTGGATTTCAGGAGCACTTAATAACCTCAGCCATTTTGGAAAGTCCAAGCCTGAGGGCTCAGGGGAAGTTTAATATGAAATACCTACAAAGCTTGCCCTCTTACTGAGTGCACTAGTATGTAATGCACCAGCAAGACAAAAAGTAGATGTCAAAAGAATCAGGGAGCTTTCTTCTTCCATGCCTGTAGGAGGAATTACTGCATTCCTCCTGATGAGTGATCCTCTAGGGATCACCTCTTGAAGATGTCATTAAAGCTACAGTGGTCCTGAAGAGCTGGTAATTTCTGTCAGTCTGTTGCAAATATATTGTGAGGAGACAGTTGAGGAAAGAGGGAATTATTTATCATAGTAAATACTACTTGTATTAAATGACATTCTGCATTTATACTCACAACAAATAGATATTTTCAAATCTGCTTTCCTACAGAAAATTTGTGGAGAAAACTTCTTTTTATTATTGTTATATTATTACTGTGAGAATTGAGACTCACTTGAACCCATGATGAAAATTTTTATTAAATATGAATGGGGTGGTACTTTTTTGTTGGTTACAGTTCTCAAAATCAGTCTAACTGGTTTCTATATGGTTGCTCTGGAGAAAAAAAAAAAAATAAATATAGCTGCTTTTTAACTTTATGGTTGTTTAATTCCAGACTCAGTAAAATTATAGGAAACTGTATCTTTCTTTTCAAGTGAAAAACTTGCATGCATATATTTTAGGTTAAATTCTCTGAAAGAGTATGTTTTGCTTCTGTTGTAGTCTCACAAAGCAACATAATTTTGTGCACTGCTGTTACGGGAGAAGATTTGGCTTCAGAATCACTGATAGGTATGAATTTACTTCTTTATGCTTCCTGGTATAGAGAAATAAATCTCTGAGAATCAGCCAACCCTGTACTGGACCAGAAAAGCTGTTTGCTTAAACAAGGGTCCTGTACTCTTTACATTCTCCAATTTGAGAAAGCAGTTGGAAAAAAGTTATATTAAGATTAAACTGTGCTTTTTGAGGCAGGAAGTTTATGCTACCCTTACCTTATTCTTGCTCTTCCTGATGGTAAGATTTATTGAGTTACAACTTACTCCCGCAACATGCTCACTGGATTTGAAATAGTTTTAACTATTTGTACTTTTTAACTATTGATAGTTTAACTATTGGTAGGTTGCTGGTTTAGGTCTTACTCAAGTAATTCATTGCCTGTTAATGCTCTCCTGGATAGAGCTTTAATTTATTGTCATAAAATTTATCATCCAGCAGTACCTTTTCTATTGGCACTTGATATTTTCTACCTTGCTAATATGTAGCTTTCAAGATCAATGCAGTATTAATATTACCTATTCTACAGCTTCCTTGCTATACTTAATCATCTTTAGTGTTGAAGCACTGGAAACTACTAGAAAGATGATTCTTAGCAGATGATATTAATATTGATGGTACATAATTAAGTCCCAAATGTATAAAGGTGGTAGCAGAACTGGGTCTCTACCACACTTATGAAAAGACAGGTTAAGTTTAACCATTAATACTTTCTATATTCAATAAAACTTTAAAAATTAAACATCCATCTTCCCCATCAGCAGTTTCTGGGTCTTACCAAAGAAGACAGGTAGAGAAACTCGTGCTACTCTCACAGTGCAATTTGCAGTTTATTAATAAAGTTTATTTCTCTTCTCAGTGTAATTGTGGTGCTTCAGGCAGGTAAAAACTGTGGAATCTTTTCTGATGTGACAGTATTAAGAATAGAAAGTCAAATTATTAACCTCTAGAGATCTAGTTTTAGTTGCACAGTGTAAGAGTAATTATGATATTATTTTTAGGGGGAAAACCCAAAACTTAAAAACTTTGGCCTTTTTATTATTTTATTTTTACTTTGTGGGGTTTTGTCTTAATTTTTTTATTTATGATCTGCTTTCCCTCAGAGGTTTCAAAGTACTAAAGTGAAGCACTTTTCCTTTTTCTATTTGAAAACTCCAGACAAAAAAGAAAACTTCAGCTTAGTTATCCATGATTGGTTTAACATCTTGAAAATTCTTTTTACAATATTTTGTTCAATAAGCAAGAAGACTTTTTTTTTTTAAAATCCTGCAGGAGAAATGGCAACAGTGCTGATAGTTATGAATCTTGACTTACTCAAGTGCAAGCATTTTATCCAAGAATATGTCTGCTGTTTATATCTGTTATAGTGATGAATAGATTAAAAGGTATTTGAAGTCATTATGGACTTGAAATTTAAAGCAACAAGAAAACTGAGGGCAGGAGTAAGGGGACATGTATTTTTGTTGGGGATATTTAAAACAGTGCATTGATATTTCTTTCCTTCTGAAGAGACCTTTGGGCCTCATATTGGAGTTGGAGAGGGTTTTCTATTTTACAAGGAGTAGAAACTCTCTCTTTGCAGTGGAAGTTTATATTAGTGAAGAGTTGCTGAGGCAGTGACGTGCATATAGGTTTCTCTGCTTAGCAGCAGCTACTCTTCCTCCTGTCTTACTCACTAGACTGAAGGAATAATTTGTAATAAAATCAATAACACTTTATCAAAAGAAGTATCACTTAAGTACATCTTGTCTGTATGTTGTACTTACAGACATTTGATATATTTTGCTTTGAAGTTATTTTCCTTACCATTAGTTATTGTGATGATTTAAAAGAGAAATAAAAGGTTCTTCACATGTAGTGGATTAGGCACTGATTATTTTAGGGTTTTTTTCTATTGCTTCATACTTGCTATGTCTGATGATTGCTGTATGCGTGCTCTTGACCTAGTGCAAACATTAATTTCTTAAATCTCATTCATTTTGGAGTGTTAACAAATTGTTAATTTGAGTTCATATTTTACTTAATAGCAATTTGTTTGTGTTTACAACCTCTTAGTTGACTGTAGTGAAATCATGCTGACTTGGCCTTGGAAGTGGAATGGGTGTTCTCTGCATCAGTCCTGTTCTACCCAGCTTGCTTGGTCCATGTGCCAGATTGACCCGTGGCAATGACCTGATCTATTCTTGTGAACAAAGCAGTTTTGTTTTGGCCACAGAAACTCTGATGTTCTGCTGATGAATATTTCTCTCTCTGTGTCTGTTTTGTCGGCAGGAGAATACCTTACTGTCTTTGTTTTCAGAAGGCTGGAATTTGCATTTGGCCTCTTGGACTTGGACTCTCTCTATTCATTGCTTGAAAACTGTTTTTTAAAATAATGCTTATAATCCATGCTTGTATCCATATATGGGTAACTGGCAATGTTTCCTGATAATATCAAATAGTATCACAGATCATTCAATTTTGAAGGCAGGAATTCCTTTGTCCTTCAGTTGTACTGACTCAGTGTCCTAGGCTTATCATGGAGTGAGTTATCCCTAAAGATGGCTTTCAGCTGAAAAGCAAAGCACTTTACTTGTGCTCTGTACTTACATATTCACGTGTAAGCTGCTCTACTGAAATTCAATATAGGTAGCTGGTAAAAGGCACTTTAACGTGCATATATGCTATATAATTGTACTTTATATTGTAATAGCTATTCCCATAAGGACTAGGGAAAAAAATACACTTTTGCGGTCATCACGAGAGGCTCAGAGTAGGGATTCTTTCTACATGTTTGCTGTTGCAAATTATCAGATCCTGAAGGATCACTAAAGCAACTGTGTTTCAATTTATATGCTCACAACTACTTTTTGTAGACAAGGCCTCTACTTTTGTAAAGATTATTAAGATAGTAGAATTATTTAAAGTGAAAGTAAATATATGGTAAATGAGTCCTTTTGAAATTCAGGAGCAGCACACAATAAGATGATGGAAACTTTAAAATAGAATCTAGTTCTTGAAAGAAAACTTTAGGTTAGCAGATTTTAAGATGTAAAGCTTGAAATCTAATGTGTGTTCCTAAACTGACGGATTCTTATGCTTTGGAGAGCCATTCTTCAGCAGGGTTAGATGAAGACTTTATTGCTATGGCAGTTCAGTGTTCCACAAAGATACATCTGGCATGTGTTGTAGTAAGATGTCACTTTGGTGCACCTCTATGTCATTTGGTTTGAAGTGGGAATAACAGTGTGACAGAGGCATGAATGGTCTGCCCTTTTGCTTCCTTGTTCATTCAAATTGAAGAGGAAAGCAGGTGCTGAAAGACAGTAATTGCTTGTCTCTGTATGGTAATGAGGAGGGTTTGTCTGCTTTGATACTTAACCTGGCCAGGACAAAAGACTGTGCCAGGCACAGGAAAGGACTTGTGCAATACAACCCAAAACGTGGCTACTGTGGCTAATTCTGGAATTTCTGGCCTAGACAGTATCCTTCATTTCAGTTATTTTTGTTTATTTATATATGCTTTTGTTAGCTGCTCAGGCCATGTGAGTTATGGCAGAATGCCTAGATTTCAATCCTTTAATGTGGCTAGTTATGTGTCCCCTACAGGCAAATATTCTGAGTGCTGGTCTCTCCCCAGGATATC
This sequence comes from Certhia americana, assembly GCA_018697195.1. NCBI lineage: Eukaryota > Metazoa > Chordata > Aves > Passeriformes > Certhiidae > Certhia > Certhia americana. The sequence continues at coordinate 85,499,535 of CM031859.1, read as the reverse complement.
CATTTACTCCTTTACTGCATCCTGACTACTTATAATGGCTATGTAAAAGAACATTATTAATGACAGGAAAAAAATATTTTGAAAGAGGAATTTGTCCACACATATTGTACAATGTAGCTTAAGCTTCAGACTTTTTTTTTTCCTAGATAACCTTCTTACATCCTTGAAATCTTGAAAATTTGGTGTCATGGTGGCTGAAGCAAGATGGAAATTTTTTTTTCCCATCACCCGCAAAATACTAAGAGGCCTGTAGAAAGGTACATAGTGCAGGATGTTCCTTGCTTGTATGAAAACCTACATCATGCTTTACACATGCTTATACAGAGGGAAACAGCATTCCTTAGGGATGATACGTTTTATTGAGGCACACCCAGCTTTCTTTTCCTCCTTTTCTCTCCTTTTCTCCTCCTTTTTCTCCTCCTTTTCTCCTCCTTTTCCTCCTCCTTTTCTCCTCCTTTTCTCCTCCTTTTCTCCTCCTTTTCTCTTCTCCTCTTCTTTCTTTCTTTGAGCCAGAGGAAAGGTGTACAGCTGCTTGCCATTGTAAGTTGGAGGTAGAGAGAAAGAAGTAGTGTGATCTAGGGCTACTATCTTATGAATTTCTTAGCAATATTTTATTAATTTGCATTAAAATTGCTAGGTGTGCTCTTGTCTGTCATCATTGAACAGGTGCAAAACCAGGCTGTAGTAAGGTAGGATGGCTCTTTCCCTGACATGTAGTTATGAAAAGCCTTTGAACCTGACCTGTAGTGTGTGTGTGTGTGGTGATGGTGTTACACGCTGCAAAGTTAGAATTTTTTGAGTTAGAGCAACAACAGAGCTTAGCACTGGAGTTCAGTAGGTGCTCTGTCAAGACCAGGTTCCCTTCGGAGGAAGCCAGTCATGGGCTCATTTCACTTCTTTTGTTTTGCAAAATCAAAACAAGTGTCCAGAAGAAATTAATTATATATAGTCTTCAGCTATAGACAATTATAAATATTTAAAGAATTCAACTGTGTATATTATCTGGAACAGAATGGCTGGACTATAGGAGTCCTTAAGAGCTAGGAAATAAGTTTCCCACTGACAAACTATTGTCTGACAATCTACTCCATGGAGCCATTATTCTTTTTTTCTATCCACTGTTTGGGCAACTCTTGGATGAAACTCTGAGTTAAATGTGTCCATCCATATAGCCTCTGTGTGAGACACAGGTTTTCCTTACCTTTGTTAGAGGCTAAGGCAGTTTTTTCTTTGATTCCCTTCAAAGATATTAACCTCTTGTACCGCTATTATTAGGCACCCACATTGCCAGCTTTGCAGATTGGGTTTCTCGCTCACTGTATGAGTCTCTAAGAGACACGTTAGCAGGCTGTAACTTAATTTTCTCAGAATCTTATTGGGATCTAATTTCATGTACTGCTATTTGTTGTTATGGCAACAGTATAATGAGTTGAGCTGTATAAGGGTGGAAATATCACACACAGTTTCTGTTCAGGGTAAAAATGACAAAATGGCATTTCTATAAATGGTGTTCCAGAATAAACTGCTTCAGTGGGACTCATGAAGTTTTCCTTCCAGCTAATTCTTCATCATTCTACAGTTTTTAAAGTAAGTGGCAGAGGAAGAATCATAAAAATCCTGGAACAACTTTTTTATAAAAATAGCAGGATGGTTGCTCTTCTCATTTAAAGTGTAAAAAATAATTAAAAAAGCCAAGATACTGGCCTTTTAAATGTCTTTAATATATTAAAGATTATGAATCCAATGCATATTTCTTTGCAAGATAATTTTAACTGCCAACTATTTTAACTAAGAGAACAATGCTTTTACAATGTCACATAATTGTCTCATAAAAATAAAATTGTGTCCCAGTAAATTTGATATAATGGATGCAGTCACACTTGGAAGTCTTGGTTTCCTTCTGGGAGTCAATATGGAAATCTGACAAAGATGCTATAGGTATCCTTATGTGGATAAGGTCTCTGTGTCTCTGGATATAGATGCAGTACTTGCATTATTTTTTTCTTTTATTATAATACATAATATATAGAATAAATCTGGAAGGCAGAAAGATAAAGTTGCTGGAAGTCCCATGTCCATGCCATCTAATGCTTGAACAGATGTACCATTGGCTTTTATTCCTTTCTTATTGTAGAGATGAAGAAATATTTGAGTGTTTTGAGATCACCTTGAATTTGGTGTGGCACTAAATTTACACCACTTGTTATTGAGACTTATTCCATAAATTAGGGAACATTTTTGAGAAGCATGGACTTCATTTATCAGAATGATGAAAAGGAAAGCTAGAAAGCTAAAAAAGATAATATTTGCACTAAAGAAGTTTGAAAGCAGAGAAATACTATTACTTCTTGAGTAGGAAAAATCTGTTTATGCATTTAACATCCTTAAATAACTCTTTTAAAAGGTGTTGGATCAAAAAATGCTGAATTAATGGATGTGGGATGCAGAATAGAATTTTACATCCCAAGGGCTGGGGTTAGCCAGTAGGTCTGCAACTGTGATTGCAGATCAGCTTTTGCGGAAGATCTGGCAAATTTTTTTTAGTATTCCTCAAGATATTTGTTTGTCTCAAACTCTACTTAACGCTTGTATTTTTCAAGAGAGTTGTTAGTAATTGTGGCAAACTACAAAAGAAATTAGAATACCTAGTAATTAGTAAGTTGAAAGAATGCATCAACCCGTAGTGTGGTCTGGGTAAGGTTTGCAGCTTATTTTGTCTGGTACAGCTCCAAGGAGCACACAGGTGTCAGAACGATGATTACAGCAGTATGTGTGCTCAGTGTTTGTTTCCTTGGAGTTTGGATTGTAGTCTGCAGGTTTCATCACTTGCAATACAAATAAACAAAAAGACCAGGTTAAAATATATTCTGCTATGGAGAAAAGAATTTTCAGTTCTTTATTCTTTCTAGGATTAGTCTAGAAATTTAAACTGTGTTTATGATGAGTTTAGGTAGGCTAGGTAAGCAGTTTTGGGGGAAATAAGTGTTAATAAACACAGTTTCGTCCATAATGCTGCCTTTAGCCTCCTCTAAAGGAGTTAAAAGCTGTTATCTGCTTATTAATGTACTAATACAGAAAGCAATTTATCATATAGTCATAAACTAGGTTTTGCAAAAGGCTACTCAAGCTTAATGAAATGAGGCTCTGGCAGTCTGGCCCAATCCCAGAGGCTAAGGCAAAAACACCATGATAGGAAAAGATTGCAAGTTCAGATCAATGTTCTATCTACCTGAAAATGTTAAAAGAATACCATCATGCATTATAAAATGCTTTTCTTGCAGCAGAGGTCCTGGTGCTGATAAAAAGCAGACCATTATCTTGCAGGAAATGGAGGCAGCTTCAGCTAAATGGACTAAGTATCTGTCCTAGCCCAGAGACAGGATCACACTCTGTTTCTAGCTGGAATGAAGAAAAAGAGGAACATTTATCTAAAACTAAGAAAAAACCCCATGCAAATAGTTGTGATCACTTGCACTAGTAGTAAAATTTCCTTATCTGTTTAAGGTGATGCATTAACAATTGATCTGTTAAATTACACATCTTTCCGCAGTGTGTGTCTTCCTAGATTTGGTCAAGTAGATGGTCAGAACATAAATAACTAGAATAAGGCCCAAATTTATGTGGAGATACCCACCTCCAAAAGTTCCCTACCCTTGGAAGAAAAGAAAATAAAAAGCAAAAAGAAATTTAAAACTCAAAACACTGTTGTTGCCTTTAGCTGTTTAATTTACCTCCCTACTTTCTATAAAGCAAGATGTGTTTATTGCATCATAAACTGGCTGGGGTTGTTCAACTGTTCAATTGTTTAAGTACCTTCCCTTAAAATCACTCTTAGGCATTGTTTGGAACATACTGGCTGCTGAATGCTCTCAGATTATTCAGAGCTACCTTTATCCAATCCAGCATTTCAAATTCTTTTGGTACGAACAACAGTCTGATTCTTCCTTTTTATTAATATGAACTCTTATTTGTAAATTTTCTGCTGAAAAATAATAAAAAGATAGGATTAAAAAACTTTCAAGTAGTATCACCCTGTGTGTGATCCTATTTTGTTTATTTTTCTTATGATTGTGGCTCTTAAAATGACATTAATTGGCAGCACAATAATAAAGCATAGAGGAATTATTTTGTTAGTCATGCCATCCTTATAGATGATAGTGAAAACTTTCTACCCTGAAAGATAATCACTATTAAGAATATCTTGTTATTATGGGAGTATTTTGATGGTCATTACATGGGAAATTTTTTGTATTCCACATACTAAATATAGTAATATTGCATTGATTATGCAGTTACTGGTTTAGGTTTATGCACTTCAGTTTGGCTTTTTTTGCATTTGAAGAACCTTGCTAATACTTCCTTCATATTGTTCTAGCAGACCTGGGACGGGGGAGGAAAGACAAAGATAGATGAAAAAAATAAGATGCATGTCTTGCCTCATGGTGCTGTGCATGTGAGCTAGTATGTATGTGTGTGTGTGTGTATACATACATACATATATACATACACACCCCCCTACACCACCCTTATTGCTTGTGACCCATTCAAATGTTAGCCATAGATCTATATCCAAAGTTATCACATGTGTGCACTAAATAAATTGCTTGACTGAATATTTAACCCTGGAAGTTCTCATGTATTTTTCCTTTGGAAAAGGCAAAATGTTTTCTAGGAGGTCTGAGTAATTTACCAGAGTTCTTTATTTGATGTAATAATGAACTTTTCATGTTTCTGCTTTTGCTATAGTCAGTGCCTTTCTTTTTTTATTTTAATGAAATATATTTTGTGATGTCTTTCATAATACCTGTAGAAAACCCTTTTTAATACATTCAAAAGCTGGTGAAAATAAAATCACTCCTTCGGTCAAATTGAGTATCCAAGAGAATATTTACCTAAATGTTTTTTAATAAATTATAAGCATGGATCTATATTTCACATGGAGAGCCAGCATCTCTTCTGCAACACTGTGGTCTCTGAAGCACAACATCTAGAGACTTATAGTAGAGCTTGTAAAATCTCAATAGGAGATGGTAATGTAGCAATGTACAGGTCTTGTCAGAAAAAGTAAGTCATCCTGCATCATGGTGTATGGCATCTTTGACCAAAATATAGGTATAGCTGATACTTTCAAATGCACCTCACAGACTTGTCTGATCCTCTGGGTTTGAAAGAAGGGGAAGGAAGGGATGGATGCTGTACAGGAAAATGGAATGCAGAGAACTGTCTTACCTACCTGACTGACCAGCCTGTTCCCTGAGGGCACCAAATAAAGGTTTGAGGGAGTCTGGGGAGCAGCAGCCTCAGCAGCTCAACTCACCAGGATCCTTTGACGTGGGGCATTGCAGACAGGGGGGAAGACAAGCCAGGTTTTTCAGTTTCCTGTCTCTGCTGGCTCCTATCTGCCAGAGAAATCACAAGCAAAGGACTCGGCAATTTCCTTTCCCACCCAAGGAAGCATGAGAGAGAGCAGAGGATCTCCCCTGCCCCTCCTCTGCAGCCATACTGAGCTGTGGATCTCCCTTTTCTCACAGGCGAGGCAGTGTACAGTTGAGTGTTAAGAAAAAGCTTAGAGTCATCTGTTAGGGGGATGAGTTTTCAAAGAGTGGGATGTGAGGAAATTTTAGAAAGGTGATTCCTTGGGAGAAGTTCCCATTACATTTTTGTCTTGATGCCTCATGTTCTGTTTAAAGAACAGCACTCCATGAAAGATTGCAGCTCAGAGAGTGAACAGTTATTTACAAATTAATAACGAAAGTTAGACTGGGGATGATTTGACAGTATTTTAAAATTAATGGCCTACCATAGAGCATTTCTCTTTTTTTTTTCCCGCTGGACCTCTGGCAGCCTTGGCAATATAAATGAGTTTAACAAATTAATTTTAAGTGAATTTGTTTTTTTGGTAATTTTAGTAGAATTATTGATGACACTATAATGCTGTAGATGTTATTGATTAAACCCAAGATACTGATAAACTATGAATTGACAGACATGAAAGGGGAATATTGCAATGTTACTTCTGAAACTTACTTCGAGTTAAGAAAATAATACTATTGCTCACAGTCAGGCAAACGAATTTGATGAAAAAAATGCGCATATGAGATAGATGTCCTGGTTTTCAGGAGAAATGTGCAGTGGCTTATTTGGGAGACTGTTTGAAGAAAGCAGCCCACATATGAAGAACACACATGCATAATATGATTTAAGGGGGTTTTGTTCGTTTTTTTTAAGACAAAGCTTGATTTCAGTACAAAACTCCAAACTCAAAGAAGCGTCACATAAACACAGGCCTCAATGCACACATTTTCACAGCTGCATTCTTTAGAAGCATTTTTCCAAAGTTGTAGTCATTGTGTCTGCAGCACAAGGATTTCCTTGGTAGTATAATTACATACAGGATCTGGCAACAGATCTGATGTCTAATTAAAGCTTTGTATTGTATATGCATGACAAGACTTTGGTAGTAGGGGACCTATAACGTCAGCTTCTGTGAGAAGATGCTGGAAGCTTCCCTTATGTCTGATAGAGTCAATTCCAGCCAGCATAAAGACAGACCCACTGCTAGCTAAGGCTGGGCCCATAGCTGACTGTGATGGTGGCAGTGCCTTTGGGATAACCTATTTAAGAAGAGGAAAAAATACCTGCCCACGTGGAGGGGGGTGTGCCAATATGTGAGAGGAGCAGCAAGAGGAGGGGCAGGAGATGCTCTGTGCTCTAGCTTCCCCTGCAGCCTGCAGCAAAGACCATGGCAGAGCAGGCTGTCACCCTGCCACCCAGGGAGGTACATGGTGGAGCAGGTAGATGCCCAAAAGAGGCTATAACTGCTTGGGAAGCCCACACTGGAGCTGGCTTCTGGTAAGACCTGTGGACCCATATTAAGGGAAGCCCAGGTTTGTTGGCATGGCTTTGTGAACCTGTGGATGGGACCCTTGCTGGAGCAGGGGGGGAGAATTTGAGAAGTCCTTCCTGTGAGGAGTAAGAAGTGACAATGTGAACTGACCAGTTTCAAGGAGTGGTGAATGGATTTTTGCCCCATATCATTGCTTCCCATTGGGAAGGGGTTCCATGGAGGTTGTGTGAGCAGCTGCCTCTTTGGCTGTCAGTGGCAACCTCTATGAGGACTTTCTTTCTCACAGATCATCTCTGACTTCGATTTTAAGAAGAAAATAAGTGCAAAGGGGTTTTTTCAGCATTAGCCTAATCTGTGGTCACTGTGCTTGCTATAGAGAGTTTAATTTGTGGCAGCTTTGAAGCAGAGGAACAGCAGTCACTTTATAGGCAAGCCTAATAAGTAGATGTTCATATATATAAGATCCTGTAGACTTGCAGATATTCTTTATGGAAAATCAGGAGCAAAGAAACTAAATCACACAAAGGGCAAGCACTGTTGTCTGTTAGTAATCTGAAGTCTTCTTGAATGAGACCTGAGTCTGATTCTCCTGTGTATAACCATGTTTCCATGTTGTAAATAAGTTTAGATTATCCACTAGCAAAAAGAGCCAAACATTTCCATAAAGTATAATTACTATACTATTGTTGTTATTATTTTATTGATATTGTTATTATTTTTATTATTACCAGTAATTTAATTGGAATATGATAAGTGAAAAATAAATACTAATAGATTTTTAGAAAATCTTTGTGCTTACTATGTCTTCTTTTTTCCAGTTAGGTTGATAACCACTGAGCCATCCTTCCCTTTGTATTTTGCTTCTTAATTCTGCCCTTAAATTGTAGAAAGTGTAAAAGCAATTCCTTCCCAACCTAAAGGAGGAGCTATACTTGCTTTGTTTGAGTAGAAGATAGCACTTTGCTCATCTGCCTATTTTGTGGTAGTGCTGTGGGAGGGCTGGGTGGCAGCAGTAGCTGCGTGTGTCACCGTGGGAGCACTGCAGTTCATGTGACTCTCTCCCGTCTGAGCAGGATGGCGCAGCCCCTGCAACTGCCTGAAGTCACCCACAGAGCAGCTGCTCACTTGAATCACTTCTGTTTAGGCTCAGGGGGCATCCTGGTACCCAGACACCCTTGAAAATAAAAGGATTTAAGCATGTGAAAATTTTGGTGAATCATGGGTCTCCCTCGGACTGCAAGCCTGGTACCCAGATGTGCAGAGCACCAGAAGGGCCTCCTGGAACTGTTGTGTCCCATGTCTGAATTTGAGTCTCGTGACATGAGTGGTTTGCTTGCCAGGTGTGAGCAGGGAAGGTTGACTTGATAGCGTTTGTGGGAGTCCTCATGAAACCTGAGTCAGTAAGTTCTCTTTAAATACAGATAAGTAAGGAATACTAATACTGACCATGAAGAGTTTTTGACAGCAATACCTCTGATCATGAACATAATGTGGCTTTTAACAGAAATGGGGATAGAACAAACTGAGAAACACTGGAAGAAGAGTTTGGATTTCTATGAGCAACAGCTATGGGCAGAACATATTGTAATGGGTATTTGCTTTTTGGAATAAATAATTAATCTAACCATAATGTGAGGTCCCAGCCTTCCTCATATCTCTGAAAGATTTCTGAATGAGCCTTCAATGAACTCAAAAGAACCAAGATGCTCTAGTTATGGTAGTAGAGAGCTCTGTGCATGTTAATTAGTCTCTTGAAGACTAAAGGCACAAAAGATCCAATAATACCTCACGGAGTCAATACATCTTTTTTGAAATTAATTCTAATTCCATCTTTTGCTATTAAAAATGAGAGGGAGCATGTGCAAATGTTTAGACCGTGTGTTGCTTTGCAGAATTATTCCATTAGATCAGCAGGCTGTGGATGAATAATTAACATGTATAATGTAGGGTATTTTGTATGTGTGTTGGCTGAATGAGCTTGAACTGTATTCTTTGTATTGATACAAAGCAAGTTCATGAACTGTATTGATAGTGATTTGAAAGCTAGATCAAGGTATTATATAATCATTTACATATAACAGAATACCTCATCCAACATCCACCAAGACAAGGAGCAGCTTCAGTTGCTCTGATTGCTGTTGGAACTCAGGCAAATTCATTTTGGAAAAATTGTGTATATTCCATTTTTTCTGTTCTCAGTCTGAACATAAACAAACAACAAAAATCTGTCACAGAGCACTCAGGCACAGGAAGTCTTGGGACCACCTATCCTGGTTAGTCTTTCTGCTTGTTTTATGGCACTTTTGGTCCATTATGGGCTTCTTTGGGCCAAAGAGACAGGTTCATAGTGCACAACTGGTTAACAATTTGATGATTTAAGAAGGACTCTCACCCCTCACAAAGCACTTGTGAAAATAATAGTTGCTTCTGTAAAATAGATATGAGGAAAAATAAAGTATACAGCTATTGAAGGCACTATTTTTGCTGACCTGTGGCACTAACTTACTCTGAGAATTCTGCAGGTGTTAGCAGTAATACTAATATAAGGAGAGATGCATCATCATGGTGATTTAAATTGAAACTGCATTAGAACAGTTGTAAACTTCAGTGTAATTGCAGTCACAAAAATATCAAGCACGAAAGGACAATCTGAGGTCAAGAGTGGGAGTGTAACTGCCAAATTCAAACAGGTGAACACAGACTAAAGAAAAGGAGAATGTTTAGAAACAAGAATAGTGCTTCTTTAAGGATATAATTCAAAAAATAATGTATTCCTTTTGGTAAGTGTGTAGGGGGGATTTGCTATGCTTATTGCATAGCAAGTAAGTTCTTGCTACCCTTTTTCAAAAGGATGTTGTGACAGCACTTGTCCTGTCTGCTTTGATCCAAAAACTGAATTTGGGAGTGTTGAGAAAGCAAAGGCTCCAGTTCCTGTTCTGACAGTACAGGGGCGCCTCAGCTTCTTCACAAACTAGTTCTTATATAGTGTATCAGAAAAAATGAGCCAACCATTTGTGACAGAGAGTGACAGCAGTCACGGCTTACTCTTGTATTTGGAAAAAAAACTTTAAAGAAACATCAGAATGTGTCACCTGGGGGGTGAGGATGGGCATTAAGAGACAAACTTTATGACCAAGGTGGTAATTTTGGTTCCTGACTATTCTGCCTCTGTGCTTTGGAGTGGGGCAAGTGGAGTAGCCTGGTTCCAGCCATGCTTCTCCCTCCAGAGTCTTCTGTCATACTTAGTATTTATGCCTTGGCATGGAGGATGTCATAGGGCAGAAAGGGTGGAAATTGCCAAATAAAATGTCTCTTAGTTTTAAAAGAAAGAAAATTGCTGTCCTCCAGTAGCAGTCTGCAGTAGCAAATGTGGCAAGTAAACAATGATAATGTTAGCTGAAATGTTCTGTGAATGTCTGCAGGATATTGTAATAAACTTTTCCATTATTGGTTTCCCCAAACAATTTGCAGTCTAACAGCTCTGGAGGGCTGCAGTAAACAGAGCAGTTCAGTTCTGCATTGTAAATGTTTTCTGGAATAAATAGGAAATACAATATTTTTTTGAACAAGGAGAGAACATTCAAGTCAAGCCATCTCATTTCATTCACATTCCTTTGCCAAGTGTTTCCTTGGTCTGGCTTTCTACCTTCAGAGGTGCCTTGCCTCCAGAAGCCAAGTATCCTAGGGATTTAAATAGCATTTAGGTCCTCAGAATCTGGGCCACATTTGGGATGCTGTTCTGTGCACCAGAAGCAGTGTGAAAAAACGCACCAAATTGGAGTGAATGAAGGAACAAAAAGAGCCATGACTGCTCTGTGGCTCAAAAGCAGACGGAGGAATCCAGGCATGAATGTTCTGAGAGGCAGAAGCCCCATTTGTAGATAAAACTGTTGTGCTCTGCTAGCTTTTAAGCTTTCAAAGTGTTGGCAGTCTGTCCTCTGTTTTTGGCTGGTGTCTTGGGATAGACGTTTGGAATGTAATGCAGCAGGGGGGTGGGAAATTTTAAAGGGGTTGGAAGATGGAAAACAGAAGGAGTTGGCCCAAACGAGTGAGCTGTGCTAGTTCCCTAGTACAGGGTGGAGAAGTTGTTTCTAACACCCTGATAAGGAGGCTTAAGCTCCTGAATGGCAATTGCCAGTGCAATCTATAGGTAGAAATCATTCATCAAACTCTAGTATTTCTCCTGCTCTCTGTCGCTTTAAGCAAGAATTTTTCACTCACAATGCAGAGCAAATCCAGCTTTTCTTTTGTCTGGAGTTGTTTGAATCTACTGAAATAATAAAGGATTTCAGGGAACTACTGCTTTGCATCATTTTCTTTCCAAATTGGTGCAAAAATATGGATCTGTCCCTAAGAGTCAGAATGCCATAAGGAAAGAAAATGGATCAAAATTATTTTCTATAACTGACATTTCTTTGTCTGGTAAAGTAATTTATTCAAGTTTGCAGGATAGAATCTTTCCCAGTTTCATTGGTGTGTCTCAGAAATTTTCCTTACCTCAGGAAGGTTTCAATTGTGGCTTTCAGGACTGCTGAAAGAACAGTTTTAGAGGCATCAAAAGCAGTTGAATCAGTTCTCCCATATTGCTATTAAACAGCAGTTTAAGAGCTTGGGCACTGAGGCCAGGAAGGGGTTGTTTGATAATGCAGGCTATTATGTGAAGTTTCCAGTTTGAGACTGTTTTCCTTTTTTTTTTTACAAGTAAGTTTAAAATCTATACTCTGATACTAGTCCAACCAGATCTCACCAAATACAAATATATATGTGCATAGCAGAGTCCTGGGTTTGTTTAGAATTTAGGTTGAAGTGCTTCTTCTCTTGCTGGATAGCTAGAGGGTAACATCAGGTTTTCTTGACTTCAGAGCTGAGTCCTGACAGATAGGACTTCAAAAAATTTAACCTGAAGTTTAGCTCAAATCTTCTCAGGAGCACATGCAAAAATATGTTTTGCCATCCTGAGGCTGACAAGCCAGTTTTCCTTCTTTTGGGGGGGTGAATGAAACATGAAAACCAGAAGTGATGTGCAAAAGCAGTATTCCTCCTCTCTCTGCAGGGTAGGAAAAGCAGAGCTGGGAAATGGTGCTTTTCAGCAAGAGCCACCCCAATCATTACCTCAACTTATCACAACCTGTTAGTCTCAAAGGGCATCTTGATTTTCCAGGGCTCTGTTGGAGGAAAGGGGAACAGTGGGGCATCCGTGTTACAGACATTAAATTAGCTGGTGATGGTCCAATATGAAAGAGGCTATGCAAATGTAAGAGCATTTAATTACGTAAAAGTGATGTACCTGTAATTGTATCTCTAATTAATGCTATAATTAATATTAATATGATATTAATTTTCTTGATGTTCATCTTAGTACGTCCTTTTTCAAAGGGCATATTGGCAGTGTCTTTCAGAGAATCTTGGGATGTACAGCCTTATGCTTCCTCTTGGAAGTCACAAATCAAATTCTAAAAAATCGAATGCAGCCTACTGTTGAATTGTTCTGGGAAATGAAAATGAGACTGTTTAAATGTGTCCTGTAAACTGGCATAAGTTGGTTCTCTCCTTAGAGCTTCTTGCATGGATTTTCAGCATGTTGATGCCCTGACTGAACCTGTCAGGCAGCGGCAACAAGAGACAGAGGTGATGCTCCAGCAGAGTTGACAAGGGAGAGGATTATTCCTTCTATTGGCAGCATGGATTTATAATGGTCTAAAATGACTTTGTAACAACAATCTCAGTGGGGGTTTTTTCTATGAATTTGAGTATCAAGCAGCTCTCTGTGACCAGTTACTGACATTGCTGCTGTTCAATAGTCTCCTTTCTAAGTCATGTGATTTCATGGAATTTGGATCTAAGATAACTTTTCTTTTTCCCTAACGTTTTCAGTTAGAGAATACATCTGACTGTCTAAATGCTTCTTCAATTACCGTTCTCAAATTAAAGTTTTATGTTTTCCTCTGTTCACATACTTTTTGCTTTTATGTTAGTTGCAAGGTTTCAAAGGGATGTATAAACATCAGTAAAATATTTCACAAGTTACAAATTATGTGCAATTGTTATTCTAGTACGGTGGCTAGAGAAATCTGAGACCTTGTGAATTATTCAGATGTATGTCATAAGGCTGCAAACGGGAAACAGAGAGAGCCTACACAGATGAGTGTTATGAGCTCTGACTGAGGTTAGTCCTGTTTTGAATGGGCTCCCAGCCAGATGACCTTTCAAGGTCTTTTCCAGGCTAAATTATTTATGCACATGTGTTGTTGGGGTGCAATGCCACCTCAGTCCTGGATGCAATGTAGATGTATAAGCACATAGCAATGGATGAGGGTATTAAAGTTAAAGAGAAGCGTTACATTTCTTTGTATAATCTGGTAAGAAGAGACATTTTCCATAAGGGTAGTTATAATCCAAATTTTTGTTGAAAATGCTAAAACTCAATTAAAATTTTAAATTTAAAAAATCAATTTAAAAACCCTTCAGCTTCTACAAATTTAAACTTTTGTTCCTCATATAAGTGATACCAGTCAAACAGAAATTAATCATGTACAGTGGAAAGTTGGTAATGAATATGTTATACTATGGCTATGTCTGCTCAGCAGAGCAGAAAAGCTATTTAATATAAATGTTTTCCTTTTGCTTTGGTTATGTTGAATACATGTTTTAGATTTTGCATATTTCTTTACTTCAAATTTTATTTTTCTTTAAAGAAAATCACAAGAAAAAGCCCATTAACATTCTGTTTAACTGAGTGTCTCAGAATCTAGCTTAAGAGCAATTTTTCAACATGAACATTTTGTCACTCAGACACTGATGATGTATATATGCTCTCCAAAAGTATTTATAACAGATTCCCAGTGTAGCTTTTTTCTCCTGAGTATTGTGCAGTAGTTCTGATTTGTGGAAAGAAAAGAAATACTATATTTCCCAAATTATTTTTAGTAATTTTTCTTGTGGGTTACTTACTTAATTTTATTACTAAACTTGCTGAAATCAGTAACCTGCCAATGGGTATTCAAATAACTAAATGGTATTAATTTAAAAGGTATTTAATTATGTTTTACACAAGTTTTTTTTCTCTGATTTCAGTAGACTTGTACTTTAATGTATTACAAATAATGAGATGTACCATGGTTGACAGAATGAAATACTCATGTAAGAGAAAGCATTAAAATAAATTGTCATAGCAGCAATGCTATTGTTTAGTATTTTTGAATCTCAGAGTATGTCCCAGAGTCTGGTGGATCTGCATTAGCACAGCATCCAGCACTGTGGGGTTGGACTGGAAAGGCAAAGCTTCAATGCTGGACAATCCAGTGTCCACACTATGTGTTTTGGGGGTTTTACTTTAGAGAAGCTCTTCTCTGCCTTGGTTTTGCTGGTCAGGTTTGTGCTCTGTGAGAGTATTTGGTGATGTGGAGCAAAGCATGGTGTAGGTAGGGATGATCGGAAGTTTTGCTTCCCAAAGGCACACTTAATTTGTGATTAAATGCCCACATAAACACACGTTTCATTCCCTGTAAGAGGGGAGCTTTGTGCTGTCTTTTCATCCTCTTACATACATACACCAGAAATCTCGCAATGATTATCATTTTTCTGCAGACAGCTAGTATCTATGAATATAACAAATCATCATCAACATAATGCATTCTGGGATCTACATGTGTCATCAGTCATTCTTTTATTTTGCTGCAGTCTAGCTGAGGGCATCTTGATTTTTTGTCAGGAAACACTGAGGAGCAGAAAAATGTCTGTTGAGAGGCAAAAGCATTATGTGCAATTATTTAAAGTCGTAAATAGTAGGAGCTACATTTAGTGAGTGGTATAAAAAGACTGCGAGATCCGTTTAGCTGGATTCTTGGTTTTAGTTGCCAAACACACTATTCTTTTTAAATTGATGAGATACATATATATACATTTTAGATGTTTAGCAGGAGGTATTCCCTAGAGCTTTACTTCAGTAGATTTTCTGCCTGGCTTCACTTGAGTGCAGTAAGCTGCTAAAGCTTTCAGGCTCATTCAGGAATCATCCTTTTGGGTTAGCAGGTTAATTGTTTGTCGTTGTTGTGGCAGGATTGTGCACAAGTCAAGGAGAGGGAATGGTTTCCTGGGGCTGTGCAGGTGCTCGTGTCAGGGGTGTGATGCTGAACTGTGCTTGGGCAGCCAGGCAGGGCTCATCCACAGGCAGGGGCAGGGCAGGGAATGGCCGTGTCTCCCCAGCCCCTGCTCTGCCCAGGCTGGTGACACTGAGGAGCACAAGTCTTCCTGACTTGTGCATGGTGAAATACATTCCATTCTGCCATGGTCTTACTGTAGTATGAAACAGAGGAGAAGAAATTAAAACAGACTGGTAGTTGAAGCCCTGTTTACTAATCTAGTAAAATAATTACTGATCTGTTTTAATAGTGATAAAAAGAATCTCTTAAAATTATGGATGGGTATATAAAATCTTCAATAAATGCTGTTATCTTTTATGTGTTTTCAAATTGGAGCTTTCCAAATTTTCAAGCTGAATCTGGCATCAAAACAATTGGTTTTTTTCCTGAAACTTTATTAACCATTAGATATAAAATAATCTGATCTTATTTTAAATTGAAGTTTCCAGTTGTACAAGCTTTCAATCTATAAAGCAGCAATTCAATTTGCAGCAGCTAGAATGCTCTGGGAAGACATGGACCTTTATCAGCCCTGAGGGCTGAGTTACCCTGAACCAATCCGTTTTTCATCATCGTTATTAGGGGCAAATAATTTATTGTGCAAACCCGTCAGGTTGCATGACCTCCCCAGAGCAATGCAGCTCCTGAGCAAGAGATTGGTTCTTCTGCCACCATGTGGTCGTGCTGCTCAGAATCAACGACCATTCTAAGAAAGGTGCACTACTGTGGCTTCTTTGAAAGCAAACCATGAACTATCACGATTGTTTTGGTTTCGATGATCAGAATTTACCTTAAGGATTTCTAATTGTTAAATTTCAAATTGCATCTTTAGGAAAAAACCCAAAACATTTCCTTCAGTAAAATTGTCTTTTTATCTGCTGGGATTTACTGTAAATTACATATTTTTGCCTTAGTTTTTACCCTGTTGAAGAAGAAGTAATAAAGATCTTTCTTTGATGTTTGAGAACACTATTAGTCCCTAAATTTTGTTGTGAGAACTGAAATTAAAATGTCCAAACCCACAGCTAATTAAACCTCGTACTGATTAAACCTTGTTTCTGTTTTCCCCTTTCACTACAAAGTATTGTTAGTCTTTGCTTAAAAATGCAGAAGTATGCCCACTCTCTATTTAACAATTTCCATTTCAGTGGAGAGATTTGTAGAAACATGTTTGCAGATGGCTTCCTTAAGGTTTTTGCTGCAAGTTCCTTTTTATCTATTCATAGGATTCAAAATTGGACCTTCAGAATGAAAACTAAGTAGCAATGAGCAGACTTGGCATGCTTTTTACAAGGGTATCTACTTGTCAGACCTATAGCTTTTCTTTCCTTCTTTCCATGCTATTTTCACACAGCTCCTTCAGATTTCTTGTCAAAATAACCAGCTGCCATAAACCCCGTGATTATTACGTAAGCCGTGCTACTCCTGAAATACTCATTAACATGGGAAGGTACATGTCATTTCACACCATGCATTGTCTGAAATTATAATTTTTGTTCTGAATAAGCTTTTTGCTTTTACTCCCCTGTAATAAAAGATATTTTTAGTAGAAGGGATGAAACTAAGTTTGAATGTTGAAGTATGGGGTCTGTGTGAGCAGGCAGATTTGAAAGGTGTAATTAAATCACTTAGCTCTTTTTTTATTAACTCTACTGAGCGCTACCTCTGAGGCTCAGTCATCTCCCTTCTACTGTTAATGTAGTTAGAATATGTTCAATAATAAAACCTGATTCTTTTAATTGATTTTGCAGATTTTGAAACCTTCAGAAAAACCTTCTTAGACAAACAGTCTTAGCAATTGATTCTCAGTGCTCATTCCTTGATGCTTGATGCACTAGGACTTATATTTATGCATTAATCAACAGTGTTCTGTGGTAGGATGTTTTTAGGTCATGTTTTTATAGACCCACTCACCCTCTGAAGATTTTCTTGGATGCATTTGAGTACATTTCTACTGTGCAGGTGGACATTGTGTGTACATATCGAAAGGTTTTAAAACTGTGTTGTAAAATACAATGAAAGATGCTTTGCTAAAGAAAGAATGGTTTTTGCAAAGTGCTAGCACTTTCAGTGTACACTGGAAGCAAATTCCATACTGCTGAGTATTGCTTGGGCAGATAAGGACAGGCACCACAGCCAAAACGATTCAGCAAAGTTTGGAAATGCAAAAAAAAAAACTTGATTCAAAGAGCCAAAAATACAATCCTTTTACATTTTCTTTAAACTAGGTCATAGAACTGTTCTGGAGCAAGTCTTCAGAGAATCTTTAAGTTTAAAGTTCTGCTGAAAGGAAAAGGTAGTGCATCCACCTGAAACAAATAATATGCTCATAAATGTTTTGTGGGTATGAGCTTTCTTAGCACAGTAATGTATTTTTTCATTCTGGAGTCTCCCTGTTTGAGACGCAAACTCCATGTTCAGTTCCCTCTGCAGAGGGAACCCATTAAATGAGGTGAAAGGACAACAACGCAACTAATAACAGCTTGTAGTGTCATGTGTCTGTATCACAACATTTTAGATATAAAATCAGCTTCTTTTATTAGTTTAAAATTTATTTAATATTTTACATATTGTTCTCTGATTGTTTTTCAGGTGGCCTCTCCATGTAAATTATAGCATTTCTTGAAGGCTGTTTGGCAAGTTATTTATGACTGGGTGGAAAAAACCCAAATAATTGAAATCTTGTATCCATTAAATAATTTTTTAAAATATGGCAATTGACACTTATATAAGTGAAAGCTATCTTGATTGTTTTTCTGGAAAAACACTTCCTGTTAGCTTTCCATACTGAGCATGCATGACTTTATGGGAGTGTCTGAGGGGTAGCATTTTGGAGCTACTTAGAACAAGTAGCATGAGCTAAAAAATAACACACTGTGGAGCTTATGGTTATGATAAAATACATCATCGTTCCAGATTGCTGTCACAATGCAAAGTGAGCTCCTGAAATTTCTAATTATATGTTAGATCATATCTTAAAGTCTTCAGGGATCTTATAATTTATGGAATATTTATGGGTTTTAAGACTTAGGATTGAAAGGTTTGTTCAGCTTGAAGCTTGGAATAATGGGATGTTTGAATTGCTGTGTTCAAAGGTTTGGTTGTCTTGATTATGAATCTTCTTATTTTCAGAATGCTCAGGATTTTTATAGCTCCTTTAATAATTGACTTTAATTTATCTTTTATCATTTTAAACATTAACATATTTCTTTTGTATTTAGACAGGCTTGTTTCCTAGGAATTGCCTTTCTCAGAAGTTCCTTTCTTAAAATTTCTAAATGTTACTTCCAATTCTTAGTAATTCAGCAACAATTGGAAGCAGAGCACTGATTCATGGACTGTCACTACACTGAATAGTCTTGAAAAACCTCAAGCACTTAGAGGAATATTTTCTGCAAGGGGGAAAACAAACCACTTCCACAAGATGGTATCTCGTGGGAAATTCGGCTGTGGTTTCATTCAAGAGGCCCAATAGTTACACCTGTGTTTAACAGACCAGGTTAAAGGAGGCAATGAAAGTTGTATCACACCTGCAGAAGAGAATTTCCGTTAGTAAAGTTTATGAGAGAGAGTCTCTGTGCTGGTAAATATGCTTTCTTCTGCAATCTTCCAAATTTCCCAAATCAGATGTGATTATGAATTTCACAGGGAGAGGAGGGCACAGCAGAACTGTGCACATCTCTTCTGGCATCAGATTTGACTGTGCATGTGCCTATAAAAACGTGCCACATAATAAGTACATTAAATAAAAATATTTTCTAAGTATATTCTAAAATTGTACTTCACTGCATAAAACATCCACATCCGTGTGCTGAAGGCTCCATTTAGGAGCATTAGCTCAGTGTGGTCTGGGGAGATCCCCATAGTGTGTGCTGCTTTGGAGTCCAGCTCGAGCTGTAGGGCTCCTCAGCCCCTGGTATGTAATACAGGGGCAGAAGTGCTGAGCCTTCATTAGAGATCTAATCTGCTGCAAACGAGTTTTAAAACTATGCAAGCACTGTGCTTAAAAATACTCATGTGCACTGGTCTTCCCTGAAGACTAGTGAATGAATCATGATCTGCTAGAAAGATGTGATAACCAAAAACAAACCAGAAAATCCTGAACTCGTCTCATAAAAAATATCTCCTTTCACAGTAAACCATAATCACTAAATTTAAAAAGTTGCCTGATTTATCTGCCTGCCTGCCTACCTATTATGTTGTAAATTGTATCTGAAAGTCTAGTCAGTTTTGATGTAGACTGTTTTCTTGGCCCTAGATAAGGAAAGAGTGAAGAGATGAGGGCCATCATGGTCAACTCAGTGGAAGTAAAATTACAGCTTTTGTAAGTGGGGATTTAGAAATAGTTTTTTTAGAAGTAGGTTTCTAATTTTTGTTTTTCTGAGCCCCAGAGATGGAGGAAAAGGGGGAACTGGTGTTTGACAGTGTTAGGAGAAAAAACTGTATGAGAAATTCTGTTTCTCAGGAATTGGACTTACATGAAAGAATAGCATCATTGCATGTAAATAAAAAGATTTTTTTAATTAATGAGTCATTATTACTGTAATGTAGTATAACCTGCTACTTCATTTTAAATAGGACAAACATTTCTGTTTTCATTTCTTAAAGAAGTTTCATGCTTGCTGAGAGATTTTTGCTTTAATTTTGTTATGCATAAGCTATAAAGCACCTTAAAAGCCTGTTCCAAAGAACTGTTCCTCTAAGAACCATTTCTTTATTTATTTTATATGTGCAGAGACAGATTACTTTTGTGTGAGTTTACAGCGATATAACTCAAAACTCCTGGCAATTCACCAGATTTGGTCCCTGACCAAGACCATTGTATTTTAGCATGTGTGCTGTTTGCGTCTGAGGGGGAAACAGCTGTTTTAGAGGTAGTGCCCCTCAAAGAAATGAGTGGTGGGCTGAAAGAGTTCCTGTGTTAGGACCAGTGGTATAACACCACGTTAAAAAGGCTGACTTACCTGGAGTGTTTCAGTGGCTATTAATAGATGTTCACCCTCCTGTTGCACATGTGACCAGAGAGATGATGTTTGGTAATGTCAGCAGGAAGTTGCACTTTTTTGAGGCTTAAAAGGAAGGGAAAAATATGATACATATAAAACTAGGGGTCTTCACTGGTCAGAAGGCAAGTGCTCCTTGCATCTAGTGATTGTCCTGTTTAAAAACTTGTAAATGCCTGGTCAGTTTATTTTGATGATGATTCAAAACATGCTTCTGGTGCAATGGTAGAGGCACACAGCTCTTGTGTTCCTGATGGCATGCAGCAATGATTTGCTGATCTCTCCGTACTCAAACTGGAATCTTACTACTTTTGATTTGTGATGCAGCTTTCTACTTCTTTCTAAATAATTTACAATTCATTTTCATCAAAACCACAGCTCTGGCACAATAATCATAATGTTTCAATTGGCTTCTCTTAAACTAAGATTTATTTTTGCCTTTGGTTTCCAGGAATACTTTCTATCTTGTTTTTCTTCCTTCTGGTAAAGATAAATACAATGCAGAGGGAGGATCATATTCATGATTTTGTGTCTGTCTTTCCATCTAAGGGACAAGCGTAATCTCTGTTGCTTGCTGGAATACATACAGGAATAATCATTTTAAATAAGTCTAGATTCTGCTAATAATAGTGCTAATGCTTGCTCAGAGGAATGCTTTCTTCCCCCTAATGTTCTGTGTGGGCTGACTGAAAATCACTTAGTGACATCTCATTTTCTTGTCCTATTTCTATGACTTTTTCCCCACCATGGAACAAGGGGCATTGTGTATACTAAGATGCATGTAGGTGAGTAAACAAACTGATTCTGCAATATGGACTTTGTGGTCCAAGTTCCTCAATAGAGGGAGATATTCTGAATACCTCTGGGTTTGGATATAGGATTTAAGATGCTTCTAATGCAGCTGAGTTCAGACAGTTTCACTGTATCCTATAAAATCTGTACTTTCTAGCATACATTTGTAGTAGTGGTTCCAAAAATACAAGATCACAAAATTGGTAATTGGCAATGGACTGGTTTAGATTCACTGTGTGATATCAAACTTTCAGATTCAGGAGGTGTTCCAAATACATCAAAAAGTAAGGTTTGATTTCATGTGTTGGAAGGGGTATTATTGGGAGCTTTAAAAAAATCGAGAGGATTCATAGTGAAGACCTTTTTTTTTAAGATATTTTTGGAGTGCTCAAATCTTGAAATGCTGTGTTTTCATTTCCTTGCTTTTCTTTTCTACTTGTATTAAAAAAAAAAAAACTTTATGTGTTTTTTTCTCTTTGCTAAAGAGTCTTTTGGTTATGGTTTTCCTGAAGTGGAATAAAGAAAATGTGGTTTTATTTAGTTTAAATTAGATTTTTTTCCCACCTTCATTTGTATTTCTTAAAATGCATTGAATATTTTTATTTGGCTACTGCATGCTAATGGCAAAGGTAATTTCTATTTAAAAAAATTTAGAGAAATCTTCTCTACATGTAAGAATATACTTTTGATTTTCAATGGATAGTTACTAAAGGAAGAGGTTTCATAGAGTACATTAGCTCTTATTTATGCAATTTCTGATGGTAAAAATCCCTTTTTAGTGTGTGGGATAATCTCTTTCTTAGGATGTGTTTGTCTCCTTCTCGAGAAGGAAGCGCATTTTTTCTGAATTAAAATGATTGTAATAAACTAATTCATGACTGCTGTGACGTATTATGGAGAGTCAAGTTAGTGGCTCCAGCTATAGATCAGGGAAAATTGTTTGAGGTTTTGGGTTTTTTGGTTTATTTTATTTTTTTAAAGGAGCTTTTCTTTAGAGGTTCTTTTTCTAAAGACAACCAGTGTTAAAAGGATTTTCTTGAGGAACTTCTGACACTTTCTTAGGTAATTCACACTGAGAGAAAGTGAGTGGGAAATCAAAATCTCTTTGAAACCAACTTGGAAGTGCTACCATATGTCTTATTCTTGAGATTATACAGGGTTGTTTAAAAAAGAAAAAAAAAGAGAAAAAAAGAGAAAGAAATTCAGTCTCCAGCTTTCAACTGCCACATCCTTCAACCAGACAGTTCTGTGATCTGTTAAATGAAATCTCCATCCACCACACTTTGCAACTTTTGAATTGGTAGATGATACAGCTTCCTGTGGTGGTATTTAAGTTTACCATGGGAACAGCTAAATCAGTGACAGCAATAAGAAGGCACTGAATGTATTTTTTCAACTTATAGCCAGCTGACTTTCACATTCTTATTCAGCAACCTGATAAGGCTACGTTAAAATGAATTATGTAGTGTTCGAATATGAGCAGAGGTGCTGGCAAAGCAAGGAGGACAGAAAGGTTTTGAGATAATGCTCTATGACCTGAATTTTTTAAGGAAAGGTTTTTTTTAAGTGGCTGCTATCTCTTGACTTGTTAATAAACAAAACAATAAATGGAATGAAGTTTTAGAGGTTAGTTTTTTACAATTGCTAGAACATTTTGTATCTTTCCAGTTTGGATACAGACAATTAAGGTTTCTTTTTTTATCTCTTCTGTAAGTAAACTGAGCCAAATTCTCCTGGATTTTATGTGTGTCTCTGTTCTCTGGCATAAATGTAGAGCTGTAACCAAAGATAGATCTTATCCTCATGTGGCTATGCATTTAAAGCATTAAGTTGTACAAATAATTGTCCTTTATGCTGCAGGCAGTCTCCTTGTCATTCTCTTGGCTCACCACAGATTTTGGTTGGACTCAATCCTCCTTGTGCTGTGCACAGGTTTCTGGATGAGTTTTGTGCTTTCAGTGTTAGGAGAACTTACCTGATGCCTCATAATATCCAAAGGTAGTACCACTGAAGACAGGGTCAGTGCTAAATGGAAAACAGATGCAGCACTGGAATAACAAAAGAAAAATTAAGAGTTGTTTTGTCTATTTTCGTTGCCTGATTTAGCTTCTGGAGTAGGGAGAAAGTTGTTTGGACCTTGAAAAAGTATTTTATTTGATCTTTGTTCTGAAGAAGTAAAGAATTCAGAGCACTTTTTTTTTTTAGTTTTGTTTTCTCTCTCAGATACAAGATACAGATACACAGCCCAGAGTTTAACAAGAATTTTTTATTGAAAGACTTACAGTTTTAAGAAATGTTAGAAGCAGATTTTCTCCTGCACGCATTAATTCTTAAATGAAGTCTTCACATATATTTTGAAAGTCAACCTTCAGTGAGTGCTGAGGGCATTTGTTAGAACTAAACTGTTTTCTGTTTTAGGAAGTAGCAAAAGGTGACTTGTAGAAGGAGAAGAACTAGAAAAGCTGACTTTCTGTCAGCTGTTCTGCATAAACATTGTTTAAATCTGTTAGAGCACTGTAAGAGAGATATTTCAATCCCTGTGGAAAAGGCATGGATCTTGAGTGCTTTTCTGTAGCTAACTCTGTGTGTGTGTATATCTGCTAGTTCTTATGTATGAGCTTTCTGTAATGATGCGAGTTAACTTTTCTGTACAGCAAATGAGTAGAAAGGAAATTAATTGATTAGTAATAATTCTAAACTCAGATAGCCCTTGGGAGTTTGGGCCATTGACAGATGTGAGCTGCATTGCTCACAGTTCATCCTACAGGGAGGAAAAGGAGTATTCTCTGATGTGCCCCCTTTCATCAGCCCTATGTTCCCTTTTATTCCTCCTCCCTTTTCTTTCATGTCCCATTTTTCTCTGAGTTTCCTTCTCCAAAGTGAGAGGTTTAAAACTCTGTCGGATTCCACTTTGGTCTTTTTTTTTTTTTCTCTCCTCTCAATTCCAATGCTAAATCGCCTCATCATCCAACATCCCACTCTTCCCACTTGCCAGCTGCCTCCATCAGTAAGTTTTTAAGCATTCCTGAATTTTACATCAATTTTAGAGAACTATGAAAAACAAAATACAACTCAATCAACACATCTGGTGCCTCTTCGAAGACTCTTTGCCAATTCTTTTCCTCTGTGAGTATACTTTTTATTAGAGCCTTAATCTGCTATAGATTAGGTAAAACAGCTCAGGTCCCATTAGATTCCTTCAAGTAGATGATGCTTCAACATTTTTCTGAAATTCTGACTCAGTTAGAAATTAGGTGGCCAGTTAAGCATATTTTCATAAGCCAGAAGCACTTTGCATTTCATGTGAAAGTTTGAGCCACATGCTCACCGAATCACTGAAACCGAGAAAGACACCAATACATTTGTTTTACCAGAGGTTGGAGAATAAGGGCTAAATGAACTTTGCAGCTAGGACATTTGGAATATAAAAGATACAGCAAAAGTTACAAAAAAGTGTGCTTTTAGAACTTGGCTTAAACACAGCCAAGTCTTGTCTTTTACCCGTGTGTGTGTCTTACACAGTAAAACACAAAGCTAGTCCAGCTCTAATGGGTTGACCCCAG
The DNA here is from genome assembly GCA_018697195.1 of Certhia americana. Lineage (NCBI taxonomy): Eukaryota > Metazoa > Chordata > Aves > Passeriformes > Certhiidae > Certhia > Certhia americana. Next base: position 85,475,189 of record CM031859.1, on the reverse strand, counting down.
CCAGGTGCCCACAAAGTCTCTCTGCCACTCCCCTATGTAACAGGACAGAGGAGAAGAGTACTACAAAATGCTCATGGATTGAGATAAGGACAGGGAGACAGGACTCTTTGGGGAGTGTTTTCAGAGCAAAACATACTTAACTTGGGGAAATTAATTAAATTAATTGCAAATCAAATTACAGGAGCATAATGAGAAATAAAACTAGGTCTTGAAACACCTTCCCCCCACTCATCCTGTTTTCCCAGGCTCAACTTAAGACCCAAATCCTCTACATCCTCTCCTCCAGTGGCACAGCAGGACAGGGAATAGGGGTTGCATCAGCTCATCACACGTTTTCCCTTGGGCTCTTTCCTACTTAGGGGATGGCTCCTCACACCCTTCTGCTTCCCCAGTATGGGGTCACTCTCATTGGAGACAGACCATCATGAACTTGCCCAACATGAATCCTTCACACTGGTTGAAGTTCTTTGCAAACTGCTCCAGCATGTGTCCCCTCCGCAGGGTCACAAGTCCTGCCAGCAAACCTGCTTCAGCATGCGCTTCTCTTTCCACAGGTCTCCACATCCTATTGGGGTCCTGCTCGCACACAGGCTTCTTATGGGCTCACAGCCTCCTTTAGGCATCCACCTGCTCAAGTGTGGGGCTGTCCATAGGCTGCAGGTGGATCTGTGCTCCACTGTGAGCCCCTATGGGCTTCAGGGAAATAGGCTATCTCACCGTGGGCTGCAGGGGAGTCTTTGCTGCAGCACCTAAAGCTCCTTCTCCCCTTCCTTCTTCACTGAACTTGCTGTCTGCAGCATTGTTTCTCTCACATGTTCTTACTTCTTTCTCTGACTGCTGTTGCAGGAGGTTTTTTTTCTGTGCTTCCTAAATACTTAAATACTATCATGGGTCTGTCATGCACCCAGCTGGGATTTGTAGATATAGGGGAAGCTTCTAGCAGGTTCTCACAGAAGCTGCCCCTGTAGCTTACCACTACCACCAAAACCTTGCCGTGTGAACCCCATACTGCTTTGTATTCATGTATCCAATGTAGAGAGACAAGCACAATTTTCCATAATGTATTTGGGGTGGTGTGTGCATTTGCGTCACATTTTTCAACTGTTCCTCCATAACCTGAGGGCTAGATGCGTGTTGCGTAATTTAACGAGAGCTGGGGTTCTCATGTGATGTGACTTTCAGCAAGCACACTGTACTCAAATGCTGCAAAATTTTGCTGGGAATCCTAAGAACCTTGAGAGAGATCCCTTTACTGTTCTTTTACGTGAAAAAAAATCAGCATTATATTTATAGGGAGCAATCTGATATTACAAATCAGAGGACATGATCATGGTAGGACCCCAGTTCCTTCTAGAATGAGTTAGAATGAGTTAACACTCTGATCTTTCCTCATTGCCCTTTTTTTTAATTGTTGTATTGTGTTTGAACACTAAAATAAAATATTCTGTATATTGAAGACAAAAGCGAATGAGAAAGGCATTAAAACTTCTCTTGTTTAATCTTGTCACTGAGAAATGCTTCTTCTGCCAATAATAGGTTATGAGGAAACATCATGATAGGAACAAGGGGTCCTCTTCCTGTTCCTGTCATGTGTCAATCACCTCCCCAGTAAAAACCTATATAATGCATTCAGGTTCTGCTGACAGATGTAGACTCATCATCTGCAATTCCCTCATGATGCTGTGTCCATAAGCCTGGCAAGGGGAAAGAGTATACTGGTTAGCATGTGAGTCCATTTTTACCATGCATTAGATGCACAGGATTAACTAGTGCTTTAAGTATTGGAAAATTCCATTGCAATCAATGGCAGAGTGATTATGCTCTTTCTTATAGCGACATCCAGAAGTGCTTTGTTGAACTGGGGTGTGAAAGTAAATGCTGATAATAAATCATACTGAGTACTTCAGGATTTACAGAATATTTCTTACTGTTTTCTGAGTGAAGATTTGTAGCAATATATGTAATGTTGAAAGACACAGATGTGAGAGTTGCCTTAATAGTGCTGCTTGTGAGTCAGAGATTGTTTTTAATTAAGCTTTGGTTGTGTGCTTGGGGGGGATATCAGAATAAGGAAAACTCCTCCCACGTTTGCAAGACAGTGGAAAGAGGGAAGGAGTTCTTTTGCTGCAGAGTTTTGTCTCTTGCAATTGATTGCATGAACTGCCCACTTAGGAAATGGGCAAGATGAGGCTGTTGGTAGAGGATGACAGGATTGTCATAACATAGTCCTTACTAATAGATAAACTATTAAGTGTAGTGACATGTTGGAACACTGGTGTAAGTGTGTTATGGGTTGTATATTGAGCCAAAAATGGAAAAATTGTGTCATGTTATTTTTTGGCTACAGCTGCATCAGAAAAAGTCTTTTTGAGGTATAACACTAATATCTCTCACTTGTTTTGCTTCATCAGTAGAGTTGTGAAAAATTAAATCCGAAGGTTTGATTGCTTTGTTTTAGTAAGTCATACTTCTTGGGGGTCAAATCCTCTTTTGTTTATTAGAACCATTACAGTCTTGTCAGTGGGTTTATCTACATGAAGGTACAGCTACTTCATGTCTTGTTACTTTAGTACTGTTGAAAGGGAGAAGTAATTTCCAAATTTTAAAGTCTTTTTTTTTTTAAATTAGAATAGCAAGAATAGCATTACCATTACCTGAAAGTGTAAGGAAAAAAAAGTCTGCAAAAATAAAATATTAATATATCACTGCCATTCTCCCTGCCCTTGCAGTGTCCTCTGGGTTTCATGAGCATTTTTTGAGCAAAGTATTGAGGATTCTGTGCTTTTTACTTCATACCAAAATCAGTCAAACTGAAAGGATTCTTCCTTGCTTGCAATAAGGATGCTGCTATGCAATCTTCTCTGGATGTCTCAGTTATTACATAGGTGCTGTGGGAGGTTCCCTGAATCCCATTCAGTTCTGCAGTGGGCTCAACCTGCTCCATGGAGGATACAAGCAAACAGTTAGTACTTTCTTGAGAAACAAATAAAGAAAAGATTTTAAAAGCAAAAACACCTCTCTAATTGTAGGCAAGATTTCACTACCCCTATGAAGTACTTTGAATCTGTGTAATGTGTATCACAAGCTTGAGCTTGCTGAGGGTACAACTATGATAAAACCATGCTTTGAAAGCCACCTTCTCTCATATGTAGGTTATGCCCCATAGATCCTTAATGTGCTCATATGTAATTTTAACATAGAAATTTTATGTGCAAGGGTGCTTTGTTGCATGCATTTCAAAGCTTGGATGGAAACAAATTGTTGCTATCAGGATGGGGATCTGGAAATGGAATCAGCAAGACAACTTTGAGGTTTAGTAGCTTAAGGCAGTAAGTGATTTTCATTCCCTTTTTTGCCTTCAGATACCATGATTTTTCTGTAGCTAGCATGTGACTGGAATATCCACAGGGTCCTGTATAATGCAAAGCAGTTTCTATCTTGATGTGGACTGAGAATCATACAAAATTTTTCCGGTTCTCTTTTCTGTGAGATCTTGCTGTGTCTCTGGCTTTTTGCACGGCATCCACAGGATAATGGCTGCCTTGCTACAGATACTTCAGTAGTTTCTGTGCTGGCAAAAAACTTGCTCTTTCAGGGTGCCATCACTCATCCAGCATAGCTTATTGCAAAAGGAATGAGGTTGAATATTAGAAAAACAGCCTGCCTGCCAGAGTAGTGAAACAAGATACAGGAGTGTGTTGTGGAATTTCCCTCATTGGAGATTTTTGAGAACCACCAAGAAAATGAAAGCTAAGGATGCCTGAAGTACATGGGACACACACTTCCCCACTGCAGGAGATTGAGCTCAGGAATCTCCTAGGTTCCTGCCACTTAGACTTCTGTTGGAACAAAGCTGGGGTTGAACAAATATTCAAGAAACAACTTCTGAAAGACTAGAAATCCCAGTAATACAAAGTTGTTTCATCATAATGTATGTAGCTTTTACAAATATAAGAAAGAGACTGCTGACCTTCTCTAATCTATCACAAACACTTGCTTAAAATTATATCATTTGGGATCTGTCTGCTTTAATAGTTACCTCTGGGAAAAGAGCTTTGTCCTGAAATTTTTACAATGCTTGTTTTCTTTCTTCACATCACAACACTGTTTCCTTTCCAGGGAGCTGGCAAAGGCCAGCAGCTCAGGTGTTGACCCTACAGAGAGGTCATTTGACCCTGCAGCTATTTCCACAGCCTGGAGCTCTGTTAAAATAAGCATGGCTGTGGAAGTTCACCTCCCACAGCAGCCCTGACCGTGATGGTTAGTCTCATCCTCCTTCTTCCATTGGAGACAAAGCACAGCCAGTATGAGCGTGTTTCACCAGAGCACGGAGCACCACCACTGCCACCATAAGGGGCTGGGCGTGCTCCCAGGAGCACGGCTCAATCAAATTGCAGGACATGTTTGTAGACTTGCAGCAGTGACGGTAGAAAGATCAAGTCCCAAGGACAGCTTTTTCTAATCAATACAATAATCTGATCAGTTACAACAAACTTATAATAATAATCTAATATATTATATGGAGAGTTTCTTCATTTAGAAGATTTTGTGGGTTTTTTAGCTCTAGTAAGTAGTTGACTTAGTATGAGATATTTCATCTTGTTCTGTTACGGACTTAACACTAACAATGTTAACACAGGCTGCTAATGCTGCTCTTTACTAACACTATAACAACATGATCTGACTCTTACTGACAAGAACTAATTTAATTTTCTGCCTGTGAGTTTATCTAGTTATGGCACAAAGATTGTTCTACATTTTGTAAATTATTACTTTACATTACTAGAATAGACACATTAAATTTCACAGAGTAAACTTTTGCTCCTGAATAATGGCTTTAGTATTTGCCATATGTAGAATGCATTTCCAGTTCTTTAATTTCAATTGCAGATTTGTTGACATAATGGCATTGTGTCTGGAATGAGACTGTTTTCTTCTCCTGAAAAATAAGGCCCAAAGACTGAAATAACCTTAGTTAGCATTGATTTTTGGTTTTTTGGTCCTGTTGCCTGTCACATCTCCTTTACAACTGAAAAAACACTAATGTCTGGGTTGTGGAAAAAGATTTGGAAGTTGAAACGTTATTTTAAAAACCTTGAGATGTAAAATTCACTTTTCAGAAAACCTGCCACATAGCAAAAAATTCCCTGTGGTATTTCTAGTGATACAACTTACTTTGTCAAATAAATTGTAATATGTAAATTGTAGTTTCAAGCTGTTTGTTTCAGGAATACAATTTTTCTTAAAATCATTAATGTCACCAATAAAGAAATTGAGGGGAAGTGGGAGGGATCCATCTCTCATGTGCTTGCTTTGTGGATCTGACAGCTGTTTAAGTACAGAAATTGCTATATCCACCCTCCAAAATGAGGTCAGTACCCCATCATCCATGTGAGTTCCCAGGGATCTAAAAAACAGACCACATATTTATCTCCATCCCCTAACCAGTGTTCCAGTTCCTATAAAACAGAGTTCTGCTTGTTAAATATTAGATCTATTAAACCATGCTGTATGCTTGCTGAAGATGACTGTGTGTAATTCCATGTTGTTAATACTTTAAGCTTGAGTAAACTGTCACAAATTCTGTGGGTTTTGTGGAGATCAAGCACAGAAACTTGAGGGCTTATCTTGAAGTCTTTCTTAAGAAAAGTCTTTGAGTCCTTTAAAGGAAAATTTTGTCTTAAGCAGGTATGGAAGCTAATCTCTCCTCACACAGCCTCTGCTGTAGCCAAATGGAGGGCTGCAGCTGGGGCAGCACTGAGGGTTCACCCAGTCTCTTCAGGTACCTCACTCCTGGTTTTGAACACTTGGTCCAAATTATTGCCAGCCACCAAGGCTAGGACATTTCTGAAAACTAAATTGGAGTTCTATGTATGCTGAAATTGCAATTGGGCCATCAGTATCTATGAGATTCTTTAGTATTTCTGGACATTAAGTCCTCCTTTATTAAGTGTATTGAATGTGGAAGTATTTCTGTTTGAAAAGATGTGGGGAGTTACTGTTGCCCCTTCACCTTTGACTGAGCATATGAATGTGCTCCTGTTAATAATTAAGTATGCAGAAAAATTTTGGATCATGTGTAAGTAATCACCAGATAGCTTTATAGTGCTATTGGTGTTTTGGTTTGGGTTCTTGTTTTTTAAAAAAAGGAAAGTAACAGAAGCCCTCAAACAAAAACATGTACCTGTCACAACCCAAATCAACTCCATCTGTGTGCATGTCAAGGGAAATTTTAAAATATGTACAGGAGGATTCTCTCTTTTAGACAAGAATTTAAGCATTTAAAGGTAAGCATGTGTTTGAAGGCAAGTATGTTTGAGCCTCAGCCCATGCTACAAAGCCACCCACCATATTTGGGGTTGATATACTTTAAAATGGAATTTATTCTTCAGTGCATTTAGTAAATAGCTGGTGTTAGCAGACATGTCTAGATACATCTCTTTTAAAACTCACCCATTCTGTGAGCATTTTTTAAATTTCTTTAGTAGCACTCAGCATCTTGGTTTCTTTTTTAACAATATAGTGTTATTGAAGGATCTGATTATCCTATTAAACAAGAAATTTCCTGTCAGGTCTCCTAGATAAAGCAGATTTGAGATACAGTAAGCAAAACCTGTATGCTTGTTCCTTGTTTAAGAAATAGTCTGGAAACATAGTACTTCTAGAAAAAGACAAAGAAAAATTTCATGCTCTTTCCTATGACTGTGGTAAACTATCTACACAATTTCTGTGCTCATCAGTAACGGCTTTATGAAATAATATTATAGCATTTACCTTACTATTTTTTTCTCTAAAAGGCACAAAATTAGTTTATTGTATGTGTTACTACTAAACAATACTTTTTCAAAAGAAAGGATATAGAAATGCAAATATATAGGAGTGTTCAACTTTTTGTTCGTGGTGGGTTTTTGTTGTTTTAGGGGGGTTTTTTTCCCCTTTAAAATAGATTAAAGTTGTAGAGACAAAATCCTGTAACTATTTCTGCCTGAAGAAATCGTGATGACAGTGTATATGCTTTTACTGTACAGCCCAGAATAGAGTTTGGGAATAATCCTTTGAGACCTTATTTTGATGCATAATGATCTGGTTACACTCCATTCTGAATCCTGAGAAGTCCTGGACATTGTTTCTGCCCCTTCTCACTTTCCAATGTATTTTTAGACAAATTACCTCTCCTGCTTCAATCAATATCCTTCCTCTGTTTAGACCTTGTATAGTGCTAAAACAAAAGCTCTATTTCCATACCTGCATAGTGGTTAAAGTGATCAGGCTTAAATGTGATACAAAAGCTGTTATTTTTCATCTTCAGCAATGAAACATCAGTACAACCATTGTTCCTTTGCATTTGTTGTTCAGTTAGGGTCAGCTGTAATTGCTGAATGTTGATGTTAAACCAGCTAGCTTTCTGGATGGTGTTTGTAAGGTAGAGATGACAGCAATGTGACACCCAGGAGGAGCCCAGGGTGAAAAGACCCTTGTGCCAAAAGTGCCATGAGGGCTCAGTGTTCTCTTGCAAGGGGCTACCTGTCAGCTCCACCAGTTGCCATGTTGCTGTGCATGCATGGCCCACACTTTGGCTTTGATGGGGCAGAAGCTATTTAACGAAAGCTTCATTGGATTTTTTCCTTCCCCAAACACTGACAGTTTGGTAACAATCATCTACAGATTCAGGGAAGGGATCAGCATTGTTCCTGTTTAGAAGTCAGCATCTTCAGCAATAAAAAGTGCTGGATATCCCCTCTATTTGGGTGTAAGCTCTCTTGCTCTTTTTCTGCCTTTTTTTTTTAGCATTTTTTTGGTTGTTGTCAGAATTCTTTAAGTACTCACAACATTGAAGACATGGGAATGGCTATGCAGGATAATCTTGTTGCAATTAATGTTCTGCATTAAGCCCTTCTCATTTATGCTGAAACTGTTTTAGCATGAAACAAGACCTGACACGGTTGAACCTTTGTTATTTGGTGTACAGGTATTACTCCCCCGGTCTTGTTTCCTTTGAAGGTTGCTGAGCATTGTACATCACTTGTCTTTCTTTCAAATTTTAAGTAATGACTTTTAAGTTGTGGCTTATAATTTATGCTTAGTGGATACAACACCGTGAACAACATAAAATATAGCTCAGACAGTTCATTTAAGCCTCCATTTTGCAGGTATTTATGAGGTCTTTTGCAATTTTTCATGCCAGATACTTCTGATTTTTATAACACTTCCCTTAGAGCTTGGAGTTCAGCCTGAAAGTCTTTTGAGTCTTTAAAATGGTCAGCATTATGTATGTGTGTACATATGAGTATATAAAAGCAATTATCTGCTACGGTTTTTCAAATAATTCAAGAGTTACTCTTGGCTACAGTGAAAAGAAGTAGTGGCATTACTGGGTATGGTTTTGAAATAAAATTAGTTCTAAATTTGCCAGTTCTCAAGTACCATCATATGAAACCTAAACTCAATGTGCTCCATTGACAGCATTCTCTATGAACACTTGGAAATTATCATCATTTCTTACTCCATCTTTTGAAAATAAAATGTAAGAAATGCATTTAAAAAGGATAAACCGAATAGTACAGAAGACAGAAGGACTCAAAATCAAAACAGGGAACAGAATGTACATTGCATAAAGAAACAGCCTTTACTGAGGAAATGATAACCCTCTGTGACTGTTTAGTAGAAATACCGTGAAACCTACTAATATTCTGACTATGAAGAATTCACTTAATTTAACTCCTCTGCTAAGAATAGAAATGCCATGCACAGTATGCAGTATGCTGATGGTATTTTCTAGAACCTAATACACATAAGACTTCTAAAAATACATTTAAGAGGGAAATTTTGTTTGGGATGCTAGTATTTTTAAAAGAATGCATTGAAAACACTAGTTGTCTATATCATACAGATGTTGGGGATTTTCCCAAATACTCCCTGCTTTCTGATAGCATTTGCTAATCTTTGCTTTCCTGCTTGTAAATGATGAGAGATATTTGGGGAGGGCAGTGTAGCTCCCTTACGAAGTAGGTGTCTTCAGACAGATAAATTAACATCTCTAGTGTGGCTGTTCAGTATGAGATAAATGGATTTTAATTTAAATATAGAATGTTGTGAGTTCTACTAGAAATTAGTGGTTCACAACTCTGGTTATGAGCCAGAACAGATGTGATCATCTGCTTCTGAGTCACCTGGGACAGTTCCTGCCTGATTTTATGCCTGTGGCCCAAAACAGCAGTGTGAGTCACAGGATTGTTAAGGTTGGAAAAGACCTTTGAGGTCATCAAGTCTGCCTGTTCACCCAAGCACCTCCATGTTCAGCACTCAGCCATGTACTTTAGTGTCATATGCACATGGCTTTTTGAATGCTTCCAGGAATGGTGACTCCACCACATCATGGGCTGACTGTTCCAATGCCTGATCACCTTTACAGTAGAAAGTTTTTCCTAAAATCCAGTCTTATGCAAGATATGGCAGTGTTTTGCTTGGGGACTGTGGGAAAGCATTGTTTGTATGTTTATATAGGGTCACAGTGAAGAAGTGACTGAACTTAATGTTAACTTGAAGTTAATGTTAAGTTTGTGAGTGAGCTAATTTCTCTTGTGCCTTCATCTACTGTGATGGAAGGCTCATGTCCAGTCAACCAGTGGTCAGTCATGCACTGTAATGTCAGATGGTTTTTTAGCCTTGAGAAAAGGAGCCTGAGAGGAGACCTTTCTGCTCTCTAGGAGGGTGGAGTGATGTGGGAGTTGGTATCTTCTCCCAAATAACAATTGCTGGAGGAGAAAATGCTATCAAGTTGTACCAGGAGATGTCTAGATTGGAAAAATTTCTTAACAAATTGTGTAGTCATGCATTAGAACAATTAGACTTGCCTGGGGAAGTCACCATCCTTGGAGATATTTAAAAGACATGTAGATGTGGCAGTTATGGACATGGTTCAGTGATGGCCTTGGCAGTGCTGGGTTAGCGGTTAGACCAAGAGATCTTAGAAGTCTTTTCCCATCTTAATGATTCCATGATTCAATGATTCTACACTGCTCCAAGCCTTCTAAAGAGTACTGCTGCCAGCTGGCAAGGTGGGATTGTACACAGGGTGTAATGAGAGGTGAGGGGGAGGCAGAGTCAGTGCTCTCGAGCATCCAGTTCATCTGTGCACTTTGACTGTAAAGCAGGGCGTGGTGTATCGATTTGGAAAAGTGCCAGTCCTCAGTGACAAAAGGGGAATAGCAGGCTGACAGCATAACCTGCTTGAGGGCAACTGGCTAATAATCCCAGCATTATCCCAGAAAACTATATTTTCTTGAGCTGTTAGAAAATCCTTCTCACACACTGTGGTGCTGATTGTGTGGAAGTGATGTTTGACAATGGAGGCCTGCCATTTAATCTGATACTTTCAGATGTATTGCTTGTATTGGTTTTCAATTCAGTGCATTTCTGGGAAAGATACTGCTTCACTGTTTTATTTAAACTGTAAGTTTAAAGGGAAATGAAATTCCATTAGAGAATTAAATATAGAATTGAAACTAACACAGTGAAAGTAGTTTTAAGACTTTCTTGGTAGAAACAAAGCAAATAAACAAGAAAACCCCAGTGTCATGATACTGCATTTATGTAGCCAAAACAAGAAGAGGATTGTACATGCTCTGTAAAATTACAGGTGCTTTATCTGTGAAGAATTGCACTTATGATGAAAAAATGAGAAAAACAGTACTGTAGACTGAATATCATATCAAATGTGTATTGTGCACTGTCAGAACATCTTGTTCATTTCATGTAAGCACATAAAGTTTTGAGAAACCGTTCCAGATGAGTTGGATTTAACTTTCTCACATCCAGGTTGTGCATACTGTAATGAAGTCTACAATCTGGATGATAACCGAAAGAGCAGATCTGTGTTAATATAGAATTGTTTCCTATAATAGCTTTTAAAAGATTTCCAGCAGCTTTTTAAAGTCAGTAAATCATTCAAGAAGCCGGAGAAATGAAATTTTTGTTGGATTTTCAACTACTTGTTACATATTCCTTATGGAAGATAGTCTTTCTCTTAAGGTGCTGTGATATTTATTAGACATTAGAATTTTGCTTAATACCTAAAAATAAACAAAATTGACAACATAAAAATAAACATAATTGGTAACTGTCCGGTATTTCTTATCTCTTTTTTGAAGGGCAACCTACAACCATTGCTTTTTGGTTGCTCTTCAGCATGAATAAAAGGGGTTAGCTTTGTGTATGAGGCAGTGTTTGTTTATTAACAGCTCACTTCAGAATAGAAAAGGAGGACCACTCTGGCCCTCCCACAGATGTGTCATCTTGGGGTGAAAACTGACTCTGAGTATGAAGTGTTTGTAAAACATTAATGGGTATGGAGCTTAGGCTCTTCTGTGCATAAATAAATAAATTTGCTGATCAAGGAGTTTAGCCTTTGCTCTGCAGTGAAAGATATTGATCTCCATTTGTTCTGTGCTCTGTTTTTTTCCCAAGATGTCTATCCATTGGTTTAATTTTAGACAATTTTCTAGAAATTCTTTAATCAGTACCTTTTATATCTATAGCTCTCAAACCCAGAATTTATTCCAATGTTTATAAAAGAATTTGAGACTTCTATACATTGAGTTGTTCTCAGAGTTTGAATTTTCTACGTATTATTATTAGGTACTGTACTGTTGCTTGTTGATGGACAACTCAATTATGCGCAAAAGCTTGCAGCAGACCAAAGTTGGTGTTTTTAGGCCATTGTAATGTTTCACAGTAGCTCAAATTCAAAGAATGACAAGTGCTAACTACAGATCAAAGTGTTATATGCCCTGAAGTATTGAGTGCATAGATTCAGTTGGCAATGGATGACTGAATATGGTTCCCTCCAAGTCTTATATTCTGGCTTGACAAGGCATGAGTGGCTCAGAGAATGTTTTTAAAATCTGTCTTTCATTAGCAATTGTGAACTGTTTTGCATTTCTAATTCATCTCAGCTTTTGCTTAATGCATACAGAATATTATGATGGTATTAGTGATATTAGTATCAATTAAAAAAAAAAAATTAAAAAAAACCCCAATGCACTCGGAAGAATTTGTTTTCAAATATTTTCACTCTGAGTTCTATCAGCTTTATTTCATACTTCATCTACCATTAAATCTCATGTACAATTGGAATAGAAACTGGTTAAGAAGAACAACAGCTTTCCCTTGAACATTTTGCTGAGCATGTGTTAGTATCAAAGTGGGTTATCTGAGCCTGAAGCTCAGATCTTAATCGGGAATTCTAGAAAATAGTCAATTCTGGATGGATTTTTTTTTTTTTTTTCTGCTTGATAATACATATTTTTACTCAGCTTTCTTGCACTTGTATCAGCAGTTTCTGAGTGTAAAAGGGCATGGGGATGTTGGGATCTTTTTTCTTCTCATGAAGATCAAGTGAGGTGAAAGTCTGAGCTGTTAGGAGAATCCGACTGTATAATTACTGTTAAGAGGTTGTCAGTATGCTTGATAGTGATGAAGTGTAGAGGACTTAATCCCAATTTAGCATGAATTTACAGATGGAGCTTTAGAAGAACTAGAAGTTCCTGTACTAGCAATGAAAACCTTTGCCCTCTGGTAATTGATGCTAAAAATGAATAAAAATTACCCAAAGCTTAAGGAAGTTATTTTGCACTGCTGGGTATTTTTGAAGAATATCTACCTGTGCATTTCCCCAGACTTGTGTCTGTGACAGCCAGTGCTTATTGTTCTCCCCTGTGTTTCAGCACCCAAGGACAATGAAGAGCGTGTGTTCCGGGAACGGATGCGCCCCAGGAAGCGCCAGGGTGCCGTGCGGCGCAGGGTGCATCAGGTTAATGGACACAAGTTCATGGCCACCTACCTTAGACAACCAACATACTGCTCACACTGCAGAGACTTTATATGGTATGGAGTAACCTTGGCTTTGCTTTCTCTACAGTTTGGACTTGGGGAGTTAGCATACCTTCCTGTTTCACTGAAGTGAAAATGGTATCGAGCAGCAGTGCTTTTCCTCTTTATTTTGACATTAACCTGTCAACAGTGTTGCAGATGATAATAGAAGGCTGTTAAATTCCCATGACAAATATTAGAACTGGTTGTATTTGTGGTTCTTTGCCTTTGAGTCACAAAGTTCCATATTTCCCTATCTAATGCATGCTAAATTCCCATTTAGTATTGTGTAAGTGCCTAAGTGTGAATTTAGAATTAATATTAGACCTTTACATTTTGTCAGAATGACAGAATTCTTTGTTACATGATTACGAATCACCATCTTTCTTCTAAGGAATGAAAAGCTCCTTTACATCCTACTGAAGATAATGGAATATGGGTATAATTATACTTCTAATGACACAGAGGTTTTGTAGAGTCAACAGGGCCTTTATTATTACACTGTACACCAAGAACTCCCTTTTAGAAATTACTTACGTTATTTTGAGTATTTTCAATTTTCAGATAGGGAGAAGTAAGTGGTGGATACATTCAGTGTTCAGTTGTTTTTTTTAGCAACTCCTGATGTTTTCCAAAGTGATGTAGAGATACTGATTTGCACATAAGATCTGATGTGATCAACAGTAAATATTTCTTAGCGGTGTGTAATCAATCAGTCTTTCTTAATGTCAAACGATGTGAAATGTGCATGAACTCAACTGCATTCCTCTAAAAAGTGCCTGGAGGTTAGACTTTATTTTGGCTAAGGTGATTTCAAGCAATATTGACAAATGCAATCTGTCTATTTAGAGGCCTGCTTGATGATGATTTACCACTTTGCCCCCTTTCCATGCACCCTTTGGCATTGTCTGTTTCACTATAGTAAATGTGTCTGTACATCTGACTGTCTTCGTGGTCTCTCATCCTTCCTGTTACCTCTCAGCAGCTGAAACATTCCTACATTGAACTGATCTCAGTCCAGGCATACAATTATCAGATGATTGGTTATGAGAAGCTTTTCTTTAAACATGTGCACATCCAGTAAAGGGAAGGAAAAAATGTTTTCATTTTTTAAAATGTTTCCTCTTAGTTTTCTAAAACACTTTATTATTTTTCAGGGGTGTAATAGGAAAACAGGGATACCAATGTCAAGGTAAGAGAAATTCTACGTAAGGACAGTTTAAATATATTTATTAAGTTATAAAAGTAATAAAATAATTTTATCAGGCATTGTATATGTATGATGCTAAGAATTTAGCACATGATGATCAGAATAAGTTTGTGTCAACAAGTCAACAAGTGTACAATCTTTTTACCAAGTCACAGTAATTATTTTTCAAACCTGTTGGTCTTAAGCATCATATATGAAGTAGGAGCTCAGCTAACAGCCCTGAACATCATATCCCAGATATCTCTTCATGTATATCCATCGAGGGAGCCATATCTGCAGATGCTGGCTTCTTCATTTCTCAAGTCTTGCATTTTAAAATTGAGAGATCTTTATTCTGCTTAAGATTCTGTGTTTAAAATTCCAGGTAATTGTGAAGACTGTAATTTAAATAGATGAGATAATTATAGAGGTCATCATTAGAGAAGGTTATAGCAAAGACTACACAAGTGCTTCATTTTCATCTCCCATTTTTCAACTCAGTTTCTTGTACTCCTACTGCTTTATGCAGTTGCCTCTTGGGATGACGAGCTAGTACTTAATTCTCATCTAACAAGTAGAAGCCATCAAGTTAGTGATGATTTTTCACTTACAAAAGACTTGATGAAATCTCATTGTAAATAAGTAAATGCCTTTTTTTTTTTTTTTTAGAGCTTTACATGCTATGATAAGAATTTCTGTATTAAATCTCACAGTAAATAAGTAAATGCCATTTTATAATAGAACTTTAAATGCTATGATAGGAATTACTGTATTAACACACAGAGGTACCTGGAGAGGTACCTTGACTTCTGATCTAATTTTCTTTTCTTACAGCAGTGATCAAAACTGGAGAAAGTGAAATTCATTGCTTTCCTATGAGGGTTTTTTAACTTTGTTTAATGACCTTGAATTTTACACTATGATACACCTAGTAATTGTTTATCTTATCTGAAAATATCTGCAAATGTTATTCATTGATTAAGTAATCAGGATGTATATTGACAAAACATTTTTTCTTCCTGAAACCTTTTTCTGCTATCAACTTACAATAATGTGTTATAGAAAGAATGTTTGACTTCTTTTTTTTTATTTTTAAATTCTTTAGCCTTTCACAATGAGTTATCTTTATATCAGTTTTCCTTTGTAAGCTCTTTCAACAGGAATTGTTTTTGCTGTTTTATCTCATGTAATGTAGAGATCATGGACTTCATCACATAAATAAATCATATATGTAAAAATCAAAAAAAATTGTGGTTTACATTTCAGAAGGTAATTTGTAGTTTTACAGATGAGATATTTGGTAGAGATGCTTTAATTATTTTAAAATTTTTTGGTTTTTTGAAAGTCCATTATCTTTTGTCTTTGTAAACCAACTTATTTCACAGGGCTCCCCAAATCACCACCACTCACTTGCACACTTTCAAGTCCCAGTGGTTCTAGTCTTCTGAGATAGACTTCTGCTTTAAAATTGATCTTCATGAAAACTCATTCTTTTATCTGTTTTTGTATTTCTAGTTTGCACTTGTGTAGTTCACAAGAGATGCCATGAACTTATAATAACGAAGTGTGCCGGCTTAAAAAAACAGGAAACTCACGATGAGGTAAATGTTTATAAATTATTTTTTCTATATAAAATTCTGTCTTTGATCTGTTCAAAGTAGTGTCATCTCCTCTGTTTAATCAATAGATACTGCAGACTTTTTTGTGCCCTTCTGGTCATTTTGTGGTGTAGCATTTACTTTGGAATGCTAGATTGCCATCACAGTTTCATTTACATGGGAATTATCATACAGAAATTTATTTCTAATTGGTTTACTTTCTGTAACATCTGAGCTCAATGTTTCAGAGAGCTCTTTCCACTCCTTTTCATTTTTAACATTCCGTCTCCATTTCTGAGTTAATACAAGACTTCTCAGTTTAATTCAGAAGAAGCAGGCTGGGATCTCTTATTCCCCTGGCTGCATTTTGTGTGGCTGAGCCATCAGCAGCTGATAGGAGACCTTGGATGCTTGGATGGGTATCTGGCACCAGCATAAAATTTGCTTGCAAAGTCCCAACAAAGACTACATCCAAACTGTCAAAATGTAGCTATTTTTTAAAAATAGTTTTGGCCCTTGAGTCAAATGCTTTTTCTTACACAGAAGTTTTAGGCTGATGCTTCAACAGAAAAGCAAATGTATGCTCACTGTCGTGTTGTTTTATGCAACAGCAAGGGCCTGTTGTCCTTCACCATAGGCTTAGGTGAGGTGGTCTTTGGGTGAACACAGTTCCTTGGCCACACAAAAAACTATATTTCTTAATTTTATTTGTTAAAAGCCTACATTCATATGTTTGAAAAGGTCTACATTTAACTACAAATGCAAGTTGCAAAGAAAATGCAGTTGTAATCTGTTCTTTCAACTTCAACATTTTTGACTGAGGTACTAACTCATGATCTCATGTTTTTCTGTGCAATTCACTACTAGCATTTTCCTTACTGGAACCATTCTGTAACATCTGGTCCACAACCAGTGTTTTACATCCAAAATGTGATCACGTGCATACAATTGTGATAAAGGACTGTGTTGGGATGCTGGTTTTGTGTAGTACTCGCAGGAATATACAAAATCTTGTGCAGGTTTATATTCCCAGGCTCCAGACTGGTGGAGACTTGCATACTTTGCTGATAGTCTCATTGTTTAGAAGGGGTACTAGATCACTGGAGAAAAGCCAGCGGTAATAGGAAAGGGAAGGAAAAACATAAAAATAAATCTCCTGCAGTGCAATGGCCACTATGAAAGCTTATCAATGACATCCTTTAATGAGTAAGTAATCATACCTTGGAATCCCTGAACACAACAAGTTATCATGGTCATTATTAGAATCCAAAGAAGAGTGGGATATGAAAAGGTAAAAGGTTTATGATATGTTTCTTTTTCTAGTCCTGTATTAGTTTGGCCTCGTGTTCCTAAAACAATTGGGAGTGACTTCCTTGCCTTCCACATTGAGATCTTTCCTGATAGCTATGTATTTGTTGTTCCCAAAAGTACTAGGAAGTAGACTTTAGTCTTTATCTCTTGGACGACAGCAGCCCTTCCCCCTCTTTTCCCCAGATAAAGTAGTGAAAAGAGTTCTGGGGTTGGAGTATATCTAATGCAGTGGTCATCATCTGGGCACAGATCTATTTCATCTCATTTGAATTCTGTGTGGTTTCAAAATGTAGTAGGGCCTCAGCAAACAGCGATTGCAAAGAAATTAATTAAAATGAAATATGCTGTGCTGTCCTTTTTCAGCAAGTGGGATCCCAGCGTTTCAGTGTCAACATGCCTCACAAGTTCAGCATTCACAATTACAAAGTGCCCACCTTCTGTGACCACTGTGGTTCACTGCTCTGGGGTCTTTTGAGACAAGGTTTACAATGCAAAGGTAAGGCACCATTTCAGAGCTCTTCTTTTTCTTTGTGAGTGACTTGTAGGCTTGGAAAGACTTCAAGTCGCTATGTCAGAACATACAGAAATAAATAGAAAATGTTTATTGGAGCAATGTAAGGTTTTCCATTGTGGTTAGTATACGGTCGTTACCCTGCTGGCAACACCAGTTAGTAACATGTGCAGAGATCAGATGTTAAGAAACACATTTTGCACTCACTCTGTGTAGGTTTGTTGCCACTCAGGATATTAGAAGTTAACAGAAAATGATGAGCATGACAATTCACATACCTTCAGTTTAGCATTCTGTGTTTTCAGGTTCATTAATTTTTTTAAGCATCAATATTCCATCTACTTTTCCCTTCAATGCTGCTTTCAAAAATTGCTATTTTGTATTGGTTAGAGTAGGTAGAACCAATCCTGTGTGCCCATGTCCAGAATGTGAGGTATTCTGATACCCAGCTAAATCATCCTTTGTGATGTCTGCTTATCCCTTCTATTCCAGAAAATAAAGGATTTATTATATTCTGCCACTTAAGGACTATGTGCTCTGTACCAGAACTGAATGTGAAAATATGGCTGGATGGTGCATTTGTGTCATTTTAGTTGTCAAAAATGTTTGGTTCCATATCTCATTGTTTCAAGCAGATCTATATAATGGCTGAGAAAAGAGTGCAAACAATTGCAAAGTAAAATAGTACTTTAGAAATAGTTAATAAAGACTTCAATTTGTGGATGGAAGGAAATGATGTCATGAAGGAAATGGTTATCAGGTTCTTAGGAAGTAGTGCCTAGTGGAATGATAAGAATTTTTATTTTGTTATGCCTTAGGAATGGGTAGTTCCATCTTAATAAATACAAAAATCATGTTGTGTACACCTCTCAACAGCAGAAACATGGAGTCACACATATATGTCTAAATACATTATCTATAAAAATGCATCCTTTGCAGTATTTAGGATGACACATAACCATAGGTGAAGGTCAGACCTGTTGTTTCATGTCACAAGTTCCTGAGCAGCAAGGGAAAGAAGAAATTAGGTTCACAGCCAGTTTATACACAGTGAGACTTCTGAAGTTCAAGCCTTCCCTTGTGAGTCCAGCTAGTGAACAGTAAGGAAATGTTAGGCTCTGAATGCTATTGCTTTGCAGCTATTGAAGATTTTGCTCAAATACTGCCGTAGTTATTGTGGAGATGCATTCAGTGAAGACTTTTCAGTTAAATCTGGGCTTTTTTTCTCTTAGGCTTTTTTTGTTTTCTTTTGTTTTGGGGTGGGGGTTTTGTTGTTGTTGTTTTTGTTTTTGTTTTGTTTTGGTTTTTTTTGTTTTTTAACCAGAGCTATAGTATCTCTCTACCTAATCTAGGCATACATGAGTTCTCTTTCATATTCTAACTCAAGTGCCATACTGTTCATTTAGTCTTAACTGTTATTTCTCATGCTGTGTAACAGATGCTTAGAAACAATAGTGCAGAGTCTTTGTTGCTTTCTCCATGTTCAGAAAATTATTGCCTTTAAAAATGCAGTGTTCTCTGCATGAAATCTAGAACTCACCTGAACTGAGAATGTCATTAGCTCTGTGCTTGTTTTTCTCTCTTTAACAAGTGCTGAGTGACTCCCTTCTTCAGACGTGTACTTCCTTGACCAGTGAGGTTATTAATACCATGAGAAGCATAATAGGGATTTTTTATTCTTCAGGCTTTTTTACTGGTTATTCCTGTGCATCTTTTACAAAATATATTAATGGAATTGGACTGTACAAAATTTTGTTGCTATTTCAAGCAGTTTGGCTCCTCAGTGTCCACTTTTATGGGTTCTAGCTCAATCGCTTTACTTGCTGCTAAGGTTTTGTCATTGAATATACATTCATTAAAAATACCATGTTTAGCAATTTCTTTTTGCTCGTCTTGTGACCTGAAACATATTCAAAAAGGAAAGTCACCAGCTTTCTGAAGTTTATGGTTATGGCCAGATACAGTGCCTGGGTATAGTCTCAGAGGCAAACATGGTTTTTTGTACAATGAAAGCTTCACTGATGAAAGATTATTATAAAAGTATGTTTCTATACAGTTAGATTTTATTATATTTTTTCCTTTTGTCCAAAAAATAAAGAAGTGAGGAATTTGAATAATTAAATTATTCTAGGATTTAATCACACTTGCAGCTGTGCTTTCTTTATGCTTTGCTCCACAAGAGGGCACTGAAGTCTCATAAAATATGTCATCTGCTCCAAATCACAAAACAAATCCACATTCCTTGAGTTTTAATGTGTTCTTGCTCTGCCTCATAATCCTGAAGCAAAGTAACCTTTTTTTTCCCTTGTAAAAATATAATAGTTTCAGGAGATTTAGGAGAAAGAGCTTAGCAACAGGACTGCCATCTAAATACAGTAGGTGTTTAACCCTTAATTTTCATTAAAACTTAAAGCGCTGTCAGTTTTATGGCTGCCTACATTAGAAGTTAATTTACTTCAGTAAAATCATGTAAGAAGCAGTAATACATAAGGATTTAATGTTGTGCTTTCCATAGTGGACAGTGAAAATCCAAGCTCTGAAGGACTTTTCCTCTAATTCAAAGTAATTTAAGCATTACAGCATCATTCGACAGTTTAATTTGGTCCTGTGTCTATTCTGGGCACTGCATGAAAATTCTATTCCACATTATCATATCAGAAGAATGATAATCAGGTTAACAATTTTATGTTAGTATTGAAGTATATCTTCAAATCCAGCTAACTATTTTCCTACTGAGATTGTATTTAATTGAAAAAGTTATTGATCGGTTCAATAAGATCTGATTTAAGTAAGGTAAATGCATGCCAAGGTAGTATTTAATTTACTGTATTCCTTTGTATTTCATTGCAGTTTGCAAGATGAATGTACATCGACGCTGTGAAACAAACGTGGCACCAAACTGTGGAGTGGATGCTAGAGGTATAGCTAAAGTACTTGCAGATCTTGGAGTCACTCCAGATAAGATCACTAATAGTGGGCAGAGGAGGAAAAAGGTAATTTTACTATGTATTGTCACATTAAAAAAATCAGATAAGTATGACTGTATTGTAACTTTATTAGTTGGGATTCAATCCTACTCAAATGACTTGCACAGTAATTTTTTTATGTGTCAGTATAGACCTAAGACTTCGAGTTTTGTTTAGTAAGTGGAACTCATCTGTTCTGAACTTTGATATGAAATTTATTTTGACTGGGTACAATGTTTCAGATCTCATGTCTGTAATTTCTGGAAGTATTTCCCCTTTTGCATTTTGAGGAAGGATATTTGACAGAAGGATAATGTCTGGCAACTGTTAAAAACATAAATGCCTGCTATGGCTCAGAATTGGCATTGAATAATTGATTGATTGATTGATTGATTGGCAGACAGCACTACTCCCTAGTGTTGTAAATGTTGATAAACAAGCAATGTGCTGATTCTTATGAAGAGGAAATGTTTTCCAGATGACAGCTCTGGAGTTATCATGCCTTTTGTAGGAATAACCAGGCTGTTCTAGAAATAAAAGCATACTTCACCCCAAGTACATCTAAAACTGATAGAGTTATACCTGAGTGATGATTGTATCCTGGATGAGAATGGTCCCTCACTTTGTATCTCCATTTGCATGATTGTCACAGCAGACCCATCAGTCTCACAGAAATAGGTAATTTGTGCTGTAATTTCTTCAAACATTGACAGTTGCTTCTGTTCATTTTCCTGCTTATTGCATACTGGGATCCCCTGTACGCTGTTCTAAAATGTTACAGAAATGTAGGAAACAAAAGAATGAATTAATTGGTCTGACACTCCTGGAAAAAGGTGTCATGTTGTTACTGCGTGGGGTAGTTTGCAGTGCTTGCTGATACATGTTATAATTAAATGTATTTATTGGAAAAGCTTGAATATAGACCCATGATGGCTTCTCAAAACTTTCCCACTCACTCAGTATGTACACTACGTTTATTTGATCTCAAGAACCTGGGTTTTTTTCAGTTGCCTGGTTTTTCTCTGTTTGTATTGTGGCTTCCATTTCATGTGATGCCATCTACTGTATGGCTGAAGTTCTGCCAGTGAGAATTCATAGGGGTAGAAGATCTTCACTTTCCATCTTAATCCTACGTTTGAACTAAAGTTGTTGAAAATTAAATTTTCTCATGGCATAGGAAGATCACAGCTGAGTGCCCCTTTTGGAATTGTTCTTAGCTAATTGCAGGTGCAGAGTCTCAGCCACCAGTTCCGGGATGCGCGTCATCAGAAGAAGATAGGTCGAAATCAGCACCAACATCTCCATGTGATCAAGGTCAAACAAATATTTTTATTTCCTATCTAACATATTTTGTCACACACTTCCCTGGGGTAGAAACCATCTATGATCACGAGCCTCTGAAATGCAAGTCAACAAAGTAGTTACAACCAGAAATTGAAGCATTTAAAGTTATGAACTATAAAATCTTTTTAGAAAAGGCCTGCTTCTCATTTTGAATCAGTGAAATTAGGTGGCTTTTAAAGGGAAAATTATAAACCAATCATCTTAAGATATTTTTAAATTCACTACATGGGTCCATGTCAACAAGATATATTTTTGGAAGTAGTTTATACATTCTGTTGTAAGACTGGAAAATATTTTAAATAATAATACAGAACTTGAGAGAGAGCCTTTATTTACCTGAAAACCCATCTGTTAATAAGTTTTTGAGATAAAATTGACTCCTTGTCTTCCATGTTTAACATTTGTAATAATAAAATGTGCCATCCAGACAGGCTATGCTAGCATGTCCATGTGGTCTCTGGCAGCTTCTTAAAACTGTGTTTGCTTTCAGCAATTTATTTAATGCATAGATTTGGACACAGGCATTTTAATCTTCATTGATATGACCTGATTTCATTGAGCTGAGCAGCTGACTGACAGAATGTGTATGTCAGCAGCATTTTTGAGTCTGATCTAATTGTTTTTAAAAATCAGAAATCTATGACCTCTGAATCCAGACCTGTTTTCAATTTGTCAGCCCTTTGGTTTCACAAACGTTGTTTTCATAAAATCATGATCTTTAAAAGTATCTGGTGTTTTGTTTAAAATAAGAACAAAGAATTTATCTAAATTCTCTCTTTAATTTGACGTTTATAGCTATCGGGTAAAGTTGTTGTTTCCAAGGCCATCAGGCAGAAGTACCATGCAGGAGCTCAGGGCAGACCCTGAGGACTGTTAGTCACCAGGGCTCTCTGTATTTAATACTGAGAAACCTTCAGAACCATTTAGCAGATCTACACAATTGCTGCTTGAAGCAGCGCTAGGAAGTGGTCAAACACTTCATTGGCAGGCATCTGATAACAGCTGGAGCTGAATAAGATGCTCCATTCATGTTGACTTCAAGGACTGGGACGCTCAACTATCCTTTGAACTTTTGAAGACACAGCTCTAAAATACTTAAGCAGGAAGATGAGTAAGTGCTACAGGAAGATAGGGATATTCAAAACAAAGTACTTCTCTGTGGAACAGGAACACCCAAAGTCACTAGAACAACTATTTGTCTACCATTCTGACTTATCTTTCAAGTTTTGGATATGTCATTCTCTTAAGTTCATTCTACAAGGCCACCCTTCCTGTTAGAGCAGGGGTTTGGCTGATTACTGTAAGGTGGAGAAGCAGTTTGCTAAATACATATTCCTAACCACAGAATGCTCCTAAACACAGCATTCAGAGATCATGAATGTCCCTTCCCACACTGATACAGACTAAAACAGGCTGGTTTTAATGGTTGGTTAAAATTAACTTTTCCTCACATTTCCACAGAAATCAAAGAGCTGGAAAACAACATTAGGAAAGCATTATCTTTTGACAATCGGGGAGAGGAACACAGAGCAACAGCTACAACGTCAACAGACAACCAACTTAGCAAACCTGGGGAGAACGGTGAAAATGGGGAGGTCAAACAGGCCCAGAGCAAGCGAATAGGTCTTGAAGAGTTCAACTTCATCAAAGTATTAGGAAAAGGCAGCTTTGGCAAGGTGGGTAGCTTGTTTCCCCCTTCTTTTCTTTGTTTTTTGGGTTTTTTTGGTTTTTTTCAGCTAGTGCTCAGGGGTGGTTTTGACTGTACTGATTTGGAAGTGTTTGTATTGACATTCAGAAAGTGCTTCCACCCTAGGGGTTTCCTTTTATCCAACAGATCAAAAGTATCAGTCTCCTGATGAGCTGGCCTTGTCTGTGCTTTAGCTCACTTTGTTAGCTAGGGTCAAGCCTTTTGAAACAAAATGTCAGTGTTTCATTATTTCGGAATATGGCTAATGAAGATACAAAAATAGTTACATGCGTACTGTACTGTTCAACAAAATTGCTTGTGAGCAAGCAGGAAAAATCAGGTCAGGAATAATGCTGTGGGGTTAATTCACTTTCTTGATAATTCCCAGTTCAAGTTTACTTATTTCACAGAACATTGTGTGTACTTCTTTTTCCTCAGTGGGTGTGTTCAGTACTGGAGGAAGCAGAACTGAAGCATTTCCACTCAGATATGATGGGGCTTAGACAGCTGCCCAAAATACAGTGTAAGCAGCAGAGATGTAACTCACCAGATACCTTCTCTTGGCAAGGGTGGAAGGGGCATTGCTGTCTTTACAGGGCTTATAGGTTTTCTTTCCACACTGTTGTGCACCATGGAATCAAAGAGGTGGACTGAAATATGTTTCAGAAGTACACTCTTCCTTCCTTGATATTACGGGAACTTCACATGCAGGGGAACAGGCTGAAGTAGTTCTTTTGTGTCCCTGTTTTCTAATCCTTTCTCTGAAGATTATCCTGGCTCCAAGCCAGAACTGACCTTAAACAGAATATAGGGCCTGAACCTTAAACAATAGTAGTAGTTAAAATCAACAACTTGAAAGCAGCTGGAATGGTAAATTTGGATTGTATACAAAGTCCATCACACTCAAATCTCGCTACCAGAAGTGGAAGATAAAAGTGGGAAATAAATTTCTGTTTTACATCAACTTCCTTCCTTGTTTAGTTTTTGAGAGCTCACTAATAGGTACTCATTAAGATACTTAACTAACAAATAGAACAGATACCTTCTGTTTCAAATTTTAAGAATACCATAGGCATATGCTTCTAAAATTGCAATACTTCACTTTTTATTTTATAAACTGCAGCGTCGTTTAGGCAAGTATGTAACTGTCTTTCAGTGCAGTCAAACTCATCTGTTTTTCATATGTAAAGAGAGTTTTTCTTTGGTTTAGGTAATGTTAGCTGAGCTAAAAGGAAAAGATGAAGTATATGCAGTGAAAGTCTTGAAGAAAGATGTCATACTTCAGGATGATGATGTAGACTGTACAATGACAGAAAAGAGAATTCTGGCATTAGCACGGAAACATCCATATTTAACACAACTTTACTGCTGCTTCCAGACAAAGGTAAGCTACATGAGTCTTTTAACAGTTTCTGCCCAAGGAATAACATTGACTATTTCCAGACTGAAAGAAAACAACATAAAAAGTATAGCAATATTTTGAAAATATTTCTGGTAAGTTTCCAGCATTTCAGTGGTATCATACAGGAATACTGGCTGCTGTTAGAAAGCATAACTACTATTTCCTTGTAAGTACCAGGAGATGGCAGTAAATGAGTTAAAAAATTTTAAAAATCCACATGCTTAAAATACACAAAAATGGCTCCTACTGAAGCCATTGGCACCCACTGAAGTGTCATTTTCTGTTTCTTTGGTACATTAATAGGGTGTATCGTTTGCTGAATTAAGTATAAATGTTTTTAGCATCCAGTGTGCAACACTTGTGTGTAGAAGTGTTCACTGCAGAAAAGCTGTGATTAAAAGATCTTCTAGCAAAGTTGTCAAGAAAGATAAATAGCACAGTGGGAAGTCCATAGGAAAATGGCTAGTAGGATCAAGATTACAGTGGTTTGAATATGGAAACAGCAATCAATTAATAGGTATATACAGTTCTTAAAATAGTGAAAATGTGCTAGCATTTTATATGCTTTAAACTTGACACAAAGCAGTGGCCCAGGAAGGCGTGTATGTCTGTGGAGGGTGTTTCACATTCAGACTTTTATTATATGTGTGAACATACTCTTAAAATATTTTAATATATTATTTTAAAATTTATAACTAAAATTAAGCATGTAGTTTCAGATGACAGAAGTGATTAAAAGATGGAAGCAGGGTGAGGTATAAACTCTGTGAACAGAAAGAGACCTTTAGGACTGAGTGCACTCCTTGGAGTGTATCAGCAGCCTTATGTGAATCATGTGTCAGAGCATTGGTAAAGATCAGTTGTACATTAAGTAAATTATGACAGAAGATTATTCTGCTACTTCTCAGATTTCCTAGAGATTCCTTTCTTTTTGTATTTTTGGTCTGCTCATCCCTCTGTTTCACCATGCTTTCTGCCTTCTTCCCTGTTCTCCAAAGCCGTTCATCGAAGACACTCGGCAGTTCTCGCTGTCCTCTCTTCCCAGATTTCTGAACAGAGAGAAACTGTGTTTGTGGCTTTTCTTGAGCTCGGAGAAACTCATACTGATGTGGTTTATAGTTACAAGTCATAGGCTAGTGTCTCTTATCAAACAATGAAAACTACACCTAGTGATACTTAATCAAATTAAAAATCCATAGTTGAAAAATCAAAATGTTTTCTTGATCATGTACTATGAACAATTTACAAAGAATTCTTTTTAAAGTAACTAAAATACCAAACACCAAAACATATGAAGAAGCAAAAGCAGTGTGTCTGCTAAAAGTACGCATTATTTATGAATGGCAACAAACGAAAGTGTACCAAGTAAATTAGTCATTGAATGATTTTCTCAGGTTCAGAAAAAAAACAGGCAGAAAAACTTGTTTGAAAGAGCATATTCTGTGGTTAAAATAGCTTCATTAAGACAAAGGCTGTAGTACAATAGGTTTTAAGTGTGTTTCATAGTAGTACGTAGTTACTTATGCTGCTATTGTGTGCCATGACACCGTGGCTGTACTCTGCAGAACTGGTCCCTGAAGTGATCGTGCCGGAATTAAGTTTTACATTTCAAGTAGAGCATATTTGTTGTATACACCCTGACTTAATGGGAAGATTGAGTCAGTATTTATTGTCAAAGCACTCAAAGGTTGTCTTTATGTAATGGGATTACTTGCTTTGCTCCTCTTCCACAAAAATGCAGATGTAGAAGTTTGACTTTATATGCTGCAGTGTTTTCCTTCAGTAATCAGCTGAATACACGCAGAAAAGTTGCCTAATATGCTTTTTACAGTAAGTACATTTTAGTATTATTTATTTCTACATAGAGCGGACTTTTCATTAGTGTCACTAAATGAATCTATTATTATCACAACAAGCAAGGGATAATATTTTAAATTACTTTGGAATTCAGAAATTGTGCCAAATAATGCCTAACAAGAATATGCATTGCACTCTAGTGTGGTTTTATCCCAATCTAATTTCTTTTAAGAGTCCCATCTAGCTTTCTTACTTGAAAGAAATATTCTCGGGACAGATATTTCCCATGTTTCTGCTTAACACAAAAGCAAACTTTGATCAAATCGATTTGCTTTAAGCTCATCAAAAAATGAGCCACTACTTCCCCCTACACCCATCAACATTTCAGATCTATTTTTTAAAAATTGTATTCAAGTATTGTACTTCAGGAATAGTTTTGAAATCTTCTTCAGTAATCTGGAAGTTGAGAGAGTTCCAAAGCTTGGGATAAAGCATGCAAAGCTGATATAAGATGTTTTGTCTGCAATAGTTCGAGGAATGAGCTCCGCAACCCAGTCCTACACATCAGAAAGAAGGTAAAATCTACAGGCAGGGCTTCAGCTGAAATTGATTTTTATGTGGAAGGAGCTTAACTCTTTTAGTGCAGCATATCTTGCAAAACTCTTGTACCATGGCAGCATTTCCCACCTTGTTTTACCAGGATATGGTCATTGTGTTTGTCAGTGTACTCAGGTTTGAGTTGTGTTCTGCCTGTGGCCTGTCAGTAAGAATTTGAACAATGAATGATGCATTCTGTGTTTGGCACTCCCATGACAAAACCTGCCCAAGGCCTAGCATACAGGGTACAGCATTTTTGTAATAACTGGCCTTTGCTGGTGATCATCATTATTCAGGACTTCATTGTATAGGTATTATTTTCTCAATAAAGGTATTGAGAAAACATAAGGCATTTTAATTTTGTTTTCACTTTTCCTTGTATCTTCGCGCTTTCTATGTGTTGGTCCCTTGACTTTTCAGTAAGGGGTATCTTATTTGACAGTAATCTGATGCTGCCCAGTTCCCCTCTTCAGTGTCTTCTTCCCTCCAAGCTCATACCCTGCTTCAGGGATTAACTATGGAGCAGTATCAACGTGAAGTTTTAATGATAATGCTTCAGTCAGGTGGCTGACAAACGTGATTTAAATGTTTCTAGACATGTTTTCTCTGAAGACATCCTTGCCTTCATTCAGTTGGATGTTTCTGAACTGTGAGAATTAAAGTGTTTTTTATGGAAAGGTCTAGAAAATATAAGTAGCTTCACTTAATTCCTCCTACACCCCTGTCAACTTCCTTCATAAGTACTTAAAATTTTCTAGACCTCTACTCTATGACATTCATACACATGTATGTGCACACCCTATAATTTATAATGAATTATCCTAATAAATACTTAAGAAATAAAATGGGCTTTACATTATTTAAGGCAGTGAAAGCTTTATTATGTTAATTCAGTATAAAATTAGAAGACTAGAGAACTGTTGCTTTTAATGTCTGCCATTTTTTTTATCCAACTTCATAAAATCAGATAAATTTGAAAATAGTGCTTACCTTCTCTTTTTGTAACACTCTGTTCGACAGACGTAGTAGAGAGTATTTTTAGTGCACAAAAATGCTCCTGTTGATTGATAGGGTTGCAGAACTTGTAAAGGACCCTTAGTCAACATTACAGCTATTTCTCTTAGAGGAAACAAGTAGTTAAATAAAGAGTAGAGAAAGTCAGTTACTACAGGTAAATAGTCAGATTTATGCCACTCATAAAAAACCATTACTCTTCCTTGCAGTGTTAAAATCAGTGTATCTATCCATAGCATTGCTCCTGAGCTGACCTCCAAGGCCATTCACATCTTTCCTGTGTTCTGATGTTAATGTAGATGTCAGCTCTGTGGCATGGCAGGAGGACATCAGGAAGAGGCTGTAGTGACCCTGGTGTGACTGTGTTGATCCCTTAACTGTTGCATGCTACCCAGTGGCTTCCTGCTCCTTTATCTGAGATTGTGAGTTCTGTGGTTCAGGTGTTATACCTTTCTGCTGTTTGCACTGTACCTAGCACAGTCTGAGTAAGTCTGGTGTTTGTAAATTTGAAATTCAGAATATTTTTTTCCACTTCAGCTGTCATGATGTCCCTTTGTTACTCTGAAAAATGCCTTTCAGATTCAGAGAAAGAGCGTGAACCTCTTTCTGCATCAGACCCCTCTAAAAACCAAGAGCAATTCATCTTCCTTCCACTATGGTTTGTATTTAAATATTTCCAAAAAGGATTTGCAAGTCTAGTGGAAGAGTGTTAAGTGAAGAAAAAAAAAATCCATTTTTAAAGTGATTGATTTTATAACAAAGTGTAAAACAGAAAAGGGAAAGAGAATCATCATGCTTACGATTTCTTTAAGTCATGTTTTCTGAGTTAATTTAGGAAGAATCCCTGTAGTATGTGACCAGAACTGTCATTGGTAAGGTTAAATAAAGTCTTATTTTTTTTTATGTGTATTTGTACAAAAAAAAAAAAGTCTTCTGCCATTATAGCTCAGAGGAGTGTCATTTATGATATACAGTGCAAATTAACCTAACTGACTTGCCACTGTTACATTCATCTGGGACTAATCAAAGCTTATAATCCATTTTATCTGGTATTCTTGTACTTTTGTTGCTAAGCAGCTAAAGCCATTATACAGATATTGCTATATGGGTGTAATCAGTTTAACACAAGTTTGCATTGCCTTTTATTACTGATTAGTGTCAAATTAGAACTTTTTAGGGCCCAATTCTGTTCATTATTATCCCTGCTTCAGTGGACTTGTACGTGTGAGAGAAAAAGACTAAATAAACCTCTGTGTTTTTAGCTATTTTATGCGGAAATATTTTAATACAATTTAAATATAAAATTATTGACAAAGGTTTCTTAAAGATAAGTATTAACTGTGGTAAAAAGGTAGAATAAAATTATAGGTCAGCATAGAGTGATGTTATTTGTACTGTTTCTATTATGGTACCTTTTTTATATACATTTATACACATTTATATTCAAACCTAATTTAAGTATTTTATTTACCTGTGTTGCTATACATGCAGATGCACAGAATATGTACAATAGCAGGCATTTTTGAATTCCCAAATCTTGACTTATACAGGCAGTTCATATCATAAGAAATTAAAATATACTGATTTTGACTTTTCCCTCAGAGTATTTCCTGGAGCACTAGAAGTTAGAATAGTATCTGGTGATGTTTTATCTGTCTTACAGTTAAGAAGTTATGTAAATATGCAAAATTTTGTCAGAATAAGGTTTTTCAGAAATTCGTATAGTGTGTATGTTAAATTTAGCTTTCCTGGTGACTGCTACCCAGTGTGAATGCGCTGACCACGATCACTGCATTGTCTGAAAGTAGACACTATGGTCAAGAATAGTTGGAACAGTGAAGCTGATGATTAAATACTGTAATCATTGTCTCTCTCTCACACACACAAGCCCCTGTTTCCAGCATGATGACCCCATTTTGGGAAACTTGCTATTATGCAGCTCAGTTATTGCTAGCTGCTCTTGAAGGATTATTAAAGCCTGGTTAGCTCACTGAAGATTCATTGTTCACATTAGTCCCTTTAGTGTTAAACTTCAAGCCAGGCTAGCAGCGCAGCCAGGCTCGGCAAGGGCCCGCAGGAGAAACTACTCCTCCAGCATCAATCAGAAGAGTCTAAATGCTCCTCTTTGAGACAGGAAGGACTTTTCTTTTGTGATGTAGCACCCAAACTGAACAGGACTCTTTCACACCCTCTCAAAGCTAGGGCTTGTTCCTAGTTCGCATGTATCCGAGTGAGTGCTGCAGCTGCAGCTCCATGGATTGCTTTGCTGTAACCAGCTGAAGCCTCGACAATCCCGGGAATAGTCCCGAGTCAGTGCCTGTGGCCAGAATTCCCCGCGACTGCCATCAGGAACTAGGTGAGGGCAAGCTGCAGTTCGTGCTGACCTTTTTATTTTAACCTTGGTCCTCACGCCTGCATGTTAGGGTTTTAGAGTTAATTATGTCAGTAGTTCACTGTGTTAAAGACATCTTAAGTGCAGCCAAGTGTAAAATTCAAAGTCAGGATTTTAATCCTGATCTGATCATGTGCAGACAGGAGGTTTTTGGGATAACAGGTAGAGCTAAGGGCCTTTAAGGTGCTGTTTTCATATCTCTTGGACAGAGTAGCTGGAATTACATATTAAACACTTCTGATCTTGAGAAGAGTGTGTTTCTCCAGTTGAGGCATGTTTGAGGGGAGAAATTTTCAGAGTATCTACCCAGATGCTTTGCCAGGAAGTTCACTGGCAAGTCTGTCTGTTTTATACACTATCTTTTAGCAGAGATTAGAGGAGACAGGAATACTGTCATCCAAACAGGGGGAAGCAGACTTGCAAGCTGGAATAGTCCCCTCACTTACTGGGTCCACAGAATCTGTGTATAATCTTGTGCTGTGGCTGTGTTAACATCATTCTGGTTGGCTCCTGATCTGGCATTCTTAATTTCACAACTCTTGTTCCTCGTCCAGAAGGGTAATTTAATATTGCTGCTTTAAATGAAATCCTGTGTGTTAAAGCTGTATTGGGGCTTTCACTTTAGTTTTGTCTTGGAAGAGTGGGAAGGAGAAGAGTAATATGGCTTGTGGCAGCATCACTTGAAAGGAATGTGTCTAACTGGTTTGTAACAGGATCTGTCACACTGCAGATATGTGCTGTGACCTTCTTTCTGTCCTTCCTCTGCACCTACATCCTGAGACCATCCTCACAGCTGTTGTAGGTACCCTCATTTGGACAAAAGAGACCTGAGTACATGACCCACTGGTCCAAGCACCCTTTCTGTTTTTACTTGTATTTTATGGCCATAAAACACTATTCGCGATTTGCCTCTAATGGGGTCAGGATAAAAATAAATTTGCAACAATCAAACCTATCTTTAAAATAAGTTAAAATGTAATGTTCACATGGGTAGCTGTTGGGATGCCTGTTTATGCCAGTTGACTGTTTTAAATGCTATTTAAATAAAGCCTATGACACACAAGAGATTGTGGGGAAACATTTTATACTGTGTTTGTTAGGTGTTGCTCTTACAAGTAAACAACCCCGAAGGAAGAGTCAGGAAAAAGGAAACTGCATATAAAGTTTGATTCTTCTGCAGCTTCTTTTCTAAATGCAGGAAATGATTCTCTTTGGAATTCATTTGGGGACTTTAATACAACTTTTTTTTTGGGTAACAGCAGTAAGCTTAGTAAATTATAATTGTACACAAGAGAATTTCACCATGGGAATGAAGTGGAATTTACAAAACATTTGAGTTTGCTACTTCAGTAAAATTTTCTTTTTTTTTTTTTAGCACCTACACAGAGTAATTTTGGCATAACATGTCTTCTGCTCCATACACTACATATGAGCCAAACCTGGGTAGGGTATAGCTTAAAGTATGCTTTATCTTCTCAAAACCACACCATCTGATTCTTTTTTCACTGTTCATGCCATTTTATCTCACTTGTGGGTGAGTAGTTTTAGCAAAACCAAACATGGTTTTTTTGAGGCAGGGTTTATTCTTGCATGGTTACTGTGGGCTGTGTAAGAGTAGCGATGCCCAGTCCACGGTCTCATGTGAGGAAGCATGTAGGGAACCTCTCTGTGTTCCTACATAGGTGGAGCACAAGGCCATTCTGTAAGCTGAGAAGTATTCAGGACACGGTTCTATCTCCTTAAAGTTATTACAAAGGTGATCTATAATGTCAGCTCAGCCTTTAAGAGAAATGTCTCTCTGGAGGAGAGCGAGTGGTGTGTCACTTGTGGGCCTGTGAGTCCACAGTCTCTTCACCAAGGCTGAAATACTGTATGAAGAGTATATACAACTTTCACAAATGGTAAGAAACAGTAAACATAAATGTATACAATATGTACAGGTAAAATGTATCTCATCATTAAGGCTTTCTGTTCTCTTCTAGTAAACTCATCAGTCATTAAAAAGTAATTGTTCAGAACTGAAGAAACTTGAATAATAAAGACTCCTTCCAAGTCTTTGCTCTGCTTGTTAATACACAGTTCATAGCAATTCCAAGAGTGTTTATGGAAGGCATTCTGAATGTTAACATACAAACTTAGCTACTTTAATACTGTATAGGATAATACCATCTAGTATTAAGTCTGCATATTTCCATAATCTAAGTTGTGAACTAGAGGTATCACCTCATATTATATCCTTAATACAGCCTAGAAAGACCCAGTTGCAACTCATTCTTACAGAGTATGGGCACCTTGCCAAGTTCACAAGAAGGAAAATTGTCCTTTAAGGTATTTAACTTTCCATTCAGCCTATAGAAGGACGAACGGGATCCATTTCATAAGCTTCTATAAATAAGTTTTTCCAAGAAGCTTCATAGACTCACACAAAATAACTAAGTTGGAATACTCATACTGGTAAGTAGTTTCTTGTAAAGTCTGTTGGTAGTACTTATTTTCTCTTTTCTGTTTTCAGAAAAACAATATTAAAATCACACAGAATTCTGCTACTTAAAACTGCTTCCTGAGTTGTAGAAAAAACTATCCCCTGAAAATAAAACGCACTATTTTCTTCTGTGCTGCTTTACTCATTTCAGAGGGTTTAAGATGGCTTAAATGATAGCAGAATTTTGGACAGTGTTTCCTGTTGTCTGACTAATTTATACTTGTGAATTGCCGGGGTTTTCAGCTGTGTGAAGCATATGCTTTGCCAAAAATTAATCAAGTTCTGGAAACAGGAAAGTATGGAAAATAAAGCAGATACAATTAATGCTTTTAAAGGTCACTGTTGCATTTATAGAACTGCAGAAATCCAGACAGTGAAGAGAGGTGTATGAATAATGACTTTCAATAGATACTGAAAAAGCCTGGCTCGGGTAACTCGTGTTTTGGGAATAAAATAAGGTAGTATGTGGGTCTTACACAGATCAATGGATATTCATAAAGACCTTCATTTTCAGGAATGGTTCTGAAAGCATGCTAATAGATAATGTGATATGTAGACTAGGGATTTAGCATATATTTATATGTTTTCATTAATTCTGTGTGCTCATGTATTTTTTGCTTGAAATGTGAATTTTAAACGTCTTGCTAGATTCCTTTCATCCCCTTTTGAGAACTGTTTTGTATAAAGAGCCAAAGACAAGACCAAAGCAAATTCTCTTTGCTGGAAGTTCTGCATAGGACATATGAGCAGAGCAACCAACAGCAGGTCTGGTAACCAGTCTCTAACAGTGCCAAAGCAGATGTCCAGTAAGAATGTAAAGCATATCATGACATTTTCCCAGAATTCTATCCCAATATCATGAGATAGATGACATGGGCATTTCCTGAGCCAAAGATGGCAGGTTTGCATGTAATCAGATGACACGTTGATATATTTTTTGTGGTAGGTGTTGAAAGTGAGAAGCTATTTGGAAATGTAACTGTTGGTGAATGTTGCATTTTGTTCACCCACACAGAGCAGAGAGATCCTCTTAACACCACATCTGCAAACAGACAGCCCTATCAGGCAGTATAAATATTTACACTTTTTCTTTAAAGTGATATTGCTGAAAGTCTTGTCTATGCCATTAAAAATCTCAAAACTAAGGTAGCTGCACTATATTTTCATCATCTTCTAAAGCAGTGCAATAATGTGTCGGAGCACTTGAAAATACCAACTATAATACTGAGTTGGGCTTGTCAGACAGAAGAAACTCAGGATTCCCTGCATGTATTTCAGTATGCATGTCCATAATGTTTTGTTATCCATACATTACATAGAAAAAGTATTACATGTTGTAATGCAGGTAAACAGTACATAGTAAATTTGATAGAACACTTCTCAAGTTGCTTTTTTCCACTGCTGAGAGGAAAGGTACTGAAAGAGAGAAGTGTTACACTATCTTGTTCTTTCCCATCAGAAACATAAGTGGTGAACCACAGCTGGCAGTGCCATGCCAGAGCCAAAAGGGCATCATGCATAATGCATTAGACTTAATTAAGAAGCATGCCAAAGAGTGATGCCATCCTCTTTCAAATTTTCAGTTTGCAGTGTTTGTTGAATTTCTGAAGTAGAAATCACAGTATCACAGAATATGCTGAGTTGGAGGGGACCCACAAGGATCATCAAGTCCAAATGAAATAAAGGGGTTTTTTACAACTTAATTCAGCCACTTTTTAATAAATTTACCTGAGCATCTATTAAGTAAATTATTTGGTATAGGCAACTTTCAGAAGGGAAAATAGGTGTGTTGGATATATTGATGAATATAATGCATGATTTATTTATGGACCCCTACAGTAGAGGACAGGTTTTAAAAGAGAAGTTAATTATGGAATGCAAGAAATCTCTCCTATTGTATTTTTAGACAATCAAAGAGTAAAAATAAAATAAAGTTTGGCCAGGAAGAGGGTCCATCTTCAGGACTTTAAAATTCTGCAGAGCTCTGTGGTGTAATTAGCTCCTGGTAAGTCCTTTTTGGTTGCATTGGGATGTGAGAAGCTTGGTGGTCATGTTCCTGAAGTCTCACCCATTCAGTCTTGTGTCATATGTTCTGCTGCTTGCAGTATTCAAGAACAAGTCCTTTGATGGCAACTGCTGTCTTGCAACAGCAGTAGGAAAGGAAGCTTGCAAAGCTTTTCTAGCATAATGAGAAAGGGGAAGATCATATCTAATGAGATTTCTGGGTCAGAAATGAGGGAGTTTTAGATAGGAATCTGAATTTAAAGAGGCTTAAACTCACCAAACCTCTGAACTTTTGGAAATTTGCCATGAATCTGTGGGAAAAGTTAGGAAAGAATTGTTGCTGGGTGATATGCCCGAGGAGATTAACTGCTTTCTACAGTGCTCTTCAATGTGGTATTATTGTATAAAACACTCAAAGTGGTTCAAATATCCCTTAGGCTAACATGTAATCTCAGCCACATGTGTAACCCAATATCTGAGTATTGTTTCACTCTGCTTTTTAACTGGATTTAGACTGATGATTTGGGTCTAAGAAGCCACAGGCAGCTCCCCAGAACCTAAATATCACCAAGTTCAGGATTTGATAGCAAATGCAGACTTCATTAAAATTTGTTAACCATTATCTGATTGCACAGTTACCATCATTCTGTAAATAGCATCGACAGAAAGGGGGTATATTTACTGGCCTTGTAGAGAAAAAAGTAATGTTTTATCCATTAGCAGTGTGTTGTTTTTAAGGTTGTTTACATTCTTTGAGGAAATGCGGAAGCTACTGCTTGAAGAGGTTAGAGGACATAGGAGTTTATGGGTTCTTTTTGAAAATGTTCTTGAAACAAATGCTAAATTAAATTATTCAAGTAATAGCAGAGAGAACATAATGTCTTGGCAAGCTGAATTTACTCTGTTATATTTGAATAAAGAAATCTAAGCTCTGGGGGGGAAAAGAGATTGTCAGATCTTATCATGATACAATGAAGAATTATATAATTTTTTGGTCCTACTAATAAGTTTTGCTTGCAAGTTACTGCCTTTGTCAAGTTACTGATGGTCTCAGAAAGATAAGCAGAGTACAAATAAAATTATTGGGTGGTTGAAGTAGAATGCTTAAAAGGTTAAAAACATGATAATCTGTTGAGAAAATATCTGAGTTTTTTAATTATTTTTGCTTTTTCTTCTTTTTCCCTGTAAGAATAGATTTCTTTTAACTTAAAAAGTAATAATTTGTGACCATTCCTTAAAGCTCTCCTTTGAATTGTGTAAATCCCTGTCCCGTAGAAACCTTAGGTTATAAACTTCAAAGGAGTCTCATGAAGCCTCGAGGTGAAAGTAGGTGAAATTTTCAAAAAGTCTTTCTCTCCCCTATGGAACTAAAGACATGGGAAATTGTGTCAGTGGAACTGAAGTTTGCTTTGAAATGCTGGGTTAGCACAACCACAAAGTACTGAATGGGAAGGTTCAAATCACTGCTGGTGTATTTACTGAATCACAAAGGCTAAGTTTGTGCAAATTGTTCCCACTGCTCTTTTGTTCCCAATTCCAGAGAACATTTTTTAATGATTAATATACTTTTTCTTAGAATGAAATATTGGCCTTGGTTACAGCATGTCATATTCCCTGGGCATGTTTTAGTCCAGGAACAGTTGTAGAAATGCAACGTAAAACCAGTGGGGCAAATATAAACTATAGGTTCAAAATTTTGTAATCATATAAAGAAAAATGTATCCCACTGGTGTTCTTGTTCTCCTAAAACATGAGATTCCTGTTTAAATCTGGTCAGTTACCAGACACTGGTTGCATCATTCTGCTTTACTGCTTGCTGTGTGAGCTGTCAGTTGAGTTCTTGTGGCCTCTGTGTGGGTTTTGATCCTGAAGTAAGAAAGACAGACTTTGCCCTCTCTTTGCCTTCACATAACCCTACAACTGCAATAAAAGGAAGATAAATACAT
Organism: Certhia americana; assembly: GCA_018697195.1. Taxonomy (NCBI): domain Eukaryota; kingdom Metazoa; phylum Chordata; class Aves; order Passeriformes; family Certhiidae; genus Certhia; species Certhia americana. The sequence goes on along the minus strand of CM031859.1, from coordinate 85,438,079 downwards.
TGGAAGTTACTGCACTCTGTGTGTGTGTGTGTGTGTGTGTGTGTGTGTGTGTGTGTGTGTGTGTTGTTATTTATTTTTAAAATAATTATGTGAGCCTTTGACATATTTTTTAATTGAGCAACCTGATCTAGTGGGAGGTGTCCCAGTTCATGGCACAGGGATCAGAACTAGATAATCTTTAAGGTCCCTTCCAGCCCATTTTTTGATTTTATGATTTGATAAAAGTACTGTTCACTAATTATTGTTTTCTAGATATTGACAACTCTGAGCAAGAGGTTGTTTATATATTATATTCTTCAATATGCTGAAAAGTTTTGCTACTTCAGGGACAGAACACTCCAGTTTAAAAATTAATTATAAATAAATAAATTTAAAAACCTGAAATTAGAAGAAGAAATATCATGCTACTTTCTGACACACAGAGTGCAATCAGTTAATTAATAGTGGAAAAAACCCAGCCCGTTTATTTTTATAAAACCTCAAATTTAAATGCATTTAATCTGTCCAGAAAGGATAGAGAAAGAGTATGTGTCAGCAATCTTAGGTACTACTAGGGGTTTTTTTAGAAATTCACCAAATACCTATTACAGGTGGTCTTATAAAATTTTTTGTTGCAATCCTATTTGCATTATCCAAAGAGAATGCATTATTCATGCATTATTTAAGGAAAGGCATTTTGCCTTAACTTCGCATATGTGGTGAAAAAAAATTCCTGAAAGGAACTTCCCGTGTCTTCTTGAAGTATTATGAAGCTGCCATCACTCCACTGTTTGCAAATACCATTGACATTTTCATAGCTGGTGCTTGTAATCTCGCCAAGGCACTATTTCTACTTATTTTCTCAGTGTAAACGGCCATTGAAACTACTTTAAAACTTGCTGTTGTCCTACAGATGTGATTTTTGACAGGTAAGAAACAAAACTGAGTCTGTAGACATTCTTCATTTTTACTTACTGCTTATCAAAATCTGTAATTATTTTTGCATGTTCTCAGAAATGCAAAATTTGTATGTTCTTTATAGTCAGCCTTGATATTGAGAAAAGGGTGCTGATAACTCTGTCTTTAAAGCCATGTATTAAAAATGAAGTTCAGATTCCTGACATTATTCTTATTTGCATGAAACAATAAATCAATGCTACAGAAGTTGAAGCTGGAATTGTGATTTGATCCAGAACGCATAGAATTACTTTTGCTTTTGATTAGGCCCTCAAAGATGAAAGCAGAATACTGTGTGGTGGCACTATATAGATTTTAAGAGGGTCTTATAACATTTTACTGATGCAGTGTGTCACCTGATGACACTGTTTATGGCAAGGATACTAAAAATGTACTCAGCCTGTATCTGACAGGCAGGTATAAGTCACTGAAGACTTTTCTCAGGATATTGTCCAAGTTGTGTGGCATGGGGGAATCAGGTTTTGTTTGTATGTTTTAGTAGTGATGACCTTTAATTCAATTAAGCTGAAAAAGTGAAATTAACTATCGAGGGGTGAAAAATGGAAAGTAAAAAATTTGGATCTGTTTGGACAGAAATAAAATACGTTTTATTCCAGGCTGTTGGAACACTGCCCAATTAGTAGTGCAGTGTAATGATATGTGCACACTGATCTAAATTGCTGCTGGGAGGATGAGGATTTCTTGCCCTGTGCTCCCCCTTGCTGGGTCTGTCCAGTCTTTCCATTGTATCTGATTCCAGTAAGCCCTTGTATGGATGAGTTGAGTCAGTTTCCTGCTAGAGCTGAAAACTGAAGTAGCAAAAATAATCTGTGTGTCACTGATGAGCTCTGACCTGCCTGATACGCACTGGTGCCTGTGAGGTAGCAAGCGTGGAAGAAGCTGGCACTTTCCTCAGTGGCAGTTCACTGCTGGGACAGTAAGCCAGCTGAGAAATCCCATGTAGCCCTGCCTATCCAGACAGCAATGGATTTTCTTCTTAGAAGAGTAAAAAGAAAATTTGAACTGCAGGTTTTTCACAGTGCTGTTTTGTGGCTGTAATCACCTTAGAAGTGATCTTAAACTCTTTATTCTCATGATTGCTATTAAGTTGCTCATGAGAATGGAAAACAAGATTTGTGGGTCAGTTTTGATCCTTTTGAAGATAATGGTTATATTCCTCCTGACTTCAGAAGGGTCAGAAACATTAGCCTTCTTATTTTTTTGCTGTGTCCAGAAAGAAGTATGTGTTGCAGATGAGATGTGTCATTTTGTCATCTGTTAGAAATTCAGCTTTTGGCACTGCAGCTATGCAAGCAGCATTTGTGGTTGCTGTTCTGTTTCTGGGGTTTGGTGGGTTTTTTTGTTTTGTTTGTTGTTCTTGTGTTTGTAGTCAGTGAAGTCTCAGTAGTAGCTGTTACACATAAATTGATTAGAGTCTTAAGGTGACATGCTGTCATTTTCTGTGTCTGTCTTTAGAAGTAATTGTATTACTTCTGCACAGCATTAGATTTCGTGGATTAGACGGTATGTTACCCATGCAGCAGAGGGTTTATAATGGTTGATCCCAAATGGAATGTTAAATATCCGAAGTGCATATTTAAAGGACGGGAAAAAATTGGCTGGTAGATTTCTATGTATCAGATGCAGCATTGAACTTGGGGAACAGCTAGAGATGACAGACCATTTGTAGAATACCGTACACTCATGTTAGCACTCTCCAGACACATCAATCTTTCATGAACATGCGCATCCATGTGTCTTCTCTTTTCTTTGGGCAATTTTTCCTGAACTTTCTGCGATATCCCCTGTGACTGCCTGTCACTATCTTCTCACAGGGCTGTGAGCTCTCTAGGCAGGATCAGCCCTGCTCTCTGACCACTGCTCTGCTTTGCATCACTGCCAAGTGCATGGCTGCTGGTTTGAAGTCTGCAGTCTTGAAATCTTGTGTTTGAACAAGACCTGGTTCAGTCAGATAGATACAAGTCTTAACCTGCTGGCTGCACTTACTTGGTGCCTTACTCACTGTTATAGTAGTTTGCGGGGTGAAATGGAGAAAACAGGAAAGTCGAATAGACAAAGTAATTTGAAAGACATGCACAGGAGAGTTTGCCATGGCTATTTTGACTGTGTATCATGAGGTTGTATTTGTACACACTCTTGACAACTTTTTTGAACATTTCTGCTTCCTGTTCTAAATCAGAAAAGAGGATTCAGGACAGTTTGTTTCGGGAGACAGAAACAGGTAGATCTGTCACTGTTTTTCTGGCCAAACCATGTGTATAAAACATGTGCAGCAACATGTTTGTATATTTCTGCACCCAAAGACATACACTTTTTCTAGAGTATATTTCTGTCCTGGTAGTTCAGTGTTCATGAGCTTCACCTAAGTACATATTAGTTATTTCCATAAACCTTTTTTAATATGTATGCTATTATTTTAAAATTAGGAACTACTTAAGGAAGTTTGCCCTTCCGTCTTTTTTTTTTTTTTTATTAACTTTCCCAAAAAGCTTGACTTTTCTTCTTAAATTCATTTGAATTTTCATATATATATATATATATATATATATATATAATACATACATATGTATATCCTTGTGATTGAAACTGTGTTTACATTATCACATTACAGATGAAACCTAGATCCACTGCAATGATTGTAAACATGGGTCCTGCTTAAATTCATTAGAATGTACTAATATAAGAATTTTATTTTATTTTTACATTTCTGTTTAGCCAAATACTAGCGAAATAGTTCAAATCCCATGTAAAAATGTCTTTGACTACAAAAAAACTCACTGAATCTCTTTGGCCCTGGAAAGAAGAATGCTCAGTGTTGAATGCTTATGACTGATGATGCATGGAAATTAAACATGCTGGTCATCATGTAGCAAGAGGAGAGTCACCACAGGTGTCCATGGGGTTACTTTTCCATGCTACAACACTGGTAGATTTTTGACACAGAGAGGAGTTATCTGTGTGCAGAGAAATACGGAGAGTATGTTATGTCTGTGAGCGGTTCATTTCATCAGAAAGGATCCTGTCCTTTTGCTGGAAACCAACACCATACATGCTGGGGAGAGGTGGCTTCAGTTTTCTTCCAGTTTTCAAACCACAGAGTCTTTTAGCTTCCTATTTCCAGCACTCAGTATGTTAAAGTAAATATTAAGCTCTGTCTTCACACAACTTTCAAGATGTGTAAAACTATTGATTCACATGAATTCAGTGTGGATCAGGTCTTGTGTACATCGAAGTTATCTCTGTAAGAACTTCTTAGGAAGTTTTTTCCCCTAAGGATTCCTGTAAATTTCTTAAATCTATGATCTTTTGTGTAATTACTTGAAATCTAGATACATCACAGGCCTTTTGAGTCAGGCTTGCTAACAGAAATTTTTTATCTTTTTTTTCTCGATCCATTTTTGGGTTTCCCTAATGTGTACATCAGTACTCTTGCTGATCCCTGTTAAAGGTGTTTGTTAAGAGCAAAATTTTATGGTGTGCATGTTGAACTGAGTGTGGTTTAAACAAAAAAATCTAGGTTTGCACTTCTAATGACCCAAACTTTCATTCATCATAGAATTCTGTGCTTAATCTCTTCTAGGATCTCTGCCATAATCTTATCGCTTTAATTATAGTCCCCAAAAATGCAAAAAATGTTATATAACTCTTTCTGAACTTGTTTGGACTTCTTATAGACATGCTTATGTGGCAGGAAAAACATTATGCAGTCCAACCGTGGCATAGGGGAAAAGTCATGCAAACAATAATTTGTATCTGATTTTCTAAGATGAAACTTGCAGAGATACTCTGTTAACAAGAAATACAAAAATAATAGTTTCAGTGTACTTCTCTGAAAAATACCTACTTCTGACAATTGGAGTTGAGTAAATTTCACTTTGCCAAATTGAAATGATTGCAAACTTTCTGTTTTTTTCTTATGTGGTCTGAGTCTAATAGATTTGATGTGTGTACCATAAAATGACTTGCATAATCCTCTATCTGTAATTTAGAAAATTGTCAGTTCATTGTTTTCCTATAGAGCTAAAAACAGTTTGGGATTTATGCATATTGTAAAAATCTATGTATGCAGTTGTTACTCATCTAGAGTCAGAATTGTTTTGTCTTTTTACATTGTTAAAGGGTGTTTGAATTTCCTTTTGTGGGGTGTCTGAAAGAAGGAAAGGTTTGTCATTAATGTCATAATTCTAAAGGCAAGAAAAAATAGGAGGAACTGTTTTTTATTTTCAGTTAACAAATTCTTTGCGTGTGGATGTGTGTGTATTAGGTCTGTAAGGGCACTTTTGTAAGGACTACTGACCTTTTGAATTGTTCATTAACTCTATAAGTTCCCTTGTTGATTTGCATGTGCTATGTCTTCAGACTCAATTTTATTTTAAATCTGTCATATTTTAACACTTTTTTTTTTTTTTTAATGTCAAATCACATGTCATAAAATCATAGCAAAATTTAGGTTTATAAGGGAATGTTCCACCCATCATGCATTCATGTGCACAACACACACTGAAAAGCAGTGGCTGATCAGCTTGATTAGTCTGCCCAGAGCCACAAAGTCTCTCACCTTGATTGCACCAGTAAATCTTAATGTGAGAATAAGTCAGGGCATTTGCAAAACTCTTTTGTTGGTAGCATAATAGAAGCAGTGTATGTAGGGTTAGCCTTAAGAGGTACGTTAAAGTGTTCTAAGAAATCCCATCATGTGTCAGAAGCATGCTGGCTGCTGAATTATTTCACAGAAATGGTATGTAACTGTAGATATTTGTGTTAAGACAAATATCACAGACAAGAGTGTCAAAATGAAACTCATGTATAAGCATTTTTACTGGTATTCAGGCCATCAGAACTATTGTAAAATATGGCATGTGTGTTGAACCAGATCAGTCATTCTTGGGGAATAACACGTATGTTTTACAACCTGAGAAATTGTCTGGACTCAAAAGAATCTAAAAGTTGGAGCTGCCATTAAGCCACCACCACTGTCACATTAATTTGTAACTCTTATAAAATCTATTATGTGAATATGAACTCCACATTTATAATGTACAGGACACAAAACTTGTTGATATTTAGGAACAGCCTGCTTGAATGGGTATATTGGTTATTTTAGTAGATATCCAGACTTCCAGTTCTTGTGTGTTTTGTCTTTGAAGTTTCTGGATTACAGTCAAGAATAATCTGGGCATTTAGAGGGGTATGTTACATTTTCATTTTGATAATGGGAACTGCTTGTGTAACTTCTTGACTTTGATGGTTGCTACGTCAGAGTTTTATTGAAGATCACAGTAACACAGAAAAGCATTGTTTTATTTCCCCTTTGTTAAAGCTTTAAAAGTCACCCATGTGTAATTAGTGATAGTGAACTGCAGTACAGGTCACATCCCTGTATCACCAGCAGAAGCTGCTACAGGAGCCCAGGAGCTTCCAGTTCTCTTCTCCAGGGGACTTTCCCGGCCAGTTTTCCAACTGTGCTTCAGTTTGTAATCCTTTTTCCATTAGTGATTGGTGTCCATCTGGGAAGAGGCTCCATTCAAACTGTGAAACCTTGTCTGTACAGTTGGCAGTCTCCTCTGAAATGGATTTTTAACAGCTTTGTTGGACATGGACTGTCAGGAGTTTGGCTGCTGCTTTCAGGCTGCAAAGATCATCTTCATTTATTTTTAGAATTGTATGTACACTTTATCTTCTCATATCAGGACTATTTCTTAACAGGCAATCTTTCAGTATTTTTTTTTTTTTTAACTTTCTTAATAGTTTTGTTTTGGCTTGGAATATGTAGGAGTAACATGTAGTAGCAATATTTGGGAAGATCACTCAGGAGTTCAAATTTCTAGCCAACAATTGTATCTGAATTACTGCCTCTGAATGGAGAGAGTGACTCCTGAGCTCTTTAGAGCTGCCAGAGCATTCATTTTGGTCCCCACCAGCCCTGCTTTTTTACTTTCTATTTTTGATTGACATAAAATAAATGTTACTAAGGTATCCAAGAATCCAGGGGGCTGGGGTGGGGGAGCAGTTTCTCTGTGTGTATCGCCTTACATGGCACTTATCACAATAGGCTAAACAATCTTCTTCTATGAGACAGCATCATGATATTTACTTGCTTTTTATTTCTCAGAAACAATTTTTGCAACACTTTGAAATTGCTCAAACTCTCAGTTTTTTCTGCAGCAGCAAGTTTGGAGAGGAAGGGATGCCAGCAATGAATAGCTTCTAGAAAGTATGCTGGCCTACAAAGTATCTTATATAAGAAGTCAGATCTTGGGCTTGTTTTTTTCTTCCTCCCTTTTCTGCCCAGCCCCTTTTCTGTGCTAGTGAAGGCCTTTGTTATAGCTATAGCCCAGCTGGATGCTACTTCCTCTGCTTAAGTGAAGTTCAAGAAACCAGCTGCTGCTTAGAAGAAAACTGCTTATTGTTAAGTTCCCCTTCTTCCCCTTGCCAAGGTTAAACATGTCCCTTCTCCGTCAGCACCTCCAGTGTAATGTGTCCCCAGATACTGGTGGGCACGCCTTCAAGGACATAAGCCTAGTCCCTACCAAGCTACCTGCTGACAAGGCAAAATGATAGACAACAGCTTTTAGGGTTGACTTAATGTTAGCCAGCCACACCAAGATCAGTTTCCTTTCCTTTAGAGGTTTTTTCCTATCTCCAGAGCAGTGCAAGGTGAAATTCAGGCTCTCAGGATTTTTAGGAAGATATTAATTTTAGTTCTCTGACTCTTGCTTGATTGTCTTCATTACTACTGTAATGAGCAATATTTTTCCTTCCTCCATATAAACCTCTGAAGATTCTGTATAAAATACTGTACTTTTACATGATAGCTCCCAAGATGCTTTTAGTCCTGTGATTCACCCACACTTACATCCAGAAGGAAATGGTTGGCAAAGAATACATTAATAGCTTCCTCCTATTTTCAAGGAGCTACTTTTAAAGAAGCTGATCACTAAAGCTTTTAAATGCTTAGCTTAAAAAGATGAACTCTATAACCTGTTCTCAAAAGTGTGTTGTGCAACACTGAGATAAAGTCACACAGCCAAACACAAGTTTAGGAAAATTCACTGCTGTGCTGAGATTTCCTGTAAGTTTCAGCTTTCTGAGTACTGAGTATGGTGCATTCTCTAATTGCATGATTATGTGCATTTTTATCCCAGACCATTGCTGTGGTAAAAGAGGAGGTCTCTTTTTCTCTGTCTGTGATAATCAGTGCAATAGCTTGCTTAGGATACTTTCTCTAAAAATCATCAATTTTCATTATTTCTTTAAGTTTTCCTGTATTAATAAATTGGGGGTTCAGAAGAAAATGTAGTCATCATATAAGTAAACACTATCAAGCTGCAGTCTAAAGAGGCAGATGGGGAATAGATCAGGGTATAAAAACATTCCTAGATCTGGAATTTCTTGAGTTTTTAATCTTTGACTGCTTCTGTAATGCTCTTTCCCATATTCTTGTGTGTTTTTTGTTTATGAGGGATATATGCCCTTTTGTATGCAGATGTATATTCGCAGTAATGGGAAATCAAGCTTAGCCCTTCAAATCTGAATCCAGCTTTTACTGTTACATGCAATTTTACTTACTTCAGGGAGGTACATAATATGGCCCTTGTTTTATCTGCTTTTTGTCTTGAAGTAGTTTCACATATATACACCATTTTTTTTTTCCAGGGAGAGATATTCTTTGGCTTACTTTGACTGGAGTTGTTAAATCTGTTGTGAGTCTCCAGTCAAGTGAAGTCTACAGCAATATCTGTAGCCTACCATAAATTTCTTTATCAGAGTGATTTCAGTAATGTGTGCTGTTGTGTGATTAATGGCTCATGATTTGGTGACAGAAGAATTTAAGTGTTATTGTCACATCCTAGTCACATCATCACATCTCTTCAGAGGCAAGGCAACTGAGATGTAAAATTAGAGACTTTTCACAGATCTTTTAATTGATTGTTTCCAAAGTAGGAATGGATACATTCCTATATTATATTTTATATAATATTTGTGTGATGTTTCATTATATCCACTATTCTGTGTGTTTTCAAGAGAAACATAATTCTTTGTGTTTTCATAATTAATATGTAACATGAGAAACTTGTTTGGAGCAGGGCCTGCTGAAAATTTGTAGCATACATCCTTCACAGTATTGTTTGCAGTCCTGGCATCTGTCTTGGGTTTATATTTTCTTCTGAGGACACTGTTTCTAAATTCACATCTCTTTTTGAGAGTCACAACAGGACCTCCTTTGTATCTCCCGTGGAATCCTGAGAATGCTCTCTAAAGTGTTAGTTTAACTTTATCTGTACAAAACAAAATGAAACAAAAAACAAAAAAAAAACCAACCAACCAAACAACAACAAAAAAACCTACCTGAAAAAACCACCAAAAAAACCCCCAGAAAACAAAAAACTTACTTGCTTTTTCTAAACTTCTGCCTGGTGTTCCCACCTGGCCAGTGGGAGATAGAATGCAGAGCTACCATTTAATGTGCATCTCTTTTGCACTGTCATTGAAATGAGAGGGGAGTGAAGCTATGTTTATTAAGTCTTTCTGATATTCCTTAAAGGGTACAAATAAAAAGTCCTATCCAACAATACGTTAATTTTGAAATCACTGTTTTGAATATAGCTGATATGTTTTTTAAAAAATATTTCTGGAGCTGCGTATGAGCTGTAGTAAGACTTTTAAAACTTGATTTCCTAATGCCAAGTTCCTAAAAGATAGCTAAGCAAATGCACAAGTGATTGAAAAGTTATGAAAATTCCAGTGTTTGAATCCAGCATGACAGAAATTTAAGTATTATTTATATATAACTAGCAGTTATTTTATACACAAGGTTTTGACAAATTAATATGGCATCGTAGCATTGATAATTTGAAGTCCATTGTCCAAACAATGCAAATTCAGGTGCAAATTCATTAGTACCTACCACCGTGATGCTGTGCTCAGTGATAAAATATATGGATGGTAAAAAGTGTTGATGTTATTTTTTTAGCCATTCCCTGGACTATTTCATGGATGGGAAAAAAAAGGAATAAATATATGAAGACAAGAACTGTGAAACTCAGGAAGCAAGAAATAGTTTTTTAAAAAAAGTTTGCTGTGATGTATTATCTCAGAGATAAATAGCTCTCAAAATTTATCTACTAAACTCTCCAGAAGAGAGCCAGCACAGCAAGTGACTGTCATAAACACTTCCAGATATAAGAGAGGATGGTTTTGCAAGCAAAATTTAAAGAGCAACAAATCTCAATTTTCTATTTAAACGCAAAATCACACTTCAAATACAGTCAGCTCAGTTAAGTGATGGACAACTATTCATAAATGGAAGCTATCAAGTTAATAGTTTCCAATTGCTAGAATACTGTATAAAGCATGAACTAGAAATATTGAAATATAGTTCAAATGTTTCTTAATAATGTGCTAACAGCAGGAGAACAAAGCCCAGGAAATCTAATAGTGAACTCCTCTGGCTCTCACTTGTGAGATTGTCTGCAAGTAGGAATGAATGACATAACTTGTTAGGAAAAATGTTTGCCTGATTTTCCATATGGAAGAAATGTTGGTTCACCTTGCCAGAATGTTGCAGAGCACTTGGTGGCTTAATCAGAACTGTTCAGAGAGCATGTGACACTTTGGGATTAGATCCCCAAATATGTAATTCTTGAAGCCCTACTGAAAAGAGAAGCAGCAATCAGGATAACATTACACTTAAATTTGTGTGTTTTTCTTATTTCTGTAGTTTAAGTTGATGGTAAAGGGATGTGTAGTCTCACCAGTATGTGTAGTATCTGTTGAACCTTTTATATTAGTTTTCCTCTGCTACACAGAAGAAATTTGTTTTCTGTTCACAGAGAAATCAGTAGGGCCAAGTCTGACTGTATAATTAGTGACACTTCCTGGGTCTGGAAAATACTGTACTGCAAGTTTATTTCTCAGCTACTTTTCTCCTTCATGCTCTCTCCATAATTCCAGGAGATGACAAAGTAATGTAACTCTGCTTGGAGAGTAAACCTGTTACTGCCTGCAGCTCTCCCCAGGTAAATAACATCACAAGGTTATAATTTTTTCAGCTACTGAACTATCCTTTTGTACCAGGAAAAAGGATTTATAGTAAAAGAATCATCTAATGTTCTCCTAGCTGAGCAATTACTAAGTAGGTATGACTTTATAATTGATCATATGAATCTCAATAAAGTGTCATAGAATTAGAAGAAATTGAATGTGCTACAAGGAAAAAAATTTTTAAAAAGTGTTGTGTTGACAGAATGCTTATTGTTATGAAAAACAACTTATTGTTTCTAATCTTGCTACGTTTTACACAACTCACTTTTTTGTAATTTTATGGTTTTTGAATAAGTGTTTTCTTTCTCTTTTGGATTCATCAAGGGTGAAAGGCTTTTAGAGCTTTCAAAAGTTTTAAACAGGTGGAAAAAACAAGGAGTGATTGATTTAGTGTAGAATAGAAATGTTCTCATTCTCCATCCCAAGAACAAATCATGTCAGAGTATTTTCTCTGTCTAGTTAGAGTAACAAAAAATATTATTTGTTATCTTGACAGCTTTGCTGCCAGTCCTCATCAAAGTAATAAAATTGCAACCAGTAATGAAAACAGAAAAAATAATTTTTTAACCTTCAAAGGAAGTTTCAATTTATGTATTGTATAAAGGCTTGAGTCAGTATTTTGTCCTATTCAGCTTAATCTTTGCACATAGACAATAGTATCAAGTAGCAGTACTCTCTTGTTCGGTGTCCAGTGCTGTTATACACAATATATCAGATTCATGGCAGGTCCATGTAATCACAGATCCATTGATTCAAGAAAGTTTTGACTTGCTCATACCAGCGAATAGGTTATTTTTTTATATGAGATCATATTACTAAAAGCTTGCCAAGAACTGAATACCATGTTGAGGTTAGATTTGTAGAAGCTTACTACATCTTGTGACCTCAATTTACTTAAACTTGCATGTTTTCTGCTCTGGTAAGACATAAATAAACCAGCCCTGGAACACTATGCAAGCTGCAGAGAGCACAGTGCAACTCGGGACACTTCCATGGCCACCCCTTTCAGGAGGTTAAGCGCCTTGTCCCTCCAATAAGCCAAGATCCCTGGCAAAACTCCAGCAGCTCGTTGTGTTGGGATGGAAAGAAACACTTGGAAGCAACCAATTCACTGTCCAGGACTTTAAATGTTTTTTCAATAAAACAAGACTAAATTTAAGTAAAGTACAAGGGCTAACTTCTAAGCCTTACCAGGGAAAAAGTGATGAGACCTGTTTTGCTGGCTGACACAAATTAGCAAAAATGATAACTTAAACCAGGTCCAGCCTGTCCTACTCTGTTTAACAATCATATCCTCTGGTTTCTGTATAATTAAAATTAAGAGGCTTTTTTTTTTTTTTTTTCCCCAACATTTAGTAACAGTGAGCCTAAATAGCATCTTCCTGGGTTTGGTTTTATTTCCATGCTGTAGTAGAATCTCATGTAGCAGATCTGAGGAGGTCTGAGATCCCTGTTCTGCTTGCTGTGAACAGGCTGCTTTGAGGCCTTAGAAGGAGCAGGATGAAGAATAACACACTCCTGCAATCACCAGGTGGTGAATGGACCCTTAGTGATTTTTGCCAGACTGCCTTTAGGGCTTTTGGGAAAACCTTTGATATTACACTTACTCTTTTTCTGGCAGAGTGGACTTAACTAAAGTTTGGTGGCTGGAAGAGAAGGGCATCTGCTTTCAGTCGCTTGTGAAGCATTATATTGTTGACACTTTGCAGTTTTTATGGTTTATTGATGTGAAGTTTGTGGAATTTAAAGTTTAAAATGTTTAATAAAAGCAGTTGTCTTGTCACAATTGTCTTGGTAAGAGTAAGACTGTTGTCTCACCAGTAAGGATAATATGAGAAGTGCAAAAGAAGCTGATTATGTAGACTCTGATTCCTTGGTAACTTACACTAAAGTGGAAATTCACCCCAGTGGTGCACTGATTTGAAAAATGAAAAGGATTTGGAAAATGAAAAGTCTAAGAAAGGTTTTCCAGTAGTAAATTGTTTGTTAAACTTCTAGCTAGACATGTAATAAAAATGGTCCCTAAAATGGCACTCAAAGAAAGGAATTATTTCCTGCTTTGAGTGGAGGGATCATCCTCATTCTGATAGCAACTTTGCTGCAAAGGGCATCTTATGACTGGACTTACCAGACAAGAAAGACTTTCCCTGCTGCTGTGCTCTTGAAGTACTTTTAAAATCCCTTCATATTCTGTAGAATTCTAGAATTAATGCAACATGTAAACCACTGCATATACCCTCAGAAAATGCACACCCCTAAGTGCTGTCTGTGCACCTGCTCCTGGACTTGTTTCACACTCACAACATGACCAGAATGATTGATCAGAAAGCACTTTAAAGCTAGCAAAGCAAAATCATCCTAAAAAATAACTTGTTAAATAGTAATGAAAGTCTGTTCCTAGCTAAGTAAGCTAAGGATTTCCTTCTAGAAATAACAGTGGGGTAGTAAATGTAGAGAGAGAAAAAAAGAGATGGAAAACTAGGAGTTTTGTTTCTTACTCTGGTATTGTGTTTTTGTTTCACTTCTTGAACTCTGGCAGCTGAAATAATTTTGTTGTTTAATTCCTGTAGATGTAGAAATATGTTTTGTTTGGCTTTGAAGTTAGAATTTAAAAACAAAAAAAATCCCACCTTATTGTGGGAATAGAAGCATTTTTTGTGAGTCAGTATCAACTTTTTTTCCATTGTACAATAAGAAGGTAAAGGTGATCCTGATAGAAAAGCAAAATGCATGCATTTCAAAAAATGCTTCAGTAACAAAGGTACTTTTGCTTTGTTTTTCTTTTTTTTTTTTTTTTCTTTTCTAAAATTACTTTAGAATATTCCTGTCATTTTCAGTTTCAAGTATTCTCATAGGAGGATAATCTTATACAACCCTTATGTTTCAATACATCATATGAATCTTTGTAAAATTCCCACTGACATAAATACCTGTGCTTTTGACTAATTGGATTTGTTTGGTTTAGGTTTATTTTGTAAATTGGATTTTCTGGTGGGGGCTTTTTTTGGTAGGTTGGTTGGTTTTGGGGTTGGTTTGTTTTGGTTTGGGGGCGGGGGGGGGCATTGTTTGTTTATTTCAACCTGCAGGTTGCAATCAATCTATACCTAGGTGTACATCCCTGGTTTTGTTCCTAGTATTCCATAATGATCAGAAAATATTTACAGGGAAAAGAGACAGTAAAAATATTGGGTCACATTGCGCAGTTGGGTGTATTTGAATTGTCATTTCACTCAGTGCAGTGTCTGTAACTCCAACTGATTGGAACAATAATGAGTTTTATTCGCAACATGATATTCTAAAAGAGATTTTTTTTTTATTATTCCAACTACATTCTTGAAAGCACAGGCTTTTAATGAAAGCTTGCACTTGATCAGTGAAGGGTTTTTTTTGCTATGTTTTTACATTTGATCTGAATTGTTGCACATTAGCAGATGTCACAGCTCATGGATAGATGGAGAAGAAAGGGCTTTGAATTCTTTTACAGGGTTTGAAGGCTTGATACACACAACTCCTGTTCATTCTTTTCTTTTTAATATTTTCACACATTGATATTAGTTCATGAATCCTAAATGAAAAATGTTCAAAGCCTGACAGCCCAAAACAAGGTAATCTTCAGTCTTTTTTCCAGAATAAACATGACCCTTACATTTTAGGCTGTCATTCTTCTTTCAAGCTGCTGCAATCATAATTTTAAACCTTCTTCAGATTCTATTAAAATAATTACTATAGTAATATAGTTATTCTTCAAGTACATTGCTGCCTTTGCTAGGATAATGATCATTTTAAAATGTCCATTTCCTGAAGGTGTTTGTATATGTATGCAAATCACTTAATTTTTTTGCAATTTGTGAGAATAAGAAGTGTCCTACCAAGTAAGATCAGTGGTCAGTCTGATCCATTTTGTTGCTATTGACACAATGCAATAAAAGAGGTTATTTAGAAGGGGCATGTAAGTGCCACTCTCTGCAGTCTATTCCTTTCATACTGCAGCAGCATCCAGAGTCGTAGAAGAATGTTAAAACGGGCTATTCTACTTTATCCCTTTTAGTATCTGCTTATGTATCTGTTGCCCATAAACATTTCTAATTCATATTTGTAGTAGCTGGTGCAGTCTGCCTCCACAGCTACAGCAGCAAACTCCTATGAAGAAACACTTTTTTTACCCATTTTACTGCTTAACAATGTCCCAGTTGTAATATTGCAGGATTTCCTAAGCAGCTGTTCCACAATCATCTTACCATCTTTGTGATGATTTTAAGTTCACTCATATTGTTACACTCCTTTGTGCAGTGGACTTCCTATTAGGAGTCCTGCACACATTACTGCAATTAGAGTAAACTGGAGTTTACATTACACACATTTATATTTCATTTCTTTGACTTGAATAAGTAAAAAGTAGTTTTGAGGGGATTTTAATTCTATTATTTACTAAAATTGTTGAGCAGGGTATGTTTCTAAACTTCATGAACCATGGAGAGGTTCTGAGATTAATGTGTTTCATCTTTTGGTTGCATTCTCTGCTTTTAATGGCACCAGATGGTTGAAAATTTTGTGATGGTAGAAGCATCAAGAGTCTAGTGTAGGTTGAATGTTTCCACGTTGTAATTTCTCTCTCTTGTGATTTGAAGCATGTTACTCTTCTGTTTAACCTGGAATGAATTTCTGACTTGGATCCATTCTGTCATCTCTGTAAGTATTTCTCAAAAACATCTTTCCTCCTAGCTTTACAAAAGAAGTGGTACCACTTAAGTAAATGTCAGAATAGGAGCTTGACTGCATTCATGCACAAACACATTCCTTTTTCGGTTTATCTTATAGTGCAATACATTCTGCAAATTCCTGATGCACACATCTTTCTTTTTTATGGGCATTCTGCAGAGAAGTAAACTGCCAGGCTATTCTGTAATCATCTTTGATGTTGCAATAAATGCTGTGTTCTTTAAAGCTTTTTAACCTTTAACCAGCTAAAGAACAAATCAAAGAAGCAGTTTTCTAGATAATTTAAAAAGACTATAGACACAGTAGATAAGTTGAAGTCTGTGTTTGCTGTGTATCAAAAGACCTTCCTTTTCCTCCAAAGGAAGATAGAAATTCATTGAGCAGCTAGCAAACTTAACTTGATTTGGAGACCTTATCAATAAAATAAATGTATATTCAAAAGGTGCAATCATTTTCACATACAAGCATATATTTACAGGACTGGTGTTTTCAGTTAACTATGCTTCAGTATGCACTGAAGTTGCCCAGTGAATATATGTCACCCAAAGCCTCCATACATAGACTGATCCAAGCAGCAGGTGCAAATCTGATCTCACAAAAGCTTTTCCCAAACCAGAGGTCAGTGACAGTTGGTGATGTCCTCATGGCATCCCTTACTGTCTGTGTCCATGCTCTTTGCTTCAGGGGAAACTTGCTGAACTGTTTTTAAAAGGTGCTCACATTTTACTGAATCTTAGGGAGAGATCAAGCCTTACTCAATCCAGACTGAAGTTCTCATCTGTAACCTCAAAGGGGATTGCCATCTACACAGTAGTTTGTCTGTCTGTCTATCTGTCTGTCTGTCTATCTATCTATCTATCTATCTATCTATCTATCTATCTATCTATCTATCTATCTATCTATCTCGATCTATCTATCTACTATATATCTATCTTTCTATCTATCGATCTATCGATCTATCTATCTATCTATCTATCTATCTATCTATCTATCTATCTAATCTATCTATCCCTTCACTGTCTTTCCCAGAGGAAACAGCTCGGCTGTAATTGAGTCACACATGGGCTTCAACACCTGTGCTTCAGAGATAAAATCTTCTGTACTGAAATTACTGGGCATCACATTGGGCCAAAATATTTGCTTCTTTTGAGTGTATAAAATTTAATCACTGTTGGTTTAAACTTGTTCATACCTTCGGAAATAGGTACAGGCTGTCAATGAGAGTAAGAGCTAGCATGAGCAGCAGGGTCTGAGAGTGACCCAGCACAGGCCACTCTCACCAGCTAATGCAGACCTAGCTACAGGGCCCAGAGGTGACAAGCAGAGCTGTCTGCTGGTCACTGACAGCCCCTGGCAGGGTGGTGGGATGAAACAGGGCCAGGCTTCACTTGAGAGCCAGGGCCAGATGTGCACACCTACTGCCCTGGACTGCTCCGAAATGCAGTGTTAAGGGGTTGACCCTCCCCAGGAGGACTGGACAGGACCACTGGGGCCTGACAATGCCCTCGGGTCCCTGAACTCTATCATTAGCAATTCTGGGAGTGCAAGAAGGATATAAGTGCTACACTGGAGGTTGCAGAAGGTGACAGGGCTCAGGTTAGCTGAGAGGCCTTTATTGAGGTAGTCTGTCATGGTCCTCATTTCTTTCTATCAGTTCATGTGGTAGCACTCTATATTTTGGTCTCCTGTCAATTTCTGGATGCATAGAAGCTGTCCATATATTAGTTATTTTGAAGTAGACGTAGTTATTTGAATTTGTATTAATCATGTTTAATGTTAAGTCTGTTAGTCTTTATTCATTGTCATAATTTCATTCTCCCTTTTTGCTGTGTGGTTTTCTCCTGCATGAGATCAAATTAGAGCATGAACCCTAAGTCTGTGGGTGGAATAGTGGTGTGTGCAAAAGGCACAGGAGAGAGCACATGAAGGTTAAGTTTCCATCTCCAGCAGCTCTAGCAGAGCAGGTTATCTGGTTTCTGTTTAGCAAGAGAGACTCTACAGGGGTTTTCTCAGAACATTTACCTGGCACAGAAGCTCTGTCTGTGAGCTGTTCTTCATACGGACCTCCATTTCCCCATGACAAGGGAATTTTGATGTTGTCATGTTTCCACAGCAAGGTTTCAGGAGGAGCACAGAAAACATTGAGAAACAATGATATATTATCCTTATTTAATGAAACTTCTGTTAACAGTTCCCTAGGACGGCCTAGGAATAAAAAAGGTGATGCATGAGGAGACAAAGAGAGGGTAGTTTTGTGTCTGGCCTTGCACTATCTGTGAAGTTAGGCAGTTTTAGTCTCTCTCTCTTCCTAAATGGCCTGATTCAGTGATAGCTTTGTGTTAGCCTGTCTCAAGGAAGGTCACATTTCCCAAAGTGTGGATGAGCATCTCCCGTTGCTGCAGTCAGTGTGCTGAAGTTTGCTCAGTGGGAAGCAAGCTGGGCATCTGTAAAAAGTCAGGTGTAACATGCAACCCCTGGAGCTTAGTAAAGGGAATTGGTTCCTGAGGCTTCATCTGTGGTGCCAGCATTCATCAAAGGCTGCAGCTCACTCAGGATAGATGGCAGACACCCTGCAAACACTTTTTCTAGTATTTCTTTGTCTATTTGCCATGCCATTTCTTCCTGTAGATCCTAATTCTGTCCCTTCTTGGCATATACCAAGTACTGGTGCAGAGGAGCTTTCAGTCTGTATTACTCAGTGCTGTATCAGCAGAAAGTTGGTCTTTCCTTTGGTCTTGTTATGGCATTTTGTGACAATTAGTAATAATATATATTTGAGATGAATTCGGTTTTTAATATGTCCAGTGTAAAGAACTGAGCTTGAGTTTGAGGAAGTAAGCATCAACATGATAATGTGCCTGTCAGAGTACTGTGAGTAAATACCTGTAAGAAAAGAGGGGTCCTGAATAAAAATCTGGAATTAGACATTTCTGAATGGAAACATCTCTTAACTTACATCAGAAACGCAACACCTTTATTTTTGCTGTCATAATTATTTTGGTTTGGCTTAGCCAAGTTCCCAAAAAGAAAGTCTCTTTGGTAAAAACAGCAGAACAAACTCTGCTGGGGTTTTTTTTGTGTGAGCAGAGACACAGTTACTCAATGCTAGCGTCTCACTTTAAGGAACTAAAAATCCTCAGGAAGGTTTTGTTAGTAGAAATGCAACTACTTTTTCTATTCAGAACATCATGTTCAAGTAAGCTCTAGACTTTTAGTTATTTCTGGCATCTAGGGCATAGTTTGTGAACTGATATGACAGTATCTCATATAAATTTTCCATCTGGATGATCACAGTGCAATACAAGTTTCTTGCTGTGTTGTCAAGCTAGAACCAACTGTTGTCACTGGCTGACCTTCGTTTTTAAGTACGTGGGAACATTACTGAAACGCTTCACATAATACAGAAGAACTGTTTCTCTGTACTGAGTATCTTTATGTTGCCAAAGACTTCATTCATCTCCTTTTGAAAGGAGCACAGGATTCCCTGTCCTCCCCCATCACAAACTTTCTAAAAGTGTAAGTCAATTCCATAACACTTAATCTCACAAAGGGTCCTGTAGGAGTCAGTGGCCTGATCTAATGTACAAAAGTTAGAAAATCAAGTCCTAAAACAAGGCCAGAGAATGTTTTTTAGTGCGCTGACTTGTTTAAAATTGCTGAATAAAAAATTTGGTGCTCTTCTAGGTGCATCAGTGAATAATCATGGGTTTTTTTTTCCTTAGTGCAAAGCGATTGAGTTGGTTGAAAGAGTAAGGAGGTATGAGGATCATGCAAAGGAGCACTCTGGTGGAAACATTAATTATTAGTGACTTGTACAGACTGTGAAATTATAAGAATAATAAGCTCATCCTGTGAAATTGGTAAAAGCCCTCTCTTTAATGCTCATACCTAATTTTCTTACTTCCATTTGGTCACTCTTCTTCAGAGAAAAAAAAATTATCTGTGGAAGAAATACCAGTATTTTCACTATCCTTTTTTTACTTAGGTAGAAATAACAATTTAAAAACAGTAAAGAATATCTGGTAGCAAATAATATGTAACACAGAGAGCATCATAAATAGAATATCTAGGCAGTATGTAAAGAAGCTGGCCTTGCTGCAGCACAGTTTTTCCAACACTCGTTCCCATGTTACAGGGAAAGAAATTTGAAAGCTGTTGGATGATTCTGGTTTACTCTTTTCTTAGTAAATTCATTAGTGTTCATATCAAGCTCCTATTAGGTAAGTTAACTTACATGATAACAAATGCTTGAATAACTTTTTGCACCTTTTTGTTTTGCCTTCTTTCCCTCTGCATTGTCCAATACTCTGTTCATGGCAAATAGAATTCTGAGCTGCGAAAAGGTGCAGGTTTTCCCAGTGCTAAGTTCTGTAATGGAAGAAAACTCTTCTTTCACAGTCTGGTGCAATGGCAAGAATTTGTTCTGGCATGGGGAGAGAGGAAATACCTATACATTTATGCTTTCTAACAAATTTCTAACAAATTCTGAAAATGTAAACTGAGAAACTTAAATAGAAAATGTCCTCATGTATCTCTGCTGTGGTCTGCCCATTTTGGTTCAGTATGGCCTGGTCCTGATACATGTGACTAGAAGTCATTTCTCAACAGATAACTTTTGATATCTTGTATACAAGTAACTCATTGCTAAAGTCATTATACATTTCTCCAGGATCACAACTGACAGTTGCATAAATCTGAGAAGACAACTTCTGCCTTTCAGTCAGCTGATTGCATTCCTAGAAACAAGAGGACTGTTGCCAGTGTATCATGACTGTGATATAAGAACTTGCCCACTCAGCTTATTACTTTTGCTTGTTTTTTTTTTTTTTTTAACTGGATAATTTCTGAGAAATCTGTTGCCAGATGAGTATTTTATCCTGTCATTTTCATTATCATCCTTAACTGTGTTCCTTCTCCTTCTGATATCACTGCTGCTGGACCAGCAGGCTGCATGCTCTAGAGTATTCCCTATTAGTTTTGTAGCATCAGATAGGTTTCCCTGTGTACTCAAAGTCATAAACTAGATGCCCAAACAGTGTAAGAAAACAGGACTTGCAAAGACAAGGAAGGTACCAGAGCCAGCCTAGGAGCTGAGGAGACCCCTAGGACTTGTGCTATATCTAAGCTCCTTGGCAGAATATAAACAGGTTAAAAGTTGTTCTTAGAAGTTCTGAAGTAGCTTCCAAAACTTTAGTTAGTTCTGTTTAGAAGACAGTACTTATATTTTTCCTATAAGAATCAGAACAAAGGAATATTAATAGCTGCCTGCACATTGTAACGTTTTCTGCATAATGACATTTTACAGGCTTGATATAATTTTCTGCCATGTGCATCAGGCCATTAAATGAGAGGTCTTTAAAATTATCTCACCAGAACAGTTCTTTTTTTCCAAACAACACCAAAAGAAGATGAGATCAAAGAATTTCATAAAAGGCGCTTTTCACAGCTTATCTGTCATCAAATGAAGGTATTAGGGAAATGGCCTGAGAAGCTTTTCCTACTTGATACCCCTTTTGAAGTGACTAGAACTACAAAACATGCCATTTCTGCAGAGGATTCCAGTTGTGTTTCTCCCTTATATGAGAGGAAGGGCACAAGGAACCGTATTATACCAGCTGGGACCCTTCTGGTGTCCTTGCTCTTGGAGCCTGCTTGGGCTTTGAGGGGGCAGGCAGGGAGCAGGGTGGCTGCTCAGGGAGCACCCCTTCCTTGACTGCAGCTGGGGGCACACTGAAAGGTTTGCCCTAGCTCCCAGAAAAATCCGGTGACAACACAACACATATCCATTCAGGAAAATTTGGGGTTCAAGATCTTCACAAATTTAGAAGTCTTTTTTTTTAGAAGTCTTTCATTTCCAAGGTTAGAAGGTGTGGGGGGTTGAACTGATGAAATGTAAATGCACATAATTTGTTCAGCATTTTCATTGCATGTCCTTGTCCAGTAAATTCCACATATTAAAGTATTAAAAATTTAATCCTGATCTCAACCCCATTTGAGCTAAAGAGAGTCTCACCACTAAGCTCTGTAGGTACTGTGTCGGAAAGTGAGATATTATATTATAGGTGTTACAAAGTAGACATTCACATGGGGAGGAGATATAATATCCATCAGTAAACAAGAAGAACAAAACCGAAAATTGTGATTCTTAATTCTTAATTTAAAGGAGGAAGGAAGTAAAAAAAATGAACATTTTTCCCCTCATATGATATTTCAGGATCTTAATATGAAATCTTGTTTATTCAGGCAACTCTGGGCTAGAATTTTATCTCATATTCTCAGTGAATAAAATGAGAACTCTATGGAGGAGAGCAGGCTGACAATTCTCCGCCTCCTGTTTCTGTGCGACATTGAATTACTCTAAATTTAATCTTTTTTAAAAAACAGGATTAATTAAATTTTTGATGATATTTTCTTTTTACTAGACCTAGTATGAGCCTTATACACCAGCTAATCCAATGCACAGTAAATTTGGTCCAGAAAGTAATCTGACAAAGTTCATTATCTGCAAAAACATTTGGAAGAGTGTATTCAAGATCAGGTGTTCATAAATTGCACAGGAAAAAGGTCTGTGTGAGGGAGATAATGTTCATCTGTGATTCTGAGCTATATATGATTGCTGGTTGCAGAGTTTAAGGTATAGATTTTATTCATAAACATACTTCCTCATATTCCAGCATTTATGGTGCAGTTGAAGACCTGTCCATTTCAGAAGTGATACCAATGTCAATGAATTTGGCTTCCCACAGTAATGTGGGATTAGTCTTTCAATAATTGAAGCATTCAACTAAACTTTTCTAGACATATGAGTGCTGGGGTAATAAACAAAGGGCACATTTTTTCACTCTCAATGAATTCAGGACAGGCTGGCTTCTCTTCACTTTGGACAGTTTTAGAGTATTGCTGAATATGTCTTTGGAACTGCCATAAATAAAACTTTCTTTTTGAGTGCTGGTCTAGGTAAAATTTAATGGACCCTTGAACTTTTTGCAAAGAAAAAGTGAGGTCCTGGATAACATTTCCTGCTTTGAGTCATTAACTTGCTAATTCCATGGTTCTGTGACCTACTGCTTGCACACAGTAAGTCACTCACCCAAGCCAGAAAATTTATCTCAAGATACATAACACAAGCCATGTTTTCCTTGTTGAATAGTGGGATGTGGTACGGGCGTGAAAAACATGTTAAGAACCCCATTTTGTTCCAGTATCTGTGGATATTCCATATGGAGACAACATAAATCTCCCATGACAAAAGTGACATACCAGGACTGCTTTGTGGCGTACAGAGATCTCAGACAAACACATTGCTTAAAATCCCCTTTCCAGAAACTCACATTGTAACTAAGCAAAGGCGTGTCTTTACAGTAATAAAGTGTAAAGGATTTGAGAATTGCTTTACTGATTCTGGAAGCACTGTTTGAAAACTGATTGCATTTGATTTGTAGCTTTCTCTGGCCATTCGTATAGTATGGTATGATAGGGTACAGAGGGATTTTTTGTCTGTTTCAGGAAAGGCCAGCTATTCTTGAAACCATTCTCAAGGCTTTAGAAGTGGTTTTTGTCCCATAGGCTCTCAACTAACATAATATCTTAGGCTTCTACAAACAGAATAGAAATATTCTGTAATAAAGTTTGTAAAATCAAGAAAAAACAGTGACAAGTTCTTTTTTATAAGAGACAAAGCTGGAAAGCACAGAATTGTTCCTCTAAAGGTATTATATAACTTCCAGCACAGCTAGGAATTGATGCTTTGAGTAAGGTTAGAATAAGAATAACACAAATTATTTACAGCAGTGAGAGAGTTCCCAGTGGTATCTTCTGCAAATACTGAAAAAGACTGCCAGAGGAGGTGAAGCAGTGCTTATCAGTGGTGATTTTTAAGAGAAGGTCAGTTTATTTTCAGTAGCTGATACAATTTTTTTGACCCGCGAGGCAGAGCATGTTCAAGGAATATCATTCACTTCTGGCTTTTGCTGGTGACAAGGGGACTGAGAAGGGAGCAGAGCATTTCTGGCAGAAATGAGACTCCACTGCAGTGGAATGCAGACAAACCCATTTGCCCTCTAGCAGACCAGGTTAACAGAGGCTCCTGCTTCTAGGTCTTTGTGGGCCAAATTGAGTCCATTCAGCAGGGCTGTTCAGGTTCACAGTTTTAGATCTCTGGCTTATAGTGTCCAGAGACTGCCTTGCAGCATTGAAAAGGTCAGTTACCCTTAGGTTAGGTACAATTGATCCTGCCTGTCAGCTGTGGGATAAGTAGATGACATTGCAAGACTTCCTTACCCAGTTTTGTGTGGTTCTCCAATTCTCTCTGGTCTATTTTTTATCTTTGAGGCAATTCTTTCAAGGGCAAAGAAATGCATTTGAAATTACTGTGCAAAGCTAAGTTAAACTGATCAACTATAATACTACTATATAACTATAATACTACTAACCAGTTTGAAAGAAATTTGAGGTGTTAGGCTGACAAAAAACATCCTCTAATACAAAATCTGAACGTGTGCATTTAGTGTTAAGTGAAATTTTGATGCAGACATCTCATGTGAAATTTAAGATAGCAGTTCCCATATACAGATCATTTATTCCAAGAAATATGGGATTCATAGAAATTGTTCCCTTCTTATTTGGAACTCCTTGAAAGCCCTGGTACAAAACAGGAAAAACAACACAATTAGCCCCAAGCATAAACACTGAAATCAGAGACAGATAACATGTCATAGTGTCCTGTTGGAGATTGTTACTGTGAACTTCAAAAAGGAATCACAAGAATGGGAGAGAGCTTTTTGTTGTTTTCCTTAGTGTTGTACCTGGTTTTTCTCTTGGATTTATATTTGTTCCTCCTAAGGCTGGGATTGTGGCAAATGAATCTGCCATCCTGGTTAGTCTTTGTCTCAGGGTGGTGAAGGTTTGCACATAGTTTTGTGTACAGTATGCCTGTGCAATTTCCATCAGAAGCAGGAAATGTTTATTTAAGTTCTAGGGGGTGTGACAGTTGCTGTAGTTTTAGGTAATTTTAAACAAACTGTTTGAGCATCCTGTTTAAATAGAGTTAAGTAATCACAGTTTTGTATTAGTTAAAGAAGAATTCCATACATGCAAGACATGAATAAAATATCATCTTACAGACCATACCAAGGTGATATATTTACCTGACTTCTTGAGCAATAGAAGTTGTATGTTTGACTTTTGTTTTCCAGCAAGTTTAGTGGCTAAACATATTCCATTATGTAACAGAACTCTACTAGAATGTGAGCAATTTTACATTTACATTTACCTGTATTTGATACACATATTGGTTTCCTTGATACTTTCAGGGGGCTCTGAAGAAATCTAATTCAAATGCAGCTTTCTGGAATCGGGAGAAAAATTGGTGTTCGAAGTACGAAGTACTTAGTTTAGAGAACTAGTGAGAATCAGGAAGAATTTATTCACAGCCAGTTGTATGAAAACATAAATGAAGGAAAAAATGGTTGTTGGAGTAGGCTGCTAAGATTTGTCAGTTGTGAATTTTGCTTGAGTCCATGTTCACTGCCTTTCCTAAATGATTTTAAGTCTTATAAAAGTTGAACTGGGAGACAAAAAACAGTAATGAAAAGATTTGTTCTCAGACTTATGCCATGGATGTACATCTCAGTTTTGAAACTGGGAGACAGATTGCATGATTTGTTTTTGTTTTGTAATGTTTCAGTAATGAGGCTGTGTTGAACTGCATATTGGGTTCCCCAGCTGTTAAGACTCGTTTGAAAGAGAAAAAAAATTGTATTCTTCAGACTGAAGTGATAATTGTTCATGGTTTTACGTCTATCAATGGATTGTCTTTAGACTGCAATTTAATGTTAATGAGATTTTAATTGGAAAACAAATGAAAGACAGATGGGTTAATGGCTGATTGCAATTTTTAAAAAGACTTTTAAGATCTACACAATAATTAATGTAAACAATACATCAAAGTATTTCCATGTCTAACCTTTCATACAGGGTTTACGTAGAAGCTTGTTCCTTAACAATGGTATTATTCCACATCTAAACAACTAATAGACTGTATAGTGTCATCTGTTAAATCAGAACTGATTGGCAAGATTATCTGGTCTTACTAGTAGGAAGGTCTTGGTCATTAATCACACCTCCACAAAGAGGAGCTGGATTGAATCTGTTATGTCCTTAGATTTTATTGCTATTGATGTTTGTGGAAATCTCCCCTCCTTTTCCCAATTAAAAACATGTACAATATTTCAAAAGAAAAAAGTTAAGCCTCCATCCAGTGAAACTCATAACATCTAAACCCAAGCAAATACAAAGCGGCAGGGAGTGCACATAATATATAGTCAGATATAAGCAAAAAATATATAAATGAAACTAAAGATCAGAGAATGGCAGTAATCACAATAAAGCGTGGAGTATTAGAAGGATTTGCTGTAGAGCAGGGGAAGGCTATTTCGAATGTCAAAAAGGATGAAAAATTCAATTGGGACAAAATGAAAGGAGTGGAATGAGAGAGATGGAACAATATTTCTAGTTTAACTAGTAAGCGTACTCCTCCATTTAGTGATAAGGGCAAAGACTAGAAAAAAGGTTGCTTTTGGTGTCCATATTTGATGACACAAAGCATGTAGGAGACTCTCCATTAAGAAAGCTGAGAGGTGAGACTCTATAAATCATAGAGATATTAGGGCAGCCCTTATATATTCCAGTATAAGATTTACATTTATGGTCAGAAAATGCTATAGAAATACAAAGTTGAACATACTTTTTTCAAGCCTGTTTATTTCATATCCAGTTTTCTTTTAAAATCTCTTATTCGTGCACTGTGCTCTGCTTTTGTTTCCATTTGTTATTTTAAGTATTCTCATTCAACCATATCGCTTGAGAAATTCAAGGAAAAGCAGTATGATTAAGGGCTAAAATAAACCCCCAAAATAAATCAAATTACTTCAGAAAACATATTAGCTTACTTTGTAGTACTTTTTTTGTTTTATAGGTGCCAAGAGAGGATTAATCTGTAATGTCTTTGTTTGTGATTTTGCTTTTTATTTCAGTTTACATTTATTTTATTCATCAAAACATACTTCCTAAATCTTATGAAAACAAAGTTCAAAAATAATGCAGTCCAAACCAAATCCTTTCAATTTTCTCTTGGAGCACAATTGATTATAAAGTCATACCTTGTGTCTCATTTTTAACTGAGTAAACAATGTATATATCTGAAGGACATTCACTTTATATTCCCATACTTCAATGTTTGAATAACTCCTGGTGGTACATGTAGCAAGATACATATAATCAGGAGTAATACAGTAATTTCACTACTAGTGGGAAGTTGTCATCCTCTCTGCATTGAACTCAGAGGTCTCATTGGGTCACTCTGTATGTGCTTACATTATGTCAGAAAGGAAGGAGTCAGAGGGTTGGCAACTTGTGTTTTCAACATTAACCTTTGATGAAAGATATGGAAAAAAGTTTGCAAAAATCAAAATAGTGTGTCTGTTGTTGTTGAGGTTATGGAAATAAAAAAAAAATGGATTTGTCGATCTCATCTTCTATATAGAAAATATTCTCTTCTCTTGCATTTTCTTTTCAAATTAATGGGAGTCTCAGCTGATCACATCATTGTCCTGACCAAAAAGAAAGACCAGAAAGTGCTTTTAAGAAATTAGTTTCCATAGGGAAAATGGACTAAATATATTTCATCAAAAAAAGGTTATACCTTCTAATCTTGAAATTCTGGTCTGCTGTGCTTGTGCATATTGTGCATCCCATGCTAGTGGGCTTTCCCAGACTCACTGTAAACAGAAAACAGAAATTTCAAACTATTTTTTTTCTCTGAATTCTCAGTAAAAAACTGGAATGTTTACTGAGGAAAGCTGAAAAAATGATTTGAAATATAGATAAGTAGTAGAAAAATTCAACAGCAGAACAAATTCAATTACTGAGGTGTTAATTCTGCTTTTAGTAGGTATACTTCTGATGAGAATGTCAAGTAAGCTGCAGAATCTGTCAGAAATACCCTTTCAAATTAAGAATGGGCTGTGCACAAAAAGGAAGATATAAAAAGGAAGATGTAAGAAAGAGAGAGAGAGGGCGAGAGAGAGAGAGAGAGAGTGATATGATTAATAGGTATTAGTGCCCAGCTCAGAGAATACTGCTATACTTTTTGTTCAGACTGTCTGGTGACAAGATACTCTGCTAAAGAGTCCAGGTTAAATTTGCAGTTAGCTAAACTGTTAGTGACCTAAAAAAGACTGGACTACAATAAAAGAACTTGAAGCTTTAACTAAACACAATTTCTGACATGAATAATTGGCAATTAGGCATTTAGTGAATATTGCAAAAAGCATTTGGATCAAACATAGAGTATTTAATATGAGAAAAAAACAGTCTATCCTGACGCATTAGGAAATGGCCCTCATCTATGCAGTTGTGAAAGCCAGTCTTCTTCTGGTGTTGCCACTGTTGGGAGCAGCAGCTCCCAGCTCAATGACAAGTTGAGGGTCACCATTTGGGATTCACAGCTGTAAGGCCCAACACCATCACTTCACATCAGCATTGTTTGTTTTCTACTTCTCATAGGTGCAGCAAAATGATAGCAATGTTGGGAATGAGTATGGCTGCTCAGGAGAATAGGAATTGCAGCTTTGTTTTCCTTGTTGATCCCACTCAAGTCCAGACTGTTGACTTTAGAAAGGTTAAAACAGCAGTGTAAGAAAGTTTAATTTCAGCAAGTGTTAGGAGAAGTTACTTTAGCCAAGTGTTAGTTGTGCTCTCCTCAGCCTGCAGTTCAATGCTTGAAACACTGGACTATATCCACGTGAGACAATCTTAGGGAAAGATCTGCAAAGGGACATTTGAAAATGCTCTTCAGAGAGAGTCTGTGGTGCAGCAATGAGAAGCCTAACAAAGGCAATGCTCACATCTTCTTTGTAGGGTTGTTGTGTCCTCTTATATTGTGTTCCAGTAGCAGTATATCTATGCTTTTAACTGACTTTATCACAAACCTGACTGTATTGGTGTTATCCTTAAACTCTTAACTTCTGAAATCCTTACTATCTGAGAGCTATCAGATTTTCTTTTAAAAGCAAGGCTCTATTTCTTACTGGTATTCAAAGATAAATCAGACAGACAGCACAAGGACCTGTATTTTTTGCTTAAAGAAGCAAAGAGCATGATAGTTAAACCCTATACTAATGTCAGAAGTTCTGCATTATGGTTTTGAACATTTCATATCAGCAGTACTGAGCATTACAAAAAGAGCAAAGGCGTGGCTCTGAATCCATGCCTTTTTTGAGTGTATGATGCAGCCAGAAGCTTTGATGATATTCTTCAGGGTTTTCTTCCTAGGGAATGGTAAGAAAAATGTTGGAAAATGTACCAAAGTCATTAGCAATGTTTTACCAAAAATGCCAGTTCACCTGGCTTTCCAAATTTCATCCAGTCTGGCAGTTTCTGTGTTCCCAAGATACAGGAGGAAAGGCACAAAGTTTTTTCCTGCATCCTCCTTCTGTAATCAGCAAAAGGTCAGACAAACATTTCTAGCCTACTCCAGGAAGCATCCCCGATAAGTATAACATTTAGGCACTTAATGAGCAGCATTAATGCACATGCTTAAGTTTAAGGGTATTTTTAAGTGCTGTGCTCTAAGTTGTAGAGTAGATGATTAAAGACAAATGACAAACATTTATGAATGTCTGGATTCATATATATATATAAACTATGTAATCTGCAGGCTTGGATTCACTTAGGTTATGCTAATTAACTTCGATCTTCTGTTGGTTTTCGTTGTCCAAATCAATGTCACATCTTGTCTCCTTTTCTTCAACCCAGCACACCACACACTAGGATCTAGAGCCAAACTGCAGTGTGACATCAGAGCTGCAGAGGGGTGAAGTCCCATAGTCACACACCTGTGAATCATGTGACCAGGCAAAGAAATGTCTGTGTCACATCACATCAGGATTACCTCCACCTGTAACTAATGTGCATATAGCTGTAGATAATTAACAGTACAGAAATAAAGAATGTGGACTGGGCATTCACCAAGAATGAACAGGCATAAGTTGAAGATTTAGAGGTATTAGTTCAGGCTGGGAAAAAATATGAAAATTTGTAAGAAATACTTTAAAAATTTATCTAAATTATATCAAGTAGCTGTCTGTCATTTCTTTCCTTATGCCTTCACCTCCATTGCCAGTTTAGATAATAAATGGTTCAAGATGCCAAGCGCATTTTTAGTTTACTGATACTTTCAGTTCTGACTATTTCAGCAAATAGTTGAATCGTACCCAAATGCTTAACTTTTGGGTTAATGGTGTGACTGCCTGAGAATCTCAGTTGCTATTCTCAAGGAACATTCATTTCTATTCATCCATCATGGAAATAGGTTTGAAAGCTTGAACAGGGAAATGATAAGCATTAGAAGAAAATAGAAAGAACCTGATATGCATTTTATTAACGCAATCCTATTTTATTATGAGGTTTTGAGGTAATTAAAAAAAAATACATCAGTATTTGAGATTGGCAGCACTGGTTTCTATAGCTTACAATGCTAAACAATTTTTACATTATTTGGGGAAAACGCTTTGCAGGCAAAGTAACTGTTAAGAGAGAAGTGAAGAAAGAAGACTGAAATTTGCCCAGTGGCCTGTCAGTAGTTGACAAAATTGCCTTATCTTCCCATGGGTTATTATGGCTAAATTTTCTAAAACTATGGTTTTCATGGCTAAATGATAAAAGAAATAACATCACTTAAGTATCTGTTATTATATGAAATTGTTTATAATTTCATATGTATTTGTTGATGTGTGGAGGTTTGTGTGTGTTGTTTAATACGGTATTTTGATTGCTTTTTTATCATTTCTCACTTTGAGAAATCATTTTCTTTAGGTTTGGTGGGTGTTGGCTGTCAGCTTTCTCCTTTTTCAGATGTGTAGCATTACTTTCTTTTATTTCTTGATGTAAATGCTCCAGTCATTTAAAGTGTAGCTTCAAGCAGTCCTTTATGTCACTAAAAGAAATTAGCTAAATAGCATTGTTTCATTAATTTCAGGACCGCCTCTTTTTCGTCATGGAATATGTAAATGGAGGAGACCTAATGTTTCAAATCCAACGCTCACGCAAATTCGACGAACCTCGATCCCGCTTTTACGCTGCAGAGGTCACATCAGCACTCATGTTTCTTCACCAACATGGCGTCATCTACAGGTACTTTCTTTGTTCAAAAATAAAGTATTCTTGAGGCTTCAGGATGGTTTTTGGCTGAAATCCTCCATCTCTTAGCAACCAGTTTTAGATTAGTTGTTTGTTCCAATTTGCTTACACAGAACTTTTTTTTGGCTGTTTATCATTGAGAATGTTAACATTTGAATAGCCTCTGCAGCAGTCGCCAGCTGTGTGTGCCAGTTTTGTGTTCTAGTCCAAATAAAGCGGGTCTGAAAAAGCTTGGCACAGTGTGACCCAGAGGTGACCTTTCTGCAGATCGGCGCAATCTCTTCACTTTCCTCTCTGTGCCATAGATTTCCTCTCAGTTTCTAACGCCCTGCCACTTCCTGAGTTTGTTTGTCTTAGTTGTCTCCACTCTGATACAATTGGGATGGTCGTTTGCAATGCTTTGCTTATGCCCCTTCCTCTTGACTGTTTGGGTGAAGCCGTAGTCACCAGCAGGAAGTGGATCTTTGGAGACAGTTCTGATTTGCTTTCAAGTGCCCTGCATCTATTTGAATCTCCCCACTGGCCCCAGTCTCTAATCTTCTAAACACCCATGCACACACACACACACACAAAAAGTGCATATTGTTGTGCTGGGATGAAGAATGCATTTAGAGGTAGCCTCTATTATTAAAAGTAAGGATTGGCTTTGAAAAATTTCACCCTGATGTTAATGTGTTTATTAAATCCTTTATCTTGTCATTTCACACTTCCTCTCTGTTTTTATTTGTTTTTAGCAGCCTGTTATTCCTTGAGATAAATTCGGGCTTTCACAAGCAACATGCTTAACAGGTTTTGTAATATAAATCTGTCCTGTCTAGTAAAAACTTTGAGTTCTTCAGATCTAATTGAGCTCTTTTTTTTTCCTTGATATTCCTACCCTCTTTCAGGTTATCAGTTTTGATTTGAGGTAGTCATCTCAGGGACAGGCAGTCTTGGATTTCGTGAGCAGAAACATCAAGATAAGGATATGGAATTTGTCACATCCCTGGATTCATATAAAGACAGATCTTGAGAGTACTAGAAATTGAGAAGGAAATACTAAATGTTTAGTAACCAGGGTTGAGTGGTAGGTTCTTTTAGAAGCAGTTGGCTTTCCCACATACAAAGAGATTCAAAGGCAAATTTCTCAAAGGTGTCTCCTTTCCAGAGACACAGCAAATAGCAGAACATCACAGCTTCTGAGGAAAGTAAATCTCTTTGAAAGTTGTCTTTTCATCAAAAATCTAGGGGTTTTTTTATAAAACTCTTTGCTAGCTGCAGCTCTTAATCTCCATCTTTTATTAACACTGGTATGATGTTTGCATACTGGGTTGTACTGACACTTCACATGGGTTTGTTTTCAAGTGCTGAAGATCCAACACATTTCTTACCTTTCCTGCCCATATCATATTTCCTATTCATCATCTGCATTTTTTTCCAAAGTTAGGTGTTTGTACATTCACATAATAGAATGTGGCAACTTCAGAATTTTTAAGTATCTGTCATAACCAAAATGGACAAGCTTGGCACTTTGAAGGATTTTGAGGATTTTTTTCCATTAAATACTTGAGCTAATTTCCTCCTCTTGGAAACTGGAGGTAGACGCCTTGTAATTAGCAATCATTTTGATGATTTCTGTAAACCAGCAAGAAAGAATTGGTATAAAATTACATCTCCCTGCTTTATATGAATGTGCATTCATTCACACACACTCACACACACCCCATCTTTCACTGTTCCCATCCCTTAACACACATCCTCTCTCTACTCTTTCTTTTCTACCCCTTTTCCCTTGTCCTGTAGGTAGCTTCTGCTGGGTGTTGGCTCCTAGCTGGATGCATTGATTCACTTTGTGTGCCTATGTTCTTTCCATGACTTCATCAGCAGAATGCTTCCATCACAGGAGAAATGTCATTCTGAGACAATGTTTGATAATTCACAACTTTTGATTCAGACACTACGCTGACATGTCTGACATGCATGCTAGATTATGACACTGAACTTGTAAATAGTGTGTTATGCTGAGTATATGATCAGAAGACACAAGAGAACACGAGTTACAGGATAAAAGCATAAACAATTGAAAGATACATGAAGAAACTAAGAAACAGATTCAGTTGTACTTTATTTTGACATAGGCTTTTGGATCTTGACATAGCTATGTCTGTAAGAATAATTCATTTTCCAAACTGAGATACCAGGTGTTCAAATATTTATAGAAGTTACATCCCAGTTACGCTGTAAAATACAAGTAGAAGAAAAGTTAGAAATTATTTTAAAATAATTAATCATAAGAAAATGTTGCAATTCATTCACAATGTGCCAGGCCTTGGGAGAAGGCATTTGTTGATGTCAAGCGTGCATAAGAATATTTGTCTTGCACAGAACAGTTTCAGCCTAATTATTCCATACCTCACTGCATTATTTACTACAATGTTAAAAATGCATTGGGATCAAGTCACTCCTTTACATCTCCAGAGCTCTTATTAGCTGGCAAACGAGGAAAGAAAAGGGAAAGGAAAAAAAAAGAAAAGAAAACAACCTTTGCTCCTGAATAACTACCAGTCATAACTACCTAACATGCCTTCAGATATTTTAATAAAGAATACTTGTCTTCTGTGTAATTATATTTCTAGAAAAAACATTGTGGTGTGAAATTAATGGTTATTCTCCAAAGTGGGAAATGCTGCTTGTGTGGGCACTACTTCAAGGAAAGTGGTTTTATATAAATAAACTAAGATGTTTGATGGAAATGTAGGTTTCAAAATAGCTGCTATACCTTCTGATCTTTTTTCAGTCTTGTATATGGAAGTATTTGTTTGGAGCTAAACAAAGTTATATTTTTGGAAGTAAATAACTAGCTTTAGCTCATGCTTTGGCTTGTTGGTTAGGTTTTTAGAAAGTGCTATGATGATACTAAATGATCATCTTTCATAATAACTGCTTTATCCTCGTTTCCCCTGAAGTTCAAAGAGAAAGCCAGCTCCCTGTTTGGCAATAGAAATTATTCTCTGAGTTCACATCTTTGCAGCTGGCCCAACCGTTGTTCCCAGATTTGTCCAATTACCGGTGTGCTCATTGGAATTACATGTTTTCCTTTCATTTATCCTCTGTATGCTTATTGAATTTGAGTTGGAAATAAAGATGAACCTCACAATTTTTATATAAAAAGTGATTCCCATTACTGAATGCATCTTGTATGATAGATAAACTTTAGGATAATTTTTAGTGTGGCATTTTTAAAGGTCTGATGTTACTGTTGTGTCAAAAACACATCAACAGCTTAATAAAAATATTTACATTATCCCTGTCACCTTCCCTCTCATCTGGAATTCAGCTATTCAGGCGCATATCAGGCTGAGGCCTGATAATACAAGTAGAGTTAATCAGACGCTAGAGAAGTTTCAATCCTATTTTCTGGCACTTGTCCTTGTTTGTGTTATGCAATTGCAATTGCACCACTTTGAAAAAATGTATCCAAGCTTCAGGAATTAAGGGCTAGGAATCTCATTTTGATTTTTGTTTTGAGCTGGACTGGAGTTTGAACTTGGTGATGAAAGGTTGTGGACTATGTTCAATGTCACCTGCCCCTGGAGTCTGGTGTATTTAAAGTCAGTTGTCATAATATATTTAATATATATTATGTCTATATGAAATACATTAGTATATATTCTCATGTAGGGAAAATGCAATGAACTGTGTGTTAAGTCACTGTCAGTTCTGTACTCCCCTCTTGTACTGAATTTCAACATTCCTGTGCCCTTGCTGCAGATAGATGTAAACATGGCCTGTTCTTGTTTCACTTGTTGGGCTGAGGTCAGGATACCTGGGTGGCTGTCTCTGCTCTCAGTGTAGGATTTCAAGTGAGGTGACACAAGTGACCTGCTGTGACCTGAAATACCTACAAGGAACTGTCGTCCCCTCAGGCAGGATGGCCAGCACTAGAACAGGGTACCACTTCACAAACATAAATGACAGTGTCCTCAGTTCATACATGATTAAGGAAATAACTGTGTGAGCTGTAAGCATTGTTTCAGGAGTTGTGTATTGCTTGATCTCTATTATCCTCCAGAATCATTCAAGTGCTCTGTCTGAAATACAAAAGAAAAAAACTGAATGCATACAATTTCAGTTCACCTGAAAGGCTGAAAAATAATTGGGAAATTAGTGTCACCTGCTTTGGGCTGACTAATGTAGGAACAAATTTTTGCTTTCAAGTGTGAGATCGGTGAGATGTTGCCTTCAAATCATGCAGCAGCTGGTCATGATGCAGTCCTTATTCATTACGATAGGTTATTATGTTCCTCAGCAATATGAAGTAATAACCCAACCTGTAACTTGCTGGAGCTTTCTGAGGCTCTCTGCACTCTGTAATTAATGTGTTGGTCATGATGAAGGATTTATTAACACTGAATTGAGGCAAATGTGGATGTAAATATGCTGATGCCAATCCTTGGGTACCTCCAGGCTTTT
Source organism: Certhia americana (assembly GCA_018697195.1). NCBI lineage: Eukaryota > Metazoa > Chordata > Aves > Passeriformes > Certhiidae > Certhia > Certhia americana. The sequence continues at coordinate 85,402,709 of CM031859.1, read as the reverse complement.
TCCATACACAACTCCCCTAAGAACTTGTTTGAACACTAACTGAATTTTTCCCTGGATAATCAGTTTTCTCAGCATTCCTGTTTATCAGGGCAACACACACCAGTGTTCCAGAAAGAAGAACTACCTAAAATTAAAAACACTTTCATTAGTGTGTTTTTATGTGAAATAAGAATATTTATTTAGAAAGTGTGACTTCATTGGTGGTTGTGTGATTCAGTGCAACCTTGGCAGAGTAATGAGGAGTTATATTTACACTGATGAAAATGTTTTATGGTCAGTGGTTAACATGTTAAAAGTCATCATTCTCCCAAGTTGCCTTACTGTGTTATTTCTGAGTGGCAGCAGCCAAATAAAGTTTCCCTCCCCCCCCATTTTTAAAATTTTTTTTTCTTTTTTTTTTTCTTTTTTTTTTTTTTAGCAAAACTAGATGGGGGGAGCATTTTGATTTAAGTACATAAAGATCATCTTATTACAACTCTGAATAGTTAAAGGTTAAATTGATGCTTTTGCTAAGGTCCATGAAAGAGGGCAAGACCTTGTACCCTCACCTGGCTTATTCACACCTAAGCAGAGGAATGTAGTGAACACAAGGTCCTTTCCACATGAGCTGCCTCTTGCAGCAGTCTGCTACAGAGAAGTTATAGTTTGCTTCTGGCCCAAGTGAGCAACATACTATTTCCATCACCTTCAGTAAAAATAGGAAGCAAGGAGTGAATTGTGCAGGTCTGTCTGGAGTCCCAGTGTCTCCAGGGACTGCTGCCCAAGCCCTGCCACCTGACCAGTGCTCCTGGCCGGGTTTGAGCCCTGGACTACATCCACACTCTCTCCACTCTGCCTGATCTAGTTTCTAAAACTGAACATGAACTCCAACGGGATTTTAGTCAGTGGCCTCCTGCCCTCTTTGCACTTTCTCTTGCTGGATCTAGGCAGAGCAGCAGTCATGAAATGCATAAATAAGCAGGATGTCTTCCCTGCAGGAAAAGGCAGTGGGCCGGGGTGGAGAGGAGCGGAGCTGAGGGAGATGAGAAGCAGGAAGGAGAGTTGGTTCCCAGGCTTCTGGCATTCGGACCGAGGGAGTCCACCCTGCCATCTGCCCAGCTTATGTATTGTGCTAAAGGCTCTGTCGTATAGGAGAGCCTTTGACAAGGTTTCCAGCTGTGGAAGGATGAGTAAAGGCTGTGGGAATAGGATATGAGCCACATGGTCTTGCCAACAGTAGAATGCTTTCTAAATTTCTCCTGGGTTTGGAACATAAAAAAGTCTTTAGTTGGCTGTTGCATGGGAGTTGGGTTATTTGGGGGGGCAGTGCTGGGCAGTTAATATTTAGAAGGATAGACCAGCACCATCAACCTTATTTGGGGAATGACAAGGTACTTCCAGGGGGAGTTCTTGGTAGAGAGGTCAGCATTGTTTTTCTGCTTCATGTTTATTTGATGCAAGATTTTCTTGTTTAATGACCGTTTGTATAGTGCTGTATTGTGTAAATAAAGCTATGACCTTTACCTTCTGATAACAGTATAGGAGTGAGTTAATGTTAAATGAGAGCGAGCAGGGAGTGGGAATCTGCCAGGGTTAATGCCAAGTTTACATTCCTCTGAGGGCAGCCATGTTCCGGTACCCTCAATAGAAAGGGCAACGGTGCCTCTCAACAGATAATAGCAGTGAAATGTTACAGAACATATTTGTATTTATGTCTGTGTGAATGTCACTGATTTTAGATGATTGATGTTTGTGTCTTTATTTTATAACAGGAAGAAATGTGTTTTATCTCAGTGTTTGATAAGAAGATTTTAACTCAGAGAAACATACACAAAATAAAAATCCAGTAGAGCTGCAGCACATGTGAAACTGAACTGTACTGATATAGAACAAACCCATTAGTTTTCCTAAACTGCTGAGACACAGAGCTGTTTCTGCAGAATCGCAGCTCCAAACAAAATCATACTCTGCAAACAATTTTCTAACAAAACAGGGAGAATGCTTTCTGCTTCATAATGCATTAAAAATATTGAGTCCTACATGTAATTCTGCTGCTAAAGGACAAAATTTAGGATTAAATTTTACTGTGCCCTTCAGTCATGTTTGTCTTCAAACAACAAAAGATAATTCTATAACCCAGTTGCAGTGGTGTTGAAACTATGTCACATTTGTCTTTTTGCATGCTATTGAATGCATCTACCAAAGTTTCATTATAATGCAGAGAAGTGCACAGCAAACATGGTTCTGAGGTGATAGGCTTTTAACAAAGATTTTGTTATGCTCTTGAGATGCTTCACTCAGCAAAGAATCACTGAGTAATAGAACCACAGAATCATTTGGGTTGGAAGGGAGCTTAAAGATCATCTAGTTTCTACCTGCTGCCATGGGCTGGGACACCTCCCATTATACCCGGTTGCTCAGAGTCCCATCCAGCCTGGCCTTAAACACTTCCAGGGATGAGGCATCCACAGCTTCACTGGACAACCCATTCCAGTGACTCACTGCCTTCATGATAAAGAATTTCTTCCTAATATCTAACAATACTGGCAGTTTAAAGCCATTCCCCCTTGTCCTGTCACTACGTGCTCTTGTAAATAGTCTCCCTCCATCTTTCTTGTAGGCTCCCTTCAGGTACTGGAAAGCCACAGTCATGTCATTCTGAAGCTTTCTCTTTTCCAGGCTGAACAATCCCAATTCTCTCAGCCTTTCCTCACAGCAGAGGTGCTCCATGCCTCTCACTATCCTGGGTAGCCCTCCTGTTGGCTCTCTCCAACAGGTCCATGTCCTCCCTGTGCTGGAGACCCAAGAGCTGGATGCAGCACTTGGGGTGGGGTCTCACCAGAGGGGAGTAAAAGAAGGAAATCCCCTCCCTTGCCCTGCTGCCTGCAGTGCTTTGGGTGCATCTCAGGATACAATCCACTTTCTGGGCTGTCAAGTTGGGAAGTAATGCAAAACATTAGATGAAGACAAGTAAGGAACTCTGTTTAGTTGGGAATTTTTTAATAGTGATGACAAAAATGCTGAACAGCCTTTAAAGAAAATTTGAGTTATACCCTTCAGTAAAGACATTTGCATACAACTTCTGTTTTTTGGCCAGAACCTTGCTACTTTTAGCCTAAGGTTTACATTTACTCTCTTTGCCCATATTCCCACCCTCTCTTTTATCCACTTCCTTGTTGTATAGAGCTTATCACTTAGACACTGATCCAGCAAACATTCCTGCATACAGATCACTACTCAAAGGCTGATTTTGATTGTGAGACTGTTCATATGCATGGTATTTGCAGCTTCCTGAATTATTTGGGACCTTCGTTTGATTTCTTAGATAGAAAATATGTTTATTTTAAAAGAGCAAATCATCATGTTTGAGAAGGCACTGTTATTAAGAACTGTATGTTCCTTTGCCTAGCACTGCAAGAGGCAGTGGAAAATGAAAATTTAGCCAATCCAAAAGCCGAAATAACTACCAGTGAGTTACTATCACTGAATCCTTTGAAAATTTTTTAAATGTCTGTTTAGCTGACAGTTTGTAGTCAAATGGAAGAAAACAGAAATAATATTGCTCACTAGAAGGTTAACTAAATAGGCCTAAAAAACTTAAACAGAGAAAATGCAGCCAGTAGGAACCCCTGCGCTTTGGGGAATGCACCAAAGTCTCTACTGCTACCAGAATAAATAGTGGTAAGATTATGTCAGAAAGACCTTGGACAGACTCGGTGCAGTCTGACCAAGGGAATCAGAAAGTGAAATAAAATGGTTCTGGTGGCCCTAACAGTACTGAAAATGAGCAGAAAGGTGAGAGGGAACAAGGCCAGAGCTGTAATAAATCTCTTCTTGTGTCTGCAGTAATGGGTGCCACTCTCCTTGGCTTCCACTGTGTCACAGAGCCTGAACAAGCAGCTCCCAAAGCAGCAGACAGGAGAAATAATCATGAGTAGGAGTCTTCATTATCTCAGCAGCATTGAGTACATGTGGAGGAGGCAGATGTGGAGCAGGAATAGCAGCGATGCCAAGGCCAGCTTTTACCAAGATGGGAGATTGTGTGGTTTCTGCACTGTTATACACCCAGCAATGGATGGCTCCAGGGACAGACAATTTACTCCCACCACCAAGTTGAATTTTGATCCCCCAAGACCTTATGATGGTGGTATAATATTTTAGATTAAAAATCTTTTTTACAGTAACATCCAGCTTTTGAAAAGAGAAGGTTATGAGAAACCCAAGCAGCACTTCTCACAATGTACATACCCCATGGTCTTCACTTCTTGCTTCCTGCTTCAAGAATTTGTTTCCAGTAGTCAGTCTTAAAAAACAGCAGAGAGAGCAAATAAATGTGAGAGGCCAGAAATAATGGTGGTATTGACATATATATGCTTTTATCCTCCAGGCTTCAATTTCCTTCTCCTGACGTATCGAAGACACAGAAAATGTCACTCTGTCACAGGCCAACAGTGCATGCAGTTGTGTGTGTTTTTTGGGTTTTTTTTTCATGTAGATTTAACAGTGACAATCATAAAAGTACTGTTCACAAGGTATTCCAGTATTAGAGCATGTGATTGCCCTTCAAGGGAAGGGGAGGATGGGATGACAACAGTAGATTGCCAGTATAGCAGTCACTGTGGGTGTACTTCGGTATGAAACTAATACAGAAACAGCACCCAAAAAAATTAACTGAAGAAAGCTTGGTCACTAATAACCTGAACTTTATATGTTCAAAACATGGAATATAAAGTATAAAATTAAATGGTCACAAATAAACATTATAGCACTTTACCAGGTATTTACTTGAATTATTATAGGGTTTCCAAGGGAGATCCTGTGGTCTACTAAGACCCATTTTAAAAAATGCCTAAATATATTCTAACACAAATAATGAGTCAGATGGAATTGCTATGGTCAGTTAAGTGGGTAATGGATATTTAAAAGCTTTGAAACATCAATAAATCTGAAAGAGCTCTAACAGAGTACTTGTAGAACAAAAATAATTGGCACTTAAGAAGCTGCCTGAGTGTGTATCTGCGTACCGGTGAGAGGACAGCAAGTGTTTATGGTGCTGTATACTGAGGATATAAAAGGCATACCAAATGCCTGCCAGTTCATTTGCTGATGATCTGTAATGGGTCCAGAGAGGCCATAACTATTTATATGAAAGTCTTTAAATTTCTGCTAGCATAAAAGGATCCTCAGATGGTGCGTGAAGAAAGTAGATGGCAGCTCAGCAGCATGTGCCTTGCACAAGGCTAAAGGCACTCTGCTGCAAGCTTGTTGAAGCTGCCTCTGCTGAAAACCTGTAAGCTAATTTCCACAGACACTGCGTAAAAAATGCCTCAAACAGAGGGGAAAGAAACCCTTGGGAGAATCCTGGTTTTTAGGCAGGTTCTCTTTTCACCTTTTGAAAATTCACAAGAGAAAAAGAAGGGAATATTTCATCAGCTGCATATCAGAGCTAGTGGTGTGCTTGCACACAAAGTAGGAAAAAGTTTGGGGTTTCTGTGGATGTCCCAAGAGGAAGAGGATTGCACCATAATTTCTAAAATATCTGCAGATTGAGTAGTTGTTTTGTCCATGAGCAAGAGGGTTTGGAGAAATTTTGAAACAGCATCCTGGAAATTGTCTGTGTAGTAATAACAACAAAACATTAACTGGTATTAGTGAGCTATAGCATATAAAGCCAGAGACAATTTGATGACAAATCTAATATAACTCATTACCACTACAGACTTTTCTCCCCTGGCTCAGGTATGCGAAGCAATTGTCTGAATAAACCAAATCCAAGAGATTATACTAAAATCAAAAAACTGTGCCCATAACACATATAATAATAGGGTTTATTTTTTACACACCTTATGTAATAGAATCCATTTAAAAGCAGTCAAACATAGTTATGTTTGCCTAATTACAGCAACAGGATTATGGGGGTAGGAAGACTGTGGAAGGATTGATGTCTGGGGCTGAGTGGGCAGAAAAGAAGGAAAGGGTGGAACTGTATCATTGCTAATGAAGTATTTTGTGTCATCATTTAATGAGTCTGAGTTGAGAATCACAGTGCACCTTATTTTTTTTGCTACTCTATCAAGTCTTAACCCAATACTATAAATTTGCTACAGAGACTATAAACTGATACTCTTGTTTCAGGGGTGGGCAACAGTGAGTTTAATATATCTTATGTCTTAGAGATATAGTACAACTTCTGCAACTTCTCTCCCATTCTGTTTGAAAAGAATTTTGATAATCTTTCTCAGAGGTTTGTTTGTCCATGCATTTTCAGTTGGAATTCAAAGTGTGATAATACATAATAAAAATATGTTGTAAATACGAATATGACATGACATGGGTGTAGAGAAACCCCCATCTGGTGTATAAGAGACTGTTTCTTTAAAAATCTGTTATTTACAGTAAAACCTCTTTCTGACACCAGAAGAGAAAGCAATTTTACAATGGAATTAAATTTTACTCTGTGTGCTCAGTTTAAGGGCTGTCAAAAGGGTGCAAAGAGACTTTATTGTGCATTATAATTTAATTAAACTTTATGTAAAAGCTGTATAATTAGGTTCCTTGCTAGTCTTTGCCCACATAACTATCTGGGAGCTTTATGGGATAATTTCTGATCTTGTCAGAACACAGACTCTGGTTAGCAGATCTCGGAAGAGGCTGGGCATGCAGACGTTACAAAGATAATTCCCGAGGCCCAAGATATTTTTTTCATGTTCACAAAATTGTTCAAGAACAGTCCACACTGACCAATAGTTGCATTATAATCCTACTGAAGTTAATATTTATATGCAGTGACTATCCAGTAAGTACCAAATGTTAGAGATTAAGATCATATTTTAGCCTCTCAAATCTTTATTCAGAAGCATCTCTCTCTTGCATTTGGACTGTACTGTTGGCTTTTCTTGGTAGTCTCTCTTGTCTTCACAGCTGAAGGGAAATTGCAATAGCACTCCCCTAACCTTGATGTTGGCAAAAGTGAGTACACTGTAAATTTTCTAAGTCATGCCATGTTTTATTTCATGTGAGTAACCTGTGAGTCATCTTTCCATTGCATTCATATTAATTAAAAATCGTGGGGTGCCTTGTATAAGTAGATTTTAGGTGGTGACATTTTAAGTTGGCAGTACAGCCAAAGCAGCTTTCCCAAGTACATTTTCTGGAGGAGATGGGGGAAGGAGGCAGCATTGGAAACAATGCTGGAGCTGAAAGTTCCTGCACATGAAAAGATTGTCTGGAAATGTTTGTGCACCTTTCTGGCAGAGGTTGTGGGCAAAATAAATTTGATTTTGCTGCACAATAAGAGCATGTTATAAAATATAGTTCTCTGCATTAACATACATAGCCCTTTTTGATTACATATCAAAGCAAGAATTGGATTTTGAACTATCAGCTTCTATGACCTCTGTCCAGAAGCAGCTTTAGGAGTTTATTTCATGAATAGATCAAGATATAAGGGCAAGCAACTCCCATTTTTCAGGTGTCTTCTTCATGCTTTACAGACAAATAATATTCTTCTTAATTTTGCCAGAATCCCTCCACTGCAATGATCTTCCATCAAATATAATAGAAAATTGTTAGTGCCACAGAATTTTGGAACAGACGATCTCTCTGTATAATAAAAGGATTTTTAAAAATTAAAATAATTTTAAATAATTAAAATTTAAAATAAATTTAACTCACAGTTTTTATAAGAATTTCTGCAGAAATCTGTTAAAACTGCTGTTGAGTGCTGCTGTTTTGATCCCCGATAAATACAGCAGGGTTAGAAAAGGTTTTAAATGAAGAGCCTACATACCCTTCCCAAGTTCAGACCACGTGATAGGTTAAAACCATGTTTAGGCACGTGAACTATGCTACTGAAATCAGAATAGAAGCAAAAATTACTAAAATATTTCTTCTAGTGATTCCATATAAGTAAACATTTTGTTGGAAGCAACATTCTTGCTGTATTACATCATTTCATTTATGCTATATAATTTATTTAATCCTTTCTGTGTAATACTACAGGCACCATGCTGTGGAAATACTTTCCATAAAAAGACCAAAGTGAGGTTGGAAAAAATCAGTGTCTGTACAAAAGTTCACTGCAGGGTTCTTATTTTCTGAGTAAGAAAGCATTTTTCTCCATGGAAACTTTATATGGAGCCTAACAGGAATCTACTTACTGCTGGGAGCTGTGTTTGTTCCCTGCTAAGGACACCCATGGGAGCATAGGAAAGAAGATTCTTATCAATTGGTTCCTTTTATAAAAAGAGATATTTTATGTAAAATCCTTCAGCACCCTTCTTCTTTACACTTTCTGGGCTTCATAAAGGCGCAGAGGGCATTGGCTAGTATAGAAAAGGCACTGAAATGTTGGCTTATGCTGGTGCATCAATGGCTTCCTCAGCATATATACCCAGTCACCTGAGTTAGGCCATTTTATTGTATATCCTGTGTTGTGGTTGCCAGACTAAAATTTTTTTTTTCCTTTTTTTTTTTTTTTTAAAAAAAAAAAAAAAAAAAAAAACATTTTCCTTAAATTTTGCAGAGTCTGTGTAGAGTGTTTGTTCCAAAGAATGAAATGAAAGGAAGACCAATTCAGGTTATAACATAAGTTCCCTGCAGTGCTGTGTTTTCACTTTTCCCCCGAATCTAATAGTGGTTCTATCCATTCCTGATAGAAGCACAAAATAGGGATTATTAAAGATGTAAAGGATTTGTGCTAACTTTTACCAGCAGATTGTAATATTTTACAAACTCTTCATCTTTGCTATGTGTTCTCATCTTGGAATATGCAGATGGTCTGGTTCCTTCACTGAGAAATGGCAATTTCTTTTCATTAGATTTCTTTTAATAAACAACCTTTTTGGAATTAAGAAGATAGTCTGCATGAGCACTGAATAGCCTTCACTGCTTGCATCTGTGTTCAGCAGGTGGATAGTAAGTGCTCTTAGTCTTATCGCAGTGTTTAGGCAGCCAGGACTTGTCATTTAGCTAACAGAACTGGACCAAAAAACAGGTTTTCTTCATAGCTGCTGGGAATCAGAATGATGGCAGATCAGGTGGGAAGGTGACCCAGGGATCATCCAATCCAAACTTTCTTGGTAAAAGCACTGTCTAGACAAGATGGCCCAACACCTTCTCCAGCTGAGTCTTAAAGAGTGTCCAATGTTGGGGGAATCATGCTCTTCACCAGGGAGATTATTTCAATGCCTGATTTTTCCCATTGTGATAAATTTTCCTCTTGTGTCTAAATGGGGTCTCTCCAGGATTAATGTATGGTCTTTTTTTTTTGCTATGTGATTTCTTGCAAAAAATTAGTATCTAACTTCTTTGTTCCTTTTAAATACTGGAACACAATGCTAAGATCTCCCTTGAGCATTCTCTTCTGAAGGCTGAACAGCCCGGTTCTCTCAGCCTTTCATCATATGGCAGGATTCTCAGTCCTTTGATCATCCTTTTTAGTGGTGCCCTTGTTGATGCAGCCTACCATCCTATTTGCTTTCTTTGCTTCAGCAGCACATTGTTCACTCATACTGACCTTGCTGTCCACCAGGACTGCCAGATCTCTTTCCACAGAGCTGCTCCCTCACTGGGTAGATACCGGTTTATGCTCCACTCCTGAGTTGTTTCCCCAGGTGCAAGACTTACACTTGTCTTTGTTGAGTTTTGTAATGTTAGCTCGCTCTTCCGGCCTGTCCAGGTCTTCCTGCAGGGTGGTTCTCTTTCCAATGTGTCCACTTCCCTGCTCAGTTTGGTACTGACATCAGTCTTCATCAGGCGACACTTCATCCCATCATGAAGATCATTTGTGAAAATATTAAATAGCCTTGAGACCAGGACTGATCTCTGGGGGACCTCACTTGTGACAAGCTGCCAGTTCTAAAAGGAACTATTTACCACCACTCCGGATGTGTCCTGCCAGCCAGTTCCCCATGAGCCACACAGACGCATCCAGGCTGTAGCACATAAGTTCTCTGGGGGGAGGCTGTGGGGAACCATATTCAAAACCATTTTAACCTTGTTGAAATGCAGGTTGACAGTGTCCACCACTCACTCCGCTTCAACTGAACAGATTACTCTGTCGTTGAATGCCTTCAGGTTTGTCACAAGCAATTTGCCTTCAGTTAACCCATTATGGCTTTTGCCAATCATGTGTTTCATCTGACTTGTGATAGCCCCAGGAGAATTTGTTCCATAATTTTCCCAGGACCTTGAAGTTAAGACTGATGAGCCTGTAATTTTCTGGATCCTCCTTTTAGCCCTTCTTGTAGATGGGGTTGATGACAAAGTTAGTACAGTTTGTCCTTGCAGACCTTGCTCCTCAGGGTGTCTACAGCTGTTGAAGCTTCGTTTGTGTTTCTGGTGGGAATGCTTGAGGGTGGGGAATGAAGTAGAGTCCTGCTTTTGGTCATCACCAGGGTCCAAGGTTCCTCGTTATCTGTGGTGTCCACCACAGAAAACGCCTATCTATCTCCATCTCAGCACCTCTAATGCTGTAGAGCCTTTTCACTGTCTCCTGGCACTCCTGATGTAACAGATCATCTGCCTGTGCTCATCTTTGATAGGTCACCTTTTCTCTGGGAGAAAGGTCTAAGCTCTTGTTGCAGCTTACCACCTTATATTGAGGTCTCCTTCCTTACTCGTTCCATATGGCTGGAAGCATCAGAAGCTTTTTCTGTAGAACGCTGGGTTTAGAACAACTGATTCTTCAATCAGTTAACAGCTTGATACTGGTTATTTCTGGGACAGGTGTTGACATTTGTATTGCATTAAGAAGGAAAATGTCATCTGGCATTCATGGAAGATGAAGACTTTTCCTCCCCAAAAATAATAGGGTCAGAGCACAGGACAGGGGGTTATATATACCTTAAAATAATCTGCATTTAGTGTGACAGCAGGATAACAATATATAAGATTGGATTGAATTTACCTATGCTATTGCAGATTTGTCTTCCATTTAAGAGTAATTTCAGAACTTGCACTAGATTTTTTAATAGTCACCATGGTGGAAATGATAGGCTTCCAGCAAGGGCGGTTTTTTTGCTCAGTGCTGTGATTGGGAATGAAAACACACCTCCCCTATTGGACTTATATCATATTAAAATAATATTGGTCTTGTTACACAGCATGAGGTTGATTGACCTTTAGGCTAGGGAAAGTGTAAGGCTAACAAGTTAAATGCCATTGAAAACAACTGGCTAGATCATAAATTCCAACTGACCTGTTCTATGTATCTGTGATTTAAGGAAGAAATTTGGAGATGTTGGATAAGATCCAGGGCTCAACAACTGAAAGAGAAAGACTAAAATACTCAACTTTAGTTGATTAAAGATATTCTGATCCTGTTTTTCTCTGGCGTCTTGACCTTACTAAAGTTCACTTAGTATGTAATGGAAAAAACAACCAGTTTGATAGCAAAATACAGGAAATGCCTTCAATCATGCCTGATTACAGTAGCAGCTTTTCTTCTGGTTTGTTGCAGGTTTTTTTTTTCAGAATACTCTCTCTGTGTGCCTGGAACAATGTAGAATAATAATGCTTTGGAGGCCTTTATTTGGTGTGTCAAAGCAAAGCAATTAGATGTCTGGCTTTTTGATGGATATGCATGTAGGGAGTTTTTGCACAGGAGAGCTCCATGTGACCTAAGTGAGAAAAAATAACAATTACTAGAGGGCATAACTTAAAAGCCTAGAAAATTGTGTGTGTGGCAATTGCACCATGATTGAGAAGACATATAAGTGCAGGTCTTTTTAAGAAATCTGCCTTTGTTTAACTTTCATCTACAAAAATGGAATTTTTACAACTAATTTGAATGAAATCTCTATTTATCTGGAATAAAGGAAGCCAGGAAGCAGCTTATATTGAATGTACACAAAGGCTCAGATTTCTCTCACTTAACTTTAGGAGCACAACTGAAGCTTCTGAGTGCATTTACAGTCAGTGAAGTAGGACAGACTGCTTTAGGGAGCTGTGCAGCCCACAGGTTCTGTGTATCATCTGCCTGAAGACATCTGTGGAGATGGCCATGGGGGGAGCCTGGGGCAAACCATGGTACCTCAATTAACCCCCTATGACTAGTGACACAAATCTAGTCAGAATCCTGCAAAATACAGGATAGAAAATTAAAACCAGAACAAAATGTTTCAGAGCTCTGGTTACATTCATGTTTAAGGTAAATTTTGAAAGTTGATGGGCTTTGGATTGATTACAATATATATTTTAATTCTGGTTTTCCTGATACCTGTATAAGATAAAAGATCCTTGTTGTGGGTTCTTAAGTTACAAGGATTCATTGCTGAGATAGCTCAATGAGAACTATAACAGATGCAAAGTGCATTTCTTTTATATGCACTAGATATGCACTTATATGCACTAGGTTTATATGCACCTAGATATGCATGCATTTGTTTGGTGCATATTTTCCTACTCTGTATAAGAAAGCTTCAGTCCAAAGTTGGAAGGAGAAGAAAGAATTTCAGTCTTTGGTTAGACACAGTAACCGTATGCCTGAAATGCAAGTGCTCCTTTCTTTCTGCTTGCAAGATTTGTATTCTATTGTTGTTCAAATGATAATAATTTTGTCATCCTACTTACTAGGTCTCTGAGGGAAAAAAAAAAAAAAAAAAAAAAAAGAAAAGCAATGTTGCTGTTGGTTTCCAAAGAAAAATTTTTGAGCAGATCCAAACTTAGGGTGTCTACTGATAAATTTGCTTTCTAAGGTTCTGGTAACATTTTGTTCAGAACTGAGATTTCAAAACTTGATCTAACAAGCTTTTCTAGCTTCACATTGTCCATTCACTGTCTTTCATCATGTGGTTTTATCATATAATGATTAAGTATTGCTTTCTTTAAAAGGATTATGGACATACATAGTAGGCACTTTTCATTTGCGCTCCACCTAACCTATTGTTACAATACACAATCTTATTTTTATGTTATTTGAGACACAAAAATAAGAGCACTGAACCTCACACAGTAGCATACCACAGTTTGAGTCAGTCCTTGGCTAAGCCTGGGGACCTCTCTTGTCTCCAGTGAGATCACCAAGGTGTCTGTGAGGACAAGGTTTATCACATTACATATTTAGCAATGACTTAACACGTGGGCTTTGTAGTGGAGGCTGAAACAGTAAATTAGCAGTAGGACAGATTTCACCCTATATTGTTCCCACCCTGAATATGCAGAGCCAGTTTTTTCAGCTGAAGTTTTCAAGGATAAAGTAAGAAAATGGGAGTTTAAACTGAAGTAGAGAGAGTGAGAATGAAGGAAGAAAATCTCTGAGGGAACTACTGGTAGCCCTAATGTTGGGACACTCATCAGGGTGAGGAGGACCAGGACCTGCAGGCAGCTCAGCCCCATGCAGAGCCAGTCCCTGGCTGGAGCACCAGGCTGGGGGCTGTTTGCCTTACTTTGACAAAAAGTTCTGAACAGTTTGTGTTTTCACCCAGAGAGAAACACAAAGGGATTGTAAAATCTCAAGAAGTCTTACAAAATGGGAAAATAATTTGGTATCTAGTTTAACTGCAAGTTTCTGAGGCAGGTTGTTTGTCCTATGCAATAGACTCAATATGAAGCCAGGTCCATTCATGGAAGTTCTTATTTGGTACAAAAATTCCAGGGCCTGTGGGCCATGGGAGGGGAGAGCTGCCACTGGGATCCTACAAAAAGCTTGTCTAAATCAAGTCTTTGGCAGTAAGCTAAGTCAAGAGGCAACATTGTAGCGCTATATCGCATTCCTATCTCAGACCCATGGAAAAATTGTTGCATTCCCAGGTGTGGGAGTCATGAGGATGAGGTTTATAAAGTAACATGATGTGAATACTAAAGCAACCTTCTCTTGAAAGAGAAATAGAGACCGCTCCCTTCTGTGCTTAGCCAATTTTAGAGAATGTTTTACATAATGCATATTTGAACTTGTACATATTTCACTTAGGTTCACAAATAAAAATGTGAAAATAATAAGAAAGGAAAAGTCATACAAAGGAAAGCTGTTAAGTACAATATATTTATTTGTCTGCACATTATTTAAAGGAAACCCAGCATAATAAGATAAGCAGATCAGGCACAGTAATGTCCTAAGCTGCTACCGACAATTGTAATAAAGTTATGGTCAAAGCCAGTAGAAAGCCATATAAAGCAATTATTTTAAAGAAAATGTTTTTCTGCTATGATAAAAGCAATTGGTTTCCTTAAGCTGCTGGAAATTAATATTAAACCTTTGTTCAATATGTCATTAAGATATCAGTACACAATTAGGACCATGTAATACCTACAGCCTTCTTTTCTATTTTGGGACCTTGCTGACCTGAAAGGTTTCTCAGTGGTGGGCACTGCTGGACAGGTGATGTTACACATCTGCGAGCCTCACTTTTGTTTTGTAGCAATGAGGGCCCACAGTTATCATGTGTTTATCTCCCTCTGATGTCTTTGGTGGGTAGATAGCAAACTGGTTTTTGCTACATCCCTCCTCCCATTTCTGCCACCCCTTAATCCACAAATAGTTTTTGCAAGTGGCAGGGTGGTGGATGTTGTGTTGTATAAGGAAAGTAAACATTTTTTAAAGTAAACATGCACAACTAGAGAATGTTACTATGGTCACATTAAAAATCAACACTTCCTATTTATGTCTAGCCTGCTGTCTGGACTATGACTGATTTCTATGAAAACGAATTATAGTATCTCTGGCTTTATTTGAAACCAAGCCTGTGATAGTAATTCATCTGCCATTAGCAATTATACACACTGTTACACATCAGAATAAGGTGGATTCACTTTATTCCAAACTTGACACTGGAAGGAGCAGTTTTCAAGTCTGCACAGCAGATTTTTCTGTATGTTACTGTGTATGACTCTACTACAGTTTGTGTTATATATTATCTTTATCTTTGATGATATCAAGCAATGTAACAGTGGCAAAAACTGTATCATAAATTCAGTAATTACATAGTGAATCAATATAAAAACAAAGCAGAGAAATTCCATGACTTCCAGTTAATCACAGGCAAAACTGAGATATCCTACAACAACAAAAGCAGCAAAACCATCTTTTTCTCACTGTTAGTCTCACTCAGGTATCCTCTGCTTCCTCTCTGCTAACACCAAGTACTCTACTGTCATGAATTCACTCACAAGCATGAACAGTCTAGTGTGTCCCCTGTTCCTTACTCCATAGATAAGGAAGGTAGAACCTAATACCCAATGATACTGCAATTATTGCCTGTTTATAACCTCAATAACCTTAGAACGTATGGGCTCCTTCTTTCCCCTAGAGGTTTTCTAATGGGAAAAAAATTGTTATTACTAATTTGTGTTTTCTTAGTAGATATGGTTTGAATTTTCCCATTTATATCTGATCTGTTGTAGAGGGGAAAAACAGCCTTTCTGATGGGTTGGGACTAAAATACTTAGAGTGACAAAAGAATCCACTCTGCAAGTACAATCCCCTAATATGTCTGTCCTGTCCTGTTTATGTATGGAAACTGAGATTAGGCTGGTGATATTTAATCACTAAAGAAGCTAACATCAGAACTTTTAAATTGTTGACTTTCCTTTATGTTTTCTGGCTAGTTCCATATATAATTTCATCTTTCTTAGAATTGTAACCTGATACATTAGTTACCAGTATTTTGAGGACACCAAAGAGGAAATCTGTTCTGAGTACATGAGAGATTTGATGTTGTAGGTGAGCATCACTGAGTAACTAAGAAAGTAATTCTAGGAATGTAGAAGTCTTACCTTAATTAAACAGATAAAAAAATCATCTTGTTGAAATTCTATTTGCTGTGATGATCATATTGTCTTCAGTTATGAATTTCAGTAACACTAGTAAATAGACAATGATTCTGATGGTTTTCCATGTTGTTGTAGGAAGTTTCCTTTTTACCTTCTGTAGTTTCTTGTGTGAACAGTTTACCTATTTAAAGCCTGCAGAGAGGATGTGATTTTCCTATGCGTGGGAACAATGGCAGTGATTTCAAATAAACTATTGAAAGGGTTTATTGCAGTTGAAAGTCACCAAAAACAGTGGTTGTTCAATAGATCCATACTTTAGATTTTTGTTGCTTTCAAATCCTTCTGAGTGTTGATGTTCTATAGATGTTTAGTAAGGTACAATACTTCATTTAACTTTTACTGTATAAATAAATATTTCTGCTTCCTGCTGTTGTTATCTGTACATAATAATTATTATGCTTCATTCTGTGAAATGTTGCACAATCAACAGTCAGAGTAGAAGTGGTGAAGTAGCCACTGTATAGTGGTTGCTTGCCAGTTTGTGATCATATTTCTCAGCTGCTTGATCTTGTTCTTCAAATATGTATTTATTTAGTCACTGCTGTTTACTGTGTTGAAAGATTACTGTTAGTAATGTTTGGCAAACTTTCTGATTTTACTGGTCCAAACCCATCTTGATTAACTGCCTTTCTTTCAACAAGAAAATTGTGTGTTATCTATGCGACACTTGTGACAAACAGTGCCTCTCACACAAGATGCTTATCTCTCTGGCTACTGGTGGGATTTGGACTTTAAGAACCCAGTCCTATGAAATACTCATCCTTTGGAGGAAAATGCTGAGCCTTTGGAGGAAGCTGGGCACTCAGTGTCTCATGGCACTCGCGTGTGGAGAAAGGAATGAGCGTTACAGAAGATTTTGCACAGACTACCTGTAGTCAGCCTGCTCTTCTGTTCCAACTTGCACAAACCTAACTCATAATCCTGATTCTTTCTTGAGATACTGCCAATCATTCCAACTTCTGAGATGATTGTAAATGCTGGCAGGTATGCAGAAGTAGAGACCAAGGCTTAAATTTCTGTTTAAAGCTTTCTCAGAACAAAACCTGCCCCACCTCCAAAGAAACAGAAAAGGAAAAAAAACAAACCCACAATGTTCCATCCAATGACTGCTCAAGTCAACTGAAGTGACTCTACAAAGGATCTTGGCAAATAAACAAAGGAGTGAAACAGCTTAATGTAGCATTGCTGCATTCAAGAAATCTGAGCATTCTCCTGGCTTAGCTGGTTAGGTTGTTTGCAGTTGCATGTAATTAATTACTCAGGTTGTAGGAACTCATTTTGTCAGACACAGATGACTTTCTTACTTGCTACAAAGAGAATGCAAAATGAGAAAAAGAAGAATTTAATAGACCTTTGTCATTGAGCTATCTGACACTCTATTATTTAGTATATTCTGATTCAGAGGTAGACAACTGTCACTAAGTCCAGAAAACAAAGACAATGGACCAGAATGGAACGGTCTGTACAGATGATTATTTTACATTCCAGATATGGCTGTGTACTTTACTTTTGGAGGAGCAGGAGAGCCGGCTGTTTCTTGGAACAGTTCTGGGGAAATACGGGTCTAAAATTTAAAGTTTTAGTTTTTTTCAGTGAGGCTGCTGCTCTGGAAAGACAAGCTGCCCTGACAACTCTTTTTCTCTTACTTTTTCATTTGTTTCCTTTTCTCTGTATGTTTAGGTTTTTTTCGAAGACATTATTTATTCCTACTCTCATATTTATTTAGTTAACTAAGATTTCTTTTTCCAAAGTTGCAGAATTAGAGGGATTTGGTGAGGTCTCTTGGTTTGGGGAGGGTTTTTTTCTGGCTTATTTCTTTTAATCTGGAAACATTAAATTGACAGAATGATTTTCAGTGCAAGCACTTTTATGGACTATGATAATCTTGTGGGCTAGCTATGAATTTGGCACTTTGGCAGACTCACAGCTTACCTTTTAACCTCCTATACGTACTTTGACAGGAGTCATACTGCTGTTATTTTAGCCTCTTCCAAATTTCTTTTGAAACTCTGGTGCACTTTGTGATAACGCAAATCTACTGGTATTACATTTCATTATTGCATGAGTAATTCAGCTGATGTCCTCAGTGCCTTCAATAGAGTTTTGAAGAGGCTTATAGGCTTCAATGCTCTGCTTTGGCATGATAAAGGGGTCCCAGATGTTTTTCTTCTGTCAAGTAAGATTATAGTTTATTAAATCTTAAAAAAGTTAAATTGACTTGTGCTTTTACAGATAGGCTTAAAATTTCATTGTCACTCTTTACAGGTAGTCAGAATTTAATAATTAGACTCTTCCTAGTTTCCTCTTGGCTCAGTTTGTCTGTTCTGTTTTTCCACTGTCAAGTTAAATTTTTATTGCTAATTTCTATGTCTTACACAAATCCTTAAGGAAATAAGGAGAATGGTGAGTATCTTGTCCTTATCCATCATGTGGTGCCTTACTGTTAGTGTTTTATTGCTGTTGAGCTTTCTCTTAGCTTAGGAGTTTCCTGGATTATTGACTATGTCTCCATTCAAGTCCATGGCTTTAAATATAAATAGCATATGGATGGCATTAAATGAAAGTTTAATGATTTTAGGTCCTAACAACTCCAGTGTGTCATCTACCTGCACAGGGAAGTCCTGCAACACTTCAAACACTTAATAAAGGTGGATCCATTTTTCTAAGCAACCTCTTGAATTTCTTCAGTTCCTATCATAATTATACGTAATATGACCTTCTTTCTAACAGTCTGTTATGATGGTGGCTGTAAGTAGTTCCAAGATTATATATTCCAAATAAAATTATACTTTGATTTTTTTATCTGAACATCTTGACCTCTTGAAATACAGCTTGTATTCTTCCTTAGTTAAAAAACATCCAAGATAACACTGTACTCTGATGGTTAAAAGCTACAGCTACAGTCCTGTTTCCTTCTTCAATCTGCAAGAGCCTTACCCTGATGGTCACATTCTATTTGATGTTGCTATAGTCCTGTTTGAAAGCAGGTTTTTTTATTGTAGCACTTGTAACTCACTGAAGGAGTGGTTTTGGGAAGGCACATGATTTTTGAAAGAGGGAGTTTTGTTTTGGTTTTTTGACTTCTTTAGGGGGGGACACAGATCTGTTGGTATTTGTTTGCCCTGGCATTATGTTGGACAATTCTTGCAAATCACTTTCCAGAGGTAGGAAGAGGTGGTTACTTGAGGGTTTAAATGGTTATATGTAGGGGGTTATGTTGCAGCTGTCTGGATCTTGGATAATTTTGGACCTGCTGAAATTAATGACCTTAAGGAATGATAAAATACATAGTCTGCTCCAAGGGGCCATACGTGGGTGACCACTGCAAGAGGACCTGCAAGAGCAGCGTAGCTGATCCAGAGATAGCGAAGGGTGATGTAGGGGATATTGCTTGCAATAAGCATTTCCACAGCCAGAGTATATTTCAGCCACATAAACCATATCTGAAAAAGCTAGTTTATGTAGGAACAGTGGTTTTACTGTTACTGAGGTTAATATGACTTTGCTGTGCCATGTCAGACTTCTTTTACACACACAAACAACTTTGTAACTTGTACATAGCACAGCCTCTCTCTCCATACTCAGTAAGTCCTCCAGTGCTTCCCAGTATCTGATTTGTAGATGCATCATTGCAAATGTGCAATGACTATGAAGACCTTGAGTAGCAAACCCACTGTGTCCCAGAAACAGCGGATTTTTATGTTGGCCTGTGTACTTGCTTGAGGAATATACAGGCCAGCATGTTAAAAAATTTTTAACAAGTGTCAAAAGAAAAAAAAAATACTAAAATCCACTCACTGAAATTGGTGAGAGAGGCAGAAAAGTACATTTCTGGGGAAATCCCAGCATGCTGTAGCTTTGGACATGTCTACAAAAACTCTTAACGTACTGCAGCCTTGGAAGGGCTGTTTTATCAATTAATGTGCATAAATGCTTCCACCATGTTTTGTGCCTGTGGTTCTGAAGGCTGGGATCTCATAGGGAGCCATTACACTGGAAGAAATTCTCTGAGTAAGGTGAATACTTCTCATCCCTCACTCAGGTCAAATTCATTGGCATAAAGGATTTTTGCAAAAAAGCCCCTCATCTTTTTTAGGCTTTTGGGGTGAAATTCATTTACAGAGGCTGGCATGGCATTTTATTGCTCTTCTCTGATTTAGAAGTATTGCCTACACACACTTCTATTTTTTTTTTTTTTTTTCATCAATTCAACCTAAAGAAATTTGTCTAATTATTCTAGGGATAAAGAATTCTGATCAGAAAGTGTCGACAAAGTCACCTAAAGACATGTGTTCTGCTTTTGATACTCACCTCTCTATGCATTCATATACATGTAGATATATTTTATATATATATATATATATATTTTATGTCTAAATATACTACCTATCTTTAATATACATCAGAGATACCTAAATGCCTAGACAGAAATATAAAAATCAAATGTTGTTTTGATACACATACAATATAACTGGGATTTTTTTGCCTTTGTTTTATGTTTGTGTTATTATTTCTACATGATGTTTTAATCAGGGTGGGGGGACAGTTTATGCAAGTGAGAGTTCTTTTATGCACTGACTTTCCAGATCCTTTTGTATTTAAGTCTAAGGCAAGTGGCAGGTACGTTAAATTGTACCTAGCACCTATTGTGTTGGAACACATAATTACCATCAATGGTATATTTAGAAAATATGCAGAGGGCAAGACAGGAAAGGTGGATATCCTTTTCTCAACCTTTTTTTGACCTGACCCATTTTAATAAGCAGACAATTGTATGGTTTTGACACAAAGACATTTGTACAAGTGATCAGAAACAGCTGCTAAGATATGTTGTTTAACAATGAATGCAAAATATTCCTGTGAAATTATTTTTGAGCAGCCTTAAGCTGCAAAACACAGTGCTCCCAAGGATAGGAATGTTGTTTTTCGTCCCTCTCATTGCAATCTGAACTTTGAATTGCTATACATTAAAACTATTGCTGTACATTGAAACTATACATTAAAAATCAAATCCTAAGTAATCCAAGTTTGAAAATGCCTGTTCACTGAACCAGTATGCTAGAGTATGGGTAAATTGGTATCCTTGCTTAGTGCTAATGCAAAAAATAGAGAATGGCTTCACTGACCTATTTCACATTGACAGAATGATAGATCTGTAGGAAACAACAAACTTTTCTGATGCTGCCTTGAATACATAAAAGCTGTGCTTTCATGCAGCTAAAGAGAGTAAAAAGGTTAGTCGTACAAAGTGCTTGTAATTACCTGCTTCTTTATTTTATTGCCTTTAACTAGGTCTGTTTAGTGTCTGCTACCAACATTTCATGCACATGTGTGAAGGGCAGTTTCTCAGTGTTCTTTGGGAAACGATTTATTTGTTAAATTTTATAGTTTATTATGAAATTCACGAGCACATGACCAAAATTTGAGAGTTGATTTAATTTGAGGCCTTTGTATTTCAGGGACCTGAAACTGGACAATATTCTTCTGGATGCAGAAGGCCACTGTAAACTGGCTGACTTTGGGATGTGCAAAGAAGGGATTCTGAATGGAGTGACCACCACAACGTTTTGTGGCACACCTGACTATATAGCTCCAGAGGTATTTTTTTGCACTGCACTAAGACTACAGATATTCTTATTCATCAGACTTTTACATGTGTGATTTTAGACACTTTCTACATGTAGATGAAAACTACATGCAGACTAGACTCTTTTGCAGTTGTGCTTAAGTAGTCTTGCCAAAAAATGGTTACTCTACTGCACACAAGCACTATTCCTTGATGATAGGACTGGGTTTTCTAGTATTTGTTTCCTGAAATTATTCTTCTCAATTTGCTCATTACGATTTTTATCAGCCTTTGAGGTCCTAGATGCAACTGAGTATTGCAGTCTTAGTAATCTTTAGTAGCTATAAAAATGTTTTTATTTTTTAATGAGGTTTAAAAGAGCATATTCATACAGAAGAAACCATGTGTATGGTGTCATTTTTGTCTACAGCCTTTGTTGGAATATTATTTTTTCCTTTCTTTGAAGTATCTGTGAGTAGAAGATGCTATGCTTGTGCTACTTCATACACTTGCACAGAAAGATGGAAACTAGATATAGATGCTGCATATTAGGTGGCAACATCATTTCAAGGTGTTCATTGCATAAAAGAAACAGCTGAGAGTATTGCTTTTACATATCCTAGATTTTAGTATTATAAGGTACATGTCAAAGTGCCTAAAATGAACCAATATTGAACAGCTGTTCTGCTAGGCACACCTTTTCTTCTCAGTTGAGCTAGTGACCTGTGCATCTTTCCACTTGAAGATTCAATGTGCAGGTTTAATGGAAAAGTGTTGTTGGTTTGTCGTTCATCAAACATAAATTTGCAGTGGGGAAAAATGTTATTTATTATTCTTTAGAGGCAATAAATCATAAATCCATATTGTTAGTGTTTATAGCTGTCCAACTTTGGTAGCACAACTGATAAGGTGTGAATCATCTTGAAACTATCATAATATAAATGTGAGTCTTATGGAGTTTGAAAAGTATTCCATCATTAAAAGAAAATAAATACCAGTGTGGTATTTACCAGTGGTAGTTATGACTTTGTATGTAATTTTTTATGATTCAGTATACTAATCGAGGCCTTTTACAAATTCTTTGAAAACTATTGCTGAAAGTAAAGCAATCATGAGAACCCAGGAACTTTTACTGAGGCTTCCAATTTGTCATCTTAATTGCAGAAGTTTAGCTCCTGCTTCTATTTCTATTGCACCGTGGTGATACGTTTTAATTTCCTTTTCTTTAGCAGTATCCAATTTCCAAAGTGTACTCAGAACACTTGAAAAGTATGCATCTAATTTTCTGTATTTGGTGTCTATAAAATATAATTTTCTTTCAATGAAGAATGTGGTTGGGATCCAGACCCGTTTCTGGTTTCATGTTAACAACTGAATTTGATTTTGTATTGGTCTTGATTCCCAACTACAGCACTAAGCCCAGGCAGTTCACCACGGGATTTCTCACTGCACTGTTATGTCAGGAGTTGGTGGATTTGTTGCCATTCCAAGTCATTTTAAGGCAGCTAGCTTCACCTTAAGCAGGCACCCACTCTCCTTTCCCGGGTTCCCTGTTGTGCTGAACCAATGCAGCCAAACTGCAAGCTTCTTTACAGTGAAAAGGAGAGAAGAATTAAACTTGTTCCCGGTACAACAGTAGTTCTGTAACACCAAGTGCTACTATAAAACTCCATCGTGCTAACCTATTACTTGCCACTAAAGGTATTTGCTGCAAGGTTGAACTTGTGCCACATGAGAAGTTGTAGCCAGTTTTTCCTGAAAGCAAGTGCAATTAAAGTGAATTCTACAGCCATGTATTGTACAGCAGTTTAATGCTGTAAAAGGAACTTGAGCAAAAATGCTTTTGGCTTCCTTCAGTCCTACCTCAAGGACAAGAATAAATCTCTCAGATGATCTCTGTGTAGCATTAGAAGCTGGTTCAGTTTGTTTTGTTCAAGATAGAGACAAGGAAATGTTTCACATTTTCCACCAGTCTGTTTTGTATATGTGATCTTTTTTTCCCCTATAGTGTGACCTGCTTTATACAGCTTGGAAGGATATGCAGCTCTTTTGCTCACAAGCATAGTTGTTTACTCAGGGGACTGATAAACTCCGTCAGTACTTCTGAGAACAACATCTCATTGACACTTAGCTGTATTAGTGCAAATTGCATGGGTAAGAAACCCTGCTTGCTGTTACTGAAATCAGTGTGTGATTCAGTCCTGCTGAGGCACTGGGGCATAGAAGGGCTATGTCATGGTGAAACAGTAAATATGCCAGCTGAGATAGTTGTTTCACTTGTCTCTTCAATCCAATCTCTTTTTCTATGCTAGATCCTCCAGGAGCTAGAATACGGCCCATCCGTGGATTGGTGGGCTCTGGGTGTTCTCATGTATGAAATGATGGCTGGACAGCCCCCCTTTGAAGCTGACAATGAAGATGATCTCTTTGAATCCATCCTTCACGATGATGTATTGTATCCAGTCTGGCTCAGTAAAGAAGCTGTCAGCATTTTAAAAGCAGTGAGTCTTGCATTACTTACTTTCCTCCTCCTCATGGGTTTTTGGGGGGTTGTTTTGTTGAGTTTTTTTTCCTTGATTAAAATTGAATTTGCTGAAAGTTGTTGAGAGCAGTCACCACTGGGAGTTCAAGCACAGTTCAGAGTGCCACTGTTAGGATAATGGGGCCTGGGATAAATTACACTGCTTGTGGGAAAGGAACAGAATGTTTGTATTCCATGCAGTTGTACACTGTTTAAATCTGTGTACTGCAGATTCATGTTTCAGGGAAAACCCAACCAGCTAGAACTGTGCTATCACTTTGACACTTTATATGCCAAATGCTCCCATCACTGGAGTGGGAGAAGCACTACCTAATTAAAGAAACAATGTTTTTTATTTAACCCACTTACAAAATTTCCTGTCCCTTTGCCTTTCTTCCACTGTCATCAAGATGGGTTGAAAGCCCTTTACTTACAGCTGCATGTTCTACTTTATAGTTCACATGATAAGCAGTCTTATGTAGTGTGATTGTTTCTGTTTTCGTTGGGATTTTTCAGTATGCGTGGTGACTTAACCACACAACTTGTGTCACCAAATGCCACCATTTTTTACATCAGCCAATATGTGCCACTGGGCAAATTCAGTTTTTAGACTACCTTTAGAAAGACAGGTTTAGAAAGTCATTCATTACAATGACACAAATTCTTTCTTTTGTGCTAGTATTGTCCTAAAATTAAAAGCAAAACAATACAGAAGCAGCGTGCCAGTCCCCATAGTTTGAAAACCCTAGAAGGAGCTTTTGCTTTAAAAAACAACTTGGTTTTTATTTATTCCATTTTTCCACTGTCTTTGAAACTGGAAAATTTCTGCCTTTCCACATATTTTTCTTTCAGCATTTGGAGTAAGGGTGACTTTCAATTAAGAAGGCAGCTGATAGTGTAAAATCCTGCAAAGATCCTCATACAGGCTTATTTTGAAATTATATATGAAACATAAACAAATTGTGATTTTAACACCAGTGGACAGCATATTCTGCAGAAGTTCTCAGCCTTTTAATGAAAATGTCTTCAGGCTCCTTCTAGCTGAGCAAGAGAGATGCTCTAGCAATGATTCAAAGCCGAAGTCAAAGTTAACCTCTTGGAAATGTTTGCTGAAGTATCTCTTTTGCTACATTCACTGTAGTGAGAACATGGAGGATTTTTTACTTTTTTTACTGCTGGTAGTAATTTATTAATTCTTATTCTCCCTTCTCCCCCATATATCTTTCTGACTACTTTTTGTTAACTCACATGATACTTTCATGCATCCATTTCTGTTTCCAGACCCTTTGATTATTTTACTTCAGCAACTAAAATATATACTGCAGAGTTCAGGCTTATATCCAGGGCTCAGGGGTTATTTTGGCACACTGTAAAGGAAAGATTGTTGTCAGTTTTCATACCTACATCTGATTTTGATTGTAGTCCAGGGGATATTTTTTTAAAGTTGACTTTTCTACAGATTTTTCTGAGACTGTTATCCTGGATCTACATTTTGATAGCAGGAATGGTGATGAGTATCTTGCTGTAGTCAGAGGCTTTTAGGCATAAATTGATAAAATTTAATGGAGCTGTGGCAATTTATACCATAAATAAAACACATTTCCTTATGATTAGCAACCTGCTGCCTACACATCTATGGTGGGAAACCTGCTTCAAACTTGGGTTCTTCATCTGATACTTGTCCGTATGAAGAACAGGAAAAACAGAGGAAAGAAAGAGGCGTCTATGTATTTTACTGCTGAATGGTAGCAAGGGATTAACTTTGGAACACTTCATTTCCTCACATTGTGCTCTGAGACATGAGTTTTATTCTTCTGAAACTGTGTATTTTTACACTTCTTCAAACACCATGTAAGGAAAGTTTAGTAAGAAGACATTCTCTTGTATTAAGTAGCAATGCTGTCCTATTTTCTGTAGAAATGGTTTTCCCCTTATTTCCAACAAAACACTGAGGATGATATTAAAGCTCAGTATTACAAGGCAACATGTTGCTTATCCCATGAAAATCCACACATCTTATTAGACCTGTTTCTGTGAGTTGACAGGAATTGCTATTTAAATTCTTTCCTGTGTGGAAAAGAAAACAATTCTTCATTGAAATGGGCTCTCTGCTTCTTCCCAAGCAATGGAGAGATCTTGTCTCTATAGTGTGTGTTCCCTGCATACTGGGCTGACAGTCTCTGGCTACAGAACTGTGTTTTTAAGCTGTGTGATTTATTTCAAGAAGCAAGATTTGGGGAGCCCAGTGATACTTGATTCAGGCCCTAAGCAATTTTGCCCTGTTATCACTTAAGTCAGTAGGAATGCTGATCCTAAAAGGCTGCTTCTTTCAGAAAAGGAGGTTCCTGCCTTAGTATGGGAAAATAAAAAGGCTTATGGCTATGGCTGTCAGCTCCATTTGCAACAGCTCCATTTGCTCCATTTGCACTGTCTTCAGCAGAGTGCAGTTAACAGCTGTATCTGTCCTGACAGTTCCATCAGTATTGATGCTGGTGATAAACAGGGAATAAATGTCAGGTTTTGCTTCAGAAATAGAAAGGGATTAAACTAATGGAATTAAATGTCTGCTTTAAAAGCTTAATATTTTGTCATCATATATGCATGTGATATTTTTGTAAAAGTGTTCGTTCCTAAAACACATTCTCTTTAATCATCCATTTCAAAGTTGCATGAAGTTTGTGAAGTACAGCACTAAACTGGACTGTCGAGTCACATTTTCATGTCCTGGGCTTCTCAAAAATTACATGTCTTGTAGTTTCTATGTTCTGTTGCTGCAATACATGTTGCTTCTGGTTCCTGGTCTGCTCACTCCAGTCCTGGAGATGAAATAAAGCAGAGGAATGTAGGAATGCGTTTTGTGGGTTTTCAAGAGACCTCACCAAAGCACAGTAATCCTTTCAAAACCTTTGTTTCTCCTGCTCATAGAAAATATTGCCTGTAGTTTAGATATGACTTGTCTACTTGCAGAAGAACTTGCAGAGCAGTTGAACCCAATATCAAAGAGAAGGGTGATCTTCAGAACGGTGCATGTATGTCAGAAACCACAGACAGAATTGCCTTGCTGATCTATGTTGTACCTTTAAAATAACAGCATTTGTGGATGGTTGATCTAGATATCTAAAATCATTCTAAGGGCTTAAGTAGGTGCTTACCTAATAACGAGTACTAAAGTAAGGGCATGCATTACAGTGATTTATTTTTGTCTAAGGTTTGTTTTTTTTCCTACTGAAGTATAGTATAATGTGATACATAGGTGTAAAAGGCACTGAACAATTATTACATTTTGTTTACTTTGTACACTTTTTTTTAAATTTAAAAAGTGTTATATAATGGCTAAATATGAAGTTATAGCTGTTGAGCTAATTCTGTAATGTATTTGTGTGTATAAGAACATCATTCTTTGCTACTTGAATTGCAAGGATTCATTGTCTACACAAATTAGCAAAAAACTAGAGCAATTGCTAATAAAAGAAGGAAAAAATAACAGAGAAAAATCAGGTAAAGTATTATGAGCTGCCATCAGTTGATATCAATGTCTTACACCCCTTGTACAGCCTTTTCATGACAGAAATAGTAATAGTTTAAACATGAGAAGTTTATAAGTTACCACAGCAGAGGAGACCAGTTAGTTCCAGTCACTGACACCAGTCATGTACTAAAACTGAAAGAGAATGTGCAAGTTATGTCATGGGGGACATGATGTAACTTCCCATTCTCAAGGGAAGCTTTCTGCAGGTAATGATCACTCTGTCTCTGGAGGGTTTAAGATCATCTTTCTTTCCTTTAGTATTTTTGGCTAAAGCTGGAACTAGATATGCTAAAAGAGAATCTATTCCTTTGGCACTCCCAATCAGATAAAATTAAGATGTCTCAAAAATAAACTGAAATAGGTTCCTGCAATAAATTTACAGTTTGGAATCTCTGAATCTTACAGTTTGGCTGAAACCTCTGAAATTTGGAGGGCCAGAAGAAATAACCTTCTGAAAGGGAACCATCTCTAAAACCTTGGCTTTAAGAGTTGCAGTATGTAATTGAGCAGCAAATGATTTCCAGGTACTGCCATTCATGTTTTAACTTTTCCCTCCTCTCCCTCCCCACCCTGTAGTTCATGACAAAAAATCCCAACAAGCGACTTGGCTGTGTGGCATCACAAAACGGGGAAGATGCAATTAAGCAGCATCCATTTTTCAAGGAAATCGACTGGGTTCTTCTAGAACAAAGGAAAATCAAGCCACCCTTCAAACCTCGGATTGTAAGTAACAGTTTGTATAACATTCAGAGAAAACTTGGTTTGACAAGTCTACTTGTTGGCTTTTTTGAGAAATGAGATTACCCGATGCAGCATTTTGAGGGCTGAAATAGTAACATAAAAACGGCACTGAGAAGATTTTTTGTCATTGTTTCTGTGAAGGTAAGTGTCAGGAATAAATTTAATGCACACAAAAATGTTCATGTTCATCCACATAAACCATGAGAGTTCAAGGCACTGTTTTAATTATATTCTGTGTTCTCAAAGATGCCATAGCCATAAAAGATGATTTCAGTTGATATATAATGTCTATACATTCTGTGTGAACTCTACAGTTCTGCATTGCTGATGGCCACTGGATTTTGTAGTAAAACACAAGAATTTATAAGGAATAATATTTGAAGTGAAGAAACTTGAAAAAACACCTTCTTGGGGGAAAGAAATGCACATTATGATGAGAAAAATTTATGCACTAACATTTTCCTTGATAATAACCAAATATTTCTATTTTAAAGTAACAAAGACCTGTTAAGAGCAGCCCCACCTGCAGAAAGTACAAAAGCCATGCAAAAAATATTTTACTTATTCTGGTTTTCCTCTAGATGAAAATCCTTACGATTAACCAAATGTCACAGAAAGTGTGTGGTTACTTTTGTGCTTGCACAGTGCCAAGAGGCTAATTTTATGATAAGTCCTCTGAGATCGATTTGCATCTCTTGATCTTGCAGTTTTCTAATTACAGTGCTTAATTTGCCTGTGGACATGGTCAAGGTACTTATCTGTTTCTTTCTTTAGGCAGTTTTCCAAGGTATTAAAAAAACCAAAAAGCAAAACAAATGAACAGAATAAAAACCTTAGGTCTCAACTCCTAATCCTGAATTACATTCAGAGGTGGTAAAGTCCCTTCTGTTTCTGAAGAATTGCTGTATATTGCATGTAATGACTTTACTTTGAGTTCAGTGAGATGCATTTCCCCAGGTTCTTTGTGTAGATGGTGAAAATAGGGCTGACTGTCCAGAACAGGAGCCTGAGGCAGCTCCTCTGAGTCCACACCTGGGGAAATCTGTAGCTTTGCAGAAAAAGCCCAAAGGGATTGACAACTCTGAGTGAAAGCCTTTATGTCTGCCTTTCTAGGAGTAATAGTAAGATACATTATCACATGAGGAAGGTTTTCTTAATGTATTTATTGGAGAATGGAGAATGGAAGCCTTATAATGCCGTGTGTCCAGGCAGAGGGAGGCCTGAGCCAGCCCCACTGCTGGAAGCGGTGCAGCCAGTCCCTTACCCTGCTACCCAGCTCCACTCTGGAGGTGTGGCAAGGTTGCAGCTAGTGCCTGAGCTGACGTACAAGTCTCTGCACTGCTGCAGGAAGTGTAACCCCCAAATTAACTCCTTTAGTATCTATCTGAAGCCTGTTTAGTACTGTGGATAAAACCGTTTTCCAGCCAGGAAAAGTTCCACAGCTCTCAGGTATATGTGCTTGGACAAAGTCTGTGTTCAGCTGAATTGCATTTCTTGTTTTCACAAGAATTTGGCCTTTCATCTCACTGTACCTTTTGTTGCTTTGCTCAGTATTCATCAGAGTTTTGTTGTTAAATCAAGATGAACTGTTGCAGAATTATTTTCACTTTATGCCTGCATCTAATTTTCAGTTTCCTTTCATCTAGTCTGTTTATTGGCTGTTTTCCTTTCATGATCAAGATGCATAGTCCCCTGACAATAGATATTTTTATGAGGCCTTTATTATTTTTGTAAGTACTCCCACTGTGGCAATCCTTAAAAGTCAGGAGGCATTTCATATATCAGGTATTTTTATTCATTGCTGATATAAATGCCTTCTGCCTTCTCAGTGGAGTTTTTTTCTCTTTCTGGTAATTATTTCACTGCTGTTATATTGTAAAGCCAATCCTATTCCATTAATTCCTGTTGTTTTCTTCCTTTTCCTCTTCTCTGCTTTCTTCAATGATACTTTCTTTTAGTTGAATCGTTCAGTTTCAGTAGTGATTGCAGACTATTTCAGAGTAGTCTGAAGTTTGTGTAATTTTAGGACAGCTCTTTGCTCCTTAATAATTGTTACGGTGATTTTATACATCTTTATTTACACTTCTGATCATTTTTCTTCAGGCTACTTCTCTAATGTTGGATTTTCATACTACTTCTTTCTATATTATATCTACCAACTTTCTTTATTTTGCCAGATTTGATTCCTGAAGTCTGGTAGTTCTTTATGCTTGGATTTTTTTCTGAACTCTTTTTTTTTTTTTTTTTTTTTTTTAATAATGGAAATTCAGACAATATGTACTCTATGTTACAGGCATCTCTTATGATTTTCACGTTCTCAATCTGCTCTCTCTAAGGTATCTTCCCCAGGGACTGGCTCCTATAAGCTTTTTGATAACTTTGAACGTACCTTGTATATCTATGATCCATGTTTATGATCCATCAGCTCTTTTGTGCCCAGTGTATAAATTTTACAGTTGTTTGGATTTATTGTTGTATTGAAATCTTTGAACAAGATCATACTTGAAATTTTTATTTGCCCTCTTGAAACTGAATGATGTATTACTTGGAAAGTAAAATGTGATAAGGATCTAGGCTGGAGAGAAGGATCACATGAATGAAATATAATTATTAATTATTCAAGTTCAGAAATGGCAAAGAAATTTAGGGCAGTAAATTTCAAGTGCTGTGAAGGTAATTTTGTGTACTTGCCAAGCTAGACCAGATTGCACTCACTTTGAAAAACTGTGAGAAGAGGGAAGAAGGTGAACACTAATGAAATAAGATCTACTTTAAAATCTACATAGAGAATTATCTAAATTCAATGGTGGGTGTAGCATTGAGATTCACTGATTCAGATTAACAAGCATAACTATTCCATAGCCATGGAATAACTATGGAAAAAACATAACTTATGCCTGTGTTTGGAATGTTTTATGGTTTTTAACATATTTTAGTATAAAGTGCTGTTGATTATTTAAAAGTGACTTGTAATGTTAAGAGAGGATTAAAAACAATATTTTAATCTTGTGTTGAGAAGGACCTAGTTCTGTGAAAAGACCTATAAAAAAAGAGAGGCCAGATTATTAGTCAGAAAATAGACATTCTTGCATGCTATATGTGAGTGTACATGTGTGTTGGGAAAAAAGTGTATAATGCATATATAATCATCTGTGCATTTAAATTGAGTTTTGCATGCACATACAAGATTTTACTCATGCAAGAATGCATATATTTATACAGGTAGTCTTCTATTTTCTGACCAACTGGTAAGATGACTAAGGGGGGAATATTTGTGATTATATCATAAACACTTGAAAAATAAAACATTGCATAAGATATGTTAAAATGAGCTCCAGGAAATGTAAAGCAATGACACTAAGCAAGTAAAGTCATTAGGGAAAATGATCAAACACTGAGGTCCCATCAGACAATAGAATAATCTGCCAAGGGAGGTCACGGAGGTGCTACTGTGGAGAAAGCCTTGCATCTCTTCTGTCTCACTCTCCTCAAAACATGCGAGTTCCTTGATTAGCACAGCTGGCTTGCTTTTCTGTTACCTACCATCCTTTCTCTGTCATAATAAATTTCCTGAGGAGCTATATTACTTGGTACTGTCAAGCCTGTGCTTCTCCATGGTTCAGGTACATCACTTCAGCTCTGCCAGCCTTGTGTATGAATTTTTCAACAGGGCTTGGAAAAAAAAATTACATGGCTATTTATTAGCCAGACTTTTTAATGTTTTTGTTTTCGTGGTTTTAAATCTCATTCACACAGTGGATGGATGTAATTATGTTCTTTATTATACCAGAAATATATCATTAATGTCTTTCTAGTTTGTACATGATTTGATTATTCTAATGATGCTTTGGAAGCTGAAATTTCTTCCTGTGTCCAGCATTAGAGTGAAAATTACCAAAAGGATTTTGAAAACCTGACTTACGTTTTTTGAAGGCTTGCAAGAATCACCTGAACTGAGGACTCATAAAAATAGCTGAGGTTTAGATTGCTAAACTGTGGCAGAAGTGCCACCCTAGGCTGTCCTAGGTAGAGACAGTGGAAGCAGACTTGGCAGCTCTGAAACCTACTGTAAAGGGTGTTTGCCTCTGCAGTTAATGACTTGGAATAGAGACTATAGAGGAGTTAAAATGCACTGGGGCTCGGTCCTGTGATGCATG
The DNA here is from genome assembly GCA_018697195.1 of Certhia americana. Taxonomy (NCBI): domain Eukaryota; kingdom Metazoa; phylum Chordata; class Aves; order Passeriformes; family Certhiidae; genus Certhia; species Certhia americana. Next base: position 85,370,445 of record CM031859.1, on the reverse strand, counting down.
TTACCTGCCAACTCTTCCTCTCATAAATCTAGGATCATGAGGCTTTTCAATGGTAAAATCAATTTTACATGTGTGTGTATATATATGTACATTATATATACACACACTGTGGTTTTCTATACTGAGAGTTTGTTCTATATAGAGCTATTCTAAATGTTAAACTGGTGTAGAAAAAAAGTCATAGCTCTGGAGCATGTACATTAGAAATCAAGCAAACTTTTGAGCAGCTAGGCAGAAGATACTAGTCACACCTAAGCTCCAGTGACCTTGCAGTGTCTTTTGGAGATCACTTTTACTGTTCTTAAAACCTAATCCTTAGAGCTTCATAACCTGTCTTGAAAATTTCTGAATAATATTATTCTGAACGCAGTCATGAATATGTAATTGCATATGCAATGAGTACTATTTTAGTGCAGACGGATATCTTTTCTCCAGAGCGACTGTTGTGAGACAGAAAACTTTTTGGGGCATTTTGTTCCTCTATTGAGATTTTTTTTTTTTTTTTGCATGTATTCTTCCTGAAATTTTATTCCTTTTGGAGTATGAAATTTCCATGATCAGTAGCCAGAAGGCCAGGCTTGGTTTGCAACATAATTTATTGCTCAAGAACTACATAGACCACAAGACCTTTTGGTAACATTCAGTGATTCTCTGTTCTCCATCTGTCTTTGTTTCCATGGCTGTATTCCTGGCTTGGTTGAGTTGGTTATTTCCATTTTCAAACTGCATTTGCCATCTTAAAAATTAAAACAATGATGCAGTAGATCAGTTTCTTACCTAAGTTACTGATGTGGTGGTAAGTGTGGTAGATCCTTCTTAGTGGAATGTTGGGATGATTCTGTCTATCCATACCAAAGAGCAAACTATGCATTAAAAACAGTTATTGAAACAGATTGCTGCTTCAGCTTTAATGTGTATTGATGATTTTTATATTGTTATAGTTCCCTGCAAGAAATTCTTTGTGCCATTTCTGAGAGCACAGCTGGCCAGCTGTAGGTTTTCCAGAGTAAACCTGTGGCCTGCTGACATATCAGCAACATCAGCCAGTGAAGCCCAGAAGCAGATTCACAAGTGGCAAAAAGATGTGCAGTATCACAGTCCCTCTTTCCAGGGATGGAGGAAAATGACTGCCCAAAATTTGTTACTTGTTTGGCTGAAGTCAGCCAACTCATATTGTAGCCTCACATGAGTATCAATTTAATAGAATCATAGAATAGTGTGGGTTGGAAAGGACCTTTAAAGGTCATGTAGTCCAACCCCCCTGCAGCAAGCCTAATCAACCATATCAGGTTGCTCAGAGCCATGTCCAGGCTGTCCTTGAATGTTTCTAGGAATGGGGCATCTCTCACCAACCTGAGCAACCTGTTCAGTGTTTCACTGTTATCATTGTAAGCATTTTTTTTCTTATATCCAGTTTAAATCTACTGTCTTTCAGTATAAAACCATTACCCCCTGACCTTTGGCAACAGACCCTACTCAAACATTTGTCCTCTTCTTGCTTTGAAGCCCCCTTTGAGTACTGAAAGACCACAATATAGGGTCTCCCTAGAGTCTTCTCTTCTCCAGGCTTAATAGCCCCAACTCTGTTTGCCCCACAACTCATAGGGGATGTGCTCCAGCCCTCTGAGGGCTTTCTTTTTGATTTTTGTAGAATTAGACCAGCGGAGTAAAATCACTCTCATATTTCTTGGTCACAGTGTCTCCGTGTGCTGCAAGGAGCTGTGAGACAGAGGAAGCTCTTAGACACTGTGCAGCAAGGATAGTCTCACTACAGGCACACTCCTGTCCTTCCAGAACTAAGTTTTCATTGTCAACATTTGCAAATGTGCATGCGAACAGACAGACTTGCCACTTTCATCTACCCTGCTGTCAGTGTCAGGGTTGGGAAAATTTGAATGATTTCTAAGATGTCCTCAACATGAAAAAACTGAGGAACTCTCAGCCAGAGGGTAGTCTGGGAAAACAGATGTTTGCCATACATATTTCTTTTTAGCAATTAAGCCAAAGTTTCATCACTAATGGCACTTTATCAGTGCCTGTGGCAATCCATTCATAGTGTGGCTTTATGGAGACGAAGTTTAAAAAATAATCATATTACAGTGATTCACTGTCAACTTGCAGCTTTCACAGAACAGTGCATTATTTCAATTTTCTCAATGCATTCATAATGTTTTGGTTTTCTATTCTAAAAGCTCACTTTCCTCAAGAGCATGGGAGACAAAATGAATGGGATAGTCTATTGCAGAACTGTACCTTGCCCTATGGAGCAACAGCTGCTGCTGGCCAATTCATCTAATATGACTTCCTTTATTTTACAGCCTCTTCAATTTCTATTGTTACATCACTGAGAATATTTTCTGAATAATTGTGTTCCTTCTTCAGTTCTAACTTCTTAGGGTAGAGAGTTGGTCTAGCAGCTAAAACCAGAGACCCAAGAATTGCAAGATATATAAGTTCCTCCACCAGATTTTCTAGAAACTCATGATGTGGTCCAGGCTGCATCACCTAATTTTTTTTCTCACTTCAATTTCCCCTCTGTGGTAATCACAGGCAAAGTTAAGGGCCAGTGAAAAAATATGACTGAGAAATGTCAAAAAACAAGTGCTAAAGATCAGCCTGCTTTTAAATTGACTGAATGCTTAGGACTTCCCTTGGAAGAGTGTTCTTATGCTATTCCAGACCTCAGTGTTAGCAGATTTCCTCTCAGCCTCCAATTACACCTTTCTCAGCTCCAGTAACTCTAAGATAATGATAAACCATTATTGCAGTCCCTCCCCCCTTAGTTATCACTATCTGAGCAACATTGTCTGTAAGCAGTTTCCTTTGTGAACCTGAACTCCCTTGTTAAGTCTTGACTTAAGGATGCCAGCAATGTGTCCTCTTTCAGTTTTGCACTGCAGCAAAGGTTTGAAATAAAGTCATTTCCAAATATAAAATTCTAGCCAATGATTGTGGGTTACAACTGGAGTCACTGAGCACCATGAATTTTCTTTTCCCCCTCCCCTGAATGAGTGAAAAACTGGCAAAATTTTGGCAATTCTTTGCCCATGACTGAATGAGAAACTGGATGCCCACAGTGTTTGGAAGCTGAGTAATAAGTAGCAAACACGAATCAGCACCTCTGGAGAGTGCAGCTGGACTGTTTGCTCAGGCAAACAGGCAGAGGCTGTGCCTGCCCCATGGGTAGGTGCTGCATTGAATGGCTCCTGAAAAATGTCTTCAATTAGAGAGGTGTGTGTCCAAATTGCTGCAGCAACCATCTGCTTACTGTGAAATACGGCTGGAATCCTTAAAGAGGGACCACATTTCTGGAGAAAACTTTCCAGTATATCCAGTATGTTAGCCTGAAACATAAGTTCTATAATTGCAGATTCATTTTCATACATGAGTGATAACAGGCAAAGATTTTTTTTACTTTTAAATGAGGGATTTTTAACCTGGTGTTGGGAAGTCATGATACTGTTTTGGTGGGGGTTCTTTGGCACGCCTCTACTTTTTTGTGACAATAGATTGTATCGTCATCCATGCAGAATTATGACTTTACCTTTACGCTGTGGGGAAGAAATCCTGTAAAATGCAGTATCATTCAATAGCACCAGAAGGAACATAAGAAATTACAGGCCAAGTAAATTTCTTTTTGTATAAATGTTCTCTCTTTTCAAGTTTGCTTCAGTGTGAATGTCCCTCTTTAAGGTAAGGCCTTCAATATGGGGAAAATGTCAAGGTAGGTCCACTTTTAGGCCTAATAACCTTGAGGTGTCCCTTCAGTTTCATAATATATTTCCATTCAGTCATCAGTGCATGGCAATGAGCATTTAGCAGATGGGCACGCAAGGGGCTATACTGCATGCCTTTGCATGAAGTGTTACTGCTTAGACAAAACACTGGGGAGTGATCTTGAGACCTCAGACCCTCATGTACCATTATTACACATTGCACATGACATTTCAGGCATAGGAAAACAGTGGGCTTTCTCCTGAGAGTGACACTGCTTTGATTAATACTGATATACAAAAAAGAAGTTTAGAAATGGGGTAGACTGTCAAAATGGTTAACATACATCCTTTGAAAAAAACTAAAGAAAAATGGATGAGGACTTTTGAGACAGACTTTTTATTACTGACAGTCATAATGGTGGAACTCCTACACTTTGCATGCTGCCCCTGTCACAGGGTATCATGAATCAGAATACTGAATTTCAGATGGCTCCTAGAAGTTACACTCTTCTGCTACTGGGTTTGAGATTAACCAGGTAGCTGCTGATTGAGAAGCATTGGTTATTTTCAGGCAATGAAGTTGAAGATCTCAGGTGAGCTTGCTGTAGTCAGCTGTGAACAACAAATAGTACCATGGTTATGCCTGCAGTGTAGCTCAGACCAGTCAGTCAAGTGGCTGGGCAGAACAGTGAAGTCTGGAACACTCCTGCCTCTTCCCTCAACGAAGTAAAGGACCTTGGTTTTCAAAGCTTCAACTAGCTTGGCACTTTGTGCAACCTCTAAGTTTTCCCAGGATGTAAGTATATAGCTTTTGAGGAGCCTGTGTGCAGCTTACAGAAATCAGAAGTGAGCTGGTATTTTTAAGAGACTTTAGTGTTGGTTTTTTTAATGTACAATGTTCTGCTTTCCCAGAATTTCTCATTTAGTTAGTCTGATTTTGGGGTTTTTTTAATTATTTTCAGTGTCAGTGCCTCCAGCTGCTGTTTTTAGATGTGATTACCATAACACTAAAATTACAGAAATTTGAAAGCTATTTCCCAGCACTGCAGGTTCCCAAATATTTATAAGTTAAACAGCTTTTATTATGCTTCTTTTCATTCTGTACTGGGGATCCATCAGTATTTGTTTGGTTTTGTTAAGTCCTGGGTTTATAGCACTAAAATATTTTCATACTGGATAATGAAGTCCATATAACCATCTGTTAAGCGCACATCATTAAGTGGTGCCCTTTGGGATAGAGTGATAAGCAACCTAGAGTGTACTTTGCTTTCCTTTTGGGCTTCCCCAGAAAAACACAAATTCTATTTCATTTTCTGACTGCTTTAATCTCCAGCACAATTTTCATTAAATTATTTAAACCATTAGGTGAAATAATATTATTATGTTCACTTGCATTCTTATTTACATTCCCAAGAATTCACACAGACATATTTTATTTTTATATTAATGTAGATAATATATAATATATAATATTCCTGGGTTGGGCCTGTTTCTGATGCCAGTAAAAGCCAGTGGAAAAACACAAGGTGATTAAGAAGCAGTAACATCTGGCTCTTTATTAGAAGGTGGAATTTATCCAAAAAAAGTCAAGACTCATTGAAGGCTGGCCTTTTTTGACTAGTCCCATCCCAGCTGGAGTCCAGTAAACACTGCGTATAAAAAGAGTTTTGACTTTGGGTTTATTTCTCGTGCAGAACTTTCTGTACTAGTAGTACACTGTGCTAATGCAGGCATTAGGTCTTACTAGGGTGATCACCCAAAATGGACAGCAAAAATTTGTCAGTGTGTGTGTTCACAGCCCAGCATACTAGTGCAAAACTTAATTCCTTTGACATATGCACTACTAAGCAGATGGAGGACTGAAGCAGCTGATGTGTAGCTACTTATCTGCAGTAGCAGGACAGGGAAGACACCTTTAAGGAATCCTAGCACTTTATTAGCTGCTGCTTTCCTCTTGTTAAGCTGCTGTGCTGCTATAAGGGATTTTGTAACAGACCATGTACTGGTCCTCTCAACAGCATACTCCAGAAGTTACATGCTTGAATCCCACGGGATGAGAGGAACACTCAGTCTAAACATTTACAAAAAACTTTAAGCACAGCTCTTGTTCCTTGCATGCCATATTCGCATTTGTGAAGGACCTACAGAGCAGCAGTTTCTCTTGGCTTAATTCTGGAGTACAGAAAAGAAGGATTTGAAGACCATGACTGCCTATGACTCTTTGGAAGTCTGTGCTTATACTTGACAAGAATGAGAAGAGAGATTGAGATTGTGCTGTCATGTCTGCTTTAACAGCTCAAATTCCCAGCAAGATGGGGTTCCCACTGTGCAAAAAGCCACATAAGTGAAAGACCATCAGGAGATTTTAGACAATGATAGAGAGAACACAGCCCACATATAGAAGAACAAAAATAGGAAGAAAACTAGATGAATGATGAAGAGAAAATTACTAAAGTTCAAAGCAAATCAGCAGGAAAACCAAAAATTAAAGTCATGTCACTACAAACTTTGCTATATCATACTGAGCTCTTTGAATAAAACTGTGTTCCAAAAAGCAACTACAGGGTCTGGAAGAAAGGTGGAAAGAAGATGTATTGAGATGCAGAAGTAGTAGGCATTCATTAATAGTCCTGCAATGGCTTTTATTTAGCCTGTAATTGTGTGCATTATGTATGTGCATTAGTTTAAAAAAAAAAAAAAGAAAAAAAGACAGCATCCTCAGCTGCTTTCTAAAGTCACATACATCTTTATTTTACTCTATCTTTGCAAAATCTTAAAAATAATCATTGTACTTAAAAATATTATCTCTAACAATTCAGTAGTCTTAGCAATCAACCATTATGTAGCTTTCTCCATTTGTCCTACCTAAGACCTTCTATACCATTTTGCTGTGTGAAACCCTGTCGTATGCATCATCCATGTCAAACTAATTAGCTAGAGCATCAAAGAGCATGAGTTTCCAGAAATGTAGGCAGTCTTGCCAAAAACTGTGTAGCATTCCTACTCTATGGCCAGTAATGCAAACTCTTGTAGTGTGTAACTGAGTCTTGGAATTTTGCTCCCACTATATGTGTTGCTATTACCTTTCAAGCTGTGAATTTTTTTTTTTTTTTTTTTTTTTTCCAGCATCACAATGCATGTCAAGACTCCTTGATAGAGGAGGGCTCAGAATCACAAGATACTTCTATATAATTTCATGTCATCATCAGGAAGGTTTCCATAATGTGGTACTTTCCTGTAAATAAATGTGTAGGTGACTGTAGGCAGGAGAAAACATTGGAAAATCAGTCAGTCAGTATTTATTCAGGACACATAGAGTGTTTCGAAATATTTCATTACATCATTCATCAATTACTAACATCACAGTCTCCTTAATTTATTCCTTGTCTTTCTGTTTGCTTAAAGAACAGAAAGTAAAGTAAATCAATTGATCTTTTACAGAATATATCTGATCAAATGCCTCAGTGCACAGTTAATCTATATTTGGATAATTTTTTCAGTGATTTTGCAGATGTCTCCTGGAAGCCACTGAAATTCTAGGAATACGTGCCCTAGACTTACCAACCTGCCTCACTTCTCCCTCATCTTTGTGAGTCAGTCCTTAGTGCCAAAGTGCAAAGGATCAGAAGACCAAAAGGCTTCTACACACATATTTGAGGATTCACCAGCAGGTGGTTCAGCACATTGTTACAGACGCACCAGCCCTGATTCCTGTCACTCTGCTATAAAAGTGGTAGAAATGCAGTTTCTGGAGAACACAGCTGAAAGTGGGCTAATCTTGGATGTGTGCCAGGATATGAGAGGGGAGGTGACATGGCTGATCATGACCTTAGAGCAGCTGAGGATATCAATGGATGCTTGCCAGTTTCATGTGACTTAGCGAGAGAGAGACACATATGAAATCTGCACTGCAGGGTAGAGCATAAGGTTTGCAGTAGGAGTCACATTGTGCAGGTGAAGGGTATTTTCATATGATAGTTCCATTACTTTCTCCTCTTCCCAAGAAGAAATACAAAATTGTTTCTCATGAGGTAAAATCTCTCAAAGAAGCCTACCTTAAGGGGAAGAAGTAGTATAGGAATTCAGAAGTTGGCACTCTTTCCCTGCAATTTTTTCACTTCAAAAAATGCACATATGCTACCATTGCACATAGCTAATGTGCAATAGCTCTATGTCACAATTGAGTCCTAATGGAAGCAAGCCCTAAGAAGATGAACACGATGGAGTTTGAGACCAAAGGACTAACCACAAATGGAAAGCTGGTGCTGAACTCCCCTAAACCTCCTATGAAATCTATCTCCGTCCATGTTCTGTGCAGAGATAACTGTTGTGTAGCAATCAGGCTGTGAACAAAGGTTTGCTATACATACAGCATTTTGCTGTATATGACTTCAGTGCTGTGTACTCATGGTGATAAGTATACCCAAGCAGGGCCATAGGGGAGAACAAACAGATTCACAGTGGCTGCTGGGAGAGGTTCATTGCCCGGACCACGAGCATAGGGTGGTTGTCAGGGAACCTGCGGAGCTTTGGTGTTGTTTGCTGCGCTGTTTATTTTGTGGTGGTGGTTTTGGGAAGCTCTGGTTTTGAGGAAGTCTGTGTAAAAGTGAAATACAAAGGCTGGCATTCTGGCCATGGAGTCATTAAGTGTTTATGCCCCTTATTGTTTAGGTTAGTCCTCCTTCCTAGTTTACCCATTTCACCTTCCTAAGAAACGGAATACCATTTCAGTATAAATGTGGTTTCAGTTTAGTGTGTCATAAATGATTCCTTTTAAAATCCATCGTTTTTTGAGTTTGCTTGGTGTTTATTAAATATCTGTGTACTTCCATAACAGATTAAAATATGAACTACATAGGTTCACATGCTTTTCAAATACTGTTTCGCTATCTATTAACGTTTTTATTGAATGGGAGAGTTTCCCACTACTTTCCCTTAATGTGGTGTCCTCTACTGAAAGCATATCTAGGAGAATGAAATCTCACCCTCTGCTTGGAAGTAATAAATGTTGGTATGCTTATAAAATTTGGATTCAAAAGCCTTCTTACAAGCTTCAGTTGAATATACTACAGCTCATGGCAAATGTGTTGTTACTCTTCCCTGTGCAAATAGAGCAATTAACATACTGAGAAAATTTCATAATTTATAGTTATTTGGTAACATGTATTTCTTATCTTCTGAAATCAGACAAGCTAGGAAGTACTTCTAATACTGATACAGATTCTCAGGACATGCAAATACTGTGAAGAGGCATCTTGAGGATAAACTGAAAGACAGGCCTAAAGTGTTGTTCTTAGCCCATTTCCCTTGAAATATTAGTACTGAAGTTATTTATAAATAACATGAGCTACGTGCAAAAGTGAGTGCTCATTATAGTTGGTCTCAAATATTTAGAAACTACTGCACCTTTACAAACAGAGGTCCATCAGTGGCATAAAGTGATCTCTACCTGTTGCTGTGGTTGCTATCCTAGTAAGGAGGGGTGAATGAGAGGACGGTGACGTGTGAAGTTAGCCACATAACATTGTGCTTCAAACCAGCTGGTTTGATGTCTGAGTTCTCATTTGTCTTGATAAATATAATCTGAAAATCTTATCAGTGATGAGGTAAATACAAAATGATTGAGCTCTTATCATCCTGATAGAATTTCTTCTTGATGATAACTGTGCCAAAGATGGCACACTTACTACTTGCTGAAGCAAAATTCTGGATGAAATTAAGTGATACCCTGTGATATGTATGAGAAGGTGTGACTCTTGCTGTGTGTCCCTTCCTGCTGCCCTGTGCCTCTAGAGCTTCACACCAAAAGCTTCAGCAGGCTCCTATAGTTATATTTAACTGCTTATTGTGAATCTGTAGGACAATCAGACTAAAACACAAAACCCAGTCTTTTGTGGCATTGTTGTTTCCTAGCCACCACCTCCATCTGTTTTTTTACCTTCTCTGAGTAGCATTTGAAGCTGCTGGACAATGCCAGCACAGTTATGGAAGCTGTTGAGCTTTCAATTGACTTGAAAGGGTTTCAGTGAAGTAACAGTCTTGAAGAGAGAGACATCTTAATGTCTCCCAATGGGAGAATGAATTTAATCTGTATTAGGTAGAAAAGAGTCCACTGAGCCTCTTGGCCTCATGACACATCTGATGAGTTGTCCAAGCTTTGCTGAGTTCCCTGGTTTGAAGCACCCTCTGTGAGGTACCTTCTTGCAAGGATTTCTGTGGCTTTTCAATACCAAGAGCTTCCACAATTCACATTTGGTTCATGTAATTAATGGAAGGAATGGCAAGTTTTAACTTTCTGAATGTATTTTCAGTGATAAGAATACCAAATTTCTTTTTTCACTGTTGAAATTCATATAAAGTCATTTAATAATCATTGATAGACAAGGTTGTTAATCCTCAATGCTGGAAAGCTTAATAAGCAGATTTTAGTGGGGTTTTCTTAAGCTGGAGTTTGTAACTGCAGATAGAAATTGAATGTTTTCTTGAAATGGCAGTGAAAACAAAAACAATTCAGAAAACTGCTGTTTAAAGTGTGCTTATTAACATCTTTTAATAAATACATGAAGAAATTTGAGAAAAAAAAAGAAGTATTTTGACTCAAAAAACCCAATAGCTCTGAGCAAAATTGTACAGGCCAACTACAAAGCTGATTGAATGGTGTTTTATGAAGAGATAGTCTTTTATAGTTTCTGATATCTTTATCTCTTGAATAGAATAAAACATGATTTTGGCTTAAAATTTGTCATCCTTGATGGGTAGTAGTCATATGGGTTTATTAGTTCAAGTGTCACATCTAATCAGATCATGTCTCCTAAGTCACACAGTCACTGCTTAGACAGGAGATGTCTGAACCATTCACACTGCTGGGAAAAACAAAAGATCAAGAGGCCAGCACGTATCCTGCACAAGAGGTAGTCACTATTCCTTCTTCTATATCCAGAGATATTCTGCTGGTGGAGCAGCCATCTTTCTGATGAGATTTAGAATTGGAATTACGTCATTTTTTGTCATTGCCAGTACAGTGTGGAGTTTGGAAGCTACTGTCGGAAGCTTTTGGGTAGCTGCTGTGCCCCTGCTTTCATGTAGCTGAAGACGAGATGCTTGGGTAGTCTAGAAAGATAAAAAGGAACATCTGAAACCTAATGGAATTTCTGTGTGTTTACCAGGACAGCTGTAGTTTTGGATGTTCTTCTTTCCTAGTACTGTAGTTTTGTCAGTCATCTGAAACTGAAAAGTCTTACCTGGAAAAAAATTTGCAAAGCTTAAAACAATGTGTCCCAGAGTCTTAGGAGCTGCAGGCTAAATAAACAGAATCCCACCCATTTAATTACTGCATTTTAAATTATGCATTTAGCAGCCAATCTAAACATTTTTTCCTTTTATCTTCATGATTTTTTTAATGTTCAAAGTCAGATAATGGCTGCACTCTGTTTCTTTCATATAGTCTTCTTACCTTGCAGATCTTCCTTATTTTCTCAGCTTCTCTGCTAGGAGACAGGCACAGCCCTTCATACCTTCATCCTGAGCCCTCATGATGCAGCTGTGTGCTGCTTCATGCTATTGGCCTACAGAGTATTCACAGTGCAAGTACATTAAAACAGCAATAGTAGCAGAAATGTGGCCAGACCTGTTTTGTCTTAACAAATGGAGCCTTGCAAAATAGTCATAGCTTCAGGAAGAAAGGGCCTAAGTTGCTAAGGAGGGTTTCTCAAATAAATCTTTCTTTTGCAAAGAAGCACTTATTATGAGTGCTACCTTGGCTCAATCCAGTCACTTTTGTTCCCTGTCATTTGTTTAATCTCACTTCATCAATTGGTTAGTTAGAGACCTGTTAGCATATCCTTGCAATCGTAGATTGCTCCATGCCTGTCCTGTTAATAAATAGAGTGATTTACATCTGTCCTGCCAAAACTACATGGAATTCTTTATAAATCAGAGAAAGTTACAAAATTCTCTTTCCTCCTTTGGTCTTGAAATCATATTTTAAGACACAGTTGGCTTTTAAATCTAAGAAAATACTTTTGATTGTTGTTTCAGAAGTGTTTGGGAATCCCTACTGGCAGCACAGTTATTTTTAATCGATAGAATTTATGTACACCAATGTTGGGATCCTTTTTTAGATGTACTTTTCTGTGCTCTTTTTTTCTCCAACACCTTCACAAGTCTTAGTGATTTCTGGAATAAGTAGCAATGAGGAATTAATTGCCCCTGATAGGCTTTGAGGAATTTGTCATTTTACTCGTTTAACTTAAGTGAATTTACTCTAAAATGTCACAAATATGTTCAATATGAAAGCATGAAAATTATATATATTCTGTTTGTTTTCAGCTGCTCAAGATTGATAGCTAGTGGTAAAAGTTGGAGGGTAGTCATATTTCTTTCGCATATAACTACAGTTCTGTATTTACATTCTACTTTTTCAAATACTCACTTATCTTATTCTGCTCTAGTGAGTATTCCTGTGGCAAATTAATTGTATAAGCTTCTGAAAATACCATGGTAGGACATGGAGAACAAGAAGAATGTAGACACAGTTGCAATGTAATGCTTTTAAAAATTGAGATGGAATTTCATTCTTATTTTGCAGGTTTTGCCCAAATTACTTGGAAAAAACCTCATAAAGTCCAAAGCCATGGCCCTCATGCCTCTTATGCAATTCAGAGTTACATGAGTCATATACATTTCATGTCTGCTCTTTATGTACGAAGTAAATATCTCAAATGTAAACAATATATATATATGTATGTTTGTTATGTCCATATCACTTTCCTTTTAATGGAATTCTGTGGAAAGAGGTTGTGGATTTTTGTTTGTCTGCACTTAGAAAGTACTCAGTTTACAAGCGACAGTCTCTTGCATTTACACAGACCTTTCTTTCCCTGCATTCATAAAGTTCTTACAAACAATGTAGGTGAAGGTTGCTGTGACTTTTTTTTCAACTGGGAGAAAGAAAACTGTTTTATGTCTCAGTAGAGCTGATGAATAAAATACATATACATATATATATATACATATATATATATATATAAAATAGAAAAAAATTTACCTACATTGAAAGGTGGTATATATCCCATTTGAAATATATTAATGTACTTTATGGTGTATGACTTTGTCATTTTGTTGTTTTACTTTGCAAGTCAAATAGCTGTTCTATTTCCAGTATCATTTAGTCTCAGCCATGGGCAGGAGGAACACAAAGCTTATTTTCAATATGTCAGTGTGCCTCCATTAAGGATCACCCAGGTAATTACTAGTTTCCTTAGCTAGTGGAAAGAGAAAAGAGACAGCACAAAGAAAAATGTTTGTTCCAATTCCCTGAACCTGTACATGCCTGAAATGTGCTGCTAACATGGAAAATGAGAACACTGCAGGTTCAAAGGAGTGACCATGGAGAATATTTTTTGCTGTAGCCTAGAGTGTTTTTTTCGAGTAAGTGGTCACAGATAGTCACTGTCATGAGTGTCATGAGGACAGCAAATCAGCCTCCCCAAGACTGTCTCAATACCTCTTGACCCAGAACATGCACAGCTGCACTTTGTTGGTCCAACTTTGCTGAAGGAGTGAGGTGCTTGCCACTTGTGTGGGAAAATCCTGATGCCACTAAAATAAAGAAGAATTCTGAGGTGGATTGCTCTGGAGATGGGATTTCACATTTTGCATGGTGCTCTCAATTACATATGGCTGCTTTGGGAAATCTGAGTTTCCAATGTTGAGCTCAAGGGTTTTGGACTGAGAGCTGTTAGAAGCTTTACCTCCAACTTTTAAACATGAGTGTAGCCTTCATCAGTTGTAGTGATATAAAGAAATGGTTAACTTAGATTTGAAACACTGGACTGTGTTTGGGGAAATCAGTTAAATCAGTTCACTCTGTGACTATGAAATGAGATATGATAATGTTCAAATCCAAGAGGAAACAGCCATACCACCTGCTATGCCAAAGCCCTTTTAAAACTAGTCCTAATCTCAGCTTCCTGCTTTATCATCATACTGCTATTCCTTCGCCTGTCAGAGACCATGAGTCTCTGGGACCTCATTTATAGTACTGCTTCTGTGGCCTCTCCTAAACTCATATTTCTTGCTCTTGTAGCTTCTCTCATATGTCTGTTATTATTTGTGTGAAGTAGCTCCTCTTTTATTTCAGTCATTCCAGAAAATTCAGCCTTTCGGGGGGGGGGGGGGGGGGGTGGAGAGGAGGGAGAGCACCTTTTATTTTACTGCACTGTTTTACCATTCACCTTATTTATATTTTTCTTCTCAGAAAACCAAAAGGGATGTAAATAACTTTGATCAAGACTTTACACGAGAAGAACCAGTATTAACACTAGTGGATGAGACAATTATAAAACAAATCAATCAAGAAGAATTTAAAGGGTTCTCTTATTTTGGAGAAGAGCTACTGCCATAGACAACATTAGGCTGACGAATGAATGATGCTACAAGAAGTGCTTCTGAAGAGATCATCAAATTACTGAGACTCAGTAGATCAAGAACTACTTCTTTTACCCTGAGCCCATATCCCAAGTTAAAGTATATATTTATTGGTATCTTTCCTTTAATCTTCTGACCTGAAAGCACTCTTAATTTCTGTCTCACAAAGCAATGCAAAATAATTTTGTATCAGAAATTGTGGATGTAACACACTGCCGTATATTTGCAACTTTTCTTTTATTCCTAAGAATAGGAAATCCCAAAGGACAAAATTACATCTTTTGCATAGAAAATGAAGCTATGCTATTGAAAGCAATTTAGCAGACCAAGTTCTGTGATCATCATATATAATTAAGCTTATGAGAAGGTGAGAACTGTTTCTTCTGCAGTGGTGGTTATAGTGAGATCTGTACTCAGATGCCCTTTGGAAAGCAAAGTCTGCCTTCATGGAGATGTAATCCCTAATTATTAACTTATTGTGGAGAGGTACAAACTATGAAGTTGTTCATAAAAAGAAGCACATCAATTAAGGCTTTCAGTGAATTTCCTCATACAACATACAGGAAGCTCTTAGGAATAAGAGACAAAAAGGTAACTGAAATTTTATTAAAAGAAAGAAACAGATGTTACATGGATAGATATTAAAGGGCTAACGAATAAAAAGCCTACAGTACTTTAACTCAGCTATATATAGCCATTTTACTGGTTTTCAGACAATTTGGTGTACTATCCATGTTACCAAATTTAACATCCTTTTAAATGAACCATTAATGTGACGGCAAGCTTGCAAATGTTTACAGTTAATTTTACATAAAAAATTAATTATAAACATTATAAATTTGCCTTTTCCATAGTAGCTAAGTTGGTAAATAATTTCTTATTTATATTTATTTTCTCAGCAGTGTGTTACTTTTGCACACTTTTACAAAACCGTAGTACTACTGTGTTTGTTGGGTTTTATGTTGAAGATCTAAAGAGAAGTCTGCTTTTAGAAGACACAAAATAAGGCTACACGTTCATTATGTGGAGATATGTTAAAAAACTGAAGATCAAACATTCACAAACTGACATTATTGAAAGTTGTAAATTGATATTTTTTTTGTGTATGAATTGAACTGGTAACTCATGTGGACAATATTACTAATGTGAAGTTACCTCTTGTAGATACGCTAACAGTGTTATGTACTTATATTTCCAGGAGTACCCTGTGATTTGGTTTTGGTTTTTTAAATCTTTTTTTTTTTTATTTTTATTTTTTTTTTTTTTTCTTTTTTGTGTACATGTATTGCTGACGTAATTTTATTATATATTTTACTGGACTGAGTGAGCGGTCATTGGAATCCATTTTAATTGTTGCACATGGATTTCCAGCTGCACAAAAATATATATACTTGTGATTGGCAAAGTGGCACTAAAGAAGCTTTTTTGCCTTTTGTACAGGTGAGATTTTGTATATAGTGTTTGCTGCAAGGCCTGTGGAATTCATTGAATATAGAGGTATCAACTGCTGCATGTTCAGGCATACTATTAAAATGTTAGTCTATGAAAGAATAATTATAATAATGTCCATGTGCAATACTCTTGTATGTGTATTGGTTCAAGTTACTGTCAGAAAGATGAGGTTTTCGTTATAAAAGATGTAGACATATATTAAGCTATACTAAATCTCTTGTATAGTTCTCTTCAACTCTATTATGACATGATAGAGCTCAGTAAGAGAAAGGAATGTTTGAAATCGTGGTGGACAAAGTGTGAATCATTGGCTTTAAGAGATAATCTCGGTTTCAAGCAGATGAGTTAGTTTGTGTCAGTTTTGCGTCTGGCTGCTCATAGCCTGTTACTGATGACACCATTCAGTTCCATTTTGTTTTGTTTTTAAAACTCAGGTGTAATTATTATATATATTCTTATGATTATTTCAAAATATTAAATATTATGATATATCAATTAATGTGTTGTCTGGCCTACAAGTGTAATAAGGATCAAGCCTTTAGTTTAATTTAATTTATCTTCAGTAATCTTTTGGACTGGGAAAAGACTAGCTTCTGGAGCTGAGTACCAGCACAGAAACATCTTAATGATTGCATCATCTCAATGTTTAAATTTCTTTCTCTCTTAGAAATATATTGTAGAGCTGCCCATCAATTTGTGTCTCGCCACTGGCTCTGTTTATTTCTCATCACAGTTAGCTTTTGACATCCAGGCAAGAACTGATCACAATGCTAAGGCGTTATTTTCCATGGGTGAGGAGACTGCTAGGAAGGCAAGTTATGGGATCATGCACTACTGTTTGTCCAACAAGAGGCCATTACACAGAACTCTTGAGCATTTATTTTGAAGGAATAAAAGCATCCCATAAAGCTATTGTGCACAAGCTATGTAGTCTGTATTCCCCTTTCTAACATGAAGATAATTAGCAAATGTTCATATGTCAAGGGGCCTCAGTGCCTGCAGTATTGGGTAGGATGCTAAGAGAAAAGTGAAGGAGATAGAAACTATTGCATGGGCAGATATTTCTTCCATATAAATAGTTAGATCCTCTGCCTTGGGTTTACATCAGAAGGTCTGTCTGTTACCTTGAACATTTTTTAAAGATAACTCTTAAAAAAAGGACATTCTGTTACACTTCTGCCTGTTCTGTAGAATCTTTTCTGTTCTTTCTTTGTAAAATGAGTGCAAAATGCCAAAAATATTATTAATAATAATAAATATAAAGAATGCATTATTTCTTGGTTTTTCTCCCAAACAGACTTTAAAAATGGAAGTACATTTTTCTGCATAGGGTGAAAAATAATTCTCTCCAAAAAGGCTGACAAATTACCTCTTTTTAAATTATGTGCAGAATAGTTCTGGCTAAATATAAAATGTATTCAGTTGGGGGGGTAGGGTTTTTTTTTATTGTGAGGATTTATTTGTACAGAATTTTTTTCTTATGGATGTAATTTGAATCTCTTGCCACTCATTAGTGTTATTTCATCGTAAACATTATTACTGTGCCAAATGTACTGTATTCAAAAGGATGTGAATGTGTATTGTTTTGGAACCTAATAAATACAATGCTGTAAAATCTTATTTTTTTCCTAAAGTTTTCCTGAGTATTTCTTAGTGAGGAAGAAAGAAAGATGGAGGATGAATATTTTCTTGTTACATGTTGTACAAAATTTCGTGAGCTTGTCTTTTAGGAGTGGACATTTGCAAAGGAAGGATTTGCTAACAAGAGCCTCACCTGTGAAGCACTAAGCACTCCAAGAAAAACACAGGTAACAGTGTGTGATCACTATTTTTCTTGGGTAATACAAGATTTACCTCAAAAACACCATGCAGGTGAGTTTACGTATTTTTTCTGTTTACATATTTTTTTTCTGGCTGCATCATGGTCACTGAGTTCTGGCTGATCACAGCACTCTTCTTAGCTGCATTGTTAAAACTCATTTCAGTAGGGCACTTGGAGTACAAGCACATTGCACTGCTTTACTACGTCACTGGATTGAATAGAGGGATTAAAAGTATGCATAAATTTAGTTTAGGGTTGTAGAGCTTATTAAATTGTTTATTTAACTTAATATGTCAATATGACATTGGCTGAAATATTTTAGTATTTCATCATAATTTCAGTTTGCACCTTAAATATTTTCCAGTTCCATGGTCAGAAATTCCTAACTTCAGTAGATCAGCTATCAGCATACTCTGGCAATAAATTCAGTTAACAATCTCCAGTTAATATTACTAAGAAGTAGGTATACTATCCAGATTTCTTTAAAAATTGAAATTTTTAGTTGTGTTTTCTGTTCAAATTGCAGTTTTTGCATAAACCTCCACTTTTTGTCTTTATGCTGAGTTTCCCAAAGTTGCTGAAGGAGTTTGCTGCCTGTGAACATATTCCAGTTACCATGTGTTGACAGCATTAGCATAATCATTGTCACACAGATTTTACCAGTTAAATAACCATGTAACTTGGATTTTTGGGCTGTGTATTTCAGCCTTAGAAGCATATGAAGGTTTAATTTCATCTCACGAACAATAAGTATCAACAGATCAGTTGATACCATGTTTTCTTGTAATGCTGTAAAATTGATACTTATTAAGAGCAATTTTTATCTTTGTTGATGGAGTGCAGAATTTAGGAAGACAACAGTCTTTTGAGTTGCAGTTTCATTGGTTATCCATGCTGTAAATGTGGTATTAAAGGTTCAGGAAGGGAAGTATGGAAGGAAGTGTGTATCTGTTTCTGTAGCCTTCTAGAGACAGGGTCTGTCAGATCATTCGATAATCAAAAAGATTTTAAGCCTGCTGGTAGTCTAGTCAGTTACATGATGAAATCAATATGAAACTTTCTTTTGATTAATTTTGATAATCAGTTCTTAGCAATCTCAGCTTCTGGGATGCAAAACATTCTGTGGGAAGGAGCTACAGAGCTCAACTAGCAATTGTGTTAAGAATTACCTCTAATTGTTTATTCTGACCCAATCATAAGTCCATTTTATACTGCCTGAGTCTTTCTTTGAAAGAGGATAAATCATTTATAAATCATTTTTTGCTATTCAGTTTTTTTCATGCCACTCAGAATTTCATAGGTCACTGATACATCCTCCCTCAGCCATTTCTCTTTCAGACTGAAATGTTTTGCCCTGTCTGTCAAAAGGCTTCATAAAGACACATCCCATATTTTTGGTCATCTGTATCAACTTTCACTGAATCTTTTCTAGTTCTACTGTATCCCTTTTGAAGACAGGGAGAAGAATTATATGTAATTTTCAGTTGTGGATGCAGTGTGGATTGTTACAATGACTACTGTGTTCTGTTTTCTGTAACATTTTTACATTTTATTTTCTTAATCCAAGTTTGTTATCAATTATTTCACAGGCTGTCCCAGATTAGTGTCAGTTGTAAATCTAATATGCATGCTTTCTGTCTGATCATCCAGTCATAATCAAAACAAGTTCTGTCCAGGACACATTGAAAATACGTTAAATAGGAACTTAGCAAGTTGCAAAACGCTCCTTGGTGCAGGCTTCCCTTTTAGCAGTAAACCTTTGATGATCACCTTCTCCGTATGGTTTTCCTGATGTTCTAATACTCCCTATACATAGCTATGTTTAAACTGTCTTTCCCTAGCTTGCTTATATTGTATGCAACAAATATTTTTCCAAAATCAAGATACAGGACATGCTCTACTCCCCTTCTATCAATACAAGCTCCTACTGTGTTCTGGAGTACACAGTATCCTTTCTTTTGACCTGTTAGCTACAGTGAAGGGGAGAAAGATAAAAGTTTTCTTAGCACATTGAGAAAGTGCATGTATGTGCCAAAATTGTTTCCACTCTGTCTTTCCTTTTACCTCATCATTGCTGTAGAATCAGGAGATAAGAGCAACAACTTAAATTGAAACTCAAATTGCCACTATAAATATTGTGAAATGATTATGCAAGACTGTCCAAAATTTGGAAAAGCATTAAAGAACTTTAGTGTATGTACACAGATATTTAATCCTTGGGAAAAAATCAATTAGGAAGAAAGTCATTGACCTGGAGTCTATTGCTGATCTGGGCACTGGATTGAGAACTGAATTGGGAATTGCATACACTTGTCATCACCATTCAACACTACCAGTTTGATCTAGTGTCTTGTGTACTGAAGGAAGAAACTTGAAGATAAGACTTGTAGTCACATCAAGAGTCAGTGCTGGGCTGAAGCTCATATGTGCAAGTGGACACTCTTATTCCTCTTAAGACAAAATTTTAGCTAGAGGTTCCATGCATCTGGGATGATGCACAGAGAGGAAAGCAAGGAACTTGCTTTTGGACTGCACAAGCTGTTAGGTTAGTTGGGTTATCTTATGTAGCTGTACCCTTAAAAATCTTTTAGGAATAGGCCAGATACTCCTCAAGTGGCAGTAAATGCACCTCTGCTCAGACATCAGATGGTGACTCTTCCAGAAATGAAGAGACAACATCAACAGGAAGAAATATGTCTAAATGTCAGAAATCCACTTGTTACTCATACTTTCCCATAACAAAAAAATTAGTACAGTTGCCTAAGCAACCCTCTGGTTTTCACTGACACGAGTGGTTTGGAGCTTGAGACTTCAAAATTGTACAAAGGGAGAGATACTATTATGACCATTGCGCTAATCAGCAAATTTAGGTGCCATGATGGTGATTTACTTCTTATGTTAGTACAAAGTCAGCAAAACTGCTAGGAAAAGAGTATGGGTGAAGCTCATCAGTGCCCTAATTGTCCTGGTGTTTCTAAGCACAAGGTGTTTTCAAAACTGTGCTTTGGTAAATATTTGCTGGTGGTCTCCTGTGAAAGGGTGTCACGGCTGCTTGGAGTCCCCTTCGTTCCTCTTTGCAGTTAGCAGTGGTGTCCACTCAGGTACAGCAGTTGATGATTCTGTGCATAAGGGAGATAGAGGGGGGCTTATTTTAAAATAGGAAGAGCTTTTTATGGAAATGGTCACACCCAGGCAAAGTTTGAGAATCTCTGTGTTCTAGGAAAGCTATTTACTCAGAGTCTTGGTACATCAAAAAAACACTTTCTGTTGATTTTTGGTTAATAAGCAGTGAGAAGTAGGCATAGATATCAGGCCTGTGGAGGCACATTTTTCTAAATAATGATATGGTTGATTAAGGTGAGGAGACTGAGGGTCAAAGAGATTATGCAA
Organism: Certhia americana; assembly: GCA_018697195.1. Lineage (NCBI taxonomy): Eukaryota > Metazoa > Chordata > Aves > Passeriformes > Certhiidae > Certhia > Certhia americana. The sequence goes on along the minus strand of CM031859.1, from coordinate 85,349,637 downwards.
ATCTCACGTAAATGTTTATGTTAGGGCGGGGATCACTGTCTTGTTTAGAAGCAAACTTAAGACCTTTAATCTTTACTTGCTGGAATAATGTGGAGACATTTTTCTTTGATTAAATTATATGCTAACCCCTTGCATGCTAGTGTATTGCAGCTGTCCCCTCGTTATCCTTCTGTATAGGATAGGAGCTTGACTTCCTAGGTCTTGAATTCTGATGGGTTGAGGCCTGTTCATGGTTTATGATGCTGCTCTACCAAAGTTGTGCAGGGTTGTACAAAAGTGGTGTTTCACTTCCTAGATGCTGATCTGCATCCCTGGGTAATCCCAAGATCCATCTTCCTTGTGTTGTATCGCTGGTAAACTGGGTTCTAGAACAGGATTTATACCACACTTTTCCAATTTCAAATATAGGGGCAACTTTTTAAGCAGCTGTCATCCTGAAACTCTGTGTTTGAGCACTCTGAAATACAGTCCACGATGTGTGCTCCTATTGAAAGCATCTCTGCTCATAGAGCTGCTAAACTCGTCGGTGTGCTCAGTCTATTGAATATGGGCCAAGCAGTGCTGATCCAAAATCCACATTACAGTGGGTTCCTCTTGTTGATAGCATTGTCATCTTGCACTATAGATACAAGATTGCTGTGGCCGTAGATCCCATTGCACGTCACCAGTGCTGCCTTGGTCAGGCAGCAGCTGCACAGGTACTGACTTTGCTGGGAGAAGAAATGGAAAACTGCAGAACACCAATATTCTGACAAGGTAAAGGACTACAAAAGCAGCATTAAACAGTCAGGTTTTAACACCACCAGACAAAATCTCCTTACTCCAGAAGGAGTCAACTTACAGCAATACACCCCTGTGTACTATCAGCCATTAGCCTTCTAAGAGGCCTGCACCAAGTGGTGAACTGCCAAGAGGCTCAGCTCAGTGACATTATCCTTTTTCTAATTTGCTTGCACAGTGATAAAAGCAACACACTGCAGGAGCATTTTACACTGGGTAATATTGCTGCCGTCATGTATTTGGTTGCTACATCTCCAGCTGCAAGACTTCAAATGTGAGAGCTTTACTGATGTTTTTGTTCTTGTTAATTTTCCTGCCTGTATTGGAAGAAGAGTCTGGGTGATGAAGAAGAGTGGAGAGTATTAATTTTCATTTACTTAGCTGTCTAGAAATAATTTGAACCACCCACACAGCTGAGCAAGTAAATTTCAGAGCCAGGGAGGTTATCAACACCAATAAAAACGCAGTTGTCATGTAGTTTAGACACTATGCATGGGCAAAAACCTTCCTGTATATTAGTCATGCAAACGGAAAGTATTTCTATAACTTCTGACCCTGCTTGTAAACAGCAGATTCCAGGAATTCTGCTGGAAACCATACATTACTAAGGCAAAATTGTACTTAGCAATAAACATACTTCTCTCAGTGAAAGAATCTGGAAGTGGAAGAATGCAAGACCTTGAGATGTACTTCTGATTGTGGGGAAACCACTGAGCTCATCTCCTGCCTAGCAGCTGGGAAAACACCCATCATTGTGGAGCTCCTGGTGGAAATCTGTAAACCAGAGATGGCTGTTGTGCAGGAGTACCTCATTAACCTGCTGTCAGGCCAGCACAGGCAGCCCTGCAGTGCCAGGGCTGAGCACGCACACTATCAAAGCTGCCTCTGCCATGAATCAGAGGAATCCAAAAAACGGAGCAGGACAACAGAATGGATTTTAATTTTAATGGTAGCAGGAGGATGAAGGAGCAAGTAGGTGAGAATGGGAAAGACAGAAAACACAGTAGCTGTCCAAAATGAATAGTGGCTTTGGATCTGGAGAGGTTTCCAGTGATCAAAGAGAAGATTGTGAATTTTGCATAGGAGTTAAATGTAGGAGGGAACAAGAGAAATTCAAAGTGGATGACTGTTCTTCAAGGATGTGAAGCGCAAGCTACACATAACTAGCGTGGGTCTAGAATAACTAGCATGGGTCTTCTTACCTCAGCAGTGCAGTTTCATGTTCAGGTATCAACCTGGCAGCTGAGGGAGGGAGTTGGCAATCAGCTGAGAACTCAACATGGCTGCTGATTACATCACCAGGAATAAAGAGTGATCTGCTTTAAAGCTCATCCAGGGTACACATAATACACAATTTGACCTATACTGGAGGCACATCTAAATAAAACCCCAAAGGCTGTTGTGTCCATGGAGAATCGACCACATGGTCTGTTCTGTGAGGATTACAAGTGTGCCACCACCTCTTTCCCAGAAGTTCATGGGGCTCTTGCAGTTAGCTTTTTCAAACGAAGGGCATCATTTTTTAATCCAGTACAATGTTTTTGAAACACTGCGGAAAACCCAAGTTTCATAGCCTATGTGATCAAGATGTAGGGCAGATAGCACAGTAGGGTTTTCTCAAAAAAAAAAAAAAATAGTGGAGGTGGATTGTTCTGACATAAAACAGAATTAATCTGTAATTGCTAGTGTGTATTGGTGTTATCAACAAAAGATAAAGAGTTACAGTGGTGGTTTATAGCTGTTAGCCCACTGCCATCATGGTGCTGCCCCAAATGGACACACTGGGTTTTTTCAGTGTTGTCCTTCATGTGCATTTAGCTATGCAAGAAAAACATTTTATCTATTAAAGGCAATACAGCAAAACAAGGCAAAAAAAAACCCCAAACCAAATATGAGATCTATTTAATAACTAATTAATTTCTGTGTAGATGATAGAAATAAAGGCTAAAGCAAGTATTTTCTGTATTTAGAGTATATTTTAATTTATTGACATTTAGACTTCTCTCTGAGTGCTCAATTTTTTCAGAATAGAAAATTTGCATAATGTTACTGATAGATCAAGCTGACAAAAGGGGTACTTGTCAAAATCTTGTTGGTTTTTAGTCTGGAAGGTCTTAGTAGTTGCAGTGTGCAGCGATAGCTAAGCCAGCCTGTCAGCCCATGGTGGCTGAAAGAGGTGAGGATGTCCATCTCTTCCTTCTCTCAGCCATCCAGCATTGTGGGCACTGTGAGCTGGGGTTCAAGTCTGCTGGATGTGCAAGGTGCTGTACTCCATTCCTCCTCTTTGTTTATCAGGTCCCTGAAACTCCCTTAAGGGAAATGGAGTAGATCTGTACCCACTCTCATATTTACCATGTGTAGAGCCTATCTAACACACTCCCTGCACAAAGAGGGCAGTCACCCTTCCTGCCTCTTGGAGCTTCCTGTTTGCCCTGCTGGATTTGTGCTGTCTCTGGCAATTCCCTGTCTCTTTTGAGGAAATCCAGCTTACTAACCTGATAGGAAACAACTCACTTTTTTCATGAATCAGAACTGCCAATTTAGAAGGCTAAATTGGTTCATAAAAGGGTCAAGTGCATGCCAGACAACTGAAGGCAATTGGTGTGGTTATGGAACTGGGAATGCCAAGGTGAGAGAAGGAGGAAGGACTGTTCACTGGGGTGGTGGAAGTAGGCACTTCATCTCAGTCCCCTTTCCATTTCTTAATTAAACAGGCTCAGGGGTACCATTGCAAAGGTGAGAAATAGCTAAGGGACAATCCTGTGCTGCAGGAAACCATGCTGATGAATCAGTGGGGTGTTGTCCTTTCTTGGAATCGGTGCTGGCCTGATGAATTATGGGATGCAGTTAATGAAAATGTAGTGGTGCAAATGCAGCAATTGAAATGAGATATAAAATCAAATTCTTGAAGGGCAGGTTAAAGAAAAAAAAAAAAATGTGCTAGTAAGAAGCCCCACATTTTTCAGAGGAAATTCAATAGCAAATTAAGTTAAAATGCAAAAGTTAAAATTATTCACCCAACAAAAGTGAGGACTACTACTCTCAGTATTCTTTTACCACTTGGACACAACACCACCCAACTGGGTGTGACCTACCAGTGTAGCCCCTGTAGCCTTCACACTTGGACCAGAATCCAGAGTTATACTGGGGACTGTATGACCACAGGCATACATCCCTGCTGCCCGTGCCAGTCTCCCAAAGGGATCTTACAGATTTACAAAGGTGTCTCACGACCCACTCTCCTACCTGTTGGCTGTGGAAATAATAAATTATGGGGACAACAAACTATAGCATTTTAGTAAAGGAGGTTTGTGGCTGGGTTGGTTTTTTTTTAACAAACAGACATTCTTTGATTAATTTTCCTAGATAGAGACTCAAGGCAGATGTCATAGATCAGTTTAAATATTGCTCTGCAGCAATATTTAAAGAACTGAGCATACTTAGTATTTCACCAAAAGAGATGATGAACTATGCTGAAACTTTGTTTTGCTTCTGTAATATCCATGGTCCAGGATGGTGATTTACTAAGCCTTTGCAAGCCATCAGCCCAAAGCTCAGCTACAGCCCAAAGCTACAGTCTATGATGATGGAAGATTGGGTCCAGTTGTTTCAAGCAAGAGAACTGGGAGCCTGAGGTCTCAGGAGAAAATAGAGTGCTCAAATTCACTGGAGTGGACTCATACATGATGTGAAATTCAATGCTTCAAGGAGCTCTGCAAAAGTACCAAGTGATTTGCAGCCCATTCTCAATAATGTGTAAATTCAAAAGTTAGAAGCACTCTCTCTGACTGTTGTGTGTGCTTTGGTTTGGGTTTTGTCCACTTCAGGCTATTTTGCCACTGATATTAATTTCTTTTCCCTTCAACCTAATTTTGTCCCTTCCCTGTCCTTCTTTTTTTTTTCCCTCCAGTTCATGTTAACATCTGGAGACCGAGGTGTTGGGTGAGATTTCATCCTATGTTGGACAGTTTTACCCATTGACCCAGTGCCTGCTGTGACTTTGGCTAAGATAATACAATTCATTCAGTGTCATTCACAGCAGGAGCAGAAAAGAAATTGTTTCATTCCAGGAGCACAGAACAATGATGATATAACCAAAACCAAACAAATGTGAACACAGAGCACTAGCTATCCACCAGCCAACATTTAATGGAGGTGAAAGGCAGGATGAATTTTCTTGGCTACCATAATCTGCCAAAACACACCCTGAAAGAACAGACACCCAATGCTGTGCTTTGAAAGTTTCAAAACTTGTGATCCAACTGTGAATACCCCCAGACTGTAAATCACAGCTCTTCTAGCCTGCAAAATGATACCAGCTGACAGTGGCCTCAGAGTGAGCAAAAAGATTTGCATCAGCCTCCAAAAACAGTACAGTAATTCATCTCTTTGATTTGGTAAAACATTTTAATAGGTACAAACACAGACTGAAAGCAAATGCTGGCATTCTGCCTTGTTTTTGCTACCTTGCACCCCTTTTCTTCCCCACAACCCCTTTTCCTCCTTAATTGCAAAAAGTAAGTACATTAAAGGAAAGCAGATTTACCCAAATTACAATCCTGCATGTGAGCCAGCCAGTTTTCATGGTATTGCAGTCAATAGCATGTGCTCTTGGAACACACCACTTCGGATATCAAAGAGGGATTTGATCAGAAGGCTAAGGGGTGTTGTGAGTAGCAACATTGTCCCTCGGTTTACTTTGAAAGCTCGTTTCCATGTACAATAAAAGGAGCAATACACTTTTGTGCAACTGCTACCCAAAACCCACAATGAGTGATTATAAGTGAAAGGAACTACTGATTCACATAGTCATCTTCTGTCACAGATGCCCAGTGACCAAACACTAATCGAGTCTTTGAAATCTTTTTCAAAGTAGATCTATGCAGACAGGAGGGAAAAAAATTACTCCAAATACTTGTGGTTTTGTCGGTAGCTGATATGACTACTGATCAGTCCTCTGCTGTTCTTTGAAGACAAGAGATGTGTTTCGAGATTCACAGTGGAAAGAGATGAACTGGCCTTGAAAACTTTCCCCTAAATTAAGAAATCCATATTGATACTGCAACTACTGTTGAAAAAACACATTGTGAGGATTTTGTTCTCTTGATGGTACTGTATATCATGGAAATAAAGAACAGGCCAGATTAAGTCTCCTGCTAGGGTGATTCCTCAAACTTACGACTTTGGGGCCAGAAAGTCTCTAATACACTTGCCCCAACTTCTAATGTACTTGTGCTGTAAATACTCCAGAACCCTCAAAGAAGCAGCTGAGCTTGATAGAAAAGGGACTGTTTCAACCCCTTCTCCCCACAACTCCTGGAATAAGGTCAACACTTCATAACAGCTCTCCTTTTTTTCGTGGGACCATGAGAGGAGGAAAATTATAATTTCTTGTCCCAGTTCAGGGGAGGATGAGCAGCACCCTGGCCCTTGGTCTGCTGTTTCTATATGACTGGTGGCTGTTTTCCTGATAGGACATTCATGCTACTCATTCTGCCAGTTTGTGCTGCTGGTGGAAACCTAGCAGCTGTTTCCTCTGCAGGGTTTGAGTGTTTGGGTCTGCCTTCCTTGCATATGATCCCTTCTCTCGTGCACTGAGCAGATGAAGCCTGGAGCAGGGTGAGGGCAAATATGTGCCTTCTTCACAGAGGTAGGTCCCCAGCAGAGCTGGGCAGCAGGGCCAGTATTCAATGCACTGGTGGCATTCCTGCACCGGGAAGAGTAAAGGAGAGATGTGTTTGCTCAAGACCTGTGAGGCCCTTAGCAATGTTATTGGGCTGCAGTAATTGAGGGCAACTAGCCGAGACTTAATTGTGTCTTATCCAGAGAGTTCTTGGTCATGTCCCTTTTTATTTTTCTCACCTTCCTGTGCTTTTCTCTGGCCAACTGAAATTTGAAAGCTATAAAAAGAAGGAATGTTTTACTAGGATCTAGAAGTGCATGATTTTTCCTCTCATTGTGGGTATTAGCATTGCTGATATCCATCAGATTTACTTGCTGCTTGACATGTCAGTGTGAATATATACAACTCTCTTTCCTGAGGATAGCTGAAGTGACAGATGATTTCATTGTTGGGTGTACAATAGGCATAAGTACAATGGAAGAGAAAGACTGGCAACTGTTATGGTGATATGTTTTCAAAAACATGTATTGTCATCTATTTCCTTTGTGTGGTATGCAGTGATAATTAGGAGTAGCAAAGTGAGCATCTGCTCAGCTGCTTCGCAGTGATTCAGAGTTGCTGCTCCACAGTCTGTATCATCACCTCCCAGTGTCTGACACTGCAGTGAGTCTTCAGAAACCACATCTTTCTATTCCTGAAGTAGTGTGCAAAGACAGCAAAGGAACTGCTGGTTATATGAACCAAAATCTAGCAGTCCTTACTTTGGTCAGCTCCAGATGCTTCAATACTGTCCATGAAATGTCCACAGCATCATCCACCCTGGAAATAACCTCAGGTTAATTTTATATGCTCTCAGTTTTCTCTCTCCAGGCCTTTTATCTACCCTGACACGAACTTTCTGTGATGTTCCATGCCCACACCATACTGTGACAGTAAAACTACAATACTGTACTGACCTTTCAATGACTAACCTGTAACTGAGGAATAATCTTTATATCTCTGCTGAATTTGACTTGTATTCCCAATACAAGTCAAAATACAAAAAAACTGCTGATATGATTGATGGGTAAAAAAGTACCACAGCCCCCTTGAAGTAGAAATCTGTATTCTCTGCTGATAGCCATATTTCCCAGCAGCTCAGGATCTCACCATGGGGTGGGGTGGGGGGGGAAATCTACATTTTTAGGTAACATGATAGTAGCCCAAAAGTCTATTTCTAATCTCAAAAGAAGAGCAAGCAGGTAGAAGAGAAAAAGCAGATGAAGCCATAGAGGGGCTGTAATTGTAAATGTAGATTCAAAGCCAGTAGCTGTCAGCACACTGCGGTGCTCAATGGGCATTTCACAGAGCTGACAGGGATGGTGAAGGTGGTGTTTACAAAACAAGAGTTGATTCCTCCTGTGGAAGGTAGTCTGGGAAAAGAAAGCATCAGCACAGGAATCAGATTTTGGTGGTCTGGTCTTTTGATAGAAGAAGGATCACAACAGGAGAGGGGAGCTGAGGCATGAAGAGCTCCCAAAGAAAAAAGCATAAATGAGGCTCCATTTCCATTTCCCTCACTGTTTAATTTTCTCCCCACATGCCCTGCATGCTACATCACCTGAGCATATTGTGCTTTCCAGCCTAACTCATCAAAACCACCCTATATGCTAAGGAAAAGTTGTGTTCCTGGTTTTACATTCAATCCCTTCATGACTAACTCATTCAACCTCTGCAAATTAAAGCTATTTCTCTCCTTATGCATCACTACCATACTCGGTATTTTTCATTACCAGTAGGAATTTTCCTTGTGGAGGTGACACCTCTTCCTACACTTGTTTTTGGGAGGTTTTTGCTTTCACGCCAGAAGGGGCAGGTTGGGAGGGCTGAAACCTTGCTCTTGTCTTAGATGCAGGCTGTTAAACAGTATGTGGAGATTACAGGCCATAAGGAACTCTGCCAAAGGCACCACCAGCAGCTGTGGCTAATGAGGGATATGGTGCCCTGGAGAGGTCCTGACCAGGTGCTGTGGTCAGATCCTCAGTGCAGGAGGAGGTTTGGCATGACCTCATCCCTGTCCTGGGACTGTCTGCAGCAGGAACACAGGTAGGGCAGCAAGAATTGCAGTTGGTCTTTGTGGTGGGATGAGTTAAAGATGAGACAAAGTAGTATTTGTACATGTGAATACTTCATGCAGAATCTGGTACAATCCATCCCTTGTTGGGAAAAATGACTTAATTTTGGAACCTGTCAGGAGAATTCAGTGTTCCCCTGTAAAAATCCTGATGTGTGAGGTATTTCCTTGCTGCTACATATAGTCTACATGAGCATTCAGGATTTCCAATGTTTTTCCATTATAATAAGTATGAGGGTTCAGGGCTGTCTGTAACACAACTGTTTCTTGTAGAAATTTTAGGCTTCTGTTGTGTTAGATCTGGTTCCAGCGCCAACTGTGTGCATGTTTCAAAAAAACCCAAACAATTCTGGTTATTATTGCTACATACAAGGTGCCTTGTGTTTTGCAAGCTCTGTGGTAGGATAAAATATGGTAAAAATAAGGCAAGTTACTTTATTGTTACATCATGAAATTAATTTACTGATATGTAATGAAGAAATCTCACGTGGTACTAAAAAACTCGAATGTGTGAAGGCTTTACTACACATACAGCCTTCAGTCTCTCACCTTAGGTACAGGCAACTGGCTTCCCATTTCACTTCACTATGTGTTGACACACAGGGTTATTTTTAACTGTTCTTTTTATCTGAAAAGTGAAATTAAAAGAAGCTGGTGAAGACTGAATTGCATTTCAAGAAATAGACCTTGTAGTAAAGTATGATGATGGTCTGTTCCTTGATCTTGGCTTCTGGTTTGCTATATAACTTGGGTAAATTCCTATGTGTGTTTTGGATCAGACTGAGCCCTGTAAGTTGGTCTGTTTTGTATGATTCCAGTTATAAAGGGGCAGAAGCTATGAGATGGGATCTTCTGGCACTAAAATCATCCTATTCTTGCCCCTTTCTCATGGACATGATGAGAAAGCAGAGGAAGGGATGGTAGGTGAGGGGTTTGTGGGTTTTAGCAGTTCCACAGAGGCAAAGGGAGGTTGGTGAGATTAGAGGCAATGACAAGTGGGATGTGCAGGGCTGTTTTTCATCATAACTGTGCAAAAAAAAAAAATTATTACCAATAGTTCTGTGTCTCTTTGCAGTATTGAAATATAATTAATGAACATTTCTGTTTGGTTTATTTCTGTTTGGTTTATCCTTAGTTTAACTGCCAAGGGTTTCCTTTTGAAAGAGAAGGTGAAGTGTTTGATTGTGCCTCTGGGGTTTTCCTCCCAGTGGGTGTAGCACCTGTGATAGATTGCCCTGCAGCATTTGCACTGAGAAAAGACTAAATGACTAAAACTTGGGCTTGCCCGTGTTACAGGAGGGCACTTGTGAGGGGTCACTAATTTGAATAACAAGGGGTTTCACTCCTTGTCAGAGAGCCTGTGGAAAGGATAAGGAAATTAGTAGGATTACCTGTGATAGTTCTTGGGGTGGGACAGACAGACAGTCATTAAGACACACAAATGAAGCAGTTCTTCTCATGAACCTGTCTTGGATTGTGCAGTTGCTAGTAATGGGGTTTTGTGGACAGTACCCTAAACTGCCACTGGGGAATAGGAAAAAGCCAGGACATGGGTTTCAGTCCACCCTCTTTGCCTGTAGGTTTTTCTTTTTACTGCTTGGGTTTCTTCTAGAGGTGATTTGCACTTGATAAGATGTGGATGTCTGTGTAGGAATCCACATGTCACAGTGACCCAGGGAATTCGTGCTGTACTGTCACTGGGCAGTGACACAGAGGCCATCTGAACTCCTTCCAAACCTGGCTAAGTCCAGCATTTCTGTTACACTGGGAAACGGTGCAGGACACTGGTGGGAGGGCTTCTATGAATGGTGATGCTGGCTTATTCCAGCTGCAAAAGTGCTTGTGAAACTGGAGCCTGTGAGAGAGGGTTTACACTCATGTGCCCTGTGATGTGGAGAGCTTATGGATGCAGCTTCACTTACAGTTGCACTGCCTCCTCCAAATTTAACTTCCTACCAAAATGCAACAAGAAAGTGAGAATTTAAAAGGCAAAACAACTTAGATTTCTTTTTCTTGGTCTATGCTTATGTAAATGTTCGGCTTCTTACCATTCTTGATAAATCAATTCTGTGCATTCTCGTACTCGTGAACCAGAATTAACACAAAGAAGGGTAGGTATAGCTGGACAGTAGCATTTGCTAAATGTCAATAAATGTCTCAGCTATGTGTCTTTGTCGTTGTGACAGTCTTTGAGATTATCTATTGGAAGAATGATATGACAACTTCTTATTACTTGAAGGATCCTTTTTGTTCTTTAGTTTGTTTTTTTCTTTAGTCATTTAGTGGTCTGGGTTGTTGGGTTTTGTTTGTTTCACCTCAAATTCTTTATTATTTTAATATTTAAAACATTCCATCTCCCTAGGGTAAGGCTTCTCAAACTTTTTTGGGAAGAAAACTCTGCAGACACCCTTATTTCAAATGCAAACTAAATGCTAGATTGCATTTTGAATATTGCTTTTATTTGCTCAACTCTGTGGGGCTTGGTTGCTTTACTGAGAGGCTTGTGAGTTCTGTTCCTTGTTTCATCTTTTATTCAACCCTTTGCTTTATATTCTACCTCTTTTCGTTTCCTTTATCTTTTAGCAGCCTAGTTTGTCTCTTCCCACTTTCTAAACATCAAAAGGGTAAAAAAGTAACTTAAAACTCCATACTGCTTCCTCAGTGACTCTTGGGCCACTTGGTGCTGGACTTTTCATTTTCTTTTCTATCTTAGTCTCAAGTCATATGGCTGTATCTCTGTGACTAAGAGCAAGGGTGGCCCATTTGTAGTGTGAAACACTACAAACTAGGAAGCTCATATGTGGTGATTTGAGCTATAAGTATTCAAACCTTAAATTTGTCACTTGCAGTCTTCATTTTGGTATGTACATGCTTTTCTGAGCCAGGGCCCCTTCATCCCTCTCTCCCCACCTTTGTCCATTGTTTAATGAATTAAAAAGTATTGCGTGGTGAAGTGGAGAGTGAATTCAGAGGTAGGAAGACATTAATGTTTGTCTTTATTGCCCCTTTGCGTGGTCCTGCAAAATAGGACTGGAGTGGCATCACAGGGCAGGGGCACTTGGTGAGGCAGGGGGCTCTGACGGGAGACAGAGAGGTTTTCTGCTCAGTCTTGACCTGTCTTCTCTCTTGGGAGGCAGGAGGGCTCTTGATGGGAATAACTGAGAGCTTTATAACCCAGAATTTACCACCTACATCTCCTCCTTTTCTCTTCTGGTGTTTGACACCATTTAGGGCTGGGTGGCAGCAAGAGTCAGAGGGCAAAGTGCAAGCTGTGGAAAGAGACTGGGCGTACCTTTCCCAGAGATAGCTTATTTATCCTATCATTTACTTTCTGTTCCCATTTTGCTGGTACAGAGCTGAATTATGGTGGCTGGGCCAATCTATAAATGCTCCCACATTAAAGCCAGACCTTTCTGATAGGCTCTTTTTAACCTGAGTCAGTTCTCACCTGGCTGAATGCACAACTGCTCGGGCAAATGTACCACCATAATGTGAATAAGAGCACCAAAGAGCAAATGAAAAAGTGAGGAAAAGAGACAAGAGGCTGCTGAAGTTGGTATCACTGCTGAGAGATGTGCCTGTCAAATCTCAACGCAGAAGTGTGAACACAGCAGCAGAGCCGTGTGTGTCATGCTAGAAACTCACCAAGTGTGTCTCTTGAATGTCTGGAAAGGCATCTGTCCTCCCTTGTCAAGGCTTGTTAGCGTGCTTTGTCAAGAACGTGAGAATTTTATTATCTTCATCTGACTAGAGGAAGGCAAAAGTGATTTTTACAGTTCCAAATTGTCACTGCCCTCTCAGAAATGTAGCACTACTGGGTAAGAGTGATTTCTACTAATTGCTCATTTTAGGACTAGTCAAGGTACAAGGAAGATAAGGAACACAACTCGGTACAATGGCACTTGGCTACTGTGTGTTCTAATGTCCACCCTCAGTAATTTTTATGTGCAATCCAGATATTTTGGTAGCCACAATTCAGCACAGAGGGTGTTCAGCTCTGAACAGATAACCTTTTGTTAAATGTGATCTCTCTAGCAAATCCTGTCACTGAGAAATGCTATGTGTCAGGGTGTATCCATAACCCTACCAATCACAAGGTATGGTGTCCTGGTTTAGAGCAAATTTGGGAAGAAACTTCCAAAGGGGTCCCTCTGGAAAGCAGGTTCAAGGGGCTCCTCCCCCAACTGGTTCAGGAAGATTTCCTTGGAGAAAAGTGGAAAAAACCTGTTTATTTAACAAGCAAGGTACTGACAAGCATAAAAACCGAGTAATATTAAACCTTTTGGTGTTCTGAAGAGATGGCAAATTCAGGAAGTTCTTTTTGTGGGGCGTAGCTTGGCTCACTCAGTCCCTCCGGTGCAGGAATGCCGCATCCTAGACCCTGCTGTGCCACGGGTGCAAGCTCCCGGTGTTTTTCTGGGCTTTCAGTGCAGGGCAGGGCCGATCAATTCAAGAAAAGGCAAAGCCACCGTCCGAGGAACTTCTCTGCCTCAGCTAGCTGAAAAAAAACCTAACTGAAAACAAAGGAGAACTCTCTCCCGCTGTCCGTGCAGACAGCACAATCTGTGAGGAGGATGCAGGGGAGCAAGTGCAGTCTCTGCAAACAAACTTCGTGCTTCTTCTCCCCCTTTGCTCCCAGAACCAGCCTTAAAAGTGCAGAACTTAATATCCAGTACAAACAGAGCAGATGACGGGGGATACAAACATCATAGAGTCACCTCAGGTCTATGGTCAACTAAAGCCAGAGCTGCAAAGAAATTTGGCCATCCATTGAGATGAGACTCCTCTTACAATATGGTCTGTGGTGGAAGAAGTGGTGGGAGTGATTCTGATCCATTTTTAGTCGTTGAGAATTAGGAATACTCTCAGATAAAGTGATGAAAACCAGTTTCTTTGCATCCCTGTGTTTCAGGGATCAAACAGGCTTCTCATGCTACCAAGGAGAAAGTCTCCTGACTGGTGTTACATGTTAAAATCATGCCACCACAATAAATGGGAATGGGACTCTGTAGTGAAACCATTTGAATGGGGAGCTGTAGGGTCCGTCCCCTTACTCAACAACCCTGAATTTCTTTAGGGGTTTTGCATTAGTGTAGTAGAGCAAGATGGTTGGACTGGGAATCTGAGTGGGTGAAAAGCAGAGCCAGGGGAGCTGGAGCCAGACACGATGCCTGGTTTCTTCTGACCTAAGGCTGGTGCAGAGCAGTATCTCTTGGATGCCTATGGACAGTGATGGGGGAAAACCTGCAATCTATCTGCAATCTATCTTCCTCTCTTTTACACATGATTACACTAACAGACCAAGAACATCTTTTTCAGGTATACTTCACTTTTAAGGAATTAAATTTATTTTTCTCTGGAGTCCTGGCAATCTTGGATGTGTCGCACAGGGAAAGTAAAAAGTACAGGACTAGGTCTGTGCTTTGCCAAACTCATGGGACACATGAATGTGCTCCCCAAAATAATGAAAGCCCTTTTCCTTCAGTGGTAGAAATACAAATAGCCTGTAGAGATTCACAAGTGGGTAATAATTTGTCTTCTAGTGGCCGGTAGGTGTTCAGCTTCCACTGAAGCCAATTTGAAACACCTCCTGGAAATGGTGTTCTACTGATTTCTGTGAAATATTTAGAAAGAGATATTTTTGACAAGAGGCCTGGGATCATAAATGTCATCTGAAGTAGTTCCTAGAACTTTTTAATGGGACTAAACATGCTGCGGGGACACTCACGTCCCTCACCAGGATTCCATCCAAACTCTTCATTGAGCGGTGTTGTAATTGCAATATGTAAAAAGGTTGACTTAATAGCTTTTATAGCTATAGAGTCAATTGGACTTTTAAATGGGTCCTATTTAAATGCTGAAGTATGTTTTCATTTATTGTTGGCTTAGCAACATAAAGTTATATGACTTTTCAAACTTATATTTTTTTACAAATTTAAAAAAACCAAGGCGCAACCCAAACTAGATCCTTTGCCAGCTGACTATGGATCTGTGTTGGTAAACAATGGAAAGTAAACAGCAAATCACATAATGTTGTATTTGTGGGTTTGTTGGTGTCTGCAGCCAACTACCTTTGAATCAGGAGATAAGAGTACATGTAGTTCATGGGTGCTTACAGTAAATAACGTGACATTTGGGAATGTGATACTGCAGGCAGTATATCATTTCAACATAATCCTTACCAGTGTTTGCTCTGGAGTACTTAGGATGCAGTAGTCCGTACTGGCTACCTCCTGGACCCCCAAAAGGTAGAACATACAGATTCATGTTTTAAGTTCTAGATCACACAGAAGAGGAGGGGTTAAACCCAAGAGTCCTGTATTCCAACAGAGCACTCCTTTAACCCTGGTTAATTTGAAGTCTGAATGTTTCCATTTTTCATGGAAAGGCAATCTGTTTAGACATATAACTTTAAATGAGAAAGTTTCAGGGATTTAGGCACAGTAATTTTTTGTTTGGTTTTTAAAAAAATTATCTATGAGGAAGGGGACATACATTTAGATTCTTAGCTGCGGTTCTGGAATATGTGAAGAAATAACAGACAAGGTGTGAATATCCAAATTCATCCCTGCTTACAGCTGTGATTTAACTTTTCTAGACCCTTTCAGAGCTGCCTACATTAAGGGGTGATGTTGCCTGTAGATGCTGGAGTCTTGATCATAGAGATGGGGAAGGATAAGTACAACCTGACAGTACAGAGCTTTGATTTCCTAAGCTTGGTAAACTTTGTTTGAAACAATTATGGGTCCAAAACAAATGTCTTTTCCAGTTATTATTTGTCTCATGCAGTTATTTCCAGCTGAATTAACCATTCAGAAGACTGCTCTGTTCAAATTCGGTGAGTGCTGATCACCCACCTTTACTTAAAATGAGAGGACAAGGGGACGACAAATAGGCTCTTGTGCATCTTGACCACACAAAGGTCTCAAATCAGGAAAGATAGACTGCTTACAGGTGAAAGAAGCAGAGTTCCACAGTGAGATAGCTGACATGAAATCTCTCTTCCCGTTCCTGAGGCTTTTTGCCTTATGATAACTTTTTCCCACCTGTCCCTCCCTCCCTCATAGCAACTGGAGCACTATGGGGCTGCCCTTGACTGTTTGCCTTCCTTGACACCCTTTCTGGCAAAAATTGCCATCCTATTTCTCCCACACAACCCCAAAAAACCTTTTTTGAAGTTTGAGCTGAAGTTTTAAAGCTATCAACTTAAGTGTTTGTTACAGAAACTTCAATGACTTCTATGTTAGTGCTTCAGTCTCAGTTTTTCTTGAGTTATTACCAGGCCTTGGATAAGGATGCCTGCTTGGATCTTTAATTCAATTTGTGCATTTAAAAAAATGATTTTCTAGATGGAGGCTGCAAAAATGCATTCAGATGAAGTCTAATCTGACCCATCTGCAAAGAAAGCATGTGAGATCTTGGCCAGGGATGCCTGCAGGTAACCCAGTGACCTAGTGTGTGTCTCAGAACTTCATGCACTCCAGCCTTGATCTGAAGATTGATACTGCCAGTCCCTTCCTTGCAGCCTTGTGTATTTAGAATTTCCAGCAGTTGATTTGCCTTTGTCTAGGAGATGGAACCCTCTGGTTACAGTTACTCTCTTTGTGTAAGTATCTGTAGATTGTAATCAAGTTAACTTTTGACCTTCTCTTTGATACTTAAATCCCCCAATCACCCTCACTGTGAGGCCTTGTGTCCATTTTTTCTCATTCTTATAGACAGTTTTGTTTGGGGAGGGTGTGGGGTGGGATTTTGTCTGTTTGTTTTGGGGTTTTGTTTGGGGATTTTTTTGGATGGGAACATCAAGTGATCAAAACTTTCAGTAAAAGGAGCTCCTGTGAACAAACTTGTATTTCTATCGTGGAAGTACCATGGCCTTTTCAGTATTAATGTGTAGGTGTTGTTTATTGATGTAGTTAAACATTAATATTCCTATTTCACAAACTGGGAAACTGGACCTGAGCAGTCAGATATCTTATTCAGGGTCATGCTGGGATGCAGTGATACCTGCTCCCACTCTGCTGGCTGTCCCTGGCAGTGCTACTGCTCACATCTGAACCTGGACACTTCTTCTGCAATGGCTTTGAGTTGGTAGCTCTTCCCTTTATACGAATGCATGTGCATTCCTTCGTTTAAAAAAAAAACCACTAAAACATTGATAGAATGTTATTAAAGCTAAGAAATCTGACATGTCAAAGAAAAAGTGTCACTATTAAGACAAGTTATATATTTTAGCATTTTCATACATTAGGGGAGTCTCTCATTATGTCAGAGCATATGCTTCAATTCTATCTTTCTACAAATACTCCTTGCCTCACCAAGTATGCACACAACAGCAAAGGTAGAAGTAGCCAAAAATAGAGATGTGGTCAAATATGTTAATGCAAAATCAACTTTCAATTAAAAAGTCAGCATTACTTTCTCCCTTCAAAGTTACCGTAAAAAGCACCTTTGCTTTTGAGATATTCTTTGTAATTAACGTGTAGGTTTGACTCCTGTCATCAAACTGAGGAAAAACAGATGATCTGATGTACACAAATGGACATGGGGGTTTGCTTTTAACAAACATATCTTAAAAACTCTCATTAGACACAAGTACAACTGATGCACCAACACATACATTAATATTGAGACACCAAAAACTTGAAGCAATGTCTAACTCAGAAGAGGCTTTAGAGAAGCTTGAAAATCTAGTTTACAGTGTCTAGAAAGAATACGAATTTTCTTACCAGGTTATGACCTTGCAAATTCCTTTATAGGGCTTGTTCTTCCTTAATATCACTGAGTCTGAGACTGTTGAATTTCAATGCCTCTAAATTCCTTTCCTTTGTTTGTCCCTGGAATGTGTGTTCTTAGTCACTTAGCTATTGAAGACCTAGGTGCCTTTTTGTCTCTAACCTGTCCTGGAACATTACTGTCTCCATGGCAGAAGAGGATAGGTATGACTGATAATATTATCTATTTAACACTTTCTTCAAATAATGTCTCCTGAGTAGGAGGAACAGGCAGGCTAGAGCTTGCTCTTGGGTAGCTTTGTAAACTTCTATGACAGTATTTCAGGCCCTTGCAATCACTAAGGGGCAGGAGGGAAGACTACTATTTTCTTAGTTCAAAGGGCTCCAAAATGGGTAATCCAGTTTATCAGAAATTTGGATTATTCTCTGATCAAGCAGGTAGTGCTTTGGCAGAAGTAAACACAGTTTATAAAGGCCAGTTTGTGTAATCAAGAAGCATGAGGATAGCCAGAACAGACACAATTTAGCCAAACAATAGTAGTAACACTACTTTTTTTTGGGGTCTTATCATTGATTTTAGAGGAAGATAAACCAAAAGACAGCTGAGAATTTTACTTGGTATGTATTTATAACTTTTGGGTCCCAGTAAAACACAATTTATCAATCTGTGCTGTAATACTCACAATCAGTCTGATAAATCAGATATTTGATTCAAGCTACCAGAACAATTCCAATTAATGGGACAGGGGAACCCCAAATATGTCCATTAGCAACTCCCAAAATGCAGGAAGGATAACCTCATCATTTCTTGGGACATAGTTCAATATGCTCTCATAGTTGTCTCTTTTGTTACTACTAGGACTAGAATCACTAGGATTTGAGTAAAGTTGGGTTTATGATTAACCAAAGCTTATGTAAGATGTTATTGCATCTGATTCTATTTTTGCAGTTATTTGGGTTCTGTTGATTTTTCATGAGCAAAATACTGCCTGTGTGAGAGTGCTTGTACAAAGAAATTATAATTAACAGTGGTCTGGCGACAGACTGAAATTCACAAGGAGGATGTGTGGCCAGCTGTGCTCCCTGCAGCCCAAAGGGTGACGCCTTTCTTTTTCTCAGGGATCTGGAGGTAGGGCTGCAGGGGTCGGATACTACCATGTATATGATGCAGCAGGCTGAAACTGGAAGATGCCATAAGTGCTGGCAGAATGCTGCTGCCACCAGACCCCTTAGGGTAGGTGCCATCCCAAATTCAGGAGTACCAGGTTCCATGCAGGATCTATGCAATGTCCAGGGAGGGCTCCTCTCACAGACCTCTCACAGCTCCTCTCAGCAGAGCACCTCAAAAAATTGGACATGCATAGGAAGCAGGGCAGGGTGTGCATGTCTCCTGTCACATGAGACCGGCTGCATGGCAAAGCAAGCTCCTCCTGTTTTGGTCCTGGACCAGCTCTGAGCCTTTCCAAGAGGTTACAGGAATTCTCCAGAACAGTGCCAGCCTGCGTGAGCCTGGTGGTGCTGCCCTCCGTTGCATGCAGAATTGTGGCCTTGTGCAATGAGTGGTTGCTGTGGGATCAATGAAACACTACTCTTCAAGCAGGTGTCAGTTTGTCCTTTTACAATTTCTCAGTACTGCCACTTGTCTGCCGACTTCTCCCCTTGCCCCCTACCTTGGTTTTTTGGGGGGTGTTTTTGTTGGTGGTTTTTTTTTTTTGGGGGGGGGAGGAGGGGGAGGACAGGCTGGACTGAGGGAAGCAAGATCCCAGAATGGGCACAAATAGACTTTTTCTTAGAACAGCTATTCATAGTCCTGTGGATGATGGAACATGGAGAATACCTCCTGGATTTTGTTCTGCCTATCCCTAACCTGTGTGATGGCACTGAACTCCATGTGCTCTGGGCTGGCACACTGCGCCACATCCCTGCTCCCCTGCACCCTGGCCTTCCCCACTGCCCCTAGCACGATGCTGCAGTGTGCAGGTCACTCAGTCCTGGCACATGAGGTTGAGGAGCTGTGAAATCAGCTGTGATACTGCCTTGTGAGATGGGAGGGGGTCAGTGCCCCAGACACACACAGTGGCCACCACAGTGCCTATTATTTAAGAGGATAGCCAAAGTCTCTGGGCTGCTGTGAGCCAAATGCGCAGCACACTTAATTGTGCCATGCTCATGTGCAGCCAGTCAGGGCAAAGAGCTTTTTTAGTGTTTGGGCTTTGCCTGAATCATAAATACATATATAAATAAACATGCAGAACTACCTTAAACCTTTCAGTCTCTGCTATGTTTTATCCCACATCAGGGGTAGGAGGGGGAAGCAAAGAGATACAAACTGGGACCTGAGGCTCTTGTGTGGAAATGCACGTCAGTTTATGGTGAGGGATCTCACTATCTCTGATCCACTTACCTGGGGGCAGCTGGGTGCCTGGCTGATGCTGACACTAAGCACAGCCCTGGGGAGGCATCCTGAGCCTGCCACAGCAGTTGGGTCTCCTCACCTGTCACCCTGAGGGCGGCTCACGCTGGGTATCTCCAACTGTCCATAGAAGCCAGCCCAGAGTGAGATAGTGCCCTTAGAAACCTGGATATTTTGCTGACTGAGGGCCCAATCTTGCTTTCAAATCTTGTACCTGTCCTCAGGGTTGAAAACCTTCTGGGGCGTGAGAGCACCTTGGCGTTCCTGTGAAGTCTGAAGTACGTGTGGCTGTTTTTGCGAGGAAGATTGCCGGAGCATGTAACAGCTGTCTCTGGCATGAAACTACAGCAAAAAATGCAACTTATCTGTGCCAGTGACACAAAAGTATGTGGTAGCTCTCCCAGGTTTTGTCTACGCCATTTCTCGGAGGGAGATGGGGGTGGATTTTGTGGTTCCTTAGGAATACCAGGTGTATCTTTGGTTGTTCCAGAGAACCCCAGAGCCTGGAGCTGTGGCTATGGAGCACCATTACTCCCGCCATGGCATATGCTAGATCAGGATGTGAGCCCCTCTGGAGAAAGGCTGGCATCTTGAGGAGGGGAAAATGGGTCTGTTGAGTGAGAGTTGGTGACTTTGACTTATCTTAGTCACAGACATAAACAGCTGAAGGAAATAGGCTGGTTGATGTATGTGCTGTTGCTAAAGAGCATTCAAAATGAGAAATCTGTCTGCTTTTCCCAGGAAAGGGGGGGAGGGAGGAATCTGCTTTTCATCTTTCTTGTCTATCCTGCCATAATTTAAAACAAAAAACCAAACCAGCTGAACAAAAACCCTCTGCCCCCATAAACAAACTAACAAAAAATCCCAAACCAAACAAATCAACCCCTAAATAAAAATAACTCCCAGGACTTTGATTGTCTTTTAATACTGCTTTGCCAAGCTGGATAGAAATCAGTCAAGTCCCAAAGCTATTTGAGATGGGGGACTGACTTTAGGTGCTTTTTAGGGCCACAGGATGATAATTCAGGTTGGAAGGGGCTTTACTGCATCATCCACTCCAACCAACTAATGTAAGCTGGGTCAGGTATTCCAGCTTATTAAGTGAGGTTATAAAAAAAACAAAACCAAAGAAAAAATCCTTTTTACTTCAAGTCCTGCAGTAACAACTGAAGGCTAGAGAGTAACTATATATTTAGGTGTGTATATATACACAACACACCTATATATGTTTTTATATATATATATATGAGTATTTTCCACAAGTCATGGTTGCCACAGAGCAAAATTTCTTTGGGCTTTTGTTACCAGTTGTACTCATGCCCTGACCTCCCTCTTTGCAGCAGAGAGGGATGGGTTGGATCTGAAGATGTGAATAGTCTGTCCCAGCTCTCCCTCTTACCTAGACAGTAGAGCCATGGCAGGACCAAACTTCCCCAAATCTTGGTTGCAATGGGCAAAATCCTGGTGAGGACCTCCTGGCAGAGCAGCACCATCCATAGGGAAAGTGAGTTGCTGCAGAAAGCAAACCCTGGCCCTTCCAGACCTCTCAAATCTTAGGAAAGATGACAGGGATTTTTCTGGAATAAATACAAGTAGGACTATGGAAAAAAAAAGTTGGAAAATTAGATTTGTTTTTTCAAAAGCATAGAAATCAAGGTGGCTTTCTATTAACATCTGTCTTGCTTTTGCCTTCAAAGAAAGCAAGCCTTTTAACATTTTCCTATGGCGCAGTGAATCCAAACACAGCAGAGACAAGCTGGTTCATGGGAACCGGAAACTGAGACGGGCTAGAAAACAACATCCTCAGGGGGGAAAAAAAAAGAATGCTGCTCTCAATGCTGCTTTTTTTTTATTTTTATTGCTGTCGGAAACAAGTGACCTACTGCAGCCAAGTAGGCCTGGGGCTAAAATAAAAGGACCTTCAGAAGGCAACCAAAATACACAGACCAAATGATGTACTCAACATGAGCGTAATTGCTACTGTGCAGTCCTTTTCCCCTACCAGTGCCTATCATTTTAATTTCTAAGGGAAAACAACTGTAACTGGAAAGTTTCTGTGCCTCAGCTATTGTTCCCAAAGGAGAAAAAAAAATGAGCAAAAGTGGAAATAGACAAGGACATGAAGTTTAAGGGTGTACAGAGAAACTGGAGGAAGATTTGATGTAAAATGGTTTTCACAAATATGAATGGAAGGATATAGAAAATAAACATTGCTGTATTTGTGTGCCATAAAGTTGACAGAGAACAAGATTTAGACCACAAATAGGGCTTTTTTAAACAGAGAATAAGATGCAGGAATTGGATTGCCAATTTTCAATAAGACATAAGTCTAAGAGTTGGAAAATACAACATCATTGTTGTCTGTTATTCCTGCCAATATGTGACTTCCCTATGAGACACCAATCCAGTAATGTGCTAATGTAATTAAATGCAAATTCAAGTAAGAGCAGATGTTTGCTTCAGTCAGTTTTACAGACATAGGAATAGCAAAAAGCAAAATTACAGGTTCTCCTCTCCCCTGCACTGGTCTGCTCTTTCTATGAGCCCAAAAAGCCTCAGATGCTGACAGTGTGATAGATACGCTCTGACTGCTGTGTTCCAATGACTTCTACATTCTTAAATGAAATAGAGTTGCAACTGAACTAATACATGCAAAAGGTTTTTCCCTTATCAGGCATTGCAAACTATTTTATTTTTCCTAGGAGGAAGAGCCTTTTGCATAAACTAGTGGACCAAAAATTTAGGGAAGCTTTTAGATGCTTGAAATAATCAAGGTGCTGTTATTTCAAAAGCTTAGGAAGGGAGATGCTTTAGACTTTTAGTTTGGAGAACACCAAGAAGTCTGTCTTTAGGTCCTTTTTAGTTTGCTAATTGTGCTGCTCCCTGGGGCTCTGTGTGATTCCAGTAAATAACCTCTGTCAGATTTGGTTGTACCTGCTAATCTGGACTGATATGCAGCTGCTTTCCTGGCTACTTATTTCGAAGAAGAACCACTTTTTATGGGCTATACTTTTCCCTTTTCAAGTGATCAATTTTATCCCATGGTTTGATTTGTATTTCTGTAAATACCTTCATGTTTTGGAATTTAGATGAAGACTCTCAAAAATTCCCTGGTCTGTCTCCCGCTGCTGCTGGACATTGCTCAGTTGGACTACATATGTTTAGCTCTTGTGAAGAAGTCTCAGTCAGTTCCTGCAACCACATTATTGTTTTGAAGCTCTTGTCCAAAGTCCTTCACGTTTGTTTACATCTTTCTGAAGTACAGATGAAAACACTGCTGGATTGTCACTGGCCTTGCAAAGAAATACTTTTTGCCCTTTTTGAATGCAGACTTCTAAAGACTAAACTTGTTGATTGTGTTGTTCTCATGTTGTCGTGCCTCATCACACTGCGTGGGATAAATTGGCTCTTGCTGGAATTTAATTTAAATGACATATCTTTGCAGCAGGGATAAAACAGGATCAGCTCTGAATTTTACAATTCCATATTACTGTATTTTAACTAACATTTATCAAATTATTCTCCTTCCAAACACTGTGTATAGCTGATGTTTTCTCAGGTTTGATTCCATTTAACATTGTCCTTATTCCTAACCCTTTTCTGTCTGTCTTCTGTTCAACATATAATCTGCGAATGTTGATTAAGTTGCCATTCAAACCTATTTCAATATAATTCAAAAAAATACTGACGAAAATTTGGTCTTTCCCAACTTCATCTCTTTTCTGGAAATACATTATGATATTGCCATTGATCCCAAAGACAGCATTCAACCATAAAAACATTACTTCTTGTTCATATATTGTATAGCTTATCCAAAGTCATTAGCTTTCTTCTAGACAGATACTTACAGTATTGCTCAGCCTGGGTGTCAGTTAAAGACTCTTGATCTTCATTGATTTACATGGGCTCAGAGTTCTATAAGGGCATTTTGGAGTCCTGTTATTTTGTTTATTCTCTGCTCAAACTGAACTGTATGAAGTCTTTTTGTTAGGATGGAATAATTATGCAACTATTGACAAAATGCTCTGTGATCTTAATTCTCAGCCATCTAGTTGAATACCTCCTAATCTCAGGTACCTGACACCAATGTTTAAAGAGAGGTGATCATTGCATTAGTAAAGCAAGGTGAAAGTGAATTTAGCTGTTAAATAGCATACAGTAAATGGCTACAAGTGAGCCTCTTTTACTGTGGTTTCAGTTAATTCTTACACTTGTCTAGCTGAGATAAGAGTACCTTAAGATTTTTCCCACCTACTCTCACTTCACTCATTCAGCCACTTCTGTATAGAAGCACATTCAGATTTTTGGGTTTTATGAGAATCTGTTTTATAAAGAGAGAATCCAAGGTGGAAAATGCTTTAGGACCAGGAATGAATGCAGTACAGAGCAATGAAGGTAGGAAGTAAACTTGCAGGTGATGGTAGAAGAGGCCCTGTACTGCATTACTGCCTGTCAGTGGGCAGAGTGTACTGAGGTACCAGCAAGGGTGCAGCAAGCTTTCTCAATCCTTTTTATAGTCTTAGAGGCAGCCCATCTATAGCACCCATTAGCAGAAAATCCCATTAGGAAACTGCCAAAATGTTTATTCTACTACATAGCAATACAGATTTTCTGTGGTAAGATCACATTTTTTTTCTCCTACTTTGAATTCCAAAAGCTTATCAACAACCTTCCTCCTTTTCATTCTCAAGGTTTATGTACAATAAAACACCTTTTCTATTCCAGTGTGCCTGGTGGAATAGTTCCATGCCCTTTGACAAGGCTGCTGCTCTTGCACTGTTCCTCTGATTTGAACAGATGTTGCATCCCAGAGTTGCCTGTCAAGGCAAAGTGCATCTGTCCCCTGATCCTCTGCCCCTTTTGGGAGAGGCATGGGGCAGAGTGTACAGCTGGTCCCATGTGCCAGCAATCCCAGACAAACCCTGGAAAAGCAGCTAGCTAGTATGGGATCAGCTTGTAGCTGATATATGGTCATTTAGACTGAGATCAGGAATGGTATCCTTTTCCCCTCAGAGACAGGGGAATTTGTTGTGGTGCCTGTGGCTACTCCCATGCCCTAAGTGCTGATCCCATTGCTAGAGAGCCACTGCAGTTTATTTCTCCAGTGGTTTTTTGAGCTAACCACACCCGCTGCTGGTTTCTACAGTACCAATTTACAAGACTGACTGGTTTGGATGAGGAAACCCACATTTCCTGAGGAATCCCAGGGAGCTCAAAAGCCAAGATCTTAAGAAAATTAACAGAAATTATTTTTTTTCCCCCAGCATTTGGCTTTAGAAAAGGCTGTTTGTTTCTCTTTCTGTGGAGGAGGCAGCTGCAGACTCATGCTCTCAAGTATCAGGAACTTCTGGTATTGCTCTTACTGCAATAGTTAGAAATGCTAGCCAAGTGTTGGGTTTTAATCTTGATCCCACAATATCTTTCTGCCCTAGGAGTAATCAAACTATAGTCCTTGAGTGCCTTCACTCAGGTAGGTTAGTAGCTGGGTGGAATAAGCAGATGCATCCATCTTTAACCACAAAGGAGTCTGTCTCACTCCTCTGCACCAGCTGCAGGCTGCTTGGACTCTTTGAGATGAGTCAGCTTTAATACCAGCACAAATTTATGTACTTTACATGCTTTTTTTCTCAGTTTGGTTCCTCCTGGGTGAATCATAGAATGTTTTGGGTTGGAAGGGACCTAAAGATATCTAAATCCAAGAGCCACCTTCCACTAGACCAGGCTGCTCAGGGCCCCATACAACCTGACCCTGAATACTTCCAGGGATGGAGCATCCACACCTACTCTTGTCAATCTGCTCCAGTGCCTTACCACCCTCACAGTAAAGAATTCTTTCCTAACATCTAATCTAAATTTATTCTCTTTTGGTTTGAAGCAATTCCCCGTGTCCTATTGCTATGTTTCCTTGTGAAATTTTCCTCTCCAGCATTCTTGAAGCCCCCATTTAGGTACTGGAAGGTGTTACAAGGTTTCCCCAAAACCTTCTCTTCTCCAGGCTGAACAGCCCCACACTCTCTCAGCCTGTCTTCTTAGGAAAGCTTAAAGTGGCTGATAGGAACAGTTTAATATGAGAGGAACAGGTGTGGGAAGCTGGATGGAGACAATATTTTTCACCTGTAATGAACAGTTAGCTCAGCACATTTGCCCCATGGAGCTGCAGTATTTTCCTGCAGCAAGGCCTTACTGCTTGGGAGAACTCTTGTTCTCAGGAGGAAGGGCCAGAAGGAAAAGGCTGGTCCACACCAGCCTCAGCCCCTTTGGGTTAGCAGTCACCTGCTACCTCTCCTGTGATGGCCCTGCAGTTCTCCTGAAGTGCTAGAAAATGTTACAAAAATTATGCTTAGGGAAATATGGAGGGGTGGAAAATTTATTTTAAGAAAAGCATTAGACATTTGAGTGAATGTTGTTTAACTCAAAGTTCATAGAACTCAGTTCTTTTTCCAAAATTACCCTTGAGTGTCCTGAGAGAATGAGCTTACCACATAATTTTTAATAAAAGTAATAAAAAAAAGGCAGCTCATAAGGAATTACTGGCATAATTCTAAACAGAGTTATTACAGAACAATTACTGTTAAATGCTATGTACTCAAAGAACTGAAAATATAACTTGCAGGCCCAACTATGTGCTTTGAAATATTAAAGAAATATTGCAAATGAGTTATAGACAAGATCCAGTCTAGGGTAGTGCAAGGCTAAGGCTATACATCTGGAAATTGCAGAATCAACCCATGTAAAATACACAGCTGGAAACCTGCATTAGTACAGCAGCATATCCGATCAATTTTATGGCATGTATTTAGCAAATGCTGAAGCATGTGAGTCTCCTGCATAATGATTGCAAGCCACCTAGCTGAGGTCCCTGGGAGATCTCTTCATCTCTTTGGGAAGTGTTTTTGGGCATCTTGCAGCAATCCACCCCCTTACTGATCTCAAAGTTCTAGAGGCTTCAGCAGTTTCCACAGTAGGCGGTCAGTGTATTATATTTTTCAGGAAAAGATTCTTGAAAGTAACAGCAAGTGACAATAATTGCTGTTGGAACCTCAACTATTGTATTTATTACCTTATAGTTTCCTTTGAAAATTATTTCCTAATCCTTTCCAGGGCATCATCCTACCAAGTAGTTTCTACATTCATATTAGAAGTGCTCAGGGTATACACTTTTTAAAATTTGAACTGCTCTTCTTAAATGTAGATATCCTAATGTCCTGCCTCCTAACAAGTATACCCTCTCACACAGGAGAATGCAAGAAAAGCTTTGAATTAAGCTCCCCACTCCAAATGAATCTTTAGTGTGTTTTTCTGGCAGAAAGGGAAGCTGTTGGCCTGTGAAAGGATGTCACATGGTTGGGAAACATTCAGGGCACTCGCAGTTTTAGCTGCATGCACGACTTGACGCAGAATCCAAGGTCCTAGAATTCTAGTGCTACTGCTTATGTGGTTAACTATGTTTATAAAAAATATTTTTATTGAAAATCATAATAATTATTTTTTAAAGAGAGCTGCATATGCCATTTTATATTTTTCCCTCTTTAAAACAAAGACTGTTTTTTCTTTGCCTGAAAGTGTTTCTTTAAATAAATGTCATGAATCAGAGCAAGACTTTCTTAAAACCAGAAGTATAAGAGAATGGGAAATTACACTTGTTTACTTTTCCCAATAATGGAAAAGCAGGTAATTTCTTACAACTTCCCTTTGCTTAAGAAATGTCTTTAGAGAAATGATCTGGAAATTAAGGATCCAGCCAAGTGCAAGCACTGAAGTGCATGCTTGTGTTCAAGCAAGAGTCATTATGGGAATTGCTCATGTACTTAAGATGGAGCATGTGCTTTATGCTGCAGAGCAAAGTGAGCTGGCCTTTCCAAATTAAAGACTATATTTATTTTCTTTATTTATTTCTTGTGGTGGTTTTTTTCTCCTCTTATAACGTGAAATAGTTGCTTATGAACCTGACTTAACTAGTACAGCCATATGTACTGATGCAGACACATACACAAGCTACTGTGTAGATGACCCTGAATCTTCTTGTGGAAATGAGGATTAGGTCTACCCCAAATGCAATCTTTACCCCAAATGCCCCATATATTGCCCCTTACTCGATCTGTTCATGGAGGGATAAAGAAGGTATTACCTCTCTGTGTCTGGCTAATGATCTGGCCAAAAGTGAATACAGACCCCATCACAGGAATGCAAAGGACTGAGATGCTGCTGGCATCTGTTCAGGAACAACCCTCCTCTGTGGCTGCCCCATCAAGGTCTTGCCAGTCCAACAGGGCTCTGCCAATGGGGTTCATGTGTGCTCCCTGGAAAGCAGCAAAACCACCTTGCTGGACTAAGATTTGGGACCTTCTGGAAAGCATGGAAGCTGATGGCAGCTCTTCCATCTCAAAAGTACTGTGAAGTGTGCTGGTTTGCCTTGCTGCTGTTGTGAAGGGGCCTATGGAAGGATACCTCTGCTTGCTGAGAAATGTGGGTGGTGTTGTGATGAACAGAACTCCGGCCTTTTTCATACCTTGCACTTTTATACATGCATATTCCTTGCTCTGTTGTTTCTGCTCTGTGCAATGATAGGTACTTCCAAAGAGGCAAAAAGGCTTCATTTCTTATGGATGAGTGAGAGAGACCCCAAAATAAAAGAAAACCCTGTGTGGTGTGGTACAAATTGTTAACAGCAGCCAATACTCTTATCTAGTCACAAACATATGGGTTACCCCACATCAGAACTATCAAACCTCTTCTGACTGTCTCATACCAGAGCTCTTGTTTACTGCCTGATAGTCTTCCTCTTAAACTGTTGATGAATAGCTACATGTCATAAACCCTTAACTAACATTTTAGAAAGTAATAATTAAAAAAACCTCAGATTTCTTGAGTCTTTTGATTGGCCATGGGCACATGCCCTAAAGGGACATTCCGTTGACCAATGTGGCTGTAATAAAGATTCTTTAAAAAGTTTAAATGACAATTTTTCTATGCATGGAGGTTTGAGGATAAAGTGAATCAAACCTTATTTGTCCCAGAGAAAGGATTCATGATGCAGAAGACAATTCTAGGAGATGAATTTTTGTTGGAGATCATGTGCACTTCCTATTTTTGTAAAAGTGCTTTCTTTTTATTCTTTGCCATGTATTCACATGATTTAAATAAAACAACAACAACAAAGATAACCAAACAAAAAAATCTACAATCAACTTTTTACGGTGTCAGTGTAGTTGTAAAAACTCTGTTTTTTGGTGCTCTTAGTTGATATAAATTACCATTGGTGAGAATAAGCCTTTAAATATTTCTCAAACAAGAGAGGCCTCTGTCTTTAAGGATCTGGGTGCACAGATGGTGTATGCAGAATGCAAAGATGTGAGCAGCTGAGAGACTCCTGTCCATCCGTAGGTCTCAATCCAATGACAGTGTCTCTTCCATGGCCTCAGCCAAAATACCCCAAGCTTTGGTTATAAACTATAAAGGTTACCAAATATGGTGATCTTCTGCCTGAAGTACCTTTGTGTGACTTTGTTCTAGCGGCATTTTAGACTTGTGCATTTTGAAAAGCAGAAAGTTTGGCACTTCGGTGGCAGGCAGACTCTCTGGTTCAATGCACCTCTCTAGTACATTGTAATGCTTTTTTTGGCATTGCTACAAGTAAGCCAGGGTTAATATCTCTAATGAACACAAATGAAGCCTGAAATTAAACACAGGGCAAAAATAAAATTATTGGTATTTAAAACAAATAATATTGAGGCATACTTGTAGGATTTCTATTGATTTCTTGGGTTACATACCAAACTAGAAGAGCATAGGTTTAGATTAGATATTAGGAAGAAATTTCTCACTGTAACGATGGTGAAGCACAGGAATGGGTCACTTGGAGAAGTTGTGGACGGCCCATCCCTGGGAGTGTTTGAGGTCAGTTTGGATGGGGCTTTGAGCAAGCTGTTCTAGTGGGAGGTGACCCAGCCTATGGCAGGGATGTTGGAACAAGTTGATCTTGAAGGTCCCTTCCAACCCAAACCATCCTGTGACACCACAAACAGGTGAAAACCATGGTATCTGTTCAAAGAGGTGTAGAGGAAGAAGATGCATATTTGTACTGCAGTCTTACTGAGATAGAAGTATTTATATTGAATCCTTCCACAGCAGGAAATTCTGATCTATTGTATGAATTAAGTTCACTTATCGTGAGGCTGCTGACTTTAAAGGAGGTACCTGATCTGCAGCAATTGAGTAGCTCCACGCATTCAGCTTTCCTCTGCCAGGCACTGGCAAAAGAGACTTATGCAAATAAATAAAGAAGAAAATGTCTTCCTATAATGTAGCCATATGCACTGGACATCTAGCTTAATTTGTACCTTTTTGTTAATGCTTTACACGAATGAAGGTTTAGTCTGTATTACTATTGGAAGCCATTGCTTTTAGATGGAGCCTCTGCATTAATAGTATTTACAAAATTGGAAATACAGCATTATGCTGGAATTAATCCATACCTCTGTCAGAATTTCTCATGATAATAAAAATCTTCTGTAAACCCATATCTGCTAATGGAGCATACAGACCAGTACTGTCTGTATGCTCCATCAAACAGACAGCATTCCACTGCTGCCTGTTTGTGGAATTTGTGTTCTCTCAGTGTAGTACTTAGGTTTGATCCAATTCCCACTGCAGTCAACAAGAATGTTCTGGCCTATTATTTTCATTTGATAAGTGGCTAAAGCTTCATTCCCTTACTTTTACTGTGATAACTGGGGATTGTGTAAGGAAAAAAACTCAAAGTTCATCCTAAATTAGACAAGTCAAAAAGACAAAGAATTATTGTGAGAAAGCATGAGTTTAAATTATTTTTTCCACCTAGATGGGATTTTTTAACCTAAACTAAATTATATTTTTAAAAAGGTGATAAGGGCATTTTAGATGCTGAGGATTACAAGACAAATTGCAGAGACTGAGGGCCAGTTCCTCAGGCAGAGTAACTGGTGTAATGTCTCTGAAGATTTCATCTGTTGCATCTTAACATTAGCTATATTGGTGACATGTAAGCATGGGTATAAACCCTGTATAAATCTATTTTTCCCTTATGTTGAATGGGAGGATGTGTGTGACAGAAGTGCAACATGGAGCATATTAACACAATGTAAAAGTTGACAGGAAACAGTTAATAAATCATGACTTCTGCAAACTGTTGTGCCACATACTTAGATACCTGTTTGTCTCTGTTTCAGCACCTAAAAGACAGTACCAAAATGTACCATAAACAAGAGATAACCTTCCATGAAACACCTGTGTTACACAGCTCCTGAGAATTTTTCTTACTACCGAAAGTATTAAAAACAATATTCTAAGTGACAAACCATCCTTCTAGGAAAATGC